>OY757914.1:79445610-79738110 GCA_963585895.1 Sepioteuthis lessoniana
GTTTAGAATACGGTTTCATATATGATTTTCTCTTTTTTCAAATTCATATCAAATATACATATAAATCGCCAAAGAGGGCAGAAACAGAATGAACAAAATTTTAATGAAATTAATTATCAGTTCGCTAAAGACGTAAAGACATTTCATGATTTATGACGTGAAGTGTTTTACTTACATAAGACTATCTGAGATTGTATCGTGCAGAAAGTTGGTCCGAAAAACCTCAAGAAATTAAGTTAAATCCATGGCTGCTGCTCTAGAAACATCAGAAACTTCAATTTACATGAGCACTCGTATTGTAGTAGCTTGCATTCTGTATTGAAATGTTAGTTTATTGAAGAATTTATAAAAAGTTTCGGAAAAAGAAAATCAAAATAGAAATTTCATTAATCAATTTATTTTTTCTTTCAAATTATTTCTTCTTCCAATCGAATAAGTTTTTCAATGAAATGCTTTGAAGATTTTGAAAGATAATTAAAACATAAATTTTAAGATAGATTTTAACAAATGATTTTATATTTTGGCACAGGATCCAGTTCAAAAAAATTAATTTACATTTTTGCATGTGGGATTTTTTTTTTTGTTGCTTTTCATTCACCTTTCCGACAAAGATTTTTGCACAAAAAATGTTTTTTTCTTGCAAAAAATATTTTACTTTAATATAGACACATTAACTTTCACAATTATCCAGGTATGGCACAAGAAAAAAATTTAAAAAGTCTTAAAATAGATTTAGTCTTCCACTTGTATATTTTAAGACTAGTAATAAGTAGCACCATACATGGAAACTAGTCATCTTTTTTTATGTATTAATCGTTTTATTTCTATTTAATTAATTTTTGAAATCAAACGTAACTTGTAGTTCTTCCCTTTATGTTTGAAATTCAGTTTAAAAAATACCTCAAACGTCGTCAATTTTTGTTTAAAAGTTTGGTCTTCAAAATGCGACCTATGTTTTGTGAATTATGCTTGACTATTGTTCGTGAATTTGATTCTCACTTGATGAGCAAACTAAGTTAAAACTTCAAAATAAAATGTATATATATATATATATTGGTCACCAACTTTATTTAACGGTAGCCTTGATCCCTACCGTAGAACGTTGAGTGTTAAGCAAGGAGGCATCAAGTACCATTTTTGGAGTCTTTGGTATGACTCGACCTGGGATTAAACTCTGGTCTCCCAGGCCATTGGCGAACACTCTGGCCAAATGACCGGTAACAAACCGTCATTTGGCTATTATAAATTTATTTCAGCTGGCAACTCTATAAAAGAAACCAGCTTCTTCAGATAGCCATCACACAACCTCTCTCTCTCTCTCTCTCTCTCTCTCTATATATATATATATATATATATATATATATATATATATATCGAGGAAAGACTTAATTCTCTATCTATATTCAAATATTCAGCTGGAATATGAAATTTGGAAATGTTATCAACTACCGTTTGTGAAAAATCTGTGTGATCCTTCATGGCATTTTTTACTCTGTTCCTTGAAAAGTCTTGCACATGCTTTCATTAAGTAGTATATTTCGCCGTTTCTTTTCGAAACAATACTTCTAATGGCCGCCCGGTGGCGAGACCAAAGTAGCATTATAAAACGCGCAGCGTTTTTAAAATTCTCCTTTCGTTCTGACCTCTTTGCCTGGCATGTGAGAGGTAAATGGTGGTTTTGGGATAATTAAACATAGTGGTATCCCTTTTTTGGGAGCTGTAGGCGGAGCTTCCGAGAATCACGTGACAGATGGTCATGTGACATTTCGAGAAGCGAGATCTTTTTGATACAAGATACCAGACTGAAAGGACCTCACTTTCGTCACTCCGCTTTTACGACCAGTACGTGCGTGCAAATTGTCCCTCGTGAACCATTTCCCTACACCAGAAAAAATGTTAGGTCTGTGGAAAAGCTTATGTATCTCTTTTTACACTTTGGGACAGTATGTCATGTTTTTTAATTATGTGTTCTATGCATGTCATGTCTTATGTATATTATGTATGTATATAAAATGTATATCATTGTAGTCTAAATAGACTTTATTTTTCCTCGCCGAATTATGCAGTGTTAGTTTTAATCCTTTGATAGTTTAATGCATTATAGGAATAGAATGATCGTAGTCTCAGTGAATACACAAGTATCAATAAAGTAAGTTAAGTAGAATTGGAGACCGTTGTCAAGGACGACCCGAAGGCTCCCCTTTCAATAGCTACTACACCGAGGAGTAGGGGAGGGCGCTACTCCATTCCCTGTGTAGCAGAAAGAATTTCGTATTTTCGTTTGGCACGTAATTTAATTCGACCGTTAGGGTCGACGTATATTTTCACCCAATCAGGATGACTTATCCTATTCAATCCGGACTATCTTTTCGGGCAGCACTAATTGGGGAAAGCCGCCAAAACACTTTCCTTTTCGCAGAACAGCTTCGTTCAGGACAGACGTCTGGCTGTCTGCTCTTCAATAGCAGCAGCATCACACCACCATGAGGGAAGCTATCTAATTTATGGACCCCTTGCGTCTATTCTCTTAGACCAAGGGTCCCAGTTGAATATGAATTAGATGAATTCAATACGCCACACACAGGAACAACTCTAAGTCGCCTCCAGCATTGGCTATGTCGACTGCGATGCAAAAGTCCGCTCCGAAACCTAGTTACTTCACCTCTGGGCTACATTTTCTGGAGACATTTACGCTTCTCCCCAAAACAACCAGAACCACAAACTCACGGTGACTACAATCGTTTCTGTCCTCAAACAGCAAACACGACTTTTGCTACACTATGGCAAACATATTTCCCTCACACATTCAACAATGCCTTAACCTAACGATGCACTTTTCGCTCAGGCATTTAGCTGCTAAAACGCTTTCTGAACTCTATCATAACTTCATTTCGTTTCCTTACTTCTTTCCTTCCTACGAGACTTGCAGCATAAACGTAAACCCTTTATTCCATACTGCCATTAAAACCTTCATATAAAACCTTACGCCATCTTCTTCTTCTTACTTCTTCATCCTCCTTTATTTTCCAACAACAATTAGCGAGGGAATAACAACGTAACCAACACGCGCAAGATAACTTTTCTTCGCTAAAAACAATAACAACATTCTTCTCGCTAAACATGGATTACTCCACTTTACCATTGATACTTACCTTATAGTGCTGAAAGCTAAGCAAAGCAGCATCAAGTACAATCTTTTGAGACTTTGGTATGAATCCTGGTCTCCCGGACCTCTAACCATATTTACCAACCCCTCCGCTCGGGCAGGATATGACACAAGGTCAAATTTTAAGCGGAGTTTAACAGGTTTGAATTCAGAGTGTTCCTTCTCCTAGATTAGTTGCCTCACCAAGGCTGAAGAACCTAGTCTGTCCTACTATTTACCCATAGCTGGAGGGAGAATTATTGGATTCATACCTTTTCCAAGGGTATTAGTGCTATGTGAAATGCAATCATTCTCGTCCAGGATTTGAACTCGTGTCGCCGTGTCCATTTCCTACGACGAGAACCATAACACCACAGGCACAGGTAAACTCTCTAACCATTATGCAAATGACCCGGTCAATAAATTCCTATAATGGCTTGGTTTCAGGGGTCCTTCCTCCCAGGCTATACCTGATTTGCAGGGTTGACTTTATACTTCGGCGCCTGAAGCACCCCAATCGGGGAATGCCGACAGTTCCACGAAATTTTTGGATCAGTTACGCAGGAGTCTCCATTTGTGTGTAGCTCCTCACTGTAAAACGACCTTGTATCATATATTGACTGAGTTGAAAGTCGGTTAAACACTTCGTTCTAACTTCCTAACCAAGTATGTAATGCGGGTTCGATAACTACTTTTAGAATACAGTGACATAACACAGACAAGCCAAGTATGTCAAAGGCAAGAAGGTTAAGTTTAAAATGCCAAGTTTTATTAGACGATAAGATACATGGAGAATGTGTAAATATCTGTGCGGTGTCGAAAGTGCAGACTTGACTGTCTAATAATTCTTGGCGACAGCGTATCTAGAGAGTCTTGAACAAGTCTTGATGATCTTGGATAGGTCGTTGAGGCAGCTTTGTTGCCAGGTATATGTAGACGATCGGAGAGTCGGATGCGTCAGGTTGTAGAAACAAGATGATCGACGTCCCGGTTGTTGATTCAGCAGTTAACTAGCTGTTTGGTCCATGTTAACTGCGAGTAGTTAATGATAATCCGAGCGGCGACGTCTGCTCGTAGACTGGTCCTTTGCTTCTAGTGACCATTGCGTCTGGTTGGCAGCTAAGACATCGTTCTCGCGATACTGATGAGCTTACTATTTAGGGAAGGGCAGTAAAGGAGAGATAAGACCTTCTGTAATCCTAAAAATGATGGTAGAGTTGAAGTAAGACTTTTATACCTAAAAAGAACTGTTTGAAAACCTACCTGAAAAGGATTGTTGCTGGAAAGGCAGCACTGCTGCTAGTGAGAGACTGGACCACTCTTACGCTGCTTTTAGCCGGGAAGAGGCGTCTGGTTATGTGTACTAGTACCAGTGAAAGAGATCAAGTAACTCTTATGCCGAATACCAAGGGTCCCCAGCTTCCGGTATTTTATTAATTTCCAACTGAGTCAGAATGTGACATAAGGCCATTTTATGGTGAGGAAACATGTACTGATCGAAATCTATGTGCGGCCAGATCAAAAAATTCTTGGTCCCGTCAGCATTCCCTTAGTGGGGTACGTTGGGCGCCAAGCCATGAACTCAGCCCTGTAAAGCAGGTACTGCCTGAAATGACGGTCTCTTGAGACCAAGCGAATGCGAGTGTCAACCTAATAATCCACCCCGAGGTGATTCCGTGAAGATAGTATATGGTATCCGACTAAAGTGGAATCAGTGACTGGTGGTTTTACTGGGTGGAACGATAAAATTATCGCCCTAGAAAAGATGACATGATTCCATTTTCGTTTAATGAAAACCAGTTTTCTTTTTTTTTTGTTGTAGACCATCTACTAGTTGGCCAGTTGTGTACAAATCCCAAGAGCGATAGAAACCTTC
Organism: Sepioteuthis lessoniana; assembly: GCA_963585895.1. Lineage (NCBI taxonomy): Eukaryota > Metazoa > Mollusca > Cephalopoda > Myopsida > Loliginidae > Sepioteuthis > Sepioteuthis lessoniana. Next base: position 79,450,632 of record OY757914.1, read on the forward strand.
TATCATGTTTAAAAGTGACACAATGTTCAACGAGCGAGATCGGAGATGCGCCGCTGTACAACTCATCCTCTCTACCGATCCAACTTATGACAACAGGACCATTGCCAACACCCTCAAAATGCAAATCTGGATTGCCACGAATAACAGGGACGTGTACAGGGTGATGAAAACAAAGTTTCCGGCTACGGTTATGGTCTGTGGTGTGGTTTCAAGTGAGGGCCACATCACGCCAGTCACATCTTCGAAGTCGGCTTGAGAGTCAACACCAAAGTGTACCTGGGTGTGCTGAAGAGTGTGGTGATCCCCTGGTGCAATCAGGTGGCCGATGGTAGACCCTGGGTGTGGCAGCAGGACTCGACGCCGGCCTACAAGTCCAAAGAGACCCAGGGTTGGTTTTAGAAGGAGTGCTACGACTTTGTACCCTTCTCTCATTGGCCCCCTCCTCCCCGACCTGAACCTGCTGGACTACTTCGTTTGGTCATACGTCGAGAACATCACCAACATGACCTCCCACAACACCAAAGCCAGCCTGATTGCCACCATCCGCCGAGTATTCGCCGAGCTCCCGTCGGCGCTTGTGGAAAAGGCATGCTCCCAGTTCCGGATCCGTATCGAGGCGGTGATTGAGGCTGAAGGCGGCTACATTGAATAGGTGTCCGCTCTACTAGATTATCAAGTTACCTGAATTGATTTTTTCGATAAATGTTTTAAAATAAAGCTGTAGTGTTGTTTTCTTTAGGACGACAATTTTATCGTTCCACCCTGTATAATGGAGACCAGTCGCGTATTTGCAGGGTTCGTATGTGTCCGATTTGAACAGGAAGCTTCTCTTTAATTTTGTGTGATAATGAAACAAGTCATTATACCGCTAAGAGAAGTTTGCACACATTACCCGTTATATTAAAAAAAAAGGAAAATGGTTTCAAGACAGCATGCAGGATTGTTTCGAAAATGATGCTGAGTTTGTAACAGAAAATATCCCTCGATGACAAAATTAGCGCTGGGGTTTGGTGTAGATTCCAGGATTCCCTTCAGGTTGCAGTAAACAATTCCGTTCACTGATGGCAGAGATGACGTTGCGTTTTTTCAAAACTAATTCCTAACATGATTAGCCTGTCAGGTACGATACATGTGAGAGACTAATGATCGCTTGGTCGCAGGGGGCCTTCTTCCAGACTATACTTGCTTGCAGGGTTCAGTTTATTACTTGGTGCCTGAGTCGCCCAAATAGGAAAAAGCCAACGGGACCAAGCAATTTATAGATCAGCTGCGCATGAATCTCGATTTGTGCGTGACTCCCCACTATAAAACGTGTCATATATCGACTTGCTGGGAAGTTGGTTAAATTACTCTGTTCTGACCTCTTTGCCAGGCATGAGAGAGGCTAATGATCACCAGGTGTCAGGGCGCCTTCTTCCGGGCAATACCTGTTTTGCAAGGTTGAGTTTATTGCTCGGCGCCTAAGGCAATCAAATAGTGGATTATCAATGAGACCAATCATTTTTTGATCAATCTACGCATGAGTCTCGAATATGTGCAGTCAGCCAACTCAGATTAAAAAAGAAAAAAATAAATAAAATAAAATCCGTGTGTCCCATTCACAAACACAACACAGCTTTATGAAAATAACGCGTAATTATAGTTTTTTTATGTTAACAATAGGAAAACCAGATTTAAATAATTATACGATCATATACATATGAAGATTTGTAATTTAAAAGATATTTTTTTGCTTTGTTTTGTTGTGATCGTAAAAGACCAAAAGTTATAAAGTTTGTCAATATTCTTAAGTTGTAGTATCAGTCAATATAATATGTTTATGTATGTGTGAAGTACATATTAGCTCAGTGCATGTTTGGCTAGTGACTGAATGTCTGTGGGGCTTGGAGATATACGAAATCTGATTAAGGTGGTTCCAAAAGAAAGTAGACAGACAGAAAAATGGCGAGACTTACTTTCGTCATTGTTATGAATATTTTTAGGGTGTGTGAAATCGCAGTAGACTGGTGTGTTGTCTTAGTAACGAGATGGAAATTTGTTCGGGTGTTCGCATGTCCAGTGTGTGTCGTGGTTCCTAGAGAGAACTTTTGTCGAGTGTTCGCATATCCTGTTGCAGGCCGTATGGCTATTTAACCGACTTCCCACCAAGCCGATATATTAAAAAAAGTCGTTTTATAGTGGGGAGCTACACACAATTAGAGATTCATGCACGGCTAGGCCAAAAATGCTTGGAATCTTCGGCATTCCTCTATTGGGGCGTCTCGAGCGCCAAGCTATAATCTCAGTTCTGCAAAGCAAGAATTACCTTGAAGGAATACTGATCTGATCCGATTTATGTGTTGGCGTTTTTTACTTATCTGTGCTTTACCTAGTGGTCGTAAAATGAAGGATTGTACTCCTGTGGACCCCATCACATGGACGTGCAAAAGCAGGATGACCACCTCGAACCTACACACAGCAGCTCTGTGTCGATACGAGGAGTAGCTCTGAAGACCTGCTGGAAGCAATGGACGATAGGGAGGGGTGAGGTGAGAGGGTCAGTGATATCCGTGCTGATAGCGCGACATGATGATGATGACGATGATATCCTTTAATTTACGCGTAGCTCCTCACCATAAAACGACCTTGTGTCATATTCCCACTAAGTGGTACGTTTAGTAAGTACCCTAAATCTGAACTCGACAGCAAGAAATACACACGAGTAGGTGCATCTTCCGGAAAGGGTGGGGCAAAAGCCCCAACAAACCTCGTATAGTACCACGCACGGTACCATGCTTTGACCTTAGTCTTTATGCAACAACTTTTATTCTATAAATGCCGTCTTTTTTGTCCATAATGTACTCTTTGTGTTTCATTTAATTACTGTATCCATTTTACTATGCTGACTCAGGTAATGAGTATGTTTTTGTTTAATCGTTGTAAATGAGTTTTTTATTGTTTGGCACGAGGAAATGTTACGTGATTCCTTCAATAAGTTTCCAGACTTTATTCGTACAGGCATTTAAAATTGTCTAAGACTCTTGAAAATTCACTATGTTATTGCTATACATCTCTTGAGATGACTGACTAATTTTTATTATTTCAGCTTCAAATGAACAGCTACAGCAGCAATTGGAATACACCCTACTAAAGCTTGATTGTCACAGCTGGTGAATTTCAAAAATGCAATCTGGACGTGAGGAAGAACTATATGCAATAAAATTGTGTTTTAAACTTGGAAAAAGTGCCACATAAACGTATGGAATGCTTCAGACTGCTTTTGGAGCATCTTGCATGAATCAAATATCAGTTTTTGCGTGGCATACGAGATTCAACGAAGGCAAAGAGTCTGTGAGGGATGGTGAGAGGTGTGGGAGGAGTAAGGAAGTCAGAACACCAGAGTTGAACACCAGAGTTGATTGGCCAAAGGGTTAGGGCTAGGGTTACTATGTTGAGGTTTTAAGGGAGTTCAGGAAGAGATTCCGTCAGAAGAGGCCAGCACTCTTCAAATTGGCTCAGGGGCATTTCCATCAGGACAATGCACCAGTCCACAACTCCAACCTTGTCACTGACTATTTGACCAAGATGGGCATCAAGACAGTTCCTCAGCCCCCCTACAGTCCAGACCTTGCTCCCTGTTACTTTTTGTTATTCCCAAAGCTCAGAGGCTGTCGTTATGAGACAATTGAGGAGATGAAAGATGCTGTGAGGAAGGTCACTGACACGCTCACACAAGAGGACATCCATGGGGCCTTCCAGAAGTTGTTGGAACGGTACAATAAGTGTATTGCAGCCGGAGGAGATTACTTCGAAGGGGACAAGAGTTTTATGTGTGTACTATCAATAAAAGTGCCCATACGAAAAAAAGTCTGGAAACTTATTTAATGATCCTCGTAAACGATTATATATTTCTCCTGCTACAAGTGTCCGAATTGTGTTCTTCATTCTCTAATAACTGCGGCAGTCAGTTTCTCTACTCAGATAGGACAAATACACGAGGACAAAACTTCAAGTCGTCTATACCAGAGCCCACTCGATCTAATCCCACGATTAGATCTAATCCAACGATTAGATCTAATCCACGATGTAATCCAACGATTTTATGACGAACAGAAATTGTAAAGTACATATGTATTAACTCAATCTCTTCTTCGCAAGTAGGGTGTGACTTTAGTGGAATATAACTAGTTTCAAATCAGAGTTTTCCTTCTCCTAGACTGGTTGCCAAACCCAGCCATATATGTATGTATATATATATAATATATATGTATACAATATATACATACATATATATATATTTATGCATATATATTTATACATACTTATATATATATATATATATACATTAGCATAGTAACTGTCGAAAATGATAATGTTATCCACATATCTATTTGTAGTCCACACACACACATATATATATATATATATAAAATATGTATAAAATAATGTTATCCAAATATGCCTCTGTTATCCACGTATGTGCACATGCATATGTATCAGAACTCAGTCAGCACTACTATTTATCCATGGCTGGGAGAACAGTTGAATTCGTACATTTCTCAAAGGTATTAGCACTCTAAAGTAACTCTGAAGGAAAAAGACAGACAAAAAAGCAATAATAATTATTCAAGTAGGCACCTCGTCATAATTAGCAAGCAAGTTTTGAAGACAAATTAGTTATCAGATTTATCTTCTTCAGGTGTCCCATCGTCGCGGCCTTTTGACAAATTGAAAACATGATTTTTTAAAACTTTTTTTGTATAATAGTAAGCAAACAAGTCATGTAGATCAATTTCTATTGGTAAGTGAATTTGATCCTTACAAGGTGCCCCATATTTGCTGCCTTATGCCAAATTTCAGCCCATGAAAATTCATAATTTTTTTCTTGTGAATAAGTTTTGATTGCTTCCCATTCAGATGAACTTTGTTAGAGTTGTTAAATTTGAAATTAACTGATTTTTTTATGGATTTATCCAGGGGTCCTGTCTACTAAATAAACACAAAGGGAAAATGGTTTCTGAATTTTTGTCAGCCTCAATTCAACAAAAAAAAAAACAAAACAAAGATAACTTGCTTACATGTATGAGAATTGACAGAAAATCGGATACGATTTTATGATTGTATTTATGTAGTTGACATAATAGCATATCAAGCTTCTTGAGATATTTAATTCCAAAGCCATCCTTATAGAAGAACATTAGTGGTACTATCCAACCCATAGCTTGGGGAATAAGAGGGTTCATGCCTTCCCCGAGGCTATTTGTCCGAAAGAAAACGCGATAGTGTGACTAGAGTTTGAAAATGCGTACTACGATATCAAAGTCCAGCAGGTTAGCCACGATGCCATGGAGACTCCCTCTATAATAGATTGGTACAGTTTTTTCTATAATACTTTTGGTTGGTATTACTTATCATATCATATTTACCAACCCTTCCGCTCGGGCAGGATAGGACACAAGGTCAATTTTTTAAGCGGAGTTTAACAGGTTTGAATTCAGAGTTTTGCTTCTCCTAGATTAGTTGCCAAGGCTGAAGAACCTAGTCTGCTCTACTATTTGCCCATAGCTGGAGGGAGAATAATTGGATTCATACCTTTCCCAAGGGTATTAGTGCTATGTGAAATGCAATCAGTCTCTTCCAGGATTTGAACTCGTGTCATCGTGTCCATTTCCTACGACGATAACCATTACACCACGGGCACCTCCATACTTATAATATACTTATAATATAATAGGTCAAATGAAGGAAAATGAAAGACATGAAGATTTTTTCGGCCAACTCAGAAAATACTTAAACATTGACCTTTGTCCCTGGTGGTAAATATACAACTATTTCAACCACAAGGCAGTTTCAGTTAGACCCAAAGCTAAATAATGGTGGGCGGAGTGGGGGATGATCTGCATACTTGGAAAATCAGGATTTTCAATCCTAGCTTTTACCTAGGCTTGAACACCGACTTCTCTCACTCATAAATGGTATCTTAACTCATTTAAAAAAATATGACACATTACTAGTATACAAGTTCAGCCCCCTTAGGCTGAGGTTACATTGGCTGAATGTCCAGTGCATGCATGGGTGAACTTGTGACTAATACTTGGTTACGGACAGGATCCATCCAATGGCTTTGACCACTTTTGTGAATTCTCTGCATGAATGAATTCTGTCCCTTGCATGCTGGGAGACGTGATAGATGATTACATTCATAATGATAAGCAGTTTTGTAAAGGACAAATTTCATATTGAGAACAGATCAAAGGTATTTCAGAATCCTCAGGAAGACATTTTGATTCTATTGGTGTGTCAGGGGTTGGGGAATTATGATAAATCTGAAACAAAAACACAAAGAAAAATCGGCGTTACCGAATTCTATGTCTCTGCAACATCCACCCTCTTTCCTTGTGTTCTCTGAAAGAGTATCATGTAATTCCCGAACCTTTGCCATTTCTCCCTTTGTAAATATGCCATCCGTAATACCCTGTAATGAAAATGGCACCACTCTGTACTAAAAGGGTTCAGTGGTATTAATGGTAGACAGAAGGCGTTCCAGTGTGGTGGGTAACGTGGCACTTTTAATGTTGTACCTTTTTATTTTTCATTTGCATTCGTATCTCGCCCTTATCATTTACTTCCTTCAATAGAGTGCCCAGATATAGATTAATAAATAAAGTAATTCATTGGCTTGATAATTTAGTTGTAGTGGACATCGTTTTGGAAAAAGAAAAAATGATATAGCATGAAAAAATAAAAATAAAATAAAATATTAAAAAGATTATATATGAAAAAAGGAAAATAAAAAATGTGACTTATGGAAAACGTACTGAAGAAAGAAAGAAAGAAAGAAAGAAAGAAAGAAAGAAAGAAAGGAAAGGAGGATTGAAAATATGAAAAAAGAAAGAAAGACCGACAGAAAATATGAAAAAAAAGATAAAAAAGAAAGGAAGAAATATTGAAAGGAAAACAACGAAAAAAAGAAGAAAAAGATTATGTTTGAAAAAAAGAAAATCGACTGATAGTAAAAATTGAATAGATAGTACAAGAAAGAAATTAAAAAGAAATAAATAATGAAAGAAAATATGTAAAATAATAATCACAGAAAAAAATCAAAGATCTTGAGGAAATATAAGAGATGGAAGCATATAAAACAAAGAATATATATATATATATATATATATATATATATATATATATATATATATAACAAAGAATTGCATCATATTACTTGTGCATACAAGCTAAACAATGAAATTTCCATGGGTTCAGCTCATTAATATTATTCGATAAAGAAATGTTGAGCCAAACTTTTTTTTTTGTTATTCATCAACGTCACAATTATTGTTGCCAAGACAGTAGCAATATTCATTATAACTATTATGCGTTTTGATTATTTAATTTCGTATGAATATCACAATACATTTCATTTAAGAAATAGCCTATGTATATTATTTTGTGATGTAACACTTCGATTTAAACATATATAGGTTTAACTGCAATCCATTTAACCCGGAACCGATTCTTCTCAGAATCACAGATCTTCATGATACACTCTTTGACATCGTGTTATATATCACTGTGGGTTAATATCAAAATGTTTAATATTCTTCATAAACAAAAGAAATGAATATGTAGCTTTCCTCTTTGACTAATAAATTCAAATAAATCTTATTTAAATCACTATTACAAACTTCCCCCGTACCCATTTTTCTACGATAATCAGTAATACAGTAATTTCTTAATGGATACAGCACTGTCCAAAATTCGTAACTAAAAATCAGGCAAACAAAAATAAAAAAGCAACGACGATGACCAATAACAACGAGACCAGATAAATAAAGTACAATAACAGGAAAGAAAGAAACCTCTGTTTTTATTCAATAAGTTGGTGACTTTGGTCCAACAATCCAAAGATTGCTTTTAGTGTGAATTTGAAAGGAAGAAAAAACAAAGGGAACAAAGTAGATACACCGGTAAACAATTCAAAAGAAAATATAGTACAGAAAAAAAGACAGATACAAAGCACTTACAAAGTTCAGCCATACACGACAAGAAAAGGGGGCTACTTTCTCAGGTCTTAAACCCTTTTTCTTTTTGTTTTAAAGATATGCTTTTTTGTGTCAATTTTCTCCTTCATATTGTCACACAAAACGCACCATTTAGGGTGTTTCTAGGGAACAGTCTATTGAACTACTGCCCCACTTCTTCCAACATAGTAGCTCTCACCAATGTGAGAAAAATTGAAGGAAGAATTTTAATTTATAATATTCAAAATAAATTACATTGTTTTTTTTTATTTGATTAAATTATATATTGATACACTCCTGTAAGTAAATGTCAGTAAATTATATAATGATTGTTTTGATTAAATGTTGTTTTATTTTCATTAACTTTCATCTTTTCTGTAAAAAAAATCTATATTTATAAAAAGAAAAAAGAACTTATCATATTCGAAACATGTTATAAATATGCTATAAATATGTTATAAATAGGTGTGTTCAAAAAGTATCAAGACTGAAGCTGTATTTACCAAGATAGAAAGGAACAATAAATGATTTTTATAGCCATCCATCGGGATTCAGTTCACTTATTCTAACGATCAATGTATCTCTGAAACTATTGTCTTGATATGGTGTGGAGCTGTACTATTATACTTCTTTTAATGTCTTCCATATCATCAAAACATTAATATTCTTCAAAACACTTATTCCAATGAGTTTTCCATTGGTTGAAGCACATCTAAAACTAACCTTTTGATATGTTGAAAAGTTGTGCCATTATATTTCTTTTAGTATCCACTACATCCTCAAATCTTACCCTTGAGATGAATTTTCAATTTAAAAAAGAAGGAAAGCTGGGGTCTGGTTGGTATAGAGGATGTTCTACTTACACAATCGAATGTTTTGCCAAAATGTGCTGTTCATAATTCTTTTTTCAAATTGGCATTGACTCATTTTGATGCAATCAAGACACCAGCAATTTATCAAATAAGTTGTTCAGCTATGCACATAGTATCATGAAAGTTGTAATTAATTAAAAATTTGAAAAAAAATCAAAACTCCACTTTCGATACTCATCACACTTTATATATTTTTCTGTATGCTTCCGATTTGTATTGCATTAAAAAATGCAATATATAAATGTGTGTCTGTGATTTGATTTAGTTTCTTTGTTAAAGGCATGTCAACCTTCCTGGGTACTTTAATGTCAAAGCCATCTTAGCAGAAGAACAGCAATTGTACTATTCAACCACGAGTGAATATTTATGTGAGTGCATCCTATTTTGTAATATACTTATAACCATCGAGACCTATTGACTGTATAGATTCCTTATTTACCCAACCCCTCCACTCGGGCAGGATATGACACAAGGTCAGTTTTTAAGCGGAGTTTAACAGGTTTGAATTCAGAGTTTTCTTTCTCGTAGACTAGTTGCCTCATCAAGGCTGAGGAGGTTAGTTTGCCCTACTATTTACCCATAGTTGGAGGGAGAATGATTGGATTCATACCTTTCCCAAGGGTATTAGTGGTATGTGAAATGCGATCAGCCGCGTCCACGTATCACCGTGTTCATTTAATACGACGATAACCATTACAGCACAGGCACCTCCATACTGACAGTATAGATTCCTTTGGTTCTCTATTGCCATCCGTCCCTCTAAGTAAGTTCATTAGATGGCACTTAATATCTGCACAGAGCTGATGAATGTAAGTTTGGCAAGTCGGCCCCTCTTGTGTGTCCATGCGTGGGAGTCCATCTAAAATACATGCCCTAGATATTTTTCTATGTGTAGGTATTTGCCGTGCACCTCATCTAAGGTTTTTTTAAGATGGGTTCGGATGCAGGACTATAGCACAGATACTCCCGGTATTCCCCAAAATATCTCGTGCCTCGTCAGCATTTCCCTAAAAAGGGGAACCTCAGGCACCAGGCGATAAATATAGCCCCCCCCCCCCCGAGGAGGTTTTAGAGCCTGGAGCAACAGCCCCTTGAGGATCGAGGAGTATTATGCCAGTGTTGGCCGCGTCACACGAATGCTGGGCTCCCCCGACACTTGCATCAGACAGCCTCAACCGCCTAGCGTCACCAGAAACAAGACACACTAGATCCGTGCCGTCCAAAACGTGGCCAGCCGAAGTGTATATTTTATCGTAGCCGACCCGTTTACAACACCTAAAATATCCAGTTTAGCAAAAACGCTGAGGCACCCGCGACATCAGACAACAAAACGTCGTACATACGTCATGAGTGAACTTCTGTTACTAACACTCGAACTATTTTTCGAAAGGAGTTAATTCTGCTGGCCTTTCGGAGATTATTGTCACAGGATAAAATATATTATATCTAAAAGTTCCACTTCAAAGTATAATAAAGTATTTCATAATTACTAATATTAAATAAGGGGACTTCCTGTGTACAGAAATACTTCCCGCGACTAGCAGAGTAGCAGCGGCTAACGCTATATAAACACAGTAGCCAGAACCAAAAATCGATTCGGCAGCCGGGACACATTTTGGTCGGCCGTGTTTGTCGGTACACGGATCTGGTCGGGTGTGTCCTGGTTCCGGTGGCATTTTGTCCAGGCACGCCTAGATTGGCATCCTCGAGCCTCAGGGGGCTATCCCCCCACGTTATAACCCTCCAGGTAGGGGTTAGGATTATCGCCTGGCTCTTGAGGCGCCCTTTTTAGGAGAATGCAGACGGGGCCCGCGGCATTTTTGGAGCTGCTGGGCGTATCTGGGTTACGGCCCTACGCCCGGATCCACCTAAAAAAAGCCCTTGTGCCACACTCGTCCGGTTGGTGGGACGAACAACAAATACCGACTCGGCAACCGGGCTTAACTCGGAGAAAAGGCATCTGTTATCTATCCCAGTAGCATGGAGTCTATGTCCATACAACCAAACCAAGCTACCGAACGTGGAGTCTGCGTCTTTACCACCAGCCGAAGCAGAAGACGTGAAATCCAACCAATCACAGCTGCAGACCCAGCATAGCCTACCAGACCAATCACAGCAGCCTTTTTTCTCTCATTCAAACAGCTAATTTCAGAAAGTCTTACCATCCTCAACATCTCTCCGAAGAGCTAGCCTCATAGTCTTCCCAGACCACTTTAGGTCTCCTCACTACACCTTTCTAGGCAGATACCATGAGACGACGACGCAGCAGCCAGAACCAACTGCAGACCAGCTCCAGCTTAACCAAGCGGCCGTTCCTGCACGACAAAGCAATAGCATTTGCATCACTTAGTCCACGTGCGATTCACTGTTTGGACTAGTACTAACACTTAAGGCCACATCGGTCCCCCTCCCTGGTTAACCAAGGATTGAACAAACCGGGACATCGATCATCCATCCTTTGCAGCCAATGCGCCCACATCATCGACCGTCTCCAGCAACATCAACAATCTGACCATACAGTAACACTTAATATTTGCACCAAGTACAGAGACCATCCTCACCTTCTAGACGCGCTGTCGCCACAAACTAATAGATAGCTTACTCTAAGACTTTCTTCAACACAGACTTTCAACACCTAACAGAGACTACGCCGACGTGATACAACGACCGCGATTTTTACACCTATACACCTTTTGTGTAAGATTCACTCAATAAAACATGAATTTAAACTTATTCACTTGCCTCTGTCATTTGTCCAGTCCTATGTCAATCAACCACAACAAACACAACTAAATACCTATTCGCGGGATCGACACAGTCACATATCGGAGGTCCCTCGCTACAACTTGAAATCTGGACAACTTGTAGTGTTTTCTATATTTATGTATTTACCAACCCTTTCGAACGATCAGGATGAGACACAAGGTCAATATTCTAAGTGGACTTTAACAGGTTTGAATTCAGAGTTTTCCTTCTCCTTGACCGGCAACCATGCCATGTTTAACGTGCCTAGTCTGTCCTACTATTTACCCATAGCTGGAAGGAGAATAATTGGACCCATACCAAGGGTAATAGTACAATAGGAAATGCAAACAGATTTGTTCAGGGTTTGAACACGAGTCACCGTGTCCATTTTCAACGACGATAACCATTATACCACGGACGCCTCCCCTATTTTTCTATATTTATGTTTACAAATAAACTTTGCATGGTTACTTCCAAATAGAAACTGCATGCAGGCATCTCAATGTGCATTGTTAGGCACACACACGTGTTCATGTATTATTCCGTTGTATTTACATGAGAATTTTCGCCAGTGGTCCGGAAGCCCTGAGTTCAATCCCAGGTCACGTCATACCAAAGACTTCAAAAATGGTACTTAATACCTCCTTGCTTAACAGTCAGCAATATAAGATACATATCAAGGGTAAAGTGGAGCAATTCAGGGAAAGGAGAGGGGCCTTCCCATACACCTTGGTGTAGTAGCTATTGAAAAGGGAGCCTTCTGGTCGCCATTGACTACGGTCGCCAACTTTACTTACATGTTTTAAATTGATATGATTATGTTTATGTAATGTTTCTTTCCTTTGAATTATTTTTTTTTATTTAACTTTTAGTTTATCCTGTTTGTCTAGGAATACTGATTATTTTGAATATCTTCATAAGTTTACTTTAATTTTATGGCATATCAACCATTGTAGGTTATTTAATACCAAATCCTATTTATACATGAACTGTAAACACTTTTTGTAGACAACATTCTTGAACGAGCCTGAGTTTTTTTTTTTTTGTATATAGTTAAATGGTTTCAAGTATTGCAATATAACAGTGACAATTTAACATCAGACATTTGTTTGTAGACAGTTTGTTCTATTTAACCCATAGATAGGACCCTATTAAGCGCCACCACTCCGGGTCAGAGTGAACTGGGGAGCAATGGCAATGAAGGGGTACTCAACATTCCCTAAAACTCCAAGGCTGGGGCCTCACCATCAGTTGGTTTCATATCATATCCAGGACGCTCATTGGGGATCTTACCTCTCACTAGAGATGCAGTCATTGTATTCCACAGCCCCAGCTGACTTGGCTGTCCATAATAAATGGAGGCAGGATTGTCCAATAATAAATCATAGAATTTGTGAGATCATCAAAAAATTTACTTCACAAAAATTTTATTTACCACATGAACTCTTCAAATGAACCACTTTTTAAGGCCAATTTTCGCCTAAAAAACAAAGGGACGTTCGTAACACGAGATATGTTTTTAAACTGTTGAAACTTGTTTCTTGGACTAATCTAGCTGTAACTTTGACTCAAATTGTCCCAGCACACCCCATACCTAAGCAAAGGCTTTTTAGTTATGATAGTAGTGTTTATTTAACACTGTTTACTATTTATAACATACCAGACATTGGTATAATTGTTAGAGTGGTCGCCAAAGGCCTGGGAGACCTGGGTTCAATCCCACGTCGAATCATACCCTCCCCTACACCTAGGTGTAGTAACTATCGAAAAGGGAGCCTTCGGGTCACCCTCGACTACGGTCGCCAACAACAACTATTTATAATACCTATACATATAATATGTACAAATATTATAAATAGTAACCAAAGTTATGTAATATCCAAGTAAACACGGTGAGCTACATCAAAGTCAAGGCTACATTGTTTATTTGGTGTACTGCTCTGATTTTGATTGTATTACAGCAGTTTTAAAAGTATAAGTGTTTGAATGTTTTCTCTTTATTTTATTTTATTTTTTGGTTTCTTAGTTTAACGGCATATCAGTTTTTGTGGGTTATTTAATGTCAAAGCTATGCTTGTAAAGTAAAAGAAATTGTAAAGTTATCGACCGTAGTCGAGGATGACCGTAAGCTCCCTTTTCGATAGCTACTACACCAAGGTATAGGGAAGGGTGCACTCTTTTCCTTGGATTGTTTCACTTTACCCTTGATCCTTACCTTATAATCGTAAGTGCTAAGTAAGGAGGCATCAAGTGCCATTTCTGAGTCTTTGGTTGGATTCGACCTGGGGTTGAACCCAGGTGTCCTGTGTCTTTGGCGAACAGTCTAACCATTATGCCAATGTTCGCTCATAGGCTACGCTAGTAGAAGAACAGTAATGTTACTATTTAACTCGCGGCAGTAGCAATAAAGTAGTTCATACCAATTCCAAAAGTATTACTCCAAAAGTGAACGTAATAACTTGACTAAAGTTTGAACTCTCTTACTACGATGTCAAAGTCCAGCACGTCAGCCACTACACCACAGGGATATCCTCTTTATGCTATTGGATGTTGAATAAAGATTTTTATTAGTAAGCATAGTCAAACTTTAAGGATCGTTCATTACATACAATATATAATAAAAACTTTTTGTGGCAAAAAAATTAAAGATCATTCATTATACGCAATATATGATAAAAACATTTTGTAGCAAGAAACTAGGGATCGTTCATTACACACGCAATACAAGATAAAAACATTTTGTAGCAAAAAATTAGGGATTGTTCATTAGACGAAATATATGATAAAAACAACATTTTGGGGCGAAAATTAGGGGTCGTTCATTGCACACGCAATATAAGATAAAAACAACATTTTGTGGCAAAAAATTAGGGGTCGTTCATTACACACTGTATATGATAAAAAACAACATTTTGTGGCAAAAAATTAGGGGTCGTTCATTACACACTGTATATGATAAAAAACAACATTTTGTGGCAGGAAATTAGGGGACGTTCATTACACGCAATATACAATAAAACAACATTTTGGGACAAAAATTTAGAGGTTATTCATTACTCACGCAATATAAGATAAAAGCAACATTTTGTGGTAACAAAAGGGATCGTTCATTATACGCAATATATGATTAAAACAACGTTTTGAGGCAAAAATAGGGGTCGTCCGTGATCTGAGTATGTACAGTACATTTGAATACGACGAAAAAAGCATTTACATTCAAACTACAGAAAAAGAACTCCTTAATCGTTCATACAGTAATCAATAATGATAGATTCTATAACAACAGTAAAAAATTATCAGTCATTTACATACTTACCAAAAGCCTCCGCTATAAGAAGGGAATGTCACAAGGTCAATTTTTTTCTTTTTCTTTGCTTAATGGCATATTAACCTTCGTGGGTAAAAAAGCCAGCCTTCTAGAAGAACAATAATGATACCATTTAACCTATATCTAGGAGGATAAGGAGGTTCATACCTTTCCCAAAGGTATTAGTCTGAATATGAACGTAATAGTGAGACTGGAGTTTGAACTCGCTTACTGAGATTCCGCAGTCCTGTACTTTAACAATCAACCATGGGGACTTCTCAGGTCAATTTTTAAGCAAAATAATGCTAGTTTGAATTCAAGCTTTTTTTCTTCTTCCAGACTGGTTGCCTTAGTAAGGCTAAGGAGCTCAGTTTGCACAACTAATTACTCATAGCTGCGGGGGATTCGAACTTGTCTCGTTGAATCCATTTCCAATAATGACAGTCATTACCCAATCCCTATAAAAAATTAAATGTCATTAATGAAATTTTTAAAATATTACAAACGCTATAAATACCTTTGTCAGAATTTGAACTTACTTCAGTGGTTCTATTTTGCGTATTATAATTAGGCATACTCGACTCCACTAAAAACACCTGAACAGCATCTGATGGTGAGGCTACAGTTCTTGAGTTCTGGAGAGTATAGTGTACCTCTTCATTGCTAGTACTTTCAGGTCCAATCTGGCCGGAGTGACCGTACTTATTTGGGCCTCATTGATAAAATAAATCTGTTTATAAATTATTCGTATGCCGAAGGACCGTGTGTAAAAAAAGAAAAATTATTCGTATATGATAGGACCATATGCAAAAAGAGAGAAAAATATTCGTATATGGTAGGCCCGTGTACAAAAAAGAAAAAAATTATTTGCATATGGTTGGATTGTGAGCAAAAAAAGAAAAGAAAAAAAAAGCACTTAAATGGCTACACAAAAAATGTAAATATGAACGTACAATGAATGCGATCGTCTATGCATAAAATAACCCAGTTCGGGTTGACATGCCATTAAAATCAATCAATTTATTCTGTTTTTAAAACAGGATGCGATATTCGTGTTGTATACACCTTATTCTTTTTCTTATACTTATCTACCAGGCCGGATTCTCTGGTCTTCTATCTGGGACATTTTCGGGTGGTCTGGGGTTTATCTTTGTCTCTGTGTCCACTTCTGTTTTTATAAATGAACACAAAGACTTTGTTTGCTTTCGACGTCTTTATTCACCCAAATTCCCGCGTCAACCATACGGCTGGAGAAATAACCTTCATAATCATCCGTTCGTTACGGCGTCCTGGACTACTCTAATTAATTCTACCTAACTGACTCGTTCTCACGACTGAACTGACTAATCAGAGAACAGCAAAAAAGGCCTGCCAGGGGTCAAGTCTTGTGTATTATATCACTGGTAATTTTCCATGACTCTTTTTTTTTTTTAACAAATTACCAGTTACGTTCTGAATTCATATATTTTGACTTCTTCACTTACTTTACAAAATTAATAGGCAACCTATTTATTATGTAACACTATGGCCAAATGAATAGAGTGTTCGCCAATGGCCCGGAAGAGCGGAGTTCAATCCTAGGTCGAATCATACCAAAGACTCAAAAAATGGTACTTGATGCCGCTTTGTTTAACATAGCATTATAAGGTAAGGATCAAGCATGGTGGAGCAATCCAAAGAATGGAGTATCGCTCTCTGCTACACCTCGGTGTGTTAGCAATTGAAAAGGGAGCCTTCGGGTCACCCTCAACTAAGGTTGCCAACTTTACTTTATTTTTAGATCGAACAAAAAAAAAGCACGTTGAATTACAAAATTCAGCTGCCGTTGGATGTAACTTGCTATTTGTATCTTTACACGCTCTTTTCATCGGACTACTTAAATTAATATATAAATAACAGACCCAGCAAATGATAAATTAGGAGAAAAATATAACTGATTTCCAGTAGTCAAAAGACTGTGAGAATCCCCTTCACCCACAAAACAATTAAAGTTTGTCGAATGGATTAAAAAGAGTTTAAATAAAGAGATATTGATTAAATGACAGACAGCTTTAATAAGAAAGACCAATAAAGAATGACATTACTAGCCAATTGAAAGACACCTTAAAAACTAGATAACAGAAAGACCTGCAGTATGATAGACAGAAAAACTGATTAATAGTATAATTGAACAACAGACAGACTGAAGAAAAAAAAAAAGAACTATTGAGAAGACTGATCAGAAAGTAAGAAAAATGAGTTGAAAAAACTGCTTGAAGCACCTGAAAATTCAGGTAGATTGAAAGGAAGGAACCCTGTATAAAGCAGAAAAATGATTGTTGGTTGGTTGGTTGATTGATTGGTTGGCTTTATGGCGTATCAAACCTTGTTGGGTTATTAATGCTGAATTCAGTTTTTTCCACTGCTTACGTGGTTTAAAGTTACTAAGAATAACTAATGATGATGATGATGATCATCATCATATCGTGCTGGCAGCACGGATATCCCTGACCCTCTCTCGCCACTCCTCCCTATCGTTCATCGCCCTAGGTAGGTCTTCAGGACAACAACCTGTATCCTCACATAGCTGCTGAATGTACGTTCGAGCTGGTCGTCCTGCTTTTGCGCGGCCATGTGTGGGGATCAATAAGAGTACATCTCTTATGAGTTCATCTCTGCTTCTCCAGCAGTGTCCTGCATGTCTGGTTCGTCTAACTTGAATAATTTTCGTGATAGGGGGCAGGTGGCCGTACAGTTGGTGTCATGTGGGGTGTTGCTGCCAGGACTTGTTCAGGATTGCACGTAGCATTCTTGTGTAATTGCCATCTAGTTTCTTCTCCAGCCGTTTTGTTAGCGTCCATGTAGTGCATCCAAATAGCAGTATCGATGTGACCGCTGCCTGGAAGAAACTGCGTTTCATTTGATCGGTTAGGTCTGATTTCCATATAATCGATAGCCTATTGATAGCTGTCCATGCTTTCGTTAACCTCGTTTCGATGTCCTTTTCGGTTGATTCGACGCTGCTTCCTAGGTACGTGAATTTGTCAACTAGTTTAAGTGGGGTTCCTTTTAGAGTGGAGATGTCCCCCGTTTGATTATAGCACATATATTCCGTTTTGTGTGCATTAACATGGAGGCCTATGCTTGCTGCTGCTCGTTCCAAACTATGCAGAAGTGTTTCGGCTTGGTCAGGTGTATTTGCCAGTATCGCTATGTCATCGGCGTAGTCGGCGTCGGTAATTGTTGTTGCGGGGTATCTTCTGCTTCTTCTCTTCGTTAGTTCGAAGTCATTCTCTTTGATTTTGTCAATCGATGTTCTAAGTACGTAGTCTAGACAAATGATAAAGAGGTACGGGGCCAGTGTGTCCCCTTGTAGTACTCCTGCTACAATGTCAAAGTATTCTGTGTCTCCATCCGGTGATCGTACTTTTACTCTAGTGTTTCTATAGAGAATCGTTATTGCCGCTACGGTTTCTTTAGGTATGCCGTACGCTTGTAGGATTTGTTCCATCTTTCCTCTGTGAATGGAGTCGAAAGCCTTGGTAAAGTCGACAAATATTAATGTCGCTTGTAGGTTCTTTGCCCGTACACCTTCAAGGATTCTGTGGATGGTTAATATTTGTGAGGTCGTGGATCTATTTCTTCGGAAGCCATTTTGGTTTTTTCTAAGTATGTTGTCGATTTTGGGTTCTATTCGGTTTCGTAGTAGGGCATTGTAGATTTTGGCAGCTATGGATGTAAGTGTTATGCCTCGGTAGTTTTTGGCTAATCCGAGGTCCCCCTTTTTAGGGAAGGGGAGTATGCATCCCTTCATCCATCTATCTATCGGATTTTGATTGTATACTGCGTTGCAGTGTCGGAGCAGTATGTCGTCGAATTGTCTGGTCTTCCATACTTCCGGGGGAATTTCGTCCAGCCCTGCAGCTTTCCTATTTTTAATTTTTCTGAGAACCGAGTCGAGTTCTTCTTGTGAGTCTCTAATCTTATCTATCTGATTTTGAATGTATTCTGTCTGTTCCTTTATATATATGCCTGCTAATTGATATTGTGCCGTTTTTAGTTTTAAGGCATTTGTGTTTGTTGGGTTTTTTCGATATTTTTTGGAGGCTGTTTTCACTAGTGCACGTTTTTCTGTCACCGCTAAAGTTTCCCATTAGACTCTATATTTAGTTTTAATTTTTGTTGGAATGTATTTTGCTGCTGCCTCGAGGTGTGCATTGACGAAATTTTCATATTCGTCGTTTGGTGTACTTTTTTCCGTCTTTTCTTGTAGTGTTTCGAATCTGTTTTTTAATTCTAATACGTATTTATCTCTTATATATTTGTTGTTTAATAGTGTTTGGTGGTCGCTGTTCGTTTGGCGTTTTTTCGTAGGCTTAACCGTATTTTCGCCGTGACTATTCGGTGATCGGTGGACACACCCTCAAACGAGGAGTATGCCTCGCAATTCAATGCACTATTTTTCCATTTCTTGTTTATAAGGACGTAGTCTATCTGAGCTTTAGTATTGTTTGCGTACGTGTATGTCTATAGTTTGCCCTCTCTTTTTTGGTAGTTTGTATTGAGGCATGCTAATCTATTTTCTATCATGAAATCTGTTAGATGTTTCCCATTCCTATTTGACGTGTTGTGGAGGCTGTATTTGTTGTTTCCGTTTTTCCCGATTTGGGCATTCATGTCTCCGCCAATAACTAACATGTTGTGTTTCGGGATGCTACGCACTAATGAGGATAACTCATCGTAGAAGGTGACTAGTTCATTTTCTTCACTAACATTGGTGGGGCTGTAGCATGAGATGATTGTTGCTCTGGGGTTTCCGTTAAATGTAGCTGCCATCATTCTAGGTTGTATTTTCTCAACGCTATTGAGCGTTTTTAGTGCTCTAGGTCTTATAAGTAATCCTACCCCTCCTACTGCGGCGTTGACAGAGTTTTTCCATGCGGATACAGTGGCGAGCGACCAGCCATTGCCAGTTTCGTGATATTTGATATCTTCTGTGTGCGTGTATCTGTGCTCTTGTATGCATATTATGTCTATCTTATGTTCTTCGGTCGATGCGATTAGCTCTGGGAGTTGTCCTATTCTATTTAAGGTTCTTACGTTAAATGTGGCTATTTGTAGTGTTTGCTTGCATTTTAGTAGTTTTTATTGTTTGAGCTCTGTAGGTGATTTTTCGAACACCGAGGCCAGGGCTCCAACCTCAGCAGGACGCGCCCCTTTTTTTACCCGCGCGAAGAGCGATGCGGTTTGTGTAAGTGGTTTGAGTGTGGGTCATGGTTATCTTTCGATGGCTGTTTTATTCTCTTCTATAGAAGCCACTCTTATAGAGGAGCAGCAGTAGTTCCCCGATCGAACTAGCGATCCTGAGCGTAAAGTCGTCAAACTCACGTCCAGGACCCGTTTGGGTATTGAGTTTGGTCGTCCATGGGTTTATTCAAATACTTTTACGTACATCATGCTGCTTCCCATGTGTACGCAAAAAAAAAAAAAAGGGGGGGGCGGTAATTTTGGTTTAAGTTTTAAGTTTTAACTTAGTTAAAGTCCAACATTAAGGTACTTTCGTATGACTTTCACTGGTACTGACTTGTGCTTTTTTTGCTGTATTGGGACTTTTCCTAGATTTTTCATTTTTTTTTTACTACAGTTGGGAACCTAGCAGGCTTCAGGAATTATCGGGGAGAACAAATTTTTTTTTTTTTTTCTTTTTTTTTTCTTTTTTTTTTTTCCTTCTTGGGGGGGGGGCTGTGGTAGCATTAGGTGTTTTAGGCTTTTTCTTTTAAACTACTGTTAGGGTTTTCTTTACGAATTTTTAAATTATTCGATAGAAGATATTCAAAAACATTCTGCCTTGTTCGCTGACATGTGGAAAGGCTGACATCAATTTGGCTTTATAGTAGAGTAAGCGTGTCTTTACATTTAAAACGCATAGTTTAAGCATTATTTCACAAACAAAATACAGCATAACATTTTGTAAAATTCAGCATTTTAAATTGATAGGACTTAAAGACATACTGACCAATATTGACATATTTCTTCCACTTGAGTTCAAATGCTTCTTCTTCGTTTTGACTTTTATTTACAACTGAAATTTAGGTAGCTTTGGAGGCGGTCTACTGGGGTGGGGTGGGAATTCATTTCGTTTTTTTTTGTTTTTTTTTTCTTTTTCCCTTTAAAAAACTTCATGCAACTATCATTAAAACTTATAATTAATACATATTTATATGGTTTCAAGTATTCTGATCTGATATTGATAATTGACGTATAATTGTATGGTTTCAAGTATTCTGATCTGATATTGATAATTTACGTATAATTGTATGGTTTCAAGTATTCTGATCTGATATTGATAATTTACGTATAATTGTATGGTTTCAAGTATTCTGATCTGATACTGATAATTTACGTATAATTGTATGGTTTCAAGTATTCTGATCTGATATTGATAATTTACGTATAATTGTATGGTTTCAAATATTCTGATCTAATATTGATAATTTACGTATAATTGTATAGTTTCAAGTATTCTGATCTGATATTGATAATTTACGTATAATTGTATGGTTTCAAGTATTCTGATCTGATATTGATAATTTACGTATAATTGTATGGTTTCAAGTATTCTGATCTGATATTGATAATTTACGTATAATTGTATGGTTTCAAGTATTCTGATCTGATATTGATAATTTACGTATAATTGTATGGTTTCAAGTATTCTGATCTGATACTGATAATTTACGTATAATTGTATGGTTTCAAGTATTCTGATCTGATATTGATAATTTACGTATAATTGTATGGTTTCAAGTATTCTGATCTGATACTGATAATTTACGTATAATTGTATGGTTTCAAGTATTCTGATCTGATATTGATAATTTACGTATAATTGTATGGTTTCAAGTATTCTGATCTGATACTGATAATTTACGTATAATTGTATGCTTTCAAGTATTCTGATCTGATATTGATAATTTACGTATAATTGTATGGTTTCAAGTTAATATTCCTATTCAATAATAATTATTTGTTCGGCTTTGTTGGCGAGGCTTACAATACACTGATTGTTTTACTTTCTTTATTTGATGGCATATTATTCGGGGATTATTTAAACCATCCTTGTAAAAGAACAATAGCACTTCTATTTAACCATCTAGGGAGATAATCATGTTCATATCTTTCCCAAGCGTATTAGCCCCAAATTAAATGCAATAGCTCAACTGGAGTTCGAACTCGCTTACCGTAATGTTGCAGTCCAGCACTTTTATCCCTACGCCACGAGGACTGCCCCACATGGATTGTGTCTCTTACGGAGGAATAAGACCCACCAACAGGGATATCCTGGGTATGACACTAAAATACTGGTGGTGAAGATCCAGTTCTGGGATACAGTCAATTTGTTCACAACTCCACAGACAAGGCACTCTGAATTTTTAACAAATACCCTTAAGGAAAGAGTATATATATATATCCCCTTTCTGGATATGAGTATAATAGTAGGGCGGATTGGGCTTTGTAGCCTTAGTAGGGCAACTGATCTCAGAGAGGGAAGGCTCTGGATTAAAATAAAAGGAGCTTGAGTCCCTCAGCCATCAAATTTGTGTTCAACTTTTTTTGATATCTTCTTAAAGAACACTAATGCTTTGATGTATTACATTTGGCATTTCCCTGGAACAATGTCAATGTCATAGCGAATTCTACTGCATGGCCAGCTATCAGTCTTTCATACAGACCTGAGCAAGTATCCAGATATAAATTCATTGTTCTTAATTTAATAAATCTGCTTCTACAGCACCATGTCTTAATGCACTTGCGCATAGTGTAATGGTTATGAAACCATTCTAGCTGAACATTGCAAATGAGATCGATTCATACTGGGTGTCTAAAATTGCTGGCCTTTTGCTAAACTAAACAAAGCTTATTAAATAACGACTGATGTACGTTTAAAAAATGCAAAGAAATCTATTCAATGGTGGGAAATATTTCCGGTGTTACGAAATCAATAATGAATACCTCCAACAGATTACATTAATAGAATACCAGAGATTCATAATGTTAAAATATACAACATTGATTCATTTGAGGCCATTTTGAAATGAAATTTTTACTAACTGATCCTCTTGCAAGTGTGAGCTCACTAGCGCACTTTGTGGGACAATCCAGTCTGCCGCAGGCATTGAGGCTGATCAACAAATAAGCATGTGCATATACCGATAGATTAGTGGGAATATATATATATATATATATATATATATACCCACCCTTCTGCACAAACCGAATGTGACACAAGGTCATTTTTAAGCGAAGTTTAAAAGGTTTGAATTCAGAGTTTTATTTCTGGTAGACCGATAGCCATGGTTAAAGAGTCCAGTCTGCCCTACTAGTTACCCATAACAGTAGAGAGAATAATGAGATTTTTACCTTTCCCAAGGGTATTAGCACTAGGTAAAATTCAAATTGCCTCGTCAAGGATTTGAACCCAGGTCGCCATGTCCATTACCAATGACAGTAACCAATACACTACAGGCGCCTACAAAAAGGCATATATATATATATATATATATATATACTTTTTTAAGTTTGAAATATATAGGGTAGAGTAAGACCTCGAAAGTATCTTTTATATATTCGTCTTTTTCTTATATATATTCAGAACTGCATATTCAATATACAATAACAATACCAATCAAACGAAAAATAATAATACCAGAAGAATCATACTACCCACAAACTCAATAACCAAAAACCTCAATAATACACTACACGCCTCAGACATACAAATTATCAACTGCGCATCAAAAACTATAAATGATATAATAAACGAAAAAGTAAATTAAAGTAAAAATCCCACTCCGGAAGCCGGAGTTTACTCAATTTAATGTGCAACTTATAATAAGCCATATATTGGAGAAACATCCAGATCTATCTAAAACAGGATTTATGAACTCAAACAAACACTCTTAAAAAACAACACTAGTTATGCTCTAGTCCTACTCAGAAATAAAGAAAAACATGATTTTGATCAAAAGGGAGAAAAAATTATGACATATGCCCAGTAGAAATAAACGATTAGCCATAGAATCGGCAGTTATTCTTTTAACAGAAACAATAATACAAAGATTTCGAAATTTTCATTTATCTGCGGCTTTGGCTCTGTTGATCATCACTAAACATACCATTTACAAACATTTACATTAGATCAAACACAAACGCTACATTGTTACCAACAACAACATAACATAAAAACAAACATTCCTTTTTCACACTTACAGTTGAAAATGCTATGTAATATAGCGAAACATGTTCGGTAAAAAATAAACATCTTTTACCAAAATATTTTTCCAACTTGTCATTAATACTACACATATATATATATGTGTGTGTGTGCGTGTGTGTATGTGTGTGTGATCTTTAAATCTTTCACATTGGTGGATTCCTTTCTATTGTAACAAGTTGATGTAAAAGTAAATGTTTAATTGATACATTTCTTAGGTGTTACAAAAACTTTTAGAAATCCTCAACAAATCTTTAAGAACATTTTCACAAAATAATATTAACTTCATCAGATGAAAGCGTTATTGGTAAATCTCTTTCTTTCTTATGTAGATTCCTTTTTGAATGTAACAAGTTGATATAATTTTGTTAATGAATAATATAATAAATTTTGTTAATGACAAATAGCAAATCTGATGACAAATAGCAAATCTGATAACTGATGTAGACTTTCTTTCTACAACGCAACACACTGGGACGGAATTATTATGGTGCATTCGGAGCTCATTCCCGATGTTGAACGCAAAGTCCACGCAAATTGGTGATCTTGAGTAAATGATTGAACAGTTGTATTTGACTCATATATGGGACCCTAACAGATACTACCACTCCAGGTCAGAGTGAACCTGGGAGTAATTGCAACGATTGGGTACTCCACATTTTGTTGTGTATTGACCTACGACTCGGCCGGGCTGTCAAAATAGGAAATGCACCTATGTAAATAACAGGTGCATCCGCTCAAAGAATATCAGAATATAACCTTGACCATGGACGGGTTGAATGAGTGCGATTGTGACGTCCACAAGAAGGTGGGCGTTGAACTATTATATAACTCAGTGAAGACAGGAAGTCAGTTAGTTTGGAGACCAGACCCGTTGGTGACAAGATGCGGTAGAGAAAGCTAGCACTCAGCAGAGTGGGCCCCCTGCAGAGTGGGCCCACAGGCCCCCGGTTGAGCAGCCCAGGAGAATGGGAAAGAAATGCGGTTATGGCCAATAGAGTGAGGGTCAATATGTTGCAGTTCTGTTCGGTCTCCAACTCCCTCTCACACACAACCCTTTCAAATAAAGTGAGAAGTATATTTTTCTAAGAACTGTGTCGCTCGTCTTTATTGTGTCATCGTTATGATTAGTGCATGCATGCAGATGTATATACATATGAGTATACAACAATTTCCCGAAGCTGCCGGACTGGAGTCTCACCATCAAATGCTTTAGTATCATACCAGGGCACGTATTAGAGGAGGGTCTTACTTCTCTGCCGAGATTCAGTCGGCATATGCTACAGCCCCAGTCGACTAGGTGGGAATGAACAAGAAAAGATAAAAGGAGCAAAAAAGAATTTAAAATACAATAAAAAGCATATAAGAAATGTATAATCTATACAAAAACTTAGTCGCATTGATAATCAAAAGGTAAATAACATAATTTTATGGTGTTCTTTATTCTTAAAAGAATGTGACTAAAATGTATTTTTAGTGTTCCTTAAGTTTTTGCAATAGTCATATTCTTTTGTGAAATAATAATACTAGTTTTATGCTGTTTCTTCTCATTTTAAGGTATTTTAAGCCATTACATCTGGTTTATGTCAAAAACCAGATTATGTCATGGCTTTTGGAACTAATTAATTACATAGGGTAGGGTATGGCTGTATATGTGAATCTGTCTCAGTTTATTCTTTATCTATCTATTTATCTATCTATCTGTTTTATTATCTATCTATCTATCTATCTACAAACTTCAAAAAACAATATATTAAGCTCTTGTTCGTCACAGGTAAAAATATATAGCCAACCAAGATGACTGTGGAAAAATGTTTGTATCAGAAAAATTGCTTTATCCATTTGTGGTATAAAGCAAATAAATAGAAGTGTTACTTTCAGGACATGCCTTATATATATATATATACATATATATATATATATATATATATATATATATATATATATATATATATATATATATATTTATATATATATAAAATAGTTTGTTATATTTAAGAATGAATAGTACTCAATATCTGCGATAGATCATATATATATATATATATAATTAAGCATACCGTAGACACAGTCAATGGTGCTTGGTGAACGTCAGTTTCTTGGCCATGAGATTATTAGACCCAAATGAATGCACTACTTGGACGCTAACAAAACGGCTGGAGAAGCTAGACGGCAATTACACAAGAATGTTGCGAGCAATATTAAACAAGTCCTGGCGGCAACACCCCACAAGGCACCAACTATACGGCCACCTGCTTCCCATCACGAAAACTATTCAAGTTAGACGAACCAGACATGCAGGACACTGCTGGAGAAGCAGGGACGAGCTCATAAGTGATGTATTCCTATGGACCCTCACATATGGCCGAGCAAAAGCAGGACGACCAGCTAGAACATACATACAGCAGCTATGTGAGGATACGGGATGTAGCCCTGAAGACCTGCCAGAGGCGATGAACGATTGGGAGAAGTGGCGAGACAGGGTCAGGGATATCCGTGCTAACGGCACTACATGATGATGATGATGTATATATATATGTGTAATGATCACATAGGCAAGAAACTGACATCAAGGGCTATTGCCCATTCGTCAATGCCAATATTTCTCAACCTTTTTTTTACCTTTATTGAATCCTAGAAATATTTTTTAGGTTTCTGAAAAACTCCTGTATGTAAATTATTATATACCATCATTAACTTATTGATGTATTAATCTATTTATTAATTTTTCTCGCAAAACCCCCTAGTAACCTCGGATTCCGGGTGTATGGAGACAAAAATCATTGTCTTCGTTTGGATTGGGCGTGTGACTTGACACGTCAGGTGTCCGTTGATCACGCAAGAATTTAAACCCTGAGTTCTTTATCTTTTTGCTTTCTTTCTTTGAACAGTTAGAACCTTGCGAGTTTCAGTCCTCACTCTTGAAGCGTAACTGGCATGTTTTCCATTTCTGTTCGTTGAACTGAACAGAGTCTTTTGTCTCAAACTTCGGTGAGGTTCACTATTTCAACTCGCTGTGAACACCAGAAGATATAAAAGACATTTACATTACTCTTTCTCGTATCACTGGACATATATGCTTGTTCGTGTAATTTATGTGTCATTTATTGGTTTTGCGACTCGTGCTAATTGTTGTAACATTTCTAATCTTATTATATGTACATATTCAATGTTTTAATTATTTATATGAGTTTATTTCGTTTTTCCTTTCCGTTTATTCAGTGATAGTATGTCAATGAATATACTGAAGCTATTATTGGAACTTGGTGAGTAGGAATTGATTAAACATCCTTCTTAGAATCCAAAAATAGCGTTATATAATGAATGTCCATAATCCCACCATTATGGTCTACGCTATCCTAAGTTATATATATATATATATATATATATATGTGTGTGTGCGTGTGTGTGTATTGTCATCCACTGACTGTTTCGTTGTATCACAACTTTTCAGTGTGGCTAGACACACTGGACGCTTGGAGCTGGAATCGACACCCGCTGAACTTTATATTAGACTTAGTATCATACTGCTCAGCCAGAAAGCGAACGACGCCAGCTTGGGAATTATAAGGCATTATGTAGTAGCCTTCGTTTGTTTACATTTTTGCCTTACCGGACACCAGAGTGCTCAATTCATTCGAAAAACATTGCATTATGTGAGTGGCAGCCGTTAATTCCTTCGTTAAAGTGCTCAACTCCTGTGGGGGAGCGTATATATATATATATATATATATATATATATATATATATATATATATATATATATATATATATATTGCTATGAAAGACGAATGATATTATAGAAAATGAACTTTTTTTATTTTCTAGTGGAGTGATTTTCAAGATATGGAAGTTTCTGACGAGAAGGAAATATCGGGCATTATAGAATAAATAGATTGCACCTTGGTTATTTATTGGTGCATTCATATGTACAAACTACTAGGTGGGGAGGAGTCCTTATGGCATTCTGGTTAACGTAATTGATTGTAGCATCGTGGTGCCCGAGTTCAAATCCCAGTCGCACTATTACGTTCACTTTCTGATTGATGAAGATATGAACCCCCTTATCCTCTCAGTAATGGGCTAAATAGTACCACTATTCTTATTCTACAAGTATGTTGTTTGCATTAAATAATCCAGGAAGGTTGATATGCTATTAATAAAAAAAACCAAACTAAACATATGATGATTCATGACTTGCAAGAAATGTACACATTTTTTTGGATAACCTTACATAACTATGATATCTATGCTGATGGTGTTTTGGTGTTTTTATCAGATGAATTAAAAATGAATTGGTGTAAAGAGTCAAAAAAGTTAAATGAAATTAGCCACTCGTGCAAATACTACAAATGAAAATGTCAATTTTATGCTCATTATTCCGGAACAATTGCGAGTTGATAAGCATAAAATTTGTATTAAAGTAAAACCTCATGCATTTAAACCAACATACAAAGCGGTTTTTGTTGTAACTGCTGCTCTTACATGTCCTATCGTTGTTTGTCATTGTTAGAGTGAATTATGTGTAACTGCGATTGTAATTTTTTATTCAAATGTATCATCCTTTCTTTCTAATTTTCAAACCTTTGTTCATTCCTCCATTTTTATTTTGCATCATTATTGTTTTTTCCATTCATATTTATTCATTTATTTACTTTCGATGAGTTTTCTTTCCTTTTCGATATTCCTTTTTTCATTCTTTTTCTTTCTTTTTTTGGCTTTTTTTTTTTGGTTTTTCTTCAATTTTTGTGTTTTTTGTGATTTTTTTTTTACCATTTTTCAACTTTAATTTTGTTGTTGTTTATCTACTTTTCCCTCTTTATTTTTCTTTGTTTTTCTTTTTGATTTTTTCTTCAAATTTTGTTGATTCTGTTGATTTTAACAATTTTTTTCCTTTTTAGTTTTGCTCGACTTCTTTTCTCTCTCTCTTTTTCTTCATTCTTTTTCTTTTTGTTCTTTTTTTTCAGTTTTTGTTTTTTTATTATGATTTTTTTGCAATTTTTCTTTTAATTTTGTTTTTGAGTGTTTCCTTTTCTCTCTTTTATCTTTCTTTTCTTTTTTTCTTCACAAAATTTTCTAAAAAATTTTTTTCATTTTTTTCTCTTTTCTTTTTTTTCTTTTTTTTTGTCGTTTTCTTTCCAATTTTTTCCTGTTTTTCTAGGTTATGAATTATTTCTCTTAAATTTTATTTTGATCTTTTTTCTCATTTTCTTTTCTTTTCTTTCTTTCTCTTTTTTTTCCTTCTCTTTTATAGCAATTTTTTCTCCATATCACCATGTTGGTGTGGCCTAGAATAAGTTGGCTGTATCCTCAGCAGATGGCTAAGACACTCCCCCGCAAAATGTGATGTCTTGGCTATGACACTTAACTGCATTTGATGGTGGGTGGGGCTTCAGTTCTGGAGATCTGGGAAGTGTGGAATACACCTTCATTGAGATTACTCCCAAGAACGCTTTGACTCGAAGTAGTAGCAGCAGTGATAGTCTCGCCGATGGGTTAGTTAGATTTGTTTAAAAATTATCTACAATTGGTGGGATCGTGTGCAAAAAAAATCTTTAAAAAAATAATAACACGAAAAATATTGATATGAACGGACAATGAACATGATTCCCTAACCTCTAAGCAAGATGGGCTGAGATATTGTTAAAATCAATCAATCAACCCGTCAATCAAAAATCAGTAAACCAATCAATCCACCAACCAATCAATCAACCAATCAACTAACCAACCAATCAATCAACCAACCAACCAATCAATCAACCAATCAATCATCACATCAACCAACCAATCAACCAATCAATCATCACATCAACCAACCAATCAACCAATCAACCAATCAATCAACCAACCAATCAATCACATCAACCAACCAATCAATCAACCAATAAATAAACCAGCCAATCAACAATCAACCAATCAATCAATCAACCAACCAACCAATCAATCAATCATCACATCAACCAACCAATCAATCAACCAATAAATAAACCAACCAATCAATAATCAATCAGTCAACCAACCAATCAACCAATCAATCAACCAACCAATCAATCAACTATTAAATCAATCAACCAATCAATCAACCAACAAATCAATCAACCAATAAATAAACCAACCAATCAAACAATCAACTAATAAATCAATCAACCAATCAATCAACCAACAAATCAATCAACCAATAAATAAACCAACCAATCAACTAATCAATCAATCAACTAATAAATAAACCAACCAATCAATCAACCAATCAACCAATCAATTAACCAAGCAACCAATCAATCAATCATCACATCAACCAACTAATCAATCAATCAATGAATAAACCAACCAATCAACCAATCAACCAATCAATTAACCAATCAACCAATTAATCAACCAACCAATCAATCAACTAATAAAGCATTCAAACAATCAATTAACAAATCCAACCACGAATGAATCAATGAACCAATCAATCATCCAATCAACCAACCAATCTGCCCATCAACCACCAATCAATTAATCAATCACCAAGTAAATCTACAGCAAATCAATCAACCAATCAATCAACCAATCAATCAACCAATAAATCAATGCATCAACAAAACAATAAATCAACATATCAATCAATCAATCAATCAATAAACCAATCAATCAATTAATCAACCAATCAATCTTTTTTTTTCTTCCATTGGCTTCCTACCCTATCAGGAATTTTCATTTTTTTATCATTTCTTTCCTTTTGATTCATTTCTTTCTTTTTTTCTTTCTTTCTTTTTCACTGATTGGATAGCTGCTGTTTTATTGGGTGTTGCTTCCAGGATTTGTCCAAACAGCATGCAGCATTCTTCTGTAGTTCCTATCTCCCTTTTTCTCCAAATGTGTTATTAAAGTCTAAGTGGTGCAACCATATAGTAGTACTGTATGGCAACAATTTGGAATAATTCCTGTTTCATTTTATCAGGGAGATCAGATTTCTCTCTGATCAATAACCTGCCAATGGCAATCAATACATTTCCCATGCATATACTCATATTACTTTCAGTAGATGAGATATTGCTGCCAGGGTATGTTAACTGGTCTACTAATTTCAGAGGCTTGCCATTTAACATGGATATAGTTCCACTTGTTTTATCTGAATTCAGTGTCTCTTGCTGTCCACTCCAGGTTATGCAGCCGAGATTCAGCTTTGGCTGGTGTATTTGCAAGAATCACTATGTGATCTGTACAGTCTATATCCATAATAGTTTCCGTGGGATGTCATCTGCTTCTTGCATTATTTAGTATGAAACCATTTTCTTACATAAGATCTTCATAAGAACATTCATAGTATGTAATCTAGGCAAATTAGAAATATTTATGGTGCTAATGTGTCTCCTTGCAAGACTCCAGTAACAATGTCAAAAAAACCAGTGTCATCATCTGGTAAGTAAACCATTGTTTTTGTGTCTTTGGAGAGCATTATTATAGCAGTGGTAATTTACTAAGCTTTTTGCTTAGATATAGCACTAGACTGTATGAATGGGGCACCCAATGAGAATCAAACTCACTCGTGCAGGTTTGCTAGTCTACCTTGCTAACCATTACACCACCCGAGGTGCCCTACATTATTATAGCAGTGACAGTTTCTTTATGCTTTGTCATTTATTTGTATATTGAGTCAAATGCAGAGTAAAAATCTACAAATTAAAGTGTTTCCAAGAGATTTTTTACTCAGACTCCTGAGATGAATGGTCAGAATCTGAGAAATTGTAGATCCCTTTCTTTGAAATCTATTCTGATTTTTCCCAAGAACTTTCTTAACTTCAGATCGGATATGATTGAAAAGAAGGGCATTATAAACTTTTGCAGTTATGGCATTAAGAGTTATGCATCTACAGTTCCTACTGATTCTGAAGTCACCTTTCTTTTGTTTAAACATAGTGTTGCTTAATGCAGTCAGATTTCCTTGTTTTCTCTAATTCAGGAGGAATTTCATCCAGGTTCCAAAATCAGACAGAAGCAGCTTCAGTATGAATCTGTTATTCCTTGTACTATGTTATAAAACCAACAAAGCCTGGTGGTATTGTTAGTTACTGCTGGGTTACCCTGAGTGAGTGGTAATGATTCTTTGGCCCTGAAACTATGGCTGAACCCAGGATTATTATCTGATGAAGGCTTTATTATTGGGACTGATGCTGTTGTCTTTGCACTGTCAGGTGTATTAAATTATTAATAACTTTCTGGATTTTCACAAAGTACATATTAAGTGGATTAGCCAGTTTTTGTTTGTTGGGTTATTTATTTCAAATTTCTCTGAAATCATGTACATGTGCATGCACAGACATGCACATATGCACATTCCTTTTTATATAGATTTAACAAGAAACTAACTTTTAAATCTGAACAATTTGAAAGTAGTCGTGATTGATGAAGAACAGTAAAAATGATGATCTTAATGAACTTGTCTCGTAAAATTTTTTCCCCAAATAGGTCTCTTGATCACAACTATGCCATATGTTGTGATAAAGCACCACCCTGTTATTGAGTAGGAATGGTGACGTGCCTGGATTTGAATAATGTGTGTGGAGCATTAAAATCAAATAATGATTTTGAAAATCAGTTCACTAGCAAATTGGGCGGCTCAGTCGACTGGGGCAATAATATACACCAACTGCATATTTGCTGAGAAGTAAGATCCCCGAACAAGTGTCCTGGATATGACATTAAACAATTTAATGGTGAGGCTCAAGTAATGCAGGAGCTTTAGGGAATATGGAGTTCATCTTCATTACTATCACTCCCAGGTCCACTCTGACCCAGACTCATAACATCTGATAAGCCCTATCTATGCTTCAAATAGGACTATTTGACATTTAAACTGAGTGCAAACAAATGACTGATGCAAAATTGAATTGTTTGAAATAAAACTGTTTGATCATTTAACTTTGTCTAAACAAATAACTGATGTTTAATTGAATTGTTAGTAATACATAGCAATACTTTGAATCATATAACTTTGTTGATTTATACTAAATTGAATTATAAGAAATAGAATTGTTTGATCATTTTTCATCTACAAAATGTGTTTATAAAGCATATATTTGATATATATGTAAAAACAGGATTTGACATTAAATAACAATGGTTGATCTGCCATAAAATCCAACCAAACCAAACCAAACCAAACCAAACCAGCAAATTGGGTGGAAAATTGACCTCTGAACAGCAACCATTAAATTAGACATAGAAAGGAAAAATTTATCTCTCAAGTTTAAATAGTGATCTGTACCAAATTGTCTTTTTTGGAAAGGTTATGTTCAGATTTAAAGAGTGGCTAGCTGCAGATAAGAAGATACAAGAAGAAAAGACTTCTTCTTAGGTGGTCAAAGTAAGGGGAGGTTCTTCCTCTAAAAGAAATTGGCTTTTGATTGGTTCAAGTGGGAGTGGTTCTTCTGTGTGGAGGTAGATCTTGTCAGAGAGCATTCATCAACTGATTCATTTTTTAGACTGGAGAAGAGAGTTGGCCAGGGTAGAATAAGGAGAGGTTTCACATCACCATCACCAAAATTAAGTACTGTCGAGAAAGAACTTTATAAATGGATTCTTTTCTTTCTTTTTCTATTCTTTTCCTTGTGTATAAGAAATAGAAAATAAACCTTATTGTTAAGGTGCACAGTGGATTTGATAGTTTCTTTGAAATTGTTTCAGTTCTGATCCAGTTCTCATAAAGGATGCAAAAGATATGAGTTACCTTGCCACTCAAGGGACCTCATATACTTATGTCGATACAACAAAGTATTCTGTGGGTCCATCGATAGACCTCACCATCACACCAGCACTTCGCAGCCCAGTTGGCTGGGGCTGTAGAATCTCTGCAGAGGGGTAAGGACCCCTGCAATGAGTGTTCTGGATATGATAGAGAGGCTCCAGTAATGCTGGGGCTTTAGTGAATGTAGAGTACCTCTACATTGCCATTGCTCCCAGGTTCACTCTGACCCAGAGTGGGAACATCTGGTAGGGTGCTATCTATCTGTAAATTAGAATTGTTGGACATTTAAACTGAGTGCAGACAAATGACTTATGCTAAATTGAATAGCTTGGAATAGAATTGTTTGATCATTTAACTGTGAGTAAATAAATGACTGATGTGTAATGGAATTGCTAGTGATATATAGCAATACTTGGAAACATTTAACTTTGATGACTTATGCTAAATTGAATTGTTAGAAATAGAACTGTTTTATCATGTAAGTGTGTAAACAAATAACTGATGTTTAATTGAATTGTTACTGATACATAACAGTACTTGGAACTATAGAACTTTGTTGACTTACATTTACAAATCATATGTATCTAATATATATGTATAAACTAGATTTGGCATTAGATAACTTACAATGGTAGATATGTTATGAAACCAAACCAAACCAAACTAAGACTTCTGCATTTTGATTACTCTAAACAGTCTGCAAGTGAAGAAGATTTAGTTCTCAAACAAACAGAGTCAGTGTAGGGTCACAATGTTATACAGAAAACAATGTTTTTATGGCACATGTTAGTTTGCATCTTTCAACAACTGATGTTTTGTAATATGCAAAAGATTCTTAGAAAGAAGAGCTGGAGAGAAGAAAAAAAAACAAATAAAAAAAACACAAAAAATAAAGAGAACAACAAGAGAAGAATAAAAAGTAAAAATTCATTTAAGCTTGGTTTAGTTTGGCACAAGGCAAGAAGTCGCAGGTATTCAGTGAGAAATGAAGTCAATTACACTTAACAAAGACCAGCAATAACGTAAAAAATTTAAAGATTAGATTGGATTGTTTCAGAAAAATGAGAACGAAAAAGAATTTAAGAGGGCAGTTTTGAAAACTATCCGATGAGTTAACAGAATTTGATCTGCATACAGATACTGTATTAGCAGTATCTATATTCAGTGCAAAGTTTTTTTTCTTAAAGGTTGATGTGAGAAGATTGTTAAAAAGCAGTGATACCCAAGGAAGTATGATAAATAAATGAATAAATTTAGTTTCTGATTTAAACAGTTTCTTGAAACTTAAGACTTTTAAACAAAATTTTCAATTGGGAAAAAGTTTCTGTCTTTTTTGGCACAGTGTGAAAAATACACAGAATTATCATCAATTTTTTGTCTCCTGCACCTGGAGTTCAGCACTGTGAATGTCAACTAGACTGGCTAGTTTGGTTGGGTAATTTATTTTAAATTCCTCTGAAATCATGAAAACACACACACACACACACACACACACACACACACACACACACACACACACACACACACACACACACACACACACGCACGTGCACGCGTGTACATATTTTCACTCTTTCTGTATATAGTTTTAAATCTGAACAACTTTAAAGCAGTTAGTTATCACTGATAAAAAATAATCAATAATGATCATTTTGATGAGTTTGGGTTATTTTAAAATTTTTTCAAAAACAAAACCTATCAATGATCCTAAATATGCTTACACTCAAACTTAACACATTTGTCATATATTACTGTTGTGTATTTTGTTTCTGTTCAATAAATCAAAAAAGGAATTGCAGAAAATAGGGAAAAGTGCTTGATTCATTTGTTTTTACCCAGAAGAATATAAGTTTCCCACTCCTCATTTATTTTAAGAACACTTGATTAATTCTAAATACTTGTAGAGAGAGAGAGAGAGAGAGAGAGAGAGAGAGAGAGAGAGAGAGAGAGAGAGAGAGAGAGAGATCAAAAATAGAAAGAGGAAGAAAGTGGGGAACATAATAAAAGAAGAGAGAGAGAGAGAGAGAGAGAGAATGAGAGATCAAAAATAGAAAGTGGGGAACATAGTAAAAAAAGAAAGAAAGAGAAAGAGAGAGAGAGAGAGAGATAGAAAGAGAGATCAAAAATAGAAATAAGAAGAAAGTGAAGGACATAGTAAAAGAAGAGAGAGAGAGAAAGAGAGAGAGAGAGAGAGAGATCAAAAATAGAAAGAAAGTGGGGAACTTAGTAAAAGAGGAGAGAGAGAGAGAGAGAGAGAGAGAGAGAGAGAGAGAGAGAGAGAGAGAAGAGAGAGAGAGAGAGAAAGAGATAGAGATCAAAAATAGAAATTTGAAGGAAGTGGTGAAAATAGTAAAAGAGGAGATAGAGGGAGAGAGAGAGAGAGAGAGAGAGAGAGAGAGAGAGAGAGAGAGAGAGAGAATGAGTGTATTTTATAAAAATAATTCATGATTCTCTTCATGATTAATATACATAATTATTTATAATTGATAGTCTATATGGTTTTTATACAACCAGATTAGTGTAGAATATTTTTAATTCACAGTTCTTATTGGAAATTACATTTCTTAAAAATAGAAAAAAATCTAACATAATTTAATTTGATATCCAGCTATGAATGAAATTAGTGGTTTATAAATAGTTACAATCCTTACAAAATGGAAAATACAGTTGTGATATTCAAATACCAATAATTATGACTGATATATATTCAGCCTAACTTAGTAGAGCACAAGACTACAAAAGTTGGGACACTAAAAAAGGACAGACATATGCCATAATCCAGTTAAGTTGTGGGAGCACTACTGATATAGCATCTCAAAAAGCCTGTCAGAGTCCATCCATCTTCTTGTCTAGAACCGGTTTGAATTCAGTTTTCGTTCTAGACCAGATTAAAGGTTAAAGAGCCCAATCTGCCCTTCTATTTAACCATAGCTGGAAGAAGAACAGTTAGACTCATTCCTTTCCATATTAGTACTATGTGAAATGCAAACAGCTTCACACAAGATTTGAACTCTAGTTGCTGTGTCCGTTTCTATTGACAATAACCATTACAACATGAGTGCCGCCTGGGGGGACACGCTAGTTAGATTGAAATTCAGGGCAGTAAATAATGGTCTTCAGCAGAAAGGTTGTTAAATATTGTTCAAAGCTAAGGGTCCTTGACCTTTTCAGCTTGAGAGTCACAAACCTCAACTCAAGAAGGTTTAAGGCTGCAGTCTTAAAAGAACAGAAAAACCAGCTGAATTTATAAGTTTATAATCATTATCAATTAATGAGACATCTGATACTGTTTGCTGTCACAAAAAGATGTAATATCAGGGTTAAATGAAAAGATTAATTGAAGAAGCATATCAGGCAACTGATGAATTGGTATTTGTGAATGCAGTGTACTCTTGGCATACTTCATTTTGGAGAACAACTATTCACAGTGAAATGTTGTAGCAAACATGCTCACTACTTGCTCGGTGTGGGTGAAACAATTGCCCAGATAGAAGCATGTAGTTCTTATCAAAATCAATGATGTAACAAGAAAAATACCAGGATTTCAAATCTTCTGAACACTGAAGATCAATATGTTCCATCATAGTCATTCATATATATATATATGTATATATATATATAGTGCAATTAGAAGAAAATAGAAACCTGGTTAAATTGTCATTATAAATTCATTTTAACAGAGAATATCATTATACTCCCCATCTCATCAATTGATTTGAAAAATCAATTTGAAAAATAGCAAATATGGATTACAGTCTATATGTGTATGGAAAAAACATATAAGTGTGTGTGTGTGTGTGTGTGTGTGTGTGTGTGTGTGTGTGTGTGTGTGTGTGTGAAGTTATTTACTAAACTTTGCTTAGTTACGCCCTAAGCTAGATGCACAGAGCACCTAGTGAGGGTTAAACTCACTAGTAAGGATATACTAGCCAAGCTTACTAATCATTACATAAGACAAGGCACCTAATATGTGTGTGTCTTTGTATATATTATTATAGTGAGATAATAAATTATTTAATGAACACATTCCAGCAATTAATTACTAATAATGTGAATGTTATTTTAATTGCACTTAAAAATATACAGTTAGAGGACAAGTGTCTCAACGATTGATATATTTTGAGTTAGCTGAATTGTAATTCAGTGTTCACATAAAAATATTTCAAACCTTGCACGCAAAAAAAAAAAAAATACATACTTTTGCTCAAAGATTGGTTTCATTTGGTTTAGCTGGTTTTACAGAATGTCAACCCTTCTTGGTTTATTTAATGCCAAAGTCAGATTACAACATAATAATGATTACAATGAATGTGTTATGCAATATCTTAGATGTAAGGGTACATCTGATTGGTTTTATTGTTGCTAGGTGATAGTGCAGTAGATATGAAAATTACCCAGGTGGAATTCAGGCCATGTGGGTATATGTACTAGTTAGTGTTGTAAATACTGGATGGTAGGGTTGTAAAGGTCATAGCCTACCTTGCAGGTATTTGATGGTATGTAAGACCACCCACACCATTTATATTTGATATTTTAGTATCACAGAGTTAGGTTATGTCTCTGTGCTGGCAGTCTATGACTTCTGGGTAAAGATTGGCGGACCAAATATCTCTGTACTTACGGTACCTGCTGTTATTAAGTGGTCACTCATCTAAGTACTAAGTAGGCTTGTTATTTTTTACGAAGCTTTGTTTAGTCTAGCACACTAGCCTCAGGTTACTTACAGTACCAGTTGTTGTTATTGACTCGCTACTAATCTCTGTACTGAACAGGATCATTGATACTAAACTTTGGTGGTCTAGAGGGAACCCTGTGTCATGGAAGGGAATTCCTGAGTACCATCAATAAATACTGCCTTCTTCATCTTTCCTTCATCTTTAACTAGGATTATATGCTCTTTTTGAGACAAGGCTCAACTTTATTGACTTAGAAGTCACTGCAATATCACCTTTGATAAAGGTTGAAATGTTTACAGTATTTAATACAGTAAAATTTCATCTGAAGACAGGGAGAGAAATGAAATATTAAAATGAAAAAAAGAAGACAAAAAAGAAGTTAAACAGGAAATAGTTATAGTAAAAATGAAATACTAGAAATATGAATAAAGGAAAAGGAGATAATGAAAAAAAAAGACAGTCTTTTAAATCTTGACAGAAAAAGACATAAGGAAAAGAAAATAATAGGCAGTCAAGTGTCTGAGAGAGAGAAAGAGAGAGAGAGAGAGGGGGGGAGATATGAGATCTACGGGATGATAGAGGGATGATAGAGGGAAGAAACAAGAAAAGAGAATGAGAAGTGAAAGAAAGGAACTGCTAAATGCATAACAGAGAAAAAGGGGAAAAAACGAGAATTTAAAAGTGACAAAATGGATGATTGTTTTTCAAAGAAAACAAAAAAGAGAGAAACTATTGAGAACCATGAAAAGAAAAAAAAAAGGAGATAGAATCAAAGCAAGGATAACACAAAATGAAAATTAAGAGGGGAAGTGGAAGAAAGAGTAAAACAAGCAAACAATACAGAAGAGAGAGAGAGAGAGAGAGAGAGGGGGGGGGAACATAGTCAAAGAAGAGAGAGAGCAAGTGAAAGTGAGAAAAATAGAAAGAAAAAGTGCACTGTGAGGGACATATTAAAGAAGAAAGAGAAAGAGAGAGAGAGAGAGAGAGAGAGAGAGAGTGAAAGTGAAAAAAATAGAGAGGACATAGTAAAAGAAGAGAGATAAAGAGAGAGACAGAATGAGTGAAAGAGTGAATGAGAGAAAAATAAAAAGAAAAAGTGCAGCATGGGGAACATAGTAAAAGAAGAGAGAGAGAGAGAGAGAGAGAGAGAGAGAGAGAGAGAGAGAGAGAGAGAGAGAGAGAGAGGTGGGTTATAAATCGAAGATAAACAGATTGAAGCTACTTGTGCTTCCCTTTTGCACTAATACCTTCAAGAGAGACAAGAATTTCTTTTCTC
The DNA here is from genome assembly GCA_963585895.1 of Sepioteuthis lessoniana. Classification (NCBI taxonomy): domain Eukaryota; kingdom Metazoa; phylum Mollusca; class Cephalopoda; order Myopsida; family Loliginidae; genus Sepioteuthis; species Sepioteuthis lessoniana. Next base: position 79,490,488 of record OY757914.1, read on the forward strand.
TAGACAGGGGTAAAATATTAGAGTAGACTCATGATACTTAGTGTAATACCCCACAGTAAGATACCCAAATGAGCTAAACTTGTAACACAATTAAGATCAAACATTAAGGTCCAGGAGAAAGAAAAAACTCAGAATTAAAAAAAGATACACATTTCAGATAAAACATGTATTTTCCAAATACATGAAAGTTATAAGTATTGACATAAGGAGATGAGGATGTTTAGTTTTATCCTGCTCTGCTGTCAGTATTTGAGCACTTTTTTGACTTAAGAAAAAACTTTTTTATCATGATTTGCTCATATCACTATATATATATATATATATATATATAATATATATATATATATATATATATATATATATATATATATATATATATATATATATATATATATTTCAAGAAAAACTGATAAAAAGGTAATCCAAGTAGAAGAAGAGATTTAATGAGAAGCAAAGGCGACACTATAGCGTTTCTTTTCTAATGAACCATCATCAGGACTATGAGGGATATTAAATCAACAATGGATATATAAAAAGTGCCAAATATAAAAACCTAGGGAAATTTGTATAACAAGAAAAAGTTGGCCGTTTATGACGAGAAAAAGCTGGACGTTTGATTCATGAATCAGCGTTTGTTGCTTTAAATAACGTCATTTGACTTATTAGAAATATTGTGTAGAATTTATGTTCCGTTTGTTTATCGAGAAAGTTCTAATCCTATAAGTCTGGCTTTTTCAAATGTATGTACTTCGGAAAATTTTTAAATCACGGATAAAAGTTTCAATGTATAGACGTATTTCCATTATAGATCTATATCGCTTATTAAGCTCATTTGAATTCCATCTGACAAGCTTGATTAAGCGAAATAGATTTATTATGGAAATGGAATACTATTTCAAAATTTCTTGTTTTTTAAACAATATATACCAGTTCATTGGCTTTGTGGGTAGAGTGTTCGCCAATGGGTCGGGAGACCTGCGTTCAATCCTAGGTCGCGTCATACCAAAGTCTTAAAAAATGGAACTTGATACCTCCTTGCTTAACACTCAGCAATATAAGGTACGTATCAAGGGTAAAATGGAGCAATCTCGGGAAAGGAGTAGCGCCCTCCCCTACACATCGGTGTAGTAGCTATTGAAAAGGGAGCCTTCTTGTCACCCTCGACTAAGGTCACCAACTCTTATATATATATATATAATATATATATATATATATATATAATTTCAGTATGACTAAAGATTTATTTTACAGATGTCATCCCTTGAAATTTAGAACAACATCATCCTGACTATAGGGCACCCTCCTCCACCAGCAAAATCCACCTGTCCCTAATTTGTCCATGTTGGCATATTTGCAGCAAGTATGTGCAAAGAACTCATTGAGAAACATCAAATGGGTAAGAAAGCAGATATTATTCAGTTGTGGTCAATTCATTCTTGGCATATCAATTTTGGGCAGATGGTCCTTGCCTTTTGTGTGTGCAAGCATTCGAATATCGTTTGGCAACTAAATGGCAGGCACCACTGCCAAATATTAATGGTGGCGACCCAGCTAGGCACGCACAAGTGCAACGACCCCTTGCACCCATAACTTCCATCTGTTGCCGTCACCCAAGTGTGTCCACAGCTCTGTATCGTAGATCTGGCACTCTTCCAAGCCGTTGCAACTGAGTGGTCACAGTGTGTTTCAGTGTATGGTGTCTCTTGCAACTTGTTGGAACATTCTTCATAGAGATGGAAAGGCTTAATGGTTCTCCAGACGGTAACATTATGGCAAGTTGCCTCTTTTTTTCCGCTACCTCTCTCTTTGTTGTAATTGTCACACTTTTAATATAATTGATTTGCTAGTCTGGAACATTTAATTCTTACAATCCTCATTTTGGTGCAAGAAGATCCAAACAATTTATTTCATTCATGGAAAGACAATGTGAAAGTTACCAGAGTGATTTTTTTACCGTCTGGTTCCTTCCAATGACATTAAGAGCAAACTATCTCTCTTTTCATGTATCCCAGTATGCTCATATATATTCTTCTCAGCTTGTATATCACAGTCTGTCAGTATCACCCTCCTCCTCCCCCTCTCTCTCTCCCGAAATATGTACATATTTATGTGTGTAAAGGATGTTTGAATAGTAACTCCTTCCAATATAATGTTACTTTTTTAATTACCCAGTGTATATATATATATACATGTATATATATATATATATATATATATATAGTAAAAAAGTAACGCCCTATTATATAGGAATTACTTTTCACTTACCCTAAATACGCACTCACAAATATACACACATATAAGTATGTTTTAAAAAAACACTCTTTACACATGTAAGCAACCCTTGATGATGGCCTATGAAAGGTCCGAAAGCACTCGGGATAATTTTGGTAAATTCATCCACCAATTCCAACCTGAAACCAAAACACTTACCAGGAAACTTGAAAGGATATCAATAAGATTATATTGACATAATGTGTCCTTATTATTAAATCAAACATGCTTCAATGATAGACAGCTGCACAACTACACACACACACACACACTTATATATATATATATATATATATATATATACAAGGATCATTAAATAAGTTTCATATTTTTTTCGTGTGGGCGCTTTTATTGATAGTACTCACATGAAACTCTAGTCCCCTTCGAAGTAATCTCCTCCGGCTGCAATGCATTTGTTGTACCGTTCCAACAACTTCTGAAAGGCCCCATTTAAGTGCTCCTGTGTGAGCGTGTTAATGACCTTCGTCACAGCCTCTTTCATCTCCTCAATTGTCTCATAACGACAGCCTCTGAGCTTTGGGAATAACCAAAAGTCACAGGGAGCAAGATTTGGTCTATAGGGAGGTTGAGGAACTGTTTTGATGCCCTTCTTGGTCAAAATATCTGGGACAAGGATGGAGTTGTGTACTGGTGCATTGTCCTGGTGGAAATGCCACTGAGCCGATTTGAAGAGTGCTGACCTCTTCCGACGGAATCTCTTCCTGAACTCCCTTAAAACCCCAACATAGTAACCCTAACCCTTTGGCTAATCAACTCTGGTCTATTGACTTCCTTACTCCTCCCATACCTCTCATCATCTCTCACAGACTTCGTGCCTACCTTGAATCCCTTATGCCACTTAAAAACTGATGCTCGATTCATGCAAGATTCTCCAAAAGCAGTCTGAAGCATTCCATACGTTTATGTGGCACTTTTTCCAAGTTTAAAACACAATTTTACTGCATATCGTTCTTCTAAAGTGTCCTCACGTCCAGATTGCATTTTTGGAATTCACCAGCTGTGAGAATCAGGTTTTAGTCTGGTGTATTCCAATTACTGCTGTAGCTGTTCATTTAAAGCTGAAATCATAAAAGTTGGTCAGTCATCTCATTAGATGTATAGCAATAACATAGTGAATTTCCAAGAGTCTACGACAATTTTAAATGTCAGTACAAAAAAGTCTGTAAACTTATTGAATATTTATATATCTAGCAACATAATTACCAATCACCCATCTCACAATTTTAAAAATTTCAGTTTTTGACTTGCAAGTAATTGAACTCTTATTTTTCTTCTTTTTTTATTTTTTTTATTGCGTATCAACTTTCGTTCGTTATTTAATACCAAAGTCATTGCTATAAAAAGGCTGTCATGGTACTATCTAACCCATAGTTGGGAAGATGAGGGGTTTCATTTCTTTCTCAAGGGTATTAGTTTGTAAGTGAGTGTAATAGTATGACTAGAGTTCAAACTATGATGTCACAGTCCGGCACGTAATCCACAATGCCATGGGGTCACCCCCTTAATTCATACAATTCTCATTTCTGTGTATGAAGATCCAAACAATTGGTTCTATTAAAAAAAAGATGATGTCAAACTTACCAGTGTCATTTTTTTTTTTTGCTATCTCGTCTCTTTCGTTTACATTAATACCAAACAATCTCTCTAATCCTGTATCCCACTATAGCATCTCTATAGTTCCCAGTTTTTCATCACTATCTGTCAATATCTCCTCTCTTCTTTTTATCTCTTTCTTTCTCCCTATACATCCATATCGTCATCATCATCATTATCATCAACAAGGCATTCTGATAGCACTGATTCCCTTGACTTTCTCTCGCCATCCATCCCTATTGGCCATCACTCTTGGGAAGTCTTTTGGATGGTACTATTTACCAACCCCTCCGCTCGGGCAGGATATGACACAAGGTCAATTTTTAAGCGGAGTTAAACAGGTTTGAATTCAGAGTTTTCCTTCTCCTAGACTAGTCTTTTGGATGGTACCCAGTGTCTGCACAGAGCTAATGAATGTAACTTTCTGCTGGTCAGCAAACACTAGTGTGTCCATGTGTAGTGGTTCATTGAAGAATGTCGCTTATGAGTTTGCCCTTACTTCTCCATTAGTGTCCAGCATCTTTTGCCCATCTTACTTGGTTGGTTTGTGAGATGGGTGATAAATGGTTATATAGTTGCTATTTTGTAGGCTGCTGCTTCAGCCCATTGGGATAATGGTTTGAGTGTTCACTAATGGCTCGAGAGATTGAGGTTCAGTCCCAGGTCAAGTCATACCAAAGAGTCAAAAAATTTTACTTGATGCCTCCTGAGTGTTAACTCAGCATTATAAGGTACGGATCAAGAAAAAGGAATAGCACTCTCCTCAACACCTTGGTGTCGTAGCTATTGAAAAGGGAGCTTTCAGGTTGCCCTCAACTACAGTTAGCCAACTTACTTAGCTTATTTCTCTTTTCATGTATTCCATTATACTCAAATCTGTTGTTCCCTGTTTATTTATTATTCTCTATCTCTCATTATCTCCTCCCTTCTTCTCTCTCTCTCCATATATATATATATAAATAAATAAATACATACATACATATATATATATATATATATATATATATATATATATATATATATATATATATATATAGCAACAACAATATTGAGAAATCTCTTAACTCACAGCTGATTGATTTTAACTGTATGTAAACACATTTATGATTATTTTATTCCAAGACGTACCATCTTCATTGTATGTTTACAATTACATTTTTGTGTAGCGGTCAGTTTGGGTTTTTTTTTCTTTTGCACAGTTATATATCAAGCATTCTCATTTATTTGATCCATAGATGGGATCTTAACAGGTACTACTAACCCAGGTTAGAGTGGACCTCGGAGTGCTGACAATGAAGATGTATTCTACTCTTCCCAGATATATAGAACTGGAACCTTACCATCAGATGCAGTTTAGTGTCATACACTGGACACTCATCCCTTTTTTTTATAGTGGGTGTTTTTTTAATCTCCTCTGCAGGAGATACAGTCTCAGAACTTTGGTTTCACAATCTTTTCATCACAAGGTAAGTGTTGGTAATTAATTGCCAACACTTATCAGATTATCAAAAGATTGTGAAAATTAATATTGTTAGGTGGGCAATAGTTTTTCTTTTTTCTTTTTCCTTTATGATATTGCTGTATTAGTTGTATGATATTTTTGTGTTGAACACTATTTCATGTGCTTCTGTTAACAGCACTATTTTACTTTTTAATCTGATAACAGTTTTTAACTTTGTAATGAATGGGGACTGTACTTATTTTAAGGTAATATATGCTTGACAACTTGTGAACCTGTTGCATTAGAGATGTAAAATTAAACTTTAAGTATATTACTGTACCTATTTAGAAAAAAGTGAAGGATTCTAATTAACATTTTGTAGTTATATTCATTATATCAATAAATAGTATGATTCTAAAAAGTGAATGAGACCTTACCTTATCCTTTAAGTTTGAGTCTTTTAAGTGCTCTAATGAAAAATCTTGATTTGATACTGAAGTTTGGTAAATTAAGCTGAAACAAATGTATATATATATATATATATATATATATATATATATATATATATATATATATATATATATTTACTAATCTAATATCTACCAGTATTCATGGTATCGGAAAAAACAAAAAAACCCTGGTCAGGAACAAGAGATAAAAGTACCTCGAATCACTGCCCAGAGGAAAAAGAAAAAAGTTTATGGGGTAAAAAAGAAAGAAAAGGCCAACCTCGTCCGACTCCTCGAAAAAAATCAAGGGGTACGCATTCAGTGGTCAAAAGAAAACCAAAAAACCCTCCGTGAATGCTGCAATGCTATAATTACTAAAGTGCTCAACACAATACAATGGAGCCAATTATAGAATTAACTTAAATCGCGAGTCGAAAATCTTCTACTAAAGTTTCACCTTAACGGATCATCAGGAAGCCTAATCTCGAGATTAGGCTTCCTGATGATCCGTTAAGGTGAAACTTTAGTAGAAGATTTTCGACTCGCGATTTAAGTTAATTCTCTATATATATATATATATATATATATATATATACAGGGTGCATTCAATAAGTTTACAGACTTTTTTGTACAGGCATTTAAAATTGTCATAGACTCCTGAAAATTCACTATGTTATTGCTATACATCTTATGAGATGACTGACCAACTTTTATGATTTCAGGTTCAAATCAACAGCTGTGGCAGGAATTGGAATACACCAGATTAAAGCCTGATTGTCAAAGTTGGTGAATTTCAAAAATGCAATCTGGACATGTGGACACTTTAGAAGAACGATATGCAATAACATTCTGTTTTAAACTTGGAAAAAGTGCCACAGAAACAAATGGAATGCTTCAGACTGCTTTTGGAGCATCTTGCATGAATCGAGCATCAGTTTTTGAGTGGCATAAGAGATTCAAGGAAGGCACAGAGTCTGTGAGGGATGGTGAGAGGTGTGGGAGGAGTAAAGAAGTCAATAGACCAGAGAGTTAGGGTTAGGGTTACTATGTTGAGGTTTTAAGGGAGTTCAGGACGAGATTCCGTTGGAAAAGACAAGCACTCTTCAAATCGGGTCAGTGGCATTTCACCAGGAAAATGCACCAGTCCTTATCACAGACTGTCGTTATGAGACAACTGAGGACACGCTCACACAGGAGGACTTCCAGAAGTTGTTGGAACGGTACAACAAGTGCATTGCAGCCAAAGGAGATAACTTTGAAGGGGACAAGAGTTTCATGTGTGTACTATCAATAAAAGTGCACATACAAAAAAAGTATATATATATATATATGCAGTTTGAAAGTGGCCTCAAATCATCTTCTGACCACAGCACAATATGCATCAAGTTGGATTTGGTCGAAAGCGAAAAGTTTTCAGTATGAATGAAATGCATGCGGAACCACCATTCCCATGTGATTACACAACATCAAGAAACAGTTACTGTAAATGTGTTATGACATCAATGACGGGAAGTAAACACGTTTTTAAAATATCACCAACTCCACATAAAATATGAAGATGAACGTCCAATGTAATCCCTGCTTTTAATTGATCTTGCGTATGTACATATATATATAATTCTTTTAAATACCCTGTCCGATAGCAAAAGCTGCTTGGTAGTGCCAGGAGTGGCAGTACTGCCTTGAGCTACAGAAACTGTGTTATCACCCTGATTGGCGGCTGATGAAAGCAGGGTATCGCATGTGATTTCACACATTGTATGATGAAAAAAAAATATATATATATTGTCATCCACAGACAGAGTTTCATAGTATCATGACTCTTCAGTTTGGCTCTACTGGCAAAATGCTTCAAGCAGGGATCGAAACCCAGCTGACTTTACATCAGTCAGATATCTTACCCCAAAGCATCATCCCTCTCAGCACAAGCAAAGGAATTTTTTACGTATATGTTTTTTTACATATATGCTTATTGGCTGCCAGAGTGCTCAATTCATTAGAAAAGATTTGCATTTAAGTGTACGCCATAGCAGCAAATTTCCACTTGAGTACTCTCTCTCTCATATGTATATATATATATATAGTACTTATTTGCTTCAAATTATTTGGCTTTGTGTGTTAAAAAAGTACTATTCCACTAGAATAAAATTCTATTGCAATTAATAAAACTAAGCATTTGTTCATGTTTTGTGGTTCAGAATAATAAATCTCTAGAAAACTATCTTTTTTTAAGCTGCTAAATGAAAGAAAAACTTCATGTTCAATAAAAAGTAGATTTTATGTTTCTTTAAGTACACTTAACCAAGATGTTCTTTATGGGTATTTCTCTACAGAAATAGAGGAGTATACTTAACAAAGAAACATGACATCTATCATCCCAATGAAATATCGCACATTTTTTCTTCACTAATTTCACTTATTGTTGATCATTTCCTTCAAGTGTTCTAATTTTGATAATATCTGTTTTGGTTCTATTCCTAGTAGAGAACTCTCTTAGAGTCTTATCATATATATAACGTCACTTTCTTTGCATTTGGTTTGGTTTGGTTTGGTTTGAATATTATTAATACCAAAGCCATCCTTATTGAAGATCACCAGTGGTACTATTTAACCCATAGCTGGGAGGATAAGGGGGTTCATAACTTTCCCAAGGGTATTTGTCTAAAAGTAAATGTAATAGCACAACTGGAGTTCAAACTCGCTTACCATGATTCCGCAGTCTATCACTTTAACCTTTACACCACGAGGACACCCCACTTTCTTTGGATGAAGACAAGGTTCTCATTGATGATTATTAGGGAATCATATTGTTTACTTCATAATCTCTAGCCTTCTCGATTGTTGTAAATTATCAACTTTTCAAAAAGGTGAAAATATTGTTACATTTAAGTAGAGAATTGAACTTGAAAATACAATCCACAAGTAATTTTTTCTTTCTTTTTTTTTTTTATGATGGCAGTCACACATCAGATAGCTGAGAAATCATTTGCACAGTTAAATAATTTTCACTTCTGGATTTGAGTATTTTGGGTATGTAGGTATAATATAAAATGCTGATAATTCTCATGTATTTTTTTACCCAACACATGAGCTGAATGTGACACAAGGTCAATTTTTGAGTGAAGTTTAAAAGGTTTTATCTCTTATTCAGTTTTATCTCTCCTAGACCAGTTTCTCTACCTAGATTAAAGAGCTCAATTTGCCTGACTATTTATACTTTGCTAGAGGAAAAATAGTTGAATTCATGCCTTTTCTGAGAGTACTAGCACTATGTAAAATGCAAGCAGCATTTTCTTGGCTCACTAAGTCCATTTCCTAAGACAATAACCATTATTCTGGTGAGACTCCCATGGAATAATAGCTTATGTGACATCATTGTACGCAAGCTCAAACTCCAACTGCACTATAATGCTCACATCTGGACTATGGCCCAGTCAGCTGGGGCTGCAGAATACACCGACTGCATCTCTGCAGAGGGGTAAGATTCCCCTAATGTGTATCCTGGATATGACACCAAACAATCAGATGGTGAGGTTCCAGTAATGCTGGAGCTTTGGGGAATGCGGAGTACTTCTTCTTTACCATTGCTCCCAGGTCTAGTCTGGCCTGGAGTGGTAGCACTTTATAGGATCCTATCTATGGGTCAAATAAAATTAAACTGTAATTATGCTAAACTGAATTGTTTGAAATAGAACTGTAAGTGTGTTTAGAAAGGGATTTGGTTTTAAATAACCTACAATGGTTGATATGCCATAAAACCAAATCAAACCAAATCAAACCAAACCATTTGGACTAATACCCATGAAAAAGTTATCCCTTTAGCTATGGATTTAATCATATCACCACTGTCCTTCTACAAGCATGACTTTAGTTAAACCAATGGAGGTTGATGTGCCATTAAACAAAGAAATCAAACTAATCATTATGTTATGCATGCCCAACAGGAAGATAGTGATTTCTGAATATCTCCAAACACACATATATTTGTATGATTGAATGAATGTGAGAGTACAGTCTGGAGCAAACTCTCTAGGGAGGATTTCAATGTATTAATATGGGTTCTGAGTATGTACCTCATTTTAGAATCTGTGCATTTATCAATATGTACAAGGGCAGGCTGAAAAGTGGTTCGCCTGAAAAATTCATACGATGATATCATATCTACTGTTGATGATTTTCTAGACCAATGAGATCCAAGCATTGCAGCACCAATAGAAGAAGTGTGTGGTGCACAAGGGAGACTATGTTGAAAAATAAACCTCATTTGGTCACATTCCATGAGAGTATCTTGGTCAGTCTATGAACTTTTTGGCCAACACTCATATAAATGATCATTTACCTTAACCCAACTGTATATTTGTTTCATCTTGAGTAAATTGAAACACCAACTCTAGATATTGTATCTAGTTACCTAACCCTTCCGCCAGTGGGCAGGATGCAACACAAGGTCAGTTTTTAAATGGAGTAAAGCTGGTTTCACAAACCATCAAAGTAAGATGAATAAGACACAAGGACACAGCTGGAGAAGCAAGGACAAATTAATAAGCAATGTTCTCTTACGGAGTCCTACACATGGTTGACCAACCAGCAAAGACTTGCACACATCATCTCTGTGTGGACAGTGGATACAGTCGAGATCTACCAGAAGCAATGGATGATAGGGAAAGATGTTGAGAGAGAGTCAAGTAATTGTGTGCTGTCAGTGTGACTTGATGATGATGATGATGATGAAAGCTGGTTTTCCTTCTCGAAGACTATTTTATCCTAGACCAGTTTCCTTACTTGGGCTAAAAAAACCAGGCTACTCTACAATTTACACACAGCTGGGATGAGAACCAATGGGTTGATGTCTTTCTCAAGGTCATTTGTGTGAAGTGAAATGCAAACAGCCTAGTCCAAGATTTGATCTCAGGTTGCTAATTCCTTTTTCTTTAATGATAACTGTCACACTTAGTGTGCCTCCTCCATTTTTGTATGCATTTTACTGTATGGCAACAAAAATAGTACATCAAAACAAGTTTTTAAGTTTGTGTAATAAAATTAAAATGCCTTATTTTAAAGAATAAAGTTCTATGGTACTTCCTTTGATCATTGTAATTCCTCAAGGGATATAACTAATAAAATACTAATCAGCACAAAGTGAAATGCAAACAGCTTTATCCGGGATTTGAGCAAGGATCACTGATTCCTTTTCTAGAATATAGATGCAGATATATCATGTTGAATGATTTTATATATTGCGGTAGAGACTGAGATGCATGCTCATCAAAAATTCTTTCAATAACTTCATTCTAGGTAGTAATTACTGACAATTTGACATGGTTGAAATGAAAATTTTTAATGGTAAAGCCAATTCTTTCTTTTACTTCTTTTTACTCCCTCCACCATAGATACATTCTTGGTCATAATTTTGTTTCTTTTTGGCAACATTTCTTATTTTAAAAAAGAAAAGAACGACCTTTAATTTACCAATGTAGAATGAAATATTTCACCTGTCTTTATCAGCAACAAGTCTCAATCTTTTTATTGTTGAAAATAATTTCATTGAGTTTTGTCTTTTATTTGATTCTTTCTTTTTTATGTTCCAGCCTTTTTTTTTTCTTTCCAGTTTTTCTTTCCTTTTTGCAATTTATTTATTTTTATTGCTTGGGCCCCACATTCATGATGTAATATATCAGCAACCATCACTAATGTTTGCCATCTTCAAGTTGGCGATTGAAGCTGGCACATCACAAAGCCCTTGGCATTATCTCAAAAAGAGGCTCTACATTATCTCAAAAAGAGGTTCTACATTGTTCTTGGCTTACAACAATAATGGCTGAATGTAATGATGGATGACCTCAAAACAATTTTTTTTAAATACAAAAAAACAATACAAAATCAAAAGTGAGCAACATTTCTTGCTTCTAAATTAAATGGAGCTCTTCCATTTTTTTCAATAGATTTCATTTTATTTATAATACATATAGGTAAACATCTAAATTAACATAGTTCTGTCTGTACATTTATGCACACGTGTGTGAGTTCATATACTTCTGTCCATATATATATATATATATATATATATGTGTGTGTGTGTGTGTGTGTGGGCACAGTCATTTGCATGCAAAAATTCACTGTATGTACATCTTTATATACATCTTTGTATATGTCTGTTATATATATATATATATATATATATATATATGTGTGTGTGTGTGTGTGTGTGTGCAGACATCAGCAGGCAAAAATCTACGATACATATGTGTACATGTGTGTACATCTTTCTACTTGTCTAGTATATATATACATATATGTATATGTATATATATATATATATATATATGAGAATGCATCTTTGTATATTTCAAGTGAGTGTATATATGTGTGTGTGTGTGTGTTTGTGTGTGTGTGAGTATGTCTAGTGGGTATATGTATTTATGTGTATGTGCTCATATGTATGAAGAAATATATATATTTATATATGAAGATGTACACACACATGTATATATATAATTTATATATGTCATAATTATATATATATATATATATATATATATATATATATATATATATATATGATAAAGCACTTTATATATGTGTGTATATTTATATTACATCTCATTTATATATGCATGTACACATGGTCAAAACAGAAGTGAACCTACATATGATTCCCAGGTGATAAAAAATGGTTATTTATCAACACAGTAGACACAAAATAAAGTCGGCATTTCAACTGTTTTTTTTAATATCTTTCAGCCATCACTGTGTTTATATATTTTCAGGTACAGCGGGCTTTTAAAAGATTATTGTCCAGCAACATGGATAAACATGACAGTGCAAGAAGTTTTTAAAAGCAAAAAGAAAGGAAAAAGAAATAGCAAATAAAAACATCAAAACCAACAGCAGACAAGAAAGAAAGAGTTGTATGGAACACATTCAGAAAACTATACTCAAAAAATATTTCAACAAAACTACAATGAACGTAAAGAATAAAAAGAGCCGGGAAATTTTTTTGACATAAAATTTTATTCCCGCTTTTTGTTTTTTTCACTCAATTTCTTTTCTTTCAGCTTTTCTTTCTATAAGTTTTTGCATTTGCCCTCACTTGTTTCTTTTCTTTTTGTTTCTTTTTATTTATGTCCACACTGTCTTTCACCTTTTTTTTTTCTATCAGTTTCTTCTTATTTGGAACTTTATTCATTTATACTTTCATTCTTTTCTCTTTATGTTTCTACTTATATCTTCTACACTTTCTTTCTTTCTTTCTTTTTATCTTTCTTTCTTTCTTTCTTTCTTTCTTTCTTTTCAGTTTCTACTTATTTTTATTTTATTCATTTATACTTTCATTCTTTTCTCTTTATGTTTCTACTTATATCTTCTACACTTTCTTTCTTTCTTTCTTTCTTTCTTTCTTTTTATCTTTCTTTCTTTCTTTCTTTCTTTCTTTTCAGTTTCTACTTATTTTTATTTTATTCATTTATACCTTCATTCTTTTCTCTTTCTGTTTCTACTTATATCTTCTACACTTTCTTTCTTTCTTTCTTTCTTTCTTTCTTTCTTTTCAGTTTCTACTTATTTGTATTTTATTCATTTATACTTTCATTCTTTTCTCTTTATGTTTCTACTTATATCTTCTACACTTTCTTTCTTTCTTTCTTTCTTTCTTTCTTTCTTTTCAGTTTCTACTTATTTTTATTTTATTCATTTATACCTTCATTCTTTTCTCTTTCTGTTTCTACTTATATCTTCTACACTTTCTTTCTTTCTTTCTTTCTTTCTTTCTTTCTTTCTTTTCAGTTTCTACTTATTTGTATTTTATTCATTTATACCTTCATTCTTTTCTCTATTCTGTTTCTACTTATATCTTCTACACTTTCTTTCTTTCTTTCTTTCTTTCTTTCTTTTCAGTTTCTACTTATTTTTATTTTATTCATTTATACCTTCATTCTTTTCTCTTTCTGTTTCTACTTATATCTTCTACACTTTCTTTCTTTCTTTCTTTCTTTCTTTCTTTCTTTCTTTCTTTCTTTTCAGTTTCTACTTATTTTTATTTTATTCATTTATACCTTCATTCTTTTCTCTTTCTGTTTCTACTTATATCTTCTACACTTTCTTTCTTTCTTTCTTTCTTTCTTTCTTTCTTTTCAGTTTCTACTTATTTTTATTTTATTCATTTATACCTTCATTCTTTTCTCTTTCTGTTTCTACTTATATCTTCTACACTTTCTTTCTTTCTTTCTTTTTATCTTTCTTTCTTTCTTTCTTTCTTTCTTTTCAGTTTCTACTTATTTTTATTTTATTCATTTATACCTTCATTCTTTTCTCTTTCTGTTTCTACTTATATCTTCTACACTTTCTTTCTTTCTTTCTGTCTTTCTTTCTTTTCAGTTTCTACTTATTTGTATTTTATTCATTTGTAATTTCATTCTTTTTTCATTCTATTTCTACTTACATCTACTAATATCTTCTAAACAATCTTTTTTTCTTCATTTTTCTTTCTTTTTTTTTTTCCTTGTATTAATTTTTCTTTCTGATACTTATTCACATTTTACTTCTCTATTTTCATTATTTTAACATTCTTTCTTTTCTGTCTTCTTGTTATTCTTTCCTTTGTTTTCTTTTTAAGTTTTCACATTCTATTTCTTCTTATCTCTTCATCACTATCTTTTCTTTCTTTTGCTCTTAATTTTTTTTCATTTCTTATTTAAAGCTCCCTTCCTGATACTTATTTACGTCTTACTTCATGAATTTTTTTATTTGAAGTCATTTTCACTTTTGCTCTTTTCACCTTTCCTGCTTTCTATGTTCTTCCGATTCTTTCTTTCTGTATCTTTTTTTATTTTTAAATTTCTTCATATCTCTTTGCTCCTATATCTTCTCTCTTTCTTTCTTCTTTTCATATTGAATATTTCGTTTGGCTTTAACTCATTTTTCTTCATCATATTTATCCTAATACTTCACCATTTCTCTTTAATTTCTATTCATTTTTCATTCTCCTCCATCTCTTTTTTCTTTCCCCTTGTCTTGCTTTTTCCTTCTGTTCTACCTTCAATCTTTTCTATTTTTCTTTCTTTCCACTCTTCTTTATTTTCTCAATATCTCTTCATTTGTGATCCTTTTAACTTTTTTTATTTTTATCTCATTCTGTCTTTTTCTTTCCATTCTTTCTTTCAGTATATTTTGTTTTTAAGTTTTCTAATTCTTTTGCCCTATTTCTTTTTTCTTTTTTCTTCCTTTCATATTTAGTTTTCATTCTTTTTTACTTTTATTCTTTTTTCCTTCTTGTATTTATCCTTATACTTTACTATTTTTCTTAAATCTTCATTTATTTTTCATTCTTTTTTCTCTTTTTTCTCTCTCTTTATCTTGCACTTTTCTTTTCTCCTTCCTTCTTTCCTTCCTTCCTTCCTTCTATTTTTCTTTCTTCGCCCTATTTTTTCTTCCATTAATATCTCTTTGTGTGTAATCCTTTTTACCCATTTATTTTTCTCTCATTCAGTCTTTTAATCTTTTCTTTCCAACTTACATTATTCCAGGACTTCCATGTTTTTCTTTTTAGCTTGTAGGTCATCCTTCTTTATATGTAATTTTATTCATCTATTTGTACTTTTATTCTTTATTCGTACTTTTATTCATTTATTTGTATTTGTGTTCTTTATTTGTACTCTTCTACTTTTAACCCATATTGCTTCTCACCTCATATTTTGTCCAAGTTTCCTTTTTCTACATTTCTTACCTGTCTTTTTAATTCTTTTATTTTCATTCTTATTTTTTCTATTTTCCTTTATTTCTTAAAAACCAGTTGATTGTTCTTAAGCTTCTGAGATGTAAGAAACATAAAAGATTTCACCCCCAACCAAATCTGTTTCCTTGAAATTCTTTGTATCTACACAAAATCTTCGTAAGGTGTGCAAACAGATTAGATTGTGGACACGATTAAAGTTAACTGAGGATTTTCAAGTAGAATCAAATAAATAAATAAATTACTCCTTCTCTTTCTTTCTATTTCCCTTTATTCTTTTGTCTTTACTTCTCAAAAAGCTTTTCTCGGCTCTTTTCCTCTCTTTCTTTTTATCTCTTACTCTACTTTCTTCTTCTCGACTTTCTTTCTGGCTTTCTTTCTTCTTTCCTTTTTTTTTTTTTTTGTTTTTACTTTCTTTAAGCCTTTTCTGTTTTTAACATTCTTTCATTCTTTCTTTCTTTGTCTATTTTCCGTTTTTAACTTTCTTTTTGGTCTTTTTGCTTCCTTCAATATATTTTCTATTTTCCTTTCCTGTTCTTTCTTATCTCTGCTTTTCATTGGAATCTTTTCCTTTCTTTTTTATTCTTTCGCTCAAATTTTTAATTTTTGTTTTCTTTCTTTCTTTCTTTCTTTCTTTCTTTCAAAAATTCTTTATCATTCTTTTTTCTTTTTCTTTCCATATATATTTTTGTTAGGTCATCTTTTAATTTTTTGGGATTTAGCTATATTTCCACTTGTCTTCTTTATTTAATTCATTCATTCATTATTCATTTATTTCTCTTTTTCATTTCTTTTTTCTCAGTTCTTTCTTTCTTTCTTTCTTTCTTTCTTTCTTTCTTTCTTTCTTTCTGTTTATGTCAGCTTTTCTTTCATTCTTTCTTTCTTTCTTTTTCTATCAGCTTTTCTTTCTTTCTTTCTTTCTTTCTTTCTTTCTTTCTTTCTTATTCCAAAAAGGATGATAAATGATTCAAAGGACACTGAAAGATTTTTTGATTTTTTTTATGAATTTTTTTCTTTTAAGATTATTTCATCCCTCAGTAGGTTCCTGCCACAAATGTTTTATTTAGCCAAATTTTTATTCATTTTTTTTTTATTCTAGGAAATAACATTGTTAGGATTCTACTTGAAATGAAAGTTCTTTTTTTATTTTCATGTTGTTATTATTATTATTATTATTATTATTATTATTATTATTATTATTATTTCTTGAGAGTTTTTCACATCAGCATTACCTGGTGGTCTTTCACTGGAGTTTAAGTGACAACAAGTCTCCTCAAGTCTCCAGGACTCTACTCAGTATTCTGGCTGATCTCATTTATCCAGTACTTTAGATGGTCTCCACTCATCCTCTTATTTCTGAGTCCTCCAGTCCTTGTATCAATCCTTTGGTGACTGTACTAAGAGCAACAATTACAATTAGTGTAATTGTCACTTTCATATTCCACAGCTTCTTCAATTCTCTAGCCAGGTCTTAGAACTTATCCTTCTTTTCCCTTTCTTTCAATTTCACTCTGTGGTCAGGTGGATATCTTATTTTCTGTATGGCAGATCAGAGATAGATGGTCAGATCACAGTCTAACTCTACTAGATTATCAATGCACTGCCAGGAACTCTACTAGGTTATCAATAGACTCCACTAGGTTATCCAGAGACTCTAGTTGATTATCAGTGTCCTTACAGAGACTCAAGTAGATTATCATTATTGCTCCAGTGACACAGGTACATTATTAATGCAGTCTCTAATAGGTTATCAATGTAACTCCAGTAACTCTTGTAGGTTATCAATGGAACACCAGTGACTCTAATAAGTTATCAGCATAGTTCCAGAGACTCCGAGAATTATCTCCTCTGCACAAGAAATTTTAGGAAACATTATACACACAAGAGTAGGCAAATTTTTTCATGCTTTTTTCACAAAATTTAATTATTCTTGGAAATTTCCTCTATAACATGTACTTATTCTAGTCTAATAAATAAATTTAAGAAATCTTATGCTTGTTCAATACTGAATGGGTAACCAGTCTCAAATTTCCCAAGGAGAGTTCCATGAGGATTTAAGTGTAAATAAAAATAAGACTTACATACATCATCTCTGCATGGACACAGAATGTAATCTAGAATACAAGCTAGGAGCATTGGATGATGGATGGCGAGAGAGAGTTAGGGAACTCCATGTTGTCAGTGTGACTTGGTCGTGATGATGAAGAAGGTAAAGACTAAGCAAAAAGAAAATAATTAGTCAAAGCAGAGTGCAGAGGATACAATGAAGACAGAGTGTGAATTTACAAAATGGGGATGGTAATTAATGTTATTTGGCACTCAACAGGTGAAGTAGAGAAAACATTAATTAACAACCTTTGGCACTGAATGTGTTAAGCTGCTAATATCATTAAAAAGAAAAAAATATAATTAAATTGATAGCAAAAAAAAAATTAGTCTTTTTTCATACCTCAAATCCAAATTTTATCAAATCCAGGTGGTTCATAAAGCTTATTCATCAATAAAGAAAAATAAAATTACTTTAGGCACAAATTTTCTGGCAACGTCATCAGACAAAATAAAAAAGAAGTAATTAACTCACTGATATAATTATCAATATAATTAAATCAATTAGAGGGACACACCCTGGAAGTTTCATTCTGGGCTGTGTTAATTCTCTTTGTTCATTTCAATGATACCAAACATAGATCTCTATTTCTAGATATAATATTGAAAAATTTGATGACCTGGTCAGTAGCCAATAAAACCAAGTTAAGTCTGAGTTTTTATAGAGTGCAATCTTCTCTGCTCTTTTTCTTAGGGACATCTTCTTCTGTTCTGAAATGTACAAGACTGACCAAAGAAAGGGACTCATTTTTTTCTCTGTCAAGTATATCGCATAAAGGTCAAAAGAAAATTGACAAAACATGTTCAATTTTACAAAATAAGGTCACCAAATCAGACTAGACAATACACATTTTTTATTGAAGTTATATTTTTTTAATTGGAGTTATATTTGTGTAACGAATGATTTTTCAAGTCCAATTTTTCACCTCTAAAACAAGTGGTAATTAAACACACAATATAAGTCTGTGAAATGTCAAAGAATACCTGGTTTCTAGGCATAATTTTGCTGCAACTTCCATTCAGAGCATTGCAGCATAACCTAAACCCAAACATTAGTTAATAAAGTTTTTATTTAAATTGTTTATTATTCATAACATCTGTGCATATAACATGTGCAAATATCATAAATAGTATACAAAGCATATCTAATCAATTACATATGTAACAATTATATTATGAATGCTATTATGAATCAGTAGTGGGGTTTTAGAATATTTTGAATATCAAAGTAAACATGGTAGGCTTCATCAAGGTCTAGACTACAGTGATTATTCATTGTCCTGATTTTGATTGCATTATAGTTGTTTTGAAAGTATAAATAAGAACTTGAATGTTTTCTCTTTATTTCATTGGATGTTGAAGAAATATTTGAAAAAGCCAAAATTTTGTGATTATTCATTACATGCAATATCTGATAAAAACACTTTTTTGAGACAAAAAAATTGGGGGTTATTTAATACATGAAGTCGTTCATTACTCAATTATATATGGTACACCTATAAATATCTGTTTAATCAATCTTAGTTATCATTATTGATAGAGTAAGATATTTGTAATAAAATGAATATTTGTAATGAAAAGGAATAATTAATAAACTGAATGGTGAAAACTTGAGGATTTCTAATTTTACATAAAAGATTATTCAATACAACATAAATGTTATTCCTGGATAGTATGAGTAATTTTTTGATTGCTTAAGATGTAAAAATATGGTTAATGATCATAATTCCCTTCAAATTTTGCTTTCATGTGCTTGATAAGATTATGTAACATAGATTTCGTTCCTAGATAGAATGTGTTATTTGTTAATTGCTTGTTGTAAAAGTATATAAAATGAACACTCTTCCTTTCTAATTTTGCTTTTGAACCAAAGATAATGAAATGTTAAATTTAACAAATGATTTATGTAAAAACCAGCCAATTTTCACATTTTCATTTACTTAAAGTCTACGTAAAACCATAAATCAAAATTTACATGTTAGTTGTCTGACTTTCTGAGACGAAGCTTAATGATTTTTATCATTCAGGGTTTTTGGTCTATTTTCTTCATCTTTATTGTTATATTCACAATGTTTCAGACGATATGTATCCAGCAGGATACATAGTGTAATGGTTATAGGCATTATTTCCCAAAGTGACAATCATCTGGAGGTTGCAATTTCATTCCTGACTGCAAGCGAGTAACAATACAGGACTACTTAATGCTTGTATCCAGTTATGGTTAATGGAATGAGAGCAAGTGACCCCCATGGATTAAATAAAGGACGTGGTTTGAAGTTTTGTGTAAACTCCCAAGTTTGATAAGAAATACCTGAAGAAGACCAGAGGATATATCAGCTGAAACATTGTGAATATAACAATATAGATGAAGACAATTGTCTGAAAATCCTGACTAATAAAAATTTGCATGTATCTGTATTAAAGTTGTACAAAAATTAACCAAAATGTTGTGTAAGCACTAGAAAATTCGATCTCAGCTTCTCAGCACCAAATTTACCAGATATATTCTGGAAAATGGGTAAATTTGAAAATTTAATTACCAGAGTCATAAAAACAAAATCTGATGACAAAAGTAGGTATTTTCTATTTATTTTAGACATAATTGATTGGGAAATCACATTTTCTGGTAAGAAACAAATAAGTAAAGCTGGCGACCGTAGTCGAGGGCAACCCGAAGGCTCCCTTTTCAATAGCTACAACACCGAGGTGTAGGGGAGGGCACTACTCCTTTCCCTGCTTCACTTTACCCTTGATATGTACCTTATATCGCTGAGTGTTAAGCAAGGAGGTATCAAGTACCATTTTTAAAGTCTTTGGTATGACGCGATTTGGGATTGAATCCAGGTCTCCAAGATGATTGGCCAACGCTCTAACCACTAGGTCAATGAGCCGGTAAAGAAACAACTAAAAGTAAAAAATTTGTTATATACTATTATTATATCTAATTGTTTATATTTTTGTGTTTCAAATCCACTTTAAGGCAGTCATAGAAGGTTGTAGGCTTGATATGAAGTCATTTCTCTTTTACAGAATTTCTATTACAATTAATGAAAAAAAACCAACTGAATTGCAATCGTAATGGAACCTTTGATCGAAGAGAACAAAAATTTTTAAGAAATTACCCAATTTGGATCACATGGGAATCCAAACATTTTTCTTGTTGAATGTAAGGACATAATGAACGTTCAATTATATATTCTGTATCTTAAAATGTGTTCCATCATTTCCTTTCAAAACTGAAAACAGTCATGATTCAGTGGTAAAGTTAAAGGAAGTACTGCTGCATGGAAAATAATAATACCATCAAAATAAAGATATGAAATTTTTCATGTATCAAATATATCTATATAAAATATATGTTACAACCACTGTCTTTTAATAATTATCATATTTAAGGCATGAAATATATACAAAATGTAAAAACTGTTATACAACAGAGGTTTTATTTTTACTATCTATAAAGTCAGTATGGTTGATCCCTTGGTTGTCTAGTAATGATTATTACATTTAATGTATGAAATATATATGCAAATGTAATAACCATTTTTGGACAGGGCTTGTAATTGTTTTCATACACATTAAAGCTTTTGGTCCATTTTGATGTTTGCTACTTATTTTGAAAAACTTTTTTACATTATTTCAACAGATTCATTCTTCAGCCTTCTTCAGTTAGGATTTTGTTCAATCATAATGACAGACATTTAAAAAATGCTGAAGAATGAATTGGCGAAAAATATAGCGATTAAACAGAATGCACAGAAAAACCAAAACAAAAATGAAAATGATATTGAAGATAATTACACTTCCTGAAAAGTTCTAGCTGGGGCTGTAGAATACACTGACTACATTTCTGCAAAGGGTAAGACCCCCCCCACACACACACACACAACAAGTGTCCCGTATATTAGACCAACTGATGGCGAAGCTCCAGCCTTGGATATTTGGGGAGTGTTGAGTACCCCTTCATTCCCATTGCTCCCAGGTCCACTCTGACTTGGAATGGTAGTACCTAAAAGAGTCCTATCTATGGGTCAAATAGAACAAACTGTGTGCAAACAAATGACTGTTAAATTGTTACTGTTATATATAGAAAAACTTGAAACCATTTAACTGTGTGCAAAAAGACCTCAGGTTCGTTTAAGAATATTATCTGCAAACGTATTAACAAATCATATATATATTCAATATATATGTATAAAGAGGATTTAGCATTAGATAACTTACAATGGTTGATATGCCATAAAACCCTACCAAACTAAATCATATATATATTTGATATATATGTATAAAGAGGATTTGGCATTATATAACCTATAAAGGTTAATATGTCATAAAACCCAACCAAATGAAATTACATATATTTAATATATATATATAAAGAGTATTTGGCATTAAATAATCTCCATTAGTTGATATACTATAAAACTAAACCAATAATTCTCATTACAAAGTCTAAGACAAAATTAAAACTATTCAAGATAAAATAAAAAAAAGTCTAACAGTCATACAAGCAGAGTAATAGTATAGATCAGATGAATTTGGGATTAAGCAGATACTACACTCTGATCCTAGATATCTAAATATCATGCATACAAACCATCAGAGTAATAATAATTTATATCTCATTGATTCAGTAATCTTAGAGAAGTAAAGATGGAAAAAAAAAGAATGGTAATGATTTTTGAAAGACCAAGAGGAATTGTGATGAGGAACTATAGAAAAAAATGGTTGCAAAAGATGATGAAAAGAGAGACATCACTAATCAAAAGAAAAAGGAAATATAAAAATTCATAGAGAAACCACAAGAATGAAAAAGACAGAAAAGTGAAAATGAGAGAGAGAGAGAGAGAGAGAGAGAGAGAGAGAGAGAGAGAGAGAGAGAGAGAGAGAGAGAGATGAATTAGCAGGAAAGAAAGAGGGGCTTGAAAAAAAAGGTGATTGCATGAGAATGGAAATAAAAACCAATAGAAGAAAAGGTAAAGAAAAAAGAGAAAGAAAGAAAGAAAGAAAGAATCTTTGCATAGAAAGAAAGAAAGAAAGAAAGAAAGAAAGAATGTCTTAAATAGAAGTATCCTTTAAGAAAAAGAAAGAAAATATCTTTCATATATAGAAAGAAAGAAAAAAAGAAAGAAAGAAAGAAAGAAAGAAAGAAAGAATTGAAAATTAATTTATTATGTAAAAAATAAAGGAAAAACAAAATAGCAAAGGATAAAGAGATGAGAGGCAAAGCTAATTAAAGAAGGAAATATAAAACACTTAAAGAAAGCACAAGAAAGAAAATAAAGAAAAATGAAGAGTTAGGAAGGCATCAAAGAAAACAATAAAGAATAACAAAGCAAAAGAGAGAGAAAGAGAGAAAGAGAGAGAGAGAGAGAGAGAGAGAGAGAGAGAGATTGGGGGAGAAATGAACTGGAAAGAAATGAGAGGCTAGTATAAAAGAAGTAAAAAAAGGTAGCATGAGAATGGAAAAAAGGAAAAAGAAAGAAAAGTAAGAAAAAGAGAAAAAAAGAAAAGAAAAACTCAAGAGAAAGAAAGAAAGAAAGAAAGAAAGAAAGATAATTAATTTAATTAATAGGAAATAAAAAAAAGTAAAACAATGAAAAGAGGAAACACAAAGCCAATCAAAAGAAGGAGGAAATATAAAATACTTAGTGAAAGCACAAGGAAGAAACCTGAAAAGGAAAGAAAACAGGAAAGAAAATGATAAAGAATAAGATAAAAAAAAAGAAAGAAATGAACAGGAAAGAAAGGATGCTAGTAAAAAAAAAAATGTAGCAGAAGAATAGAAAAAGTAGACGAAATAATTTAAAAAAAAAAATTGATAAGAAAAGGTAAAGAATAAAATAAGAATAAAAATGAAAATTAATTTATTATACAAGAAGCGAACTTTTAGTCAGGTTCTACTTTTATGACCAATATCTACTAATTAGACTCAACCATCAATTCTATTTAGATATAAATTCCAAACCCAATACAATTCTCACCACACCCTTCACAACTAAAGAAAAAAAGTTATAAAATGACAATAAAAAATAAACATTTCATACAATAAAATAACTCTAAAAAAAAAAACAAAATTGACATTAACATCCATTAAGTGAAAAAAAAAAAATCAGGTATAAAAAAATATAAAGAAAAAAGCAATGAAAATTTCGGACTAAGCAAATAATTAGAAAAGTACTATTCAAAATGAATGTGTGACCAATGAATGGAGGAAGAACGAATGAACATGAATGGATGAAAGAAGTAATAAAAAACTGAAGGAAAATGGAAAAGAATTAAAAAAAAAAAAAGAAGGAATTGTCATGTTCTTCCTTGCTCAGAAACATTAAATACTTGCAAATCATTGTGACTTTTTAAGACGATGCCAGGAAGTACATTTCTAAATATGAATGTGCATTTACTTTGATTATTTTATATTACCTCTTGTCATTGCTGTTGTTTTCAGTTGTATTTTACGCTGGTCTAAGCTTCCATGGTGTCGGCATAGTCAGATTAGCTTATTCAATCTTGAAATCACAATATTTTTTAATGTAATTGCTAATAAAAAGTTCATGATTTTGTTTACTATTTTGATGAAAATGGCCAGTTCATCTCTTTTGTTATTTCTTACTTTATTTCATTTTTTAAAACTTTATTTATCTATTTGTTAGATACTGGGTATGTGAGTGAGAAGAATTCAATTTTCGGCTATGTTAAGATTTGTACGGTAAAGAAGACTGCCAGAAATTTAAGAAAAAAAATGGTCATTCTTTTTTTATTTTGAGAGAATAAGAAAGAAAAGGAAAGAAAAAAAGAAGTAAGTTATGAAATGAAGTAAAATGAAAAGAGGACAAAAAGGTGACAAAATAAGAAGAGACACTTCCTCTAAAAAATGTTAAGTGGGTGAGTGAAAAATGTTGGAAGAAAAACTGAAAAAAACAGAGGGGTGTAAAAAGAAAATTTATAAATCAAGAAAGGTGAGAACTGAGAAAATAAAAAATTGGAATTGAAAAAATGAGAAGAATTAGAGAGAGAAAGAGAGAATGCAGGGAGAACTAATAGAAGAAAGATGAAAAAGAAAAGCAGAAAGTTAAATGAGGGGAAAAATATAAGGGAAAATGACAACAATAAGATAAAGAAAAAAGAAAGCCAAAATAAATTGGGTAAAGAAGAAGAAGAAAGAAAGAAAGAAAGAAAGTTCATGAAATAGTTAAATTAGGTTGAGCAATAAAGAGAAAGAAGAATAAAAATGACCAAGAAGAACAAGATGAAAGTAAAAGACAAGAAAACCAAAATGGAAAGAAAGAAAGAAAGAAAGAAAGAAAGAAAGAAAGAAAGAAAGAAAGAAAGGTTTATAAAGACGTCAAAATAAGTTGTGAGATGATGAGGAAGATGAGAGAATGGAAAAAAAATTGCTTACTGAAAGGTAAGAAACTAGAGACAAAGATAAAAGGAAGAAGATAAAAGTAGGAAAATAACAATAAAGTGCCGGAAGAAGAGATGAAGGGTGAAACTGTGAAGAAGAAGAAGAAGAAGAAGAAGAAGAAGGAGAAGAAGAAGAAGAAGAAGAAGAAGAAGAAGAAGAAGAAGAAGAAGAAGAAACTAACTAATAAAAAAAGAAAGAGAAAGGTGGAATTGGAATCTGAAAATCCCCACATTTCAGATAATAAATTTCTAATTTGCAAGCTCTCAATCATTCCATCTGTTCACAATGAATAAAAGGGACATTTATCTGTACTCCATGCCACAAAAACCTAACCACTCCTCTTAATAAGAAATTCAAAAAAAGAAAAGAAAGAAAAAAGTAAAAATTGAAACAATCAAACACAATAAATATACATTCATTGTCAAGACTTCAGTCGTCACAGCTATTACTTATAGACAAATAAATAAATTCAGATAAGAAATGCAATACATTGAACAAAATACAACAAAATAAAAAAGTATACTTATGAATAAAATTCATAAAACTAAAGATATTTTAATTATGATTATCAATAAATAAAAATTATGAACATACAATTATTTTCCATCTCCATAGTAATCTTGATGTTGATAGTGATGGTGTTGCTAGTGATGATGATCATACTGATGGTGCTGCTGGTGTTGATGATCACGGTGATGGCGATGATGATCATGATGATCATGGTGATGGTGTAGCTAGTATTGAGGATCATGATGATGGTGTTGCTGGTGATGATGATTGATGATGGTCTCAAATGCAAAGATGTGGTATCTTTCACCCAGTTGATGGAGGTTAAAGTGTAACCCCTATATTCCAATATGTTGGGGTATGGTTTTTTATCATACTCCAAACTACTTGAATTTTCTCTTTTCTGCCTCTCAGTCCCAACAGACTTTTAGATCTCACAAAATCTCTCAAATCTCATGTGACTGCCTGCAACCAATCAGTGAGTACCCAATTGATTTCAACTCTTTCCCACAGGTTTGTTTCAGCAGCAAGAAATTTTGTTACCTGCCAATCCTCTGTTTGCAAATGGGATAAAATCTTAAACAGCAGTAAATTCAATAAAATATGAAAGTAATCAAAACAAACAAATAGAAATTGTAGAGCCAATATCACAAAAGATAAAAAGTCAATTCAATATTTCAACTAATAACTGAGATTCCTGTCAATCTCCTGATGATCAAAAATGTGAAACTCGGTGATGAGTTAGTAATATTAATCTTCACTCTCTCTCTCTCTTTCTCTCTCTCTCTCTCTCTATATATATATATATATATCTCAATATGTATATATATATATATATATGTTAGTTCCTTTGGAGAAAAAAGCCCAGCTGCCTCTATGTCTACACTATCCTAACACACACACACACACACACACACACACACACACACACACATATATGTATATATATGATAAAAATAAGTGGAAAAGTTGGATAAATCAGACACTTACAAAGGATTTGGTAGTAATATTTCATTCTTAATTCAAGAATTTCTTTAGGTCTAGTCAGAAGAAATTCTTGAATACTAAATCCTTAGTAAGTATCTGATTTATCAATCTTTTCCCCTTATTTTTATCATCTTGTTAGATTCACCAAATTCTATGATTTCACAATATATATATATATATATAATCAAAATTACACAAGTAACCATTCAATAAATCTAAAACAGCAGTAAATCTTGTAAAAAATGAGAGTGCTGAATTCACAAAAGTTGCAGAGATGTACCAAAAATTGTCGAGCCAATACCAGAAAAGATAATAAAAAGCAAATTCAACATAGCTAATCACTCTGAATTTCATGTTATTGATTATCAGGTGATCAATAATGGGAAATTTAGAGTTGTGAGATAGAGATATTTCTCTCTCTCTCTCTCTCATGAAATATATATATATATATATATATATATATATGCCATCCAGTACACTTGGGATTTAGAGGACTATTGCATAATGGTTCTGGCCATTTACCAAACAGCCCAGTCAGCTGAGGCTGTAGAAAAGACCAACTGCATTTCTGCAGAGGGGTAAGATCCCCTCTCCAACGAGTGTCTTCATATGACACAAAACCATCTGATGGCAGAGATCCAACTTTTGGATCTTTGGGAAATATGGAATACTCCTTCATTGCCATTACTCTTAGGTCCACTCTGATCCTGAGTGGTAATACGTGATAGGGTCCCATCTATGGGTCAGATACAACTGTTTGATGTTTAAACTGCATGCAAACAAATGACATTTAATTGAATTATTAGAAAAGGAACTGTTTGACCATTTAACTGTGTGTAAACAAATGACAGATGTTTTTTTGAATTGTTAGTGATACATAGTAATACTTGGAACAATTTAACAATTTTACTCAACAAATTAGTAATGTTGAATAGAAATATGATATCATTAATAACTTACAACCAAACCAAATCATGTATATTTAATATATATGTATAAAGAAGGTTTGGCCTTAAATGACCTACAACGACTGATATGTTACAAAATCCAACCAAAACCAAATCATATATATTCAATATATATGTATAAAGTGGCTTTGGCCTTAAATAATCAACAATAATTGATATGCTACAAAACCCAACCAAACCAGATCATATATATTTAATATATATGTATAAAGTGGCTTTGGCCTTAAATAACCTACAATGATCGATATGCTACAAAACCCAACAAAACCAAACCATGTGGTAAATATTGTAACGTTAGTAAATGACAACATGTACATGAGTGCATTTATGAGAGAAAATGTACATGAATGTGTTGTGTCTAAACTGAAATGAAGTTATAAGAAAAGAACAAGAGTCCAAAAACCACCTTTTTTTTTTCAAAGAAGAAGAGTGCTAGTCTCTGATCATTGTACCATCAGACCATCACAAGCACTGCCATTAAAAAATATTCTCTGTCACTATCATAACTATCTTCTTTAATACTCAGGATCCATCTCAACTTAAAAATTGACCCTGTGTCACATCCTGTCCATACAGGGTCCACTAGTAAGCCTAAATCAGTAAATAAAACATTTTTTTTCTTTTCACACCATTGCAAGTGAACAAAAATATGAAAATCTATCTCATTTACGCCTTTTAAGCTTAGCCTCAAAAATATTTTGAAAGAGACTCAACAAAGTATAAAGGACATTAGTCCCTTTTTTATGTTAATTAGATGCTAATAAAAGCAGTGCTAACAAATACTTCAATCACTACCATCAACTACTTCCTCTATAATTATCTTTACAATACTTTCCTACCACTCCTAACTCTCCATGCAGAATGTGTTGTTGTGATCCTGGCTGATGACATCTACCAAGAAAAATAGAAGCAAAGCCTTCGTTAACTTTTGCTTTTAATAAAAGAAATGAAAGGAAACAATAGTTAGCTAGGACACATTTTTGAGTTTTATAATTTTTTTCTAGTAAAGAAATTTTGGTTAAACAAACATAATTCTTATCATCAAATGGAACTAATATATATAGTTATAAAAATTATTTTCTGAGTCAGGAACTAACCTACTACAGTTTCTCCTAAGCAGCTCATCAGGGTACCTAATCCCAACTAACAAAGCATGGAGAAAACCTATTTTTATATTAAAACAAAAAAAAACCCCACACCATAACTATTTTACTCTACTTAGTATTAAGCACTTTTTGTACTTGTTGTTTAGCAGCAATTTACAGTGTTTTTTTCTTTTGACCAATCGATGGCGTATCTGTTGATTTTTTTCAATTGGTGTGACAAGGTTGGCCTTTTCTTTTTTTTTCCAATATATATATTTTTTTCCCCTAGACAGTGATTCGTTGTATATTCTTACCTTCAAATTACTTGTATTTTTCTTTTTAATTTACTGTAAGTGCTATTATTCAGTAAGTTATTCTATATATATATATATATATATATAAGTCAAGTAAAGATGGCAACCATAGTCAAGGGTGACCTGAAGGCTCCCTTTTCAATGGCCACAAATCCAAGGTGTAGGGGGCTTCTCCTTTCCCTGGATTGCTCCACCACATATATGTATTCATACATGTATGTAAATTTTTTTCTTTTTTGTTGTTGGTCCAAAGAGAGAAAAGAATAAATATTTTAAAATGAATAGGTCTACTAAGAGATTTGTATTTTTTAAAGAATTATTTATTTCATTCTTACATATGTGTATTTTTACAGCATGTTCCTTTCGTTAGATGATATACATATGTTGCACAAAGCCATATGAATAAGTCACCCAATGAAACTCAAACTCACTCATGTAGGTTTGTTAGTTTAATCTACACAGTGTTCAAGTCTCACTGGGGGCAACATTCCGATGACCTTGTGTCACATACGTGGTGCCTTCAATAAGTTTCTGGACTTTTTTTTGTACAGGCATTTAAAATTGTCATGGACACTTGAAAATTCAGTATCTTATTGCTATACATCTTATGAGATGACTGACCAATTTTTATGATTTCAGCTTCAAATGAACAGCTACAACAGTAATTGGAATACACCCTACTAAAGCCTGATTCTCAGAGCTGGTAAATTTGAGAAATGAAATCTGGATGTGAGGACAATTTAGAAGAATGATATGCAATAAAATTCTGGTTTAAACTTGGAAAAAATGCTACAGAAACGTATGGAATGTTTCAAACTGCTTTTTGACCATCTTGCATGAATCAAGCATCAGTTTTTGAGTAGCATAAGAGATTCAAGGAAGGCAGGGAATCTGTGAGGAAGGATGAGAGGTATGGGAGGAGTAAGGAAGTCAATACACCAGAGCTGATTAGCCAAAGGGTTAGGTTAGGGTTAGGGTTACTATGCTGAGGTTTTAAGGGAGTTCAGGAAGAGATTCAGTCGGAAGAGGCCAGCACTCTTCAAATTGGATCAGTGGCATTTCTACCAGGACAATGCACCAGTACACAACTCCATCCTTGTCACAGACTATTTGACCAAGATGGGCATCAAGACAGTTCCTCACCATCCCTGTGGTCCAGACCTTGCTCCCTGTGACTTTTGCTTATTCCCTAAGCTCAAAGGCTGTTGTTATGAGACAATTGAGGAGATGAAAGAGGCAGTGACGAAGGTCATTGACACACTCAAGAGAACTTCCATGGGGCGTTCCATAAGTTGTTGGAATGGTACAACAAGTGCATTGAATCCAGTGGAGATTACTTCAAAGGGGACTAGAGTTTCATGTGTGTAGTATCAATAAAAGTGCCTCCACGAAAAAGTCTGGAAACTTATTTAATGATCCTCATATGTTCTCTGCTGAAAGCAACAAGCTGGAAAAATACATGTATGTAAGAACAAAATAATTCTTAGACAAATATAAATCACATAGTTGACCTATTCATTTTGAAATATTCATAGGTATATATATATATATATATATTTATCAGTTCCTTTTGATATTTATATATTCATATGGATACATGTATATATGAGGTTCATTCAATAGTTAAGGTGAATTTTGCCCCATGATTTAAACATTCAAATTGTCATGTTTTTATAAATAGTTTCTAATGTTTGTTTGAAAGATTTCTCTGAGATTTCATTAAGAGACAAGATGAGTTTAACTGGAAATTAATTTTTCAATATTTTAATAAGTATCTGAGGGTTAGAATGTAAGAATTTTGAGTCAGTTACTTTGTTGAATAGTCAATCTGGCACAAGGGTTTCAAGACATGATATTCATCTCTCTCTTTCAATAATATATATATATCTATATATATATATATATATAGTTCAAATGTAATTAAATTGTTTAGCCAATATTACAAAAGATGATAAAAAGTGATTTAATATTACAAACTAATGGCTCTGAGTTTCATATTATTGATCATTAGATGATAGATGATGATCTTTAGATTATAAATAATGTGTAACTTAGAGTTTTGAGGCAGTAATATTAATCTTATCTCCTTCTCTTTCTCTCTCTCGTTCTCTTACTCTCTCTTTCTCTCTCTCTCTCTCTCTCTATATATATATATATATATATATATATATAGTACAATTTGATGGAGACTCAAACTCGGTTAAGTCGTCATAATAAATTTATTTCGGCGGAGAATATTACTATACTGTCCGTCTTGTCAGATGACTATTTACATGCTTCTCTCTAGTTGCAGAGTAGCAAATGTGGAGTTACAGTTTGTATTCAGAAGATAAATTAAAGGAATTAAAAAATAAAAAATAAGAAAATAAAAATTAGAAAATGAAAATAAAGTAAAAATAAGCATAAAAATAAGAATAAAAGTGGAAATCAAATTACAAATTATTTCATTCATAGGTGTGGGCAGAGGTATATGTATTTATATAAATCTATGAAGAAAAATTGAAAATACAAGTCAATGTTGAACATTGTGGTTGTAATAAACTTCTCCTGGACTTTAGATTAATTAAAAATGTTGTTAAAATAGCAATAGATGTTTGATGAAATAACTGGAGAGATATATATCTTGGCAGAATTTTCTCTTATAACATGTTTGATTAAATAGGACGGACACTTCATGTCTGCCTATTTTATCTTTGATCCATTCAAGTCTTCATGTGAGTTGTTTGACTTTAGAATGGAATGAATTCAGGAAAGTGCTGTATTTTTCCCCAAGTTCTTATAACTTCTCCCCATCAACTAGGTACAGGCCATGTTGTCTACCAGCTTAAATGTCCTCAAGGAGAATGCTTCTCTAATAAAGTAAATACCAACATAAGCCTAACTACAACTACTCTGTTTAACACTTCACTGATCCCACTCTAGTTTTGTCTCACAACACCGGAAAACACATTTCCAATTACAGAAAAATTCTAACTGAAAACACCTTTATATTTCACAAAGAAAAAGACAAACAAAAACTACAAATTCTCAAAGCTCTCAATATAAAGATAAACAAATTCTCTATATGTAATGATTAACAAAGCTTCTTTAAATAAGATCAACTTTGAATATAGCAGTCACATTCTAAAAAGCCTATAACACCTTTTCCACAAATTCTTCCACCTAACTTGAGTAAAATTTATTCTTCCATAAATTTCCCCCTCACTTGCTTTTCCTTTTACTCTTGATAACAATGTACATGTCTCTAGATTGTGTTTGTTATTTCATTATTTATCCCCCAATGATGGCTTGAGTTGGGGCCAAAAGTACTTTGGAAAAATATGGCGCATTCCTAAATTCATTCAATCCAGGAGTCATATGACTCATTTGAAGGTTTGAATGTATCAAAGATAAAATAGGCAGACACAAAGAGAGTATCTAATTTTATCAAATATGTATATATATATATATATATATATGCAATCAACATGATAATATCTTTATTATAATATATATATATATATTAGAAAGAGAGAGGGGGGTAAGTAGAGATATCACATTAGCTATGTATAATATAGATACATAGAGGGAATATCATAAAAGCAATAAAAGCAAAATAATCAGATTTAAATTTTAGGCACAATAATTCAGTTCATTTATGAGGGTATATGACTTTGATATTGTAAAAAGCTGAATTTTAATCTAAAACATACACCTATAATGCTCAGTTGTGTAATTAATGTTCACCCAGAAATAATGACTTATCCGAGCAATAACTCTGTCATCAAAACAACCTTGCCCAAACCTAGACCTAGGAGAGGAGACATGACTTTCCAGGCACTATCTTAACAACCCTATCCTTTAAACAAACATATCCTTCACTATAGGCTTTTCATTATGATGAGTTTTTTTTACACATTTAATATTCTCATACTCATGAACACATTGAATTTCATTGCAAAAAATAATAAGTAAATTTTATATATATATATATATATATATATATATATATACATATATATATATATATATATATAACCTACATTAGACTCAAGCTAAAGAAATGAAAATAAAAATCAAAAACTCTATATCAATTGCAGAAATGTATAGGAACTCCAAATGTTTCACACGTCATGAATCGGTGGTTCCAATGATTCATTTTTTTCTTTTTTTTTTTCAAAACCAGACAAAGCCAGAAGAATCCTTGAAAGTCTTTGGTAATAAATGAAAATGAAAGGTCTTAATTATCCAATCTCTTTTACAGTTCATGTCCATTCCACTGACCATTAAGTTGGTGTTAGCACATTTTGTTCTTTTTTATGCATCTTATGCGATTCATTTTTTTTTTCAATTTCAATATATATATATATATTTTAGTTTTTCCTTTTATCAACTCCATATTCTTGCCTGTTTTTCTATTCTACTTGATAAATGTTTATTTTGGGTTTTTGTTTGAAAAATCTTTTTTTTTATTCATTTACTTTTTATATACATCGATTTCCTTTCATTTTTAATTTTTGATTTATATTGCATTTTTCTATGAATTTTTTTTTGCTGATAACATTTTTCTTTTTTTTTTTTTATCTTACTAGGTTTTCAATTATTTGCTTTTTTTAAATTCTTTTGTTTATATTTTTTCTTATCACTGTTGTTTTCTTCATTTTATATTTATCAACATTTTTTGTTTCTTTTCCATTTACAGTTTTTTTTTATTCATTGACTTATTTACTCGTTTATTAATGATTTTCATGAAGAATTTTTGTTTTTTCTCAAAAATTTATGTCCACACACACACATGCACTCACACACACACATACACACGCACACACACACACACACACACACACACACACACACACACATACATATATATATATATATATATATATATATATATATATATATATATATATTTACCAAACCTCTCCATTATGGACATGATATGGCAAAAAGTTAATTTTTAAGTGGAGCACAGCTGGTTTGAATTCAGAGTTTTCTTTTTCTTTGAGTGATTACTTAACTTAAGTTAAATAACCCGGCTTTACTATTTGGCCATGGCTGAGGGAAGAAGAGAGGGACTCATGCCTTTCCCAAGAGCATTAGTGTGAAGAGAAATACACACAACCTTTTCCAGGATTTGAACTCAAGTTGCCAATTAAATCTCATGTGCCAATATGTGTGTGTGTACGTTTGTATATACTGTTCCAGTTAAAAGTATTCGGCCACCCTCAAAAATTTTTATTTCTTGTCAATATACTAAATACAAGTCTTCCTCAGCAACTTTGACATTAGTATAACCAGATATCATTTAAAAAATTGATTTGTAGGCATTTTTTTTCTTTAGTACTGAGTTTGATTATACTGTTTGGAGACATCTAGAAACTGGACAAAACAAGAACAAAAATAGGGCTGGTAGACCAAAAGCAGAGGACAATTTCATCAGTCACCAGCGAGCATGACAGACGGCTGACTGCTCCCAACATCAACTAATGTTGTGAAAAATGTGTCAACATCTGCTGCGGGAAGAAGACTCTGTGAAGCTGGCCTATAGGGCAGAATTGCTCTCGAGAAACCTCTGTTGAGGAAGCAAAACAATGTCAATTACAAAGTTGGAGGTTTGCACCAGCTGAAGCACAAATAGAATCAGATAAGCTATCACAGCATACTGCAACGTCAGATGATCCCGAATGCACCCTGTGGGTCAAGGATTTGTACTCATGCAAGATAATTACCCAAACTCTGCCAGAGGTACTTTAAAAGCAAGGAGGAACATCCTTCAACTGGTGCAATTAGCGGACTTAAATCCGATTGAAATAGTGTGGGATGAACTGAACCAAAAAGTCAGAGCTAAACAACCCACAAGTGCAGCTCACTTATGGAAACTCTTGTAGGAATGCTGGACAGAACTATCTTCAGTCTACCTCCAGTCTTTGGTGGAAAGAATGCTGAGAATCTGTGAAGCAGTGATAGTGGCCAAAGAGGTTCATTTTGATGAATCAAAAGTTTAATGATTTTTTTGCTTTTTTTTGGTTTAATTTGCTTTTAATGTGGATCAGGAAGACTTGTATTTAGTATAATAAATAAAAGCACTGTGGTACTTGACATGTTTGATTAAAAAGCACTTTTAGTATGAGAAATTTTGTGCGTGACCGAATACTTTTGATTGAAAGTATATATATATATATATATATATATATATATAAATATATATATATGCTAGCTGAAAATTATTTAGTGTTTTGGCATATGAATTTAGTGGGGTTATTCAATACCAGCTCATTGGCCCAGTGGGTAGAGTGTTCGCCAATGGCCCAGCAGACCTGGGTTCAATCCCTGTTTACGTCATACCAAAGACTTTAAAAATGGTACTTGATACGTCCTTGCTTAACACTCAGCAATATAAGGTATGTATCGAGGGTAAAGTGGAGCCATCCAAGGAAAGGAATAGCACCCTCCCCTACACCTCGGTGTAGTAGCTATTGAAAAGGGAGCCTTCTGGTCTCCCTCGACTACAGTCGCCAACTTTACTTACTACTTATCTAATGCTAAAGCCACCCTTAAAGGGAAACAGTAGTGATACAATTTAACCCATAGCTGAAGGGTAAGTGGGTTTGTGGCTTTTTCAAAGGTATTGATCGGAAAGTGAATGTAACAGTGCAAGTGAAGTTTGAACTTGCTTACTTTGAATCTACAATCCAGTACTTTAACCATTACACCATAGGGACTCCTTCCCCAGCAGAAAATACAAATGCAAAGCAATGAAGAATGATGCTTATTTTGACCAGACAATCAAAAATGTATGGGATCAGAATAATGTTGAAACATCTATATATTCTGATCTGAATAATCCAGCTCTCTTATCAATATTATTGATACACCCCTTATTCTGGAACCTGAGCATGATCTGCACATGTGATCATTGACTGTAATTCTGTAGTATTACCTGTACATTTAATCTTGAGTAAAATTAAATATATTCACAGTGATGCAAATCTTTTTGTCAATATATATATATATGTGTGTGTGTGTGTGTGTGTGTGTGTGTG
Source organism: Sepioteuthis lessoniana (assembly GCA_963585895.1). NCBI lineage: Eukaryota > Metazoa > Mollusca > Cephalopoda > Myopsida > Loliginidae > Sepioteuthis > Sepioteuthis lessoniana. The sequence goes on from OY757914.1 coordinate 79,526,390, forward strand.
TGTGTGTGTGTGTGTGTGTGTGTGTGTATGTGCTTTAATCAAAGAGGCGACATCTCCACACTAAACGGCAGCTCTCTGAAACAAGTAGACAAGTTCACCTACCTAGGAAGCAGTGTCTCATCAACCGAGACAGACATCAACACACGACTAGCAAAGACATGGACCACTATCAATGGAAGTCAGACCTGACCGATAAAATGAAACACAGTTTTTTCCAGGTAGCAGTCATGTCAATACTGCTGTATGGATGCACTATGTGGATGCTAACTAAACGTATGGAGAAAAAGCTTGACAACTACACAAAAATGCTGCAAGCAATATTGTACAAGCCTCCCTTTTCAATAGCCTCTACACCAAGGAGTAGGGAAGGGCACTACTCTTTTCCCTGGATTGCTCCACTTGACCCATGATCCATACCTTATAATGCTGAGTGTTAAGCAAGGAGGCATCAAGTACCATTTTCTGAGTCTTTGGTATGACTCAACCTGGGATTGAACCCTAGTTTCCTGGGCCATTGGCGAACACTCTAACCGCTAGGCCAATGAACCGGTTTAAGTAAAGTTGGTGACCGTAGTTGAGAGCTACTTGAAATCTACCTTTTCAATAGCTATGACACTAAGGTATTGGAGAAGGCACTACTCTTTTCCCTGGATTGCTCCATTTTACCCTTGAAATGTACCTTATAATGCTGAGTGTTAAGCGAGGAGGTATCAAGTACCACTTCTTGAGTCTTTGGTATGACTGAGATTAAACCCTGGTCACCTGGGCCATTGGTGAACACTCTACCACTTGTATCAAATAGAACGGTTTAAACATTTATGATTTTTTAAATTCAACTGTGTACAAACAAATGATTAACATTGAATTGAATAATTAGTATTATGCAGCAGTGCTTAGAAATATTTAATCATTTATTATACTTGAAAGCATTTAACTGTTTACAAACAAATGACTGATACTAAATTGAATCATTTGTACTACATAGCAATATATAGAACCATTTACTTATGTGCAAATAAATGAATAATGTTGAATAAAATTATTAGTGTTACATAGCAAAGCTTGAAAATTTTTAACTGTATGCAAACAAATAAAAGTAATGTTACCCCGAACTAGCCATTTGCAAATCATATATTTAATGAATGTATATATAAATAGCATTATGCATTGAATATTCAACAAGGGTTGATATGCTACAAGGCACAACCAACTTACCAATATATATACATAAAGAGAGAGAGAGGGAGAGAGAGAGAGAGAGAGAGAGAGAGAGAGAGAGAAGTTTGAAAAACAATGTAATCCAAAGAGAAGAATTTAATGTAAAAGAGGATTCGGCATTGAATATTCAACAAGGGTTGATGTGCCATAAGACACAAACAACTTACCAATATATATACATAAAGAGAGAGAGAGAGAGAGAGAGAGAGAGAGAGAGAGAGAGAGAGAAGTTTGAAAAACAATGTAATCCAAAGAGAAGAATTTAATGTAAAAGAGGATTCGGCATTGAATATTCAACAAGGGTTGATGTGCCATAAGACACAAACAACTTACCAATATATATATACATAAAGAGAGAGAGAGAGAGAGAGAGAGAGAGAGAGGGAGAGAGAGAGAGGTTTGAAAAACAATGTAATCCAAAGAGAAGAATTTAATGTAAAAGAAAGTCAACATTATGACGTTTTGGATTTGGTGAACCATCATCAGGACTTAGAAAGGATGATACCAAATGACGTCAAATCACTGATAGATTTTTAATGAAATACAAAACAGAGAAAGGCGTAATCATTTAATCACTTAATCAAAATCTAAATTTTAAAATATATCACATGACTGTTTAAGACAATGATGTAGACCAGATAAAATCAAGAGAAATAATGAATTACAAGGAGAAAAAAGACGGAAGGAAAGAAAAGAAAAGAACGAAAGAATAAGAGAGAAGGAAATAGAAGAGAGAGGAAAGGGTGAATGTAGGGTAAAAGAAGAGGGAAGAAAAAGGAAGTGGAAAGAAGCTAACATATATATAAATAACTATTTTTAAATTGTTTTACTGTCAGATTTATTTCCATTCATTGGCCCAGCGGTTAGAGTGTTCGCCAATGGCCCGGGAGACCTGGGTTCAATCCCAGGTCGAGTCATACCAAAGACTTTAAAAATGGAACTTGATACCACCTTGCTTAACACTCAGCATTATAAGGTACGGTTCAAGGGTAAAGTGGAGCAATCCTGGGAATGGAGTAGCGCCCTCCCCTACACCTTGGTGTAGTAGCTATCGAAAAGGAGCCTTCGGGTCACCCTCGACTATGGTCGCTAACTTTTACTTACTTATATATAAATATATACATATATATTAGAGAAAAATGGAACTAAATCTGTTAGTATATAAGTATAAAAATATGAAAAAATAAAATATTCAGAGGATGAATTTTTATGTTTCAATGTAAATGTTAAACGCTTGATCTGAAAAATATTTTTGAATGAAAAATGAAACAAAAAGATGAAAAAAAGATGGCAATTACACAAGAATGCTGCGTGCAATCCTGAACAAGTCCTGGCAGCAACACCCCACAAGACACCAACTGTACGGCCACCTGCCCCCTATCACGAAAACTATTCAAGTTAGGCGAACCAGACATGCAGGACATTGCTGGAGAAGCAGAGATGAACTCATAAGAGATGTACTCTTATGGATCCCCACACATGGCCGTGCAAAAGCAGGACGACCAGCACGAACGTACATTCAGCATCTATGTGAGGATACAGGTTGTTGTCCTGAAGACCTACCTAGGGCGATGAACGATAGGGAGGAGTGGCGAGAGAGGGTCAGGGATATCCGTGCTGCCAGCACGATATGATGATGATGATGATGATGATGATGAAGAATTTTTTCATTTTTTGTTTCATTTTCTTTAATGAAAATATTTTTTATGATGAAGCATTTGATGAAATGTTGGCCTATTACCATACATGAAAACTGCATTCTCCAAATGTTTCGATTTTTCATATTAGATAGATAGATAGATAGATAGATAGATAGATAGATATGCATACATACTTTTTATACTTGAATATTCTTTATTGTCATTGAATTTTTTCTGTTTTTTGCCAGAAAGCATTTTTATTGCTCTCTTTTTTTATTAAATCAATTTTAAAATTACCAGCTAAAATTTTACCCTTTGAGATTTATTTCTCATTACTTTTTTAACTTGAATATTTCTCTTTGTTCGTTTATTAAGAAATATTAAAAAGTAAGTAAAGTTGGCGACCATAGTCGAGGGTAACACGAAGGCTCCCTTTTAGATAGCTTACTACACCAAAGTGTAGGGGAGGGCGCGACTCCTTTCCCTGGATTGCTCCACTTTACCCTTGATCCGTACCTTATAATGCTGAGTGTTAAGCAAGGACGCATCAAGTACCATTTTTAAAGTCTTTGGTATGACTCGACCTGGGATTGAACCCAGGTCTCCCGGGCCAATGGCGAACACTCTAACCGCTAGGCCAATAGCTTTACCTCTAATATTTCTGTTAATATATCATCATATTTTTTTTTTTACATTTATATCTGTGCCATGCAGACATCTTGCCTGGAGAAATATAATACATCAGTACCAATTTTTTTCATAAAAAATCAATTTTCATCAAAGTATTTAAACAGCATAGATTCCCTTGTCTTACCCTCCATTTTTATTGGTCATCACTCTTGGAAAATCATCAAGACGGCATCCAGTGACTGCTCAGAGCAAATGATAGTAAGTTTTTGCTGGTCAGCTTACTGATCTTCACAATGATGATAAATATAATCACCAGTTGATAGCTGTAAAAAAAAGAAAACGGTTTGATTCTATTCAGGAAACATCTGAAAGGTGATTATGGAAACTTTGCTTCCACCTTCCAACAAGCAGCAACTGAATGCATACCAACCAAACCAAAAACAAAATGTTGAGTTCTCTGGAAGACAGAAACAGTTTCAGAAAAACAGAATAACTTAAAAAAAAAAATGGAGGTGCCCGTGGTGTAATGGTTATCGTCGCAGGAATTGGACACGGCGACACGAGTTCAAATCCTGGAGGAGACTGATTGCATTTCACATCGTACTAATACCCTTGGGAAAGGTATGAATCCAATTATTCTCCCTCCAGCTATGGGTAAATAGTAGGGCTGACTGGGTTCTTCAGCCTTGGTGAGGCAACTAGTTTAGGAGAAGGAAAAACTCTAAACTCAAACCTGTTAAACTCCGCTTAAAAATCGACCTTGTGTCATATCCTGCCCGAGTGGAGGGGTTGGGTAATTAGGATAACTTAAAAAAAAAATATACCAGAATTCTATAATTTCCGATCATCATCATCATCATCAAGTCACACTGAAAACATCGTATCGCCTGACTATTTCTTATCATCCATCCCTATCCTCCATTGCATTGCTCTTGGTAGATCCTCTAAACTGTATCTGGGTCCACACATAGCTGACATATGTAAGCCTTTGCTGGTCAGCCCACGCTAGTGTATTTATGTGTAGAAGTCCACAAGAAAACATAGCTTATGAATTGTCCTAACTTCTCCAGCAGTGTCTCCCACATCTTGTTCATTTACTTGGATGGTTCATGTGATGAGAGGTAAGTGGCAGTATTGTAGTCGTTTTGTGTGTGTTATTCCAGGATTTGTTTAAGACAGTTCGTTGTTATTATTTCTTGTTGAACATTATTCAATCAAAACATATTATAAGGTATCATTTGGGTTCAAAATACTACAGTATCCACTATTTCTCTAGTGCCATGTTTTTTTCTAAATTTTTCTCCTCCTCATCCTCCTTTTGCCTTGTTCTTTTTATAGTTGCCATCATTTTTACACTTGGGGTAATATGTGGATTCTTAATGTAGATCAAATCTTTCCTGAAATCCGTAGCACTCAGTTGTTTAGAAATAGAAATTAAAAAATGATACTTAGCATAATAGAATTTGATCTTTTTAAATAAAGTTCAAACTCTATTAACTATTTCAAATTGTTCATGATCATCAATTTTTGCAATTCTTGAGCAAGCTTGCAATATTTGTTTTTTTTTTTTTCATTTCCGTATTCCCTTACAGTTTTCCTGGAGTCTGCTTGAACAACTGGTATTATTTCTTTTCTTCATTGAATATGATAAAGTCTAACTCCTCAAAATTTATTTGGTGATTTATTTGAACCCTAAAATATCCCTCTGTTTTGCTTTTTGTCATTTTTCAGGACAGTTTTTGATTTGTTTGTATAACTGAACCTGAGTTGCTAGCATAGTTTTTTCATGAAAAATCATTCCCACCGTATCATAACTGCCAAAGTTCTGTACTTGAGTGTAGTTCACGTGTTGAATTACGCGTGAAAGTGATTAGCCTAGAGCATCAGGAAGGGAAGATTATAAGTGAATCATGGCGTTCCACAATGCACAGGTGGTCTCGTCCATTCCCAGTGTGGTGATTGGCTGCGAACCCAGGAGTGGCTATGCTAGCATGCATATATGCTGGCTTGCTCATTGGCATTTTTGTCTGTTAGCTGATGCTAGCCAAGCTGGTAAGTATTGTTTATTGTTTTCTCCTGTGCATTTGGGCAGTAGCTTCTTCAATAACTGCTTTTGTATTCCTTCCGATTCACTGTGTTGTGCTTCATTGATTATAATTTTGTCAAACTCCTCAGATTTAATTTGAGGTTTCGTTTTAACCATGAAATACCAATCTATATTGATTTTCTTATTTTCTAGGACAGTTTTTTTTTTCTTTTTTGTATGCATAACTGAACCCAAGTTTCTTGGACAATTCTTCTGGTGAAACTCATTCCAACCCAATCATGGCTTCTTTGGTATTCTTTCTGCTTTATTGGTTATATGATGAACAGTCTCTCCTTTTTACCTCTAGTGATAACACGTTATTTTGCTGGGTTTTGTTGATTTTTTTTTGCTTTTGATTTGTTTTCATATGATTGAGCTTAATGAATTTGTTCTGGTCAAGTGACTGTGTTTCTGTTCTCAGATTTTCTTTTTATGGTCATGTCCATGTCATTCCATCAGCAATTTTCTTTGCTTTTCTCCCCTATTTCTGACATAATATACATTGTTTTTTAATTGCTGAGTTCTCTGCAGATAATTTCACTCTTTCTTTTCTCTTACTCTTTACTTGTTTTCTTCTTTTTAAAAATATTATTTAACTCCTTGCAAGTTTTTCATGGTGAAGTCTGAGTTAGCTAACTTAATAGTTGTAAATACTTAGTTGTGTCCCTTGTTTTTGTATAGTATTTTGTGTTGAAATAAATATGGTGGTCAGTCAGTTTAACATGTGTTGTCTAAGTTAATATGAAGTTGTAGAGAAAACATTTCGCACCAGTTTTAACTGGTGGTCTTTCACTGAAGTCTGAGTGATAGCAAGTCTCTTTCGGTCACCAGGACTCTTCTAAGTATTCTAGCTGATCATAAATCATAACCGAACTGATAGTCTTGATTTTTCCTCTGATTTCCAGTTCCTTCAGTCTTTTGTCAAATCCTTTGGGGACCATCCTAAGCACACTAACAACAACTGGTATCACATTTACAATCATGTTCAACAAATTTTTCAGCTCATGGGCAAAGTCCAAGTACTTGTCCCTCTTTTAACTTTCTCTCATTTCTCTCTGTAGTCCATTGAAGCCACAAAATCAACTGAATGATAATTCATCTTATTATCTTGTTAATCAATTCTAGATCTTGTCTTCTGGCAGAGATTGAGTATCTGTTTGTATCTCTAAATCCAATCCCTATTATTATTATCATTATTTTACTTCTAGCAAGTTTTTTACATTATTGTTTACTGATCAAATTTGAGTGGAGTCTGAGCGACAACAAGTCTTTTCTGATCACCAGGACTCTTCTCAGTATTCTGGCCGATCTCAACAATGCTATAGTTCAGATGATCTTGATTTGCTTTCCGATTTTTGACTCTTCCAGGCACCTTTCCAAGACTTCTGGGATCATTCCAAGAGCTCCAATTACAATTGGTATCACCATCATCTCATGTTCCATAGCTTTCTTAGTTCTTGGGCAAGGTTCTAGTACTTGTCTCTCTTTTAGTTTTCTTTAGTTTTCACTCGGTGGTCCATTATATGGCAAATTCTCTTTTTTTGTTAATTATTACTAGGTCTGGTCTTCTGGCAAGGATTAGGTGATTATTTTATATCTCAAAATCCCCAACAATTTTATGCATCTCATTTTTTAGAATGGATTCTATTTTACACATTTACCATTTGGTTGTATGGTCAAATTTCAGCTTCTTGGAAAGTTCCCAGTGGATCAACTTTCTCACTCAGTCGCGTCCAGTCTCATACTCCCATTGCATTAGTTTGCTAAATCCACTTATAATGTGATTAATTGTTTCCTTTCTATCACCACATAATCTACACTGGTTATTCTGTTATATATTATTGGTTTTCACTTTAATATAATTGGTCCTTATGACATTGTTTCACTGATGAAGTTTCTCTTTTGTAGCCATGTCCAGGTCTTCTCAAGTGAAATTTTGCCAGTTTGTTGCTTAAATTACCCATATAGTTGTTTTTCTTCTCATTTCTGTATCCAAGTTATTGTTGTTCTGCTTGTCCTTACATTGTTACAGCTGAAACTGGCCACTGTAATTAGTCTTTCTTATTATTGAACTCTTTACAAGTGTTCACAGAAGTAGTAATTCAAGTCACCTCACCTCTTTAGAAAACGTCTCTTAACAATGCTATAGTCTGGACATCTTCAATCTTTTGCTTGAATCTCCACTTTTTCCAATCTTCTTTCCACGTTCTATGGGGTTGTTCCAAGGGCTCTGACTGCAACTCATCTGACTGTAACTTTTGTGTTCCCTGTTTTTCAGTTCTCTGGCAAGGTCTGGGTATGTATCTAGTTTTACACCTTTTTATTATTTCTATCTGGGGTCTGCTGGAACAGCAAAGTATAGTAACAAGTTCTCTTCTTCTTGTTTACTATACCAGGACAGTTTAAGTCTTTCCATAGATCTCCAGTATTCCTGGGATTATTCTGCGAACTCGGACTTAGTGGAGTTATTGTCATCGTCATGCTCTACAGCTTTGTCAGCTTTCTATCACGGTCACAGTATTCATCCAGTTTTTTGCTTTCTATATAAGGTATTTACACTCCCTCCAGCGATGGGTAAATAGTAGACCAGTTTGGGTTCTCTAGCCTTGGTTAGGCAACCAATCTAGGAAAAGGAAAACTCAGAATTCTAACTTGTTAAATTCTGCTTAAAATTAACTTGTGTCACATTCTGCCCATGTGGAGGGGTTGGAAAATGTATATACTAATCTTAACTAAAGTCTGAATGACAGCAAATCTACTCACATCTTCAGGACCTTTCTGAGTATTCTAGCTGATTTTCAACAGTGCTTATTTCTAGTTCTTCAAAATCTCATTTTCAGATTCAAGGGTATTATTCCATGCACTCCAGATACTATTAGTATGACTGTCACCTTCATGTTCCACAGTTTTTTTCAACTCTTTGGCAAGGCCCTGTAATTGCCTATTTTTTGCTTTCTTTTATTTTTATTCGATGGTCCAGTGGAATGGAAAAATCTGCTCGAAGACAAATACCATTCTTCTTGTTAATAAATAAGTCTGGTCTTCTGGTTTGGGATTGGGTGATCTTTTTGTATCTCCAAGTCTCAGAGAATTTTATGTGTCTCATTTTCTAAAACAAATTCTGATTTGTTCATTTTTTAGCAAACTGAATTCTTTAATCATTAATATTACTATTTTTATTATTATTATTTTACTCTTTGTGAGTTTTTCATACCACTATCATTATTATTCGATGGGCTCATTAGACTAGTTGGTAGAGTGCTCACCAATGGCCTGGGAGACCGGGATTCAATCCCAAGTCATGTCATACAAAAGCCTAAAAAAAATGGTACTTGAGATGTCCTTGCTTAACACTTAGCATTACAAGGTACATATGAAGAGTTAAGTGGAGGAATCAAGGGAAAGGAATAGTGTCCTTCTTACACCTCAGTGTAGTAGCTAATGAAAAAGAATCCTTCAGGTCACCTTTAACTATGATCGCCAACTTTACTTTTACTTATAATTATTATTATTATTATTATTCCTTTGAGAGTGTTTTACACCGGTGTTAGCTGATGGTTTTCCACTGGAGTTTGAATGACAGCAAGTCTCTTTAAGTCTCTTGAACTCTTCACACTATTCTGGCAGATCTTGATAATGCAGTTGTCTGGTTGATCTCCACTTGTCCTCTTATTCGCATGTCTTCCAGTCCCTTTATCAATCCTTTGGGAATTGTTCCAATTGCTCCAATTACAATTGATATCACTCTAAATGATTATCATTATCATTATCATTAAAAGAAACTGAATAACATATTTATGTTATTCATATTTATTGTGAGATTTCTTCAATTACCAATTTTTATTTTAATTGCAACACAAAGCTTGTTCTCTATGAGAGATGCCAAGCATGCATCATGTTGCCATAACAATGGATTTTCTCATTACCCAATTTGCCCATCACTTTGTCAGATAGAATATTTTGGCAATACAGAAAAGTGCAATGCACAACCAATATACAAATTAATTTACTAGTTTGGCAGATCTTCCAAATCGCAATGTGAGTTCATTTTTGCAATCAGTTTTATAAATTCTTCATGAAATTTTAGAAGGATATTCATGTAAAACTTAAAATTTCAGTGAAGAATAAAATATAGCGAAATAGTTGACTTTTAATGTTGATTGTAATTAAATTTTATTTCTCTTGCATAATGTAACAGTTTTCTAATTCTCAAGTACAAGAAATTTTAAGGAAATTGGTTGGTTGGTTGGTTTATTGGGTTTTATGGCATGTTAACCTTTGTAGGTTATTTAATGCCAAATCCATTTTTATGTAAATAATCTGTTCTATTGAAAACAATTCAGTTTAGCATAAGTACACAGTTTAATGGTCAAAAACATTTCCATTTCAAACTATTCAAGCAGTTATATGTAACAATTCAGTTAAGTGTAAATACAGTTTTCATGTCGAAAAACAGTTCTATTTGAAATAATTCAGCTAAGCATAAGCACACAGTTTAAATGTAAGTACGGTTTAATAGTCAAAAACATTTCTATTTCAAGCTATTCAGTTTACTCAAACAATTCAGTTTAGCATTAGTATGCTGTTAGTACTATTTAACCCTATCAGGTGCTACCACGCGGGGCCAGAGTAGATCAGGGAGCAATGGCAATAAAGGGGTACTCCACATTCCCCAAAGCTCCAGCACTGCTGGAACCTCACCATCAGATTGTTTAGTGTCATTACCAGGACACTCGTCGGGGGGGGGTCTTACCCCTCTGCAGAGATGCAGTCGGTGTATTCTACAGCCCCAGCTGACTGGGCAATAAGGACATTGTGTGTTTATTCAAGTGCTTATAAGTAGCACTGTATGTATGTATGTATGTATGTATGTTCCTAACCACTTCACCATGGACAGGTTGCAATCCAAGATCAATTATTAATTGGAGTAAAGCTTGTTAAAATTCATAGTTTTCCTTCTCCTTTCTAAAGCTAAATAGCCCAGTCTATCCTCCAAGATTTAGGCAATGGCATCTTAGTATCATTTAATAAGGAGTTAAAGAGAAAAGTTCATCTGCAACCATAATTCTGGTATCACCTTGCTAGAAGTGGTTGGAATAATGTTTGCCAGATTTCTTTTGAAAAAGCTGTCAAATGTTTGCCCAGCTGTAATTCCTAAAGTGCAGAATGGTTTTAGATCAGGTAGAAGCACTATTGACATATTTTCCACTTAAAAAATTCAAGAAAAATGCCTTGAACAAGTGCCTCTTTATCAAGTCTTCATTGAACTGACGAAGATTTTTGATACAGTCATTTGTGATGCATTCTGGGTAATTCATAAGAAAGCCAATTGCTTTCCAGTTTTTGTCAACATGATTTAACAGCTGCACAACAAAGATATGAGGGCATGTGTTACATTCAATTGACAACTGTCAAGCTTCCTGTTGACAATGATGTGAAGCATGGTGACATTTTGGCCCTCAACACTTTTCTCAATCTTCTTTGCTAGTCAACTGTCACATGCTTTTCCCAATTGTAATAAAGGAATCCTTGAGCAGTTTAAGACCTCTGGTCAAGTTTTTAATCTGAGAATATTTCAGACAAAATCTATAACATTTCCAGTTATGATCAAGGAATTCCTTTATGCTGAAGATGCTGATTTTGTGAGAATATCTTGAGCTAATATGTAACAATTTATGGATTGTTTTTGAAAATCCTGTTCAAAATTTGGTCTCTAAATCAGCCTAAGGCAAAAGTTATCTTCACTCCAATGGTAGAACAAGCATATATTCAACAAAATATTCTAGTGAATAGCACAAATCTAGACGTGGTCAGTGTGTTTGAGTATTTTGGTAATATACTGAAAGAGACGGCTCTCTTGATTCGTAAATATTCCTGCTCATCTGGAAAGCAAGAGATTCTTTTGAAAAGCCTGAAAAGAGAGCAGGGGTATACCGTGGCATCACTAGAAAGACGAACATCTCAAACAATTGAGCATGTGTATTGATCACTTTACTTTATTCATCTGAAACATGGACAGTTCACCAAAAACATCTTAGACTTTTGGAATATTTTCTTCAAAAATGCCCCATATGAATATTCAATGTGAAATGGCAAAGCAAGACACTAGACTCTGAAATTTTGAGTATGACCTAATGCACGAGTATAGATTGGTTTGGTTTGATTTGGTTTTATGGCATATCAACCATTGTAGGTTATTTAATACCAAACCCATTTTTATAAATATAAACAGTTCTACTTCAAACAATTCAGTTTAGCATAAGTACACTGTTTAGTTCAATTTGACCCATAGATTGGACCCTATCAAGTGTTTCCACTCTGGGCCACAGTGGACCTGGGAGCAATGACAATAAAGGGCAACTCCACATTCCCCAAAGTTCCAACATTACTGGAACCTCCCCATCTGATAGTTTAGTGTCATAGCCAGGACACTTGTCGTGGGTCTTACCCCTCTGCAGAGATGCAGTCAGTGTATTCTGCAACCCCAGCTGACTAGGCAACTTCTCTCTAAAGCTGAATACATCTGTCACATGAAATCTCATGAGAGGTGTAAACAGGACACAATTCTTTTGTAGTGAGGAGATACCACACGCATGTACACAAAAACTTTTTTTTAAATGCTGCATCAAGTAACATCAACAGACATCACTCCATTTGTCTGTCATCTCCACCTCAGAGTTTTCAAAGCTACTAAAAAAATAATTGGAGAGGACACAGATGAAAAGAAATTGTCAATCGAGATATTGCTGGAGAACCAAGAGATGGCAATCATCTGTGAAGATGAAGCAACCATCATCATGAACTTGATCCCTCTGCCTTAGGCAGGTTCTAACACAATTTAAAGTGGAGTAAATCTGCTTAGAATTCCATATATATATATATATGTATATATATATATATATATATATAGAGAGAGAGAGAGAGAGAATATACAGATATATATATATATATATATATATATATATATATATATATATATATATTGACCGAGAGAAAGAGAAACATGGTGAAAGAGAGAAAGGGAAAGGCTGAGAGAGAAACAAGTGCATAGATATGAACAGACTGTGATAGATGCTGCATGAGGTCTCATTATTGAAAAATGCATGTGAATGGCAATAGTCATTGGGGAGGTAGATCCCCTCAAAATCAATATTTTCCTTTAAATGAATTTATTTTTGTTCATCCTTCACATTCTGTACTTTTATTTATTTTATCATCCTGTTATTTTATTTTCATTCTATTATATTTTTCATTTTACTTTTATTTCATTTGGGGCTATTTTTACCTCTCATTCAAAAGCTTTTTATTTGTTTTTGTTGTCGTTGTTGTGGTTCATTGTCCATATTCACTCATTTTCCACACCTCCTCCACTCTCATTCCCATTCAAAAGGACATTTATCCAAGGTTTTAATACTCAGTGACCAATCAAAGAAGGAATCCAATAAACAAGAGAAGAGAAAGAAAATGGAGAAATGAGAAGTGACTCATTGAAAATTATCAATGAAATGTCCTTGCCAAGTATTTGTTATAATAGAGAAGGTTTATTAAAATTGCCTTTATAGTTTTTTTCTTTTGTATATGTATATCTTTCTTTCTTTCTTTCTTCTTCTTTTTTTTTTTACAGTGCTTCCAAAGGATATGAGTAACCCCACACTAAAGTACCAGTTAATTGTAGCTTCAGTATGAATTAGGTACTATTATGCTAAATTAGTTCCCCTGTGTAGGAGTGAGAGGTAGCAAGGGCAACTGTGAGATATTTTAAAAGGATGAAATTCTAATTGACACAGACTTAATAACTGACCAGCAGAAACTCCCACCTTCTGAAATTAAAGGGGAAAAACACTTCAAACAAGATTTAAAAATAAAGCTTCAAGTATTAATGTCACATTGTGGATATGATCTATGACACGTTTTCAATTAAAGATTAAAAATGAATGATCTAAAATTTTGAATAAGAGAAGTTTATTAGCTTTCTTTTTTCTCTTTCTTTTTTGTACAATTTATTTCATAGGCAATATAAAAAAATAAATTTCCTTATCCTTTTAAAATAAATGACAATCATATAAAAAAAAAACTTTCTTGTTAGTCATATACATAACTCAATTATTGCAAACAACAATTGTGTATTATGAACTTGCAGAATTTTCCCTGCAAAATGACAGGGATATTTATGTATAAGTTGACACCTATATCTACAATTAGAGTGAAGTATCGGTGGGTTCTGCAAAGGATTGGAGTATAATACCTGCACTCTTGGAAATCCCATACCTACCTGGCTTCTAGGACCTACCTGGCATTCACACCAGGTGGGTGATGTTAAGTTGATCACATGGTCTCAGAGAGCCTTCCTTCTAGGAAGTATCTACTTGGCCTAATGAGTAGAGTATTCGCCAATGGTCTGGGAGACCAGGGTTCAATTCCAGGTCAAGTCATACCAAAGACTCAAAAAATGGTACTTGATGCTGCCTTGCTTAACACTCAGCATTATAAGGTAAGGATCAAGGGTAAAGTGGAGCAATCCAAGAAATGGAGTAGTGCTCTTCCCTACACCTCAGTGTTGTAGCTATCGAAAAGGGAGCCTTTGGGTCAACCTCGACTAAGGTCACCAACATTACTTTACTTGAATGTGACATGAGGCTGCATGAATGAGGCTCCCATTGAGACTCAAACTCATTTGTGAAGGTTTGCTTGGAAGTCAGATAAATCCATATGCTTGGAAATCCCATTTTTTAAATGGACATACCATGTAACATAGACGTAGCATATACATGTAACAACCAATCAGCTTTAAGATAGCATGGCACTCTTTCATGTTGGGAGGGAGTTCTTCCTTGGAGTTCTATTAGAGCTCTGTAGATTTTTTCTTGGTTTATTTAGTATCAGTTGTTTGGAGGTGATATGCGAGTTTAAACCATAACTTGTTCCACCTTTTGGACTTTGTAAATAATATTGCTTCAGCTGTGCTTGCATATATATTCCAACCAAGATCATGATTATCTTAAAATGCAGGTGGGAATAATTTCAAAGAGTATAAAATTTCTCAAATCAAAGTTGTTAATGAAAACAATTTTTTAAAAAGACCTATAAAAAGACATAAAAATGAACATTTTAATTTTTCAAATTTTTATATTTTTTTGTAATTCATTTAATTAGATTTTCACATGTACTGACATTAGATTGCAAGACTAGAATGTAATATTTGTACATTTTACTTTAGGTCAAAATATTGCTCCTGAGCACATCTGTTTTTGATCAGAGAGTAGTATCTGTAAACCCCAGTTATATGAGAAACTTAAAAATTTATCAAAAAATTACAAAATTTAAGAAATAAAATTTTAAACAATTTATAAAATTTATAAAATATTTTAACAAATAAAAGCAGTTTCAAAATAAAAGAAGTTAGAACAGAAGATATCAATAATAATAAGAGTAATTACATTACAAAAATTAACAAATAGAAAAAAATTGCTACCATGATAATGGAATTTCTCATTGAACTGAAGTGAGTCCAGATTGTTGTTATGATTCAAAAGATTTGTGTGTGTTTAGAAAAAGCCACGTGAATGGGTAATGTTTCCTGCTATCCTATGAATGTAATTTTTCATTATCCTATGGCAAAATAAGGTTGCATAACCTGTCTCTCTCTCTCTCTCTCTCTATATATATATATATATATATATATATATATATAGAGAGAGAGAGAGAGAGAGAGAGAGAGAGTTAGATTTGGTTTGGTTTGGTTTGGTCTGGTTTTATGGCATATCAACCATTATAGGTTATTTAATGCTAAATCCATTTTTATAAATATAAACAGTTCTACTTCAAACAATCCAGTTTAGCGTAAGTACACAGTTTAAATGTCAAAACAGGTGTATTTCAATCAACTCAATTTAACATAAGTATACAGTTTAGTGCTGTTTGATCCACAGATAGGACCCTATCATTTAAATGTAAGTACGGTTTAATTGTCAAAAACATTTCTGTTTCAAGCTATTCAGTTTACTCAAACAATTCAGTTTAGCATAAGTATGCTGTTAGTTCTATTTAACCCATAGATAGGGCCCTGTCAGGTGCTACCACTCCAGGCCAGAGTGGACCTGGGAGCAATGGCAATGAAGGGGTACTCCACATTCCCCAAAGCTCCAGCACTGCTGGAATCTTACCATCTGATTGTTTAGTTTCATATCCAGGACACTCATTGGGGGGGGGTCTTACCTCTCTGCAGAGAAGCAGTCGGTGTATTCTACAGCCCCAGCCGACTGGGCAAACATTAGCTCGTGTTCTTTCAAAGGAACCTGAGTGACTGCAAGTCTTCATAGCTTTCCAGGACTCTTCTCAGTATTCTTGCTGATCCTAACAATGCTGTGGTCTGGTTAGTCCTGATTCTTCTAGGGATTTCCAATTTTTCCAGTTTTTTTTCCAAGTTTTTGAGGGACTGTTGCAAGACCATCAACCTCAGTAGGTACCACAGTCACACTCATATTCTAAAGCATACTTTTAGTTCTTTAGCAAGATCCAAATATTTTTCTATCTTTTTGCTTTCTTTCATTTTCACTTTGTTGTCTGCTAGGATGGTGAAATCTGCTATATGACAAGTTCTTTTTTACCAAGCAATTAACCCTTAGTCTAGTCTTCTGACTTGGATTCTATGATTCATTTGTATCTCAAAACCGTAGAAAATTATTATTATTATTATCAATATTATTTCTAGTTGAACATTATACCACCAAAAGGAATATTATTAGGTATTATTTATGACCACTCTCTACAGCACTGAAACTTTGTAACCTAATAATAACTGTTAGTTTGTTTCTTATTTTAGTACAAATGAGAATATTCAGATAACTGTTTTTGAATAAAATTAACATTTATCAAAAAAATTAGTAGGGGTACACTTTTTCATGGGTAATAATCTATCTATCTATCTATCTGCAATTCTCCCTCTCTCTCTCTCTCTCTCTATATATATATATATATATATATATATATATATATACATATATATTATTTCAAGAAAAAACAATATTCGGTCACATTAGGATAATAAATTTATTTAAGAGCATTGATATGAATCAAAGACTCTAAAATAATTTTTAACAGAACTTCATCAGATCCAATAGGAAAATAAAATAAATTACAACCAGTAGGACCAGTCAAAGGAAGGAAGGAGAGGGAGAAACGAAATACATTTCATCTACCATGTAAGGCTGGTTCCAGGGGGGGGGCTTCTCATTTCAGATTAAGACAATTACAAAACCAATAAAATTAACAATTACAGTAATACATATCTACATTTCAACCGATTCCCCCAATATATATATATATATATATATATATATATATATATATATATATATATATAGTGCAATTAGAAGGAAACTCAAACCTGCTTGTCATTATAAATTTATTTCGCTGGAGAACTTCTGACACTGATTGGATATTACTAATATATATATATATATATATATATATATATATATAGATAGATAGATAGATAGATAGATATAAATGGACAATACCATATCTATTTATCAATCTATCTATTAGCAGTCTTCTATGGGCAATAATCTATCTATGGACAATAATCTCTTTCTCTCTCAGTAGAGGAGGGTGCCACTCTTTTCAATGTATTGCTCCATTTTACCCTTGATCCCTACCTTATAATGCTGAATGTTAAGCAAGGAAGCATCAAGAACCATTTTTTGAGTCTTTGGTATGACTCAACCATTTATTGAGCTCTGTCTATCTATCTACCAATAGACAATACTGTATGCCTATAATTTTGCAACACCAACTATGATACCTTCTGATGTTAAGTAGATGTAAATGATATCAATAAGACGATATCTAAGCTCAATAATAATCCAAGTGAAGTAAATTAAATGATATAATTTCAGAATATACTACCTGAGTCCATTATAAGAAAATTAATGAATTGTTAAGCTTAATGTATTCCTGGGTCCAAGAGGGCAAATTTATTGACTGAATCAGATTATTAACAAGGCAGTTATAATCACCAATACAATCATAAACTTAAATGAATGATTTGAGTTTCATTATAGGATCTGATGCTTTTAAACTTCTAAACTTTGCTGGTTAGACAGAAAGAGATGTCAGCTAACACTTTCGAAAAATCTTAACCCTTTCATAGACAGATCATTTTTCAAATCCTTGTAGAGGGGCTAAAAGATTTTCAGAAAATTTGCAAAATAAAAGGTATGTTCAAACAAATGATTTAATCATGGATAGAAAAAAACAAAACATGATAATAGTTGTCTGAATTTCTTAAACAAAGCTTGATGATTTTTATCAATCCAACAGGACACACGACGTAACAGTTATGGGAATTGGTTCCCTAAACTTCTAAGGGCCAAACATCTGGAGGTTTCAGGTTCAATCCTGACAGCAGATGAGTAACAATACAGTAATACCTAACACTTGTACCCAGTTATGGTTAATGGAATCATAGCAAGCAAAACCTGTGGATCAAATAAAGGATATGGTTCAAAGTTCCATGTAGGCTCCCAAAATCAACAAGAAACACCTGGAAAAGGCCAGAGGACACATCAGCTAAATGTTGTAAATATAACAAGAAAGATAAAGACAATAGTAAAAAAAACCTCAACGATAAAAAACATAATAATTTGATCCAAAATTGTTTGTCATCATACAATAGCATGAAAACAACAAAGCACTCACTTTTAATCATGATATTTTGCAAAACAACTTCTACACAATCCAACACCACAGTCTTTCCCTTAGATGGTTATGCACATAAACTGTTTTTATAAATTAGCATTGAACAGGTCAATGAGCAGCCAAGAGGAAAATGCATTACATTGAGCTACTGCTAAAACGAAAAAAATGTTGCTTTGTCAGTGTTCTCTTGGTGACAAAAATATCACTCTGCCTGAAAAAGGGTCCTATATTCCCTTCTGTACCAACAGAAATACACATTCAGGTTTATGCTTCATCCTTATATATATATATATATATATATATATATATATATATGAATATCATATTTTCCATACTTGTTAAAATACACACACACACACACACACACACACACACACACACACACACACACACACACACACACACATTCTCTCTCTCTCTCTCTCTCTCTCTCTCTCTCTCTCTCTCCATTTCTTTCTCATAAATACATAACAAAGCTACATTCTCTCTATGACTACTCTACTTCAACTGCTTACACCCCACCTACTCCCTGCACTACCCTCACTATACTAAGAGAAACAACCCAGCCACCAATTCTACTTACCCTCCCTTATTTCTTGACAGAACCAACTAATAAATCAAGAATTTGTAGATTGAAAATTACTTGATGTTTCTTATTAATAAAATCTTCATATGAACAGCCCACACACTGACAGTTCCACCTCACACAGAGGAGCACTCTCTGGCTCTACATCCTTTCAAGTACTTGTATATTCAGCCCTATAATAAAGTAGTAGGCTAGTAACCACACGTTCTCTTCTTTACTATACAATACTATATATATATATATATATATATATATATATATATATATATATATATATATACTAGTGAAAAATGAAATAGCAACACCCTGAAGGATGACAATTATTTTAACCGGAGTATAGTATATTGGTCTAGAGGATAGAGTGTTCACCAATGGTCCTGGAGACCAGGGTTCAATCCCAAGTTGAGTCACACCAAAGATTTAAAAAATGGTACTTGATACTTCCTTGCTTAACACTCAGCATTATAAGGTGCGTATCAAGGGCAAAGTGAAGCAATCCAGGGAAAGGAGTAGCACCCTCCCCTACACTTCAGTGTTGTAGCTATTGAAAAGGGAGCCTTTGGATCACCCTCGACTACAGTAACCAACTCTACTTAGATGTTTGTAATCTGAATACTGTTGAAATCTCTATACACACTGATCTGTGTATGGGATCAGTATATATATATATATATATATATATATATATATATATATATTTGATTCTGAAAATAGTTACTTTTGTTTTAGTTTTTAAGCTCTGATCACATCAATAAGAAACTCATATAAAGGTACAAATGTCAGTGCAAGCATCTCAGAGACTGCATTTCTTCAATAAGCAAGAATAAATTGGTATGAGCTTAAAAAGATGTCTATTTTTATCTATTATCTTAATACTTAAAAATAAAAAAAATGTTATCTTTTTTTATTATAGTCACATGTACTTTGAAATATATTTGAATGAACCTATAAAGTAATATTCTGGCAGAAAAAAAAAACAAACTAATACACTCACAACAGTAATTAACATGTGTCAACATATTTAGTTAGATGATTTTCTTCAACCATTAGTTGTAGAAAGGATTGTTGGTTGGTTGGTTGGTTGATTGGTTGGTTGGTTGTTTGTCTGGGTTTTATGACACATCAACCTTTGTAGGTCATTAAATGCCAAATCCATTTTTAAACAAATAATCAGTTCTATTTAAAACATTTAGTTAAGCATAAGTACACAGTTTTGATGTCAAAACAGTTTTATTTCAATCAACTCAGTTTAGCATAAGTGCACAGTTTAAATATCAAAACAATTCTATTTCAACCATTCAGTTTAGCATAAATATGCAGTTTAAATGCAAAAAACAGTACAGTCAAGAAACCACGGTTTTGTTCTATTTAACCCATCGATAGGACCCTTATCATGTGTTACCACTCCGGGTAAGAGTGGACCAGGGAGCGATGGGAATAAAAGGGTAGTCCGCATTCCTCAAAGCTCCAGCTTTACTGGAACCTCATCATCAGATTGTTTAGTGTCATATCTAAGATACTTGTTGTGGTGGTGGTGGGGGGGTCGTACCCCTCTGCAGAGAAGCAGTCAGTGTATTCTATAGCCCCAGCCGACTGGGCAATCTAGAAGAGATGTCATACATAGAGAGGCTTTTCAAGTTTAAAAGGATTGCGAGCTTATTCTTTACTTATAATCTGCTTTGTTTATTAGAAGAGAAATTGCCATCTAATAAGCTACTGAAATTAAGATGAAAGAAATGCAAATAAAAAATGTATAATAATTGTTAATTTATAATTAAAAACTAAATACTGTAATAGTTTCAACAGCATTAATCAAATGCAAGCTGAGTCCAAAAACATATAAAGACAGAGAGTTTATTTAGGAAGAAAATGTAATTCTAATTTTTATCAAAATAGTAATATGCTAGTCTAACTATAAATGAAAAAGGGTCTAATTGGTTGCCCAACTTATTCTCTTGAATCAGGAAAAAAAAAAAATCTACTCTGGTGAGCGAAATAAAGGGCTAAGTTTGACATTCCAACCACCTGAAGAAGGCCAGAGCGTACAATGGCTGAAACGTTGTGATGAACATGACCACAAAGGTGAGGACAATAGTCCGAAAAATGTAAAAAATGTACAGGAAAAAAAGATTGTCTTTATACAATCAGATTGTCTGACCTGAAGTCCAGTTCAGTTTTCTTTTATAAAAATTTAGGCCAGAATTATCTGCTTAGAAACTCTGAAAACATCCACTTGTATTATATGTATGAAGGAATCATATGACTTTTTCCTTTATGTTTATTTATTTTTCTGTTTATAACTTTTGTCACACAAACAGATATATAAAATTGACTATGTGAATCCTGTCCTGATTTGAACATTCAACATGGAAGTAAAAATTAACTAAGAAATAGAAATTAGTCAAAGTACACAGATAATATACAGACAACAAGCAAAAGAGTAGATTCTTATGAATTTTTTTCATCCTGGATTTTTTTGCCAGTTTCCCTTTTATTCTTACTTTCTGTTATTTTTCATTTTTTTCATTTGATGTTCCTTTTTTCCAACAATTTTCTTTTCTCCCATCATTTTTTCTTTGTTTGTTTGTTTCTTTTTGTCTTTTTCCTGTATCTATTGTTTGTCTTTTTAAAAACCTTTCTTTCTTTCTTTCTTTCTTTCTTTCTTTGTCTTTTCTCTATTTTTCCTTTTTATCTTTTCTCTTTTTTGATTTTTTTACTTTTTCTTTTCATCTTTTTTTATGTTTCAATCTTTCTTTCTTTTTTCTCTACACCTTTCTTTTGTCCTTTTTCTTCATGTTTTTATTCTTTTTTATCTCTTTTTTCTTTCTTTTTTTCTCATCGTTTCCTCTTTCTTTTTTTTTTCTTTTATTTTCTCTTTATTTTCACTTTTTGTTTGATTTTTATCTTTCTTTCTATTTTATCTTTTTCCTTATTTTTTCCTTTCAGTCTATTTCTATATTTTCATTTATTTTTTCCTTTATTTTTCCTTTTCTTAAAACTTTATTTTTTTCCTTCTTTCTTTCTTTCTTTCTTTCTTAGTTTTTTTTTTTTTTCTTGTTTTTTTTTTTTAAATGAATGACAAGCTTACTGTTATTTTTGATAGAAATACACCTAGATTGAAACATTGTGGAAATTTATTCTACTGGAATAAGCAAAGAAATCTACAAAAGACAAAAGTTAATGAAGAACTGGAAAACACATTAAAAGAATTCAAACATCATTCTTATTGTCTGTAAGCCTTACTGGATACCTTTTAATGGGGAGACTGGTTTTCAGCAAGATTCAAATGAGTATCTGAGACATTTAAGACTTGAGCCTTCACAAATCCAAACTAATTTAGGCTTTATTTCTTAAATTCTTTCTTAAGGACATTTTTTTCTTTTTGCCTCATTGCTTTACTTTTGAGTCACATTTAATCATGCGCATTTCACCAACCAACAAAAAAAAAGGGAATTTTTTTATCACTCAGTAAACAATTAGAGAAAATGATTTTCTTTATAAGCTTAGATTTTCATTGTTTTCTTTCTTTCTTTCTTTCTTTCTTTCTTTCTCCAATCTTATTGTTTTTGTTTGTTTTTTGCTTTTTTGTCTTATGTCAGCCTTAAACAAGATAAATTTTAAGGTTGAAATGACTGAAGTGATATTAAAAGATTTACTAATATATACACTACATTGTCTCACACAAATTACTCATAATCTTGTGGTTTTAAAAAGAAAGAAAAAAAAACAAGAAAGTACAAGGTCATAAAAATTACAATAGAAATGACTTGTGCTCTGTAGGGAACTGAATGGTTCAGATTTGATTCTATAGAAAGTTGTTTTCATCAGTGATTTTATGCTCAGATCACCTCAACAAGACACTCATGTAAAGGTATAAATATTACTGTAAGGATCTTAGAGATTACATTCACTTCAATAAACAAGTATAAATAGGAAGGAGCTTAAAAAGGCCGCCATTTTTATCAGATATTTTAAATAAAACAAGTAAAAAGTTGGCAACCTCAAAGGCTCCTTTTTGATGGCTACTACACCAAGATGTAAGGGAGGGTGCTACATCTTTCCCTGGATTGCTCCAGTTTACCCTGGATCCACACCTTATAATTCTGAGTGTTGAGCAAGAAGGCATCAAGTACTATTTTTTGAGTCTTTGGTATGACTCGTCCTCGGAATGAACCCAGGTCTCCCAGGCTACTGGCAATCACGCTTACCATTATGCCAATGGGCCGGTTATTTTAAATACTTAAGCATAAAAATGTAATTCACTTTTCTATTTTCTGTTTTTTGTTGCAAACTTTCTTGCTTATGGTAAACTTTACTTATGAACAAATAAACAACTATTTTAAAAAGTAAACATAATAATCATTAACAATCACTCAATCAATATATATATATATATATATATATATATATATATATATATATATATATATATATAGTGTGTGTGTGTGTGTGTGTGTGTGTGTGTGTGTGTGTGTGTGTGTTCATATTTACCGACCCCTCCGCTCGGGCAGGATATGACACAAGGTCAATTCTTTAAGCGGAGTTTAACATGTTTGAATTCAGAGTTTTCCTTCTCCTAGATGAGTTACCCCACCAAGGCTGAAGAACCTAGTCTGCTCTACTATTTACTCATAGCTGGAGGGAGAATAATTGGATTCATACCTTTCCCAAGGGTATTAGTGCTATGTGAAATGCAATCAGTCTCGTCCAGGTTTTGAATTCGTGTCGCCATGTCCATTCCCTACGAGGATAACCATTACACCACAGTGTGTGTGTGTTAGATGATATCATATACAATAGATTATATTCAATATGCGGGATATATAGTGTTATTCCGATTTGGTGATGTTAATAATAACAGTGATACAGATACAGGCTAACTTTGTCATTTCCGATATGAATGGATTTATTAATTTCTTGCTTTGGTCCATGACGACATGAGGAGAGAGACACAATTCTTAAAAGCCTACGTTAACCATACTATACTGACCCCACCCGAATACGCGGCACATCTTGTGATATTTAAGATCTCAATTCATCTCTGCCAGTCAAGATCCAGAAAACTCAAACGGTAGAAAACTCAACTGCCCTTTCAACAGTCGAATACTCAACTACTGTCTTTTCAAAATCCTCAAATTATCAGGACCATCTCTTCTGGCTATGATGTCATCCACACTCCAGCTCCATTTCCTGTCTGGGGTTTATTATGACAGATGATGATTGTCGTATCATTTCCGTGCAGGTGTAAGACTGCACCATCTGACTATGCACCTGGACTAAGAGACCCAGTAGATCAAAGCCTAACTGAACTAAATAATAAAATATAATTAACAAAAATGATTAATATAAAAGAATCATTACCTTAATTATATAACAATAGGTCTGCGGGCAAATTACTTGTGTTAATAGTTACTTAAAGCTATAATTGTTTCGCAACAATTATAACTGCTCATTACTTTATTAAAATTATAAATTTTCTAAAGCATAGAAAAGAGATTTTTAAAAAAATTTCTGTCTTTTGTTGGAAACTTCATTGTTTTTGTAAACTTTGCTGGTCAATGATTAAACAACTATTTTAAAAAGTAAACATAATTATTAACAACCAATATATATATATATATATATATATATATATATATATATATATGTATGTATGTATGTATTTACTAACCAGGATGTAACACAACTTTGATATTATTAGCTAAGTTTAACAGGTTTGAATTCAGAGTTTTCCTTCTTGATTGGTTGCTATACTCTGCCCTACTATTTACTCATAGCAGAAGGGAGAAGTTGGTTGGCTGGTTGGTTGGTTAGTTGGTTGGTTGGGATTTATGGCATGTCAACCTTTGTAGGTTATTCAACACCAAATCCATTTTTATACAAATAGTCAGTTCTATTTCAAGCAGTTCAGTTTAGCAAGAGTACACAGTTTAATTGTCAAAAACATTTCTATTTCTAGCAATTCAGTTTAGTAAACAATTCAGCTTAGTATGAGTATAGATTTTGTTTACACACAGTTAAATTTCAAAACATTTATATATTAAGCAATTCATTTAAGTGTAAGTACAGTTCCATTTCAAACAATTCAGTTTAGCATAAGTACACAGTTTAATCATCAAAGATATTTCTATTTCAAACTATTCAGTTTATTTGAACAGTTCTATTTCAAACAATTCAGTTTGGCATAAGTATGCAGTTTAGTTCTATTTAACCCATAGATAAGGCCCTATCAGGTGCTACCACTCCAGGCCAGAGTGGACCTGGGAGCAGTTGAAAGGGTGCTATGCATTCCCCAAAGCCCCTGCATTACTGGAGCTTCACCATCAGATAGTTTAGTGTCAGAGCCAGAATGCTCTGTGGGGAGGGGTCTTACTCCTCTGCAGAGGTACAGTTGGTGTATTCTACAGTCTCAGCCAACTGGGCAAAGACGGAGAAGTGTCATTGCATATATTTTAATATATATATATATATATATATATATATATATATATATATATATATATATATATATATATATATATATATATATATTTTAATTTATGAGAAAAATAAGTGGAAAAGTGAATAAACCAAACACTGACAATGAATTCAACAATGATATTTCTTCTTTATTTTAAAAAGACTTCCTCAGTTTTGGTTTATCAACTTTTCCATGTATTTTCTCATGTTGTCAGATTTACCAAAAATCTACCATTTCTCCATATACATATATATATATATATATTTATATATTCTTAAACTTAAAATTATTTATACTCATGGTATATTTTAATTTTCAAATATATTTTAAAGGTTTACAAGTCTTAATTTTAAAATAATTTCTTGGATCATTTAATACTATTGCTGCAAATTTATCTATGATAATAGTTTTGGGAGAATGAATGCATTTGATCAAATGTTGCTGCTATAATGTTTGCTGTTATAAGAACATACTGTATATTATATATATATATATATATATATATATATATATATATATATATATATAGTAATTTGCTTGAAGCATTGCACAAATTATTTTATTTTATTGCATTGTATCAATTTAGAAGGCTATTGCAATACGAAATAATAATTACTAGAGTATTATCACTTTCAAAGTAAACAAAGAAAAACTTTATTTTCAGTGACTTTTTAAAAATGAACATGATGTTGACTGTTCAATTTTGGGGGGGACATTGTAAACACGTAATACAATACAATGAAATAATCAGATAGATAAGATTAGAGACTCGGTGGAAGATAGACAATCCAGGATAGCCTGGTAAACAATAAATGAAGTAAGTAGAAGGAAGAGCACAGCCAAAGCAAAATTGAAAGCTGCAAGCCAACAAGAAAAAGTAAAACTGTGGGAACAGCATTTCAAAAATCTACGAGGAAGCCCGCCGAAAATAACGGATGAACCGATCACCAGAATTATCAGTAAGCAATTAGACATTAAACTAGTTCCTTTCACCAAAGAAGAACTCAACTCGGTTCTTAAAAAAATTAAAAATAGGAAAGCTGCAGGGCTGGACGAAATTCCCCCAGAAGTGTGGAAGACTAGACAATTCGACGATATACTGCTCCGGCAATGCAACGCAGTCTATAGTCAAAATAGGATAGAAAGATGGATGTAGGGATGCATCCTTTCTTTCCCTAACAAAGGCGACCTCGGATTAGCCAAGAACTACTGAGGGATAACATTTACATCCATAGCAGCCAAAATCTACAATGCCCTACTACGAAACCGCATAGAACCCAAAATAGACAACATCCTTAGGAAAAACCAAAATGGCTTCCGGAGAAATAGATCCACAACCTCACAAATATTGACCATCCATAGAATCCTTGAAGGCGTTCGGGCAAAAAACCTTCAGGCAACATTACTATTTGTCGACTTTACCAAGGCCTTTGATTCCATCCACAGAGGGAAAATGGAACTAATCTTACTAGCATACAGCCGACCAAAAGAAACCGTAGCAGCAATAATGATCCTCTACAGAAACACAAAAGTGAAAGTACGTTCACCAGATGGAGACACGGAATACTTCGACATTGTTGCAGGAGTACTACAAGGAGACACACTAGCCCCATACCTCTTTATCATCTGTCTAGACTACGATCGACAAAATCAGAGAAAATGGCTTCGAGCTGACTAAGAAAAGAAGCAGAAGGTACCCCGCAAAAACAATCACAGACGCCGACTACGCTGACGACTTGGCGTTACTGGCGAATACGCCTAATCAAGCAGAGACACTACTGCATAGTTTGGAACGAGCTGCAGCAGGCATTGGCCTCCATGTCAATGCACACAAAACTGAATATATGTGTTACAACCAAACGGGACAACATTACCACACTAGACGGAGCCTCTCTGAGGCTAGTGGACAAATTCACCTACCTAGGAAGTAGCGTCTCATCAACCGAAAACGATATCGACACACGATTGACGAAAGCATGGACAGCTACAGATAGGCTCTCAATCATATGGAAATCAGACCTGACCGATGAACTGAAGCGCAGTTTCTTCCAGGCTGCGGTTGTATCGATACTGCTATATGGATGCACTACATGGACACTAACTAAACGGCTGGAGAAGAAACTTAACGGCAACTACACAAGAATGTTGAGAGCAATATTTAACAAGTCCTGGCGACAACACCCCACGAGACGCCAACTGTACGGCCACTTGCCTCCCATCACAAAAACTATACAGGTTAGACAAGCCAGACACTACTGGAGAAGCAAGGACGAGCTCATTAGTGACGTACTCCTATGGACCCCCACATATGGCCAAGCAAAAGCAGGACGACCAGCCCGAACTTACATACAGCAGCTATGTGAGGATACGAGATGTAACCCAGAAGACCTGCAGGAGGCGATAAATGATAGGGAGAAGTGGCGAGAGATGGTCAGGGATATCTGTGCTAGCGGCACGACATGATGATGATGATGATATATATATATATATAAAGAGTGCTCAATATTGGCGATGGAGGATATGTAGGTCTTAGTTAAGAGAGTGAAGACACAGAATCAGTGTCACTTGGTGACAGTTCGTTTTTGGCCTATTCTTGGTTTGATGATTGTATATGAGAGAAAATAGCAGTCATTAACCCTGTGTCTATACAATCATAATATATATATATATATATAGATGTATATATTCATATATATATACATCCATCTTTCCACTTGTTTTATCATATATATATATATATAAATATATATATATATATATTTACAATGTTTCTTTCAAAAGTTAGGGGTGTCCACATAGAGTAATGGTTTAAGTGATGGACTGCGGAATCATAGTAAACAAGTTTATACTCCAGTCATGCTATTACATTAACTTAGGAAATATATGAATCCCCTTATTCTCCCAACTATGACTTTAATAGTACCACTTCTGTTTTTCTCGAAGAATGGCTTTTGCATTAAATAACCTACAAAGGTTGATATGCAATTAAATGAAGAAAACAAGAACTCTAAAAAGCTACATATACTTTGCTGACTAAAAATCTTCTATTTGTTGATATTTCTCAATGCAACTTAATTGTCCATTCCTTAGATTTATCAGATAGAAAAATAAAAGAACTCTTAACTTTGATGCCACCTCACCACACCCATCATTTGGAAGTGCCCGTGGTGTAGTCATTATCGCCGTAGGAAATGAACACGGCGATACGAGTTCAAATCCTGGACGAGACTGATTGCATTTCACATAGCACTAATACCCTTGGGAAAGGTATGAATCCAATTATTCTCCCTCCAGCTATGGGTAAATCGTAGGACAGACTAGGTTCTTCAGCCTTGGTTAGGCAAATAGTCTAGGAGAAGGAAAACTCTGAATTCAAACCTGTTAAACTCCACTTAAAAATTGACCTTGTGTCATATCCTGCCCGAGCGGAGGGGTTGGTAAATAGTACCACACCTATCATTATTATGGATATTTCCTCTGCCCCTAGTGGGTGATGTGAACCACAATGGGAATAACTATGCTTTATCAACCACATGGAACTGACTCACAGGATATCTTTGGGTGCAACTAAAAACTATCAATGACATTCCTGACTAGTTAGGACCTGGACAATGCTGATCAGAAAACTAAGATAAGATAAATTCCGAACTCTATTTTATCATCTTTTAATGTCGTCATTTTAGAAGAGCTAAGATTATTGCAAGATACTAAATATATATATGTTTACTATCCTATTTATCAACCCCTCCACTCAGAGAGGATATGACACAAGGTCAATTTTTTTAGCGGAGTTTAACAGGTTTGAATTCAGAGTTTTCCTTCTCCTAGACAAGTTGCCTCGCCAAGGCTGAAGAACCTGGTCTGTCCTACTATATATTTGTTTACTATAGTCCTGTGCATATGCAGGATGTGACACAAGGTCAATTTTTAAGAGGCATTTTACAGGTTTGAATTATAGTTTTCCTTCTCCGAGACTGGTTTTCATACTAAGGTTAAAGAGCCCAGGTCTGCCCTACTATTCATCCATAGATAGAGAAAGAATAATTGGTTTCATATTGTTCTCAAGGATATTAGTGCAATGTAAAATGCAAACAACCTAGTCCAGGATTTGAACTCAAGTTGCCATGTCAGTTTCCTATGAACACAGTGTCCATCAGACCATGAGCACCTCTAATATAGAGCCTTATACAAGCTTTAAAGAGCATACTTCTATTAACCCACTCTTTGATGAGGCTGAGAATGCTCTGTCTGTATCCCCTGCAGAGGTTTGTCCAAGATATGACACTAAAATATATCTGATGGTGAGGATCCAGTTCTGGAGCTCTACAGCGTGTGGAATACGTCTTCATTACCAGTACTCATAGAAGTGGTAATATTTGCAAGGGTCCCTTCAATGGGTCAAATAAATATGAGTGAAAATTATTAGTCTTAGATAGGAATACTTGATACCAAAAAACTGTGTAAATTGTTTGTATTAGGAATAGTTACTTGAAGCTATAATTAGTCATTGGGGATTATAATTATTTCCTTGAAACAAGGGATCATTCCTGAATAGAAGTTGTTTCTTGAAACAATATAGTTAGTTGGTGACCATAGTCGAGAACAAACTGAAGGCCCCCTTTTCAATAGCTACAACACTGAGTTGTAGGGTAGGGCACAACTCCTTTTCCTGGATTGCTCCACTTTACCCTTGATATGTACCTCATAATGCTGAGTGTTAAGCAAGGAGGTATCAAGCGCAATTCTTTAAGTCTTTGGAATGACTGGGAGTGAACTCTGATCTCCCAGGCCATTGGTGAACACTCTACCCATGAGACAATTGTGCAGAAAAATTCTTAAGAAACTACACCCCAAAATATAAATATACAGTAGAACCTTGGTTTTTGAACATAATTCATTCTAAAACTATATTCAACAACTGATTTGAAAAAAATTGAAACAGTGCTGCTGGGGTAGACTCAGACAGTCATTAGGTTGTATTTGATTTGCCTCAGTAGTTATTCGTGTGCATTATGTTTTCAACAGCTTGACTCCTGTGTTTGAACTTCAAACATTTGTTTGATCACTAAGGCATTTTTTCCCAAATTTTTGGGTCGCATTCTGAATTGTTTGACTTGAGAGTCATTTAATCACCTAGGTTCAACTGTAAAAGTACAATACATGCAATTCCCTTTAACACAACCCTACATTGGTTGACATGCCTTTAAAATCAATCAATCAATTTATGCAGTCCAGTTGGTTAGGGCTGTTGAAAATGCCAACTGCATCTCTGCAATGGAGTAAGACCCCCATCCCTGACTGTAATATGACACTAAACTGCATCCAATGGTGAAGCTCCAGTTCTGGAGCTTTGGATAATTGCCATTACTCCCAGATCCACTTTGACCCAGAATGGTAGTACCTGAGTGAGTGCCATCTACGCATCAAATTGAAAAATGTAATCATTTTCTAAACTTGAAACTATTTAACTGCGTGCAAACAAATGACTGGTGTTAAATTCAATTACTAGGATTACATAGCAAGTCTTGGAACCACTTAACTGTGTGCAAATAAAACTGTTAGTTTTTGACAGCATACAAGCAAATGAGCACTGGTTTGTTAAAAAATAATGCTACCTATGAACTATTTATTAACAAATCATATATTTAATGTAAATGTATAAACAGGATTTGACATTGAATAACCTACAAGAGTTGATATGCCATAAAAACAATCAGCCAAACATCCAACTAACCATCACTTTCTGTGAATGGTATAATTTCAAAAGTGCTAGAATCATTGCAAGATACTAAGCATTAAGCTGTAAAATATACAAGAGCAAAAAACACACAGAAGCACATCAGAGCTTCACTCTGAACTCTCAGTTGATTAAGAAAAGAAAATAATTTTGATACACCCAATATCTTCTTTCAAGCTTTCTGGTAATGTCTCCATTTTTTATTCAGCCACTTCAGATACTGACGAAGCATTAAATCAAAATTTCACTATAATGAAATTAGAATAATTCCCACACACCACACAAAAAATTTAGTGAATGGACTACTTTCAATAAATTGACAATTTAAAAACAAAAAGATGAGACAAAATAAAAAGGAAAATTGCACAACTTAAAAATAAATATGATAAAAATGGAATCATCTGATATAAAGTAAATCAATGTTTTTTCATAAAACAAATGTAAAAAAAAAAATTTAATTAAATAAAGCTTTGAAGTAACAAAGATTCTGCAAAAAATCAAAATAAAAACAATTAGAAAATAAATTCCTTAATCAAATAAAATAGGTTTTGATGAAATTTGATAAAAACATTTATTGAATTTGTTTATTGAGAAAAATTAATAAAAACTTTGGAAGAAAAGAAATTTTAATATCCAAAATATATGCTTCAGTTGTTTTATATATATATATATATATATATATATATATATATATATATATATGTATATGTGTATATATATATATATATATATATATATAAAAGTAAAAAATGAAAAAAATATCTTATGCTATCCATGGAAGCAATACTCATAATCTGATTGATTTTTATATAGAAATGTAAAATGCACAAAATTATGGATACATCCAAAAAAAGAACAATCATTCTGCCTTTCTTGCAAATAGATCTGGCATATTTAGTGCTAAACTAGCATTTGTCCTGGATGGGTTAAAGTTGATCACCCAATCCCAGAAGACCTTCCTCTCTGGCAGTACCTGCTTGGCAGGGCTGTTTATTGCTTGGCTCCTTAGATGCCTCCAATGGGAATGCCAAGGAGACCAAGCTTTTTTTGTTATGGCCGTGCATAAGTCTCAGTTCATCCATAGGTCCTGACTTTATATCAAATCTGATTTGGTTGGAAGACAGATAAATCCATACAAAGTCTGATAAAATGCATCAAGACTGAATCTAAACTTTTCAAACTTTAAAATTCAAAATTTCAACCAAGTAAGAAAATAATTATATATAGCTGTCTACATAAATCAGTTCCACTTCTTTATACTTTTTGATCAGTACTTTGTGGTGAAATACAGGATTGTGCAAGTGCTACATCTTCCATACTCACCAGATCTAGTTCAATGTGACTTTTTCTTGTTTCCTAAAGTGAGTATTCATCTTAAGGGTAAGATTTGAGAGTGCAAATTTGGTTTGGTTGGTTGGTTGGTTGGTATTATAGAGCATCAACCCTTTTCTGGTCATTTAATGCTGAATTAAATTTCAAGCAATTCAGTTTCGTATAAGTACAGTTTTTGTTTACAAATGGTTAAATGTCAAAACTATTCTATTTCAAACAATTCAGGTTTGGATAAGTACACAGTTAAGTTCTATTTAACCCATTGATAGGACCCTATCAGATGCTACCACTCCAGGCCAGAGTGGACAGGGGAGTGTGACGGCAAATTGACTAAAATCCCAAAACGGGACTTTTATTTTCGCACGTGTGAAGACGGGGCAGGTTGGCACTTGATCCCCTATATAATAAGTCCTCGTTCAGAGTTTTTCTCTCAGACATATAAGAACTGGCATATTATGTGAGGGACTAATTTAGGGCCAGACTGACCGCCGCTGGCAAGGGGTTTCAAATTTCACACTATCCACACACCCACCATGTCGCTTTCCTTCCTTCCCCTAGATAATGGAAGAATATGGACCTATAGGTTTTAGTCGTAATAATATTATTTTGTAGTAGTCGGCAACTCCGGTTTCCCATGTGCTATTTTAAGGGAATTTATAGGACAATTCTAAGCAAGATAACATAAGGCGAATAGAAGCGGAAAAGGAAGCATGAGGTAACAAATTCGTAGCAGAACTGCAAAGAACAACTTAGACCACGTGGTAACATAAAAATACATTAATACTTTACTATACAAAGAGATACACTTTCAAAGTGTCAAATATATAATAAATGGACAGTCCACGAATATAAATGTCTTTTCTTGACTTTTGTTTTTCTTCAAATTGAGAGAGAGAGAGAGAGAGTGGTATATAAAATTTGGGTATAAAGGAGAAATAGCCCAAAGTTACTTATCTTATTTTTTGACGGGGTTCCACAGGAGAATCTTTCTTCTTTCACGGGCTAATAGACTTTATTCTATTTTTTTACACTGGCTTGAAGAACCTTGGGTCCCTCGTGTCTCAGATATTCTTTTGTCTTCAACCCGGAGTAAATGGCTAAGGGTCTGTCTGCCACGAGCCCTGCTCAAAAACTAACTTTCTTATTATTTACTTCCGCTGAGGGGAAGGAGTCCCCACTTCCGTTTTGGGGTCCCAGCCAACCATTTGGCTTCTCTCTCCCTCCCCTTCCGGTGTCCGGCGACCTGAGGTTACTAAGTACCAACACCTGTTGATATCCCCTCTGTGACCCACATTCTCTCTTAACGGTCACTTTTTTGACGGGTTTCCACTGTTCATTCCAACGGGAGGATAGTATTAATCTTACCTCTATCGTCTCCGCGGGATATCACGTGACAGGAGCAATGGCAATGAAGAGGTACTCCTCATTCTCCAAAGCTTCAGCATTACTGGAACCTCACCATCAGATTGTTTAGAGTCATAGCCAGGACACTATTTGGGGAAGTCTTACCTCTCTGCAGAGATGCAGTCAGTGTATTCTACAGCCCTAATCAACTGGGCAATGGTTTGGTTTGGTTTGGTTTGGTTTGGTTTGATGGCACATCAACCCTTGTAGGTTATTAATGCCAAATCCATTTTTATGCATATAGACAGTTCTATTTTAAACAATTAGTTTAGTATAAGTATGGTTTTTTGTTTACACATAGTCAAATGTCAAAACAGAACTACTTCAAACTATTCAGTTTAACACAAGTATGCTAAGTATTCCCCAAACCTCTCCCTGTCCCTGGTGGTTTATCTCCCTCTCTATTATTCTCTTACGCTGTTTCTCTTCTTTCTTTTCACTTAAATTTTCATTCTAGGTATTCTTAATAATCTACTTGAATTCTTATATTTATTTTTCCTCTTGTTCTTAGCAATGTACCTCCTCTTTCTCTCCCTCCTATTCCCCTTCTCTTTAACTCTATTCTTGAATTCAAAGTCATTTTCTCTTTTCATTTTCCTTTCCAGATACTTTCTTTTCAAATCTTTTTTTAAGGTCCTTTCTCTCTCTCTCTCTCTCTCTCTCTCTCTCTCTCTCTCTCTCTATTCTCTTACTTTTAAATCATGTTTCTCTTCTTTTCTAATCTATTTCTCTCTCACTTTCTCTTCTAAACCCTTGGAGTCACTTTTTTGTTGTCATCACTCCCAGATTCATTCTAAGAATGGTTGGTTGGTTGGTTGGTCATGATTTATGGCATATCAACTCTTGTAGGTAATTTAATGCCAAATCCTGTTTATACACACATATATTTAATATATATGATTTGTAAACAACTAGTTTGTAGGTAACAATTTTAAAAAAAGCCAAAGCTCATTTGTTTGTATGCAGTTGAATGGTTTCAAGTATTGTTATCTAACACTTGTAATTCTATTCAACATTATTCAATAATTAGCACAGAGTTAAATGATTCCAAGTACAAATAATTCAATTTGATAGTGTCACGTGGTGTCCCACTGAGAAGATAGAAATATGATTACTACTATTCCCCGTGTTTGAATTGGCAAGCCATCAGAGAATGACCGTTAAGACATGAAAGAATGTGGGTCAATCCCAAAGTAACAAATCCAAGTCAGAATGGAAAAACAGATGTTTGTACTTGGTGACATGATGGAAAAAGAATGGGATATGGGGTGACATATAGTAGCCCTAACGGATCGCCTGGCCAAGGGGGAAGAAGGGAGAAGCCAAATGATTGGCTGAGACCCTAAAACGGAAGTGGGGACTCCTTGCTGTCAGCGGAAATAGATAATAAGAAAGTTAGTTGTTGGACAGGGTTCGTGGCGGACGGAACTAAAGCCAAGATCTCCGGGTAAAAGAAGAGCCCGTAAAAGAAGAAAGATTCTCCACAGGAATCCACCGAAATAAGATAAGTAAACTTTGGAACTGTTTCTCCTTATACCCAACTATATATATATACCCTCTCTCTCTCTCTCAAGTTGAAGAAAGACTGAAAACGAAAGAAAAGAAAAGAAGAAAGACATTTGTGTTCACGCACTATTCATTTATGATATATTTGACACGTTGAAGGTGTATATCTATGTGTAGTAAAAGATTGATATATTTTAATGTTCCCACGTGCTCAAAGTTGTTATTTGTGGCGTCTGCTACGAATTTGTTATGTCATGTTTCTTTTTCGGCTTCTATTCGCCTTATGGTATGCTCGCTTAAAATTGTCCTATAAATTCCTTTAAATTCTTATACGGGGAACTGGAATTGCCGACTACTATAATTAATATTATTATGTCTAAACCTAGAGGTCCATATCTTCCATTGTTCTAGGAAGACTTAGTGGCCTTGGTGGGTGTGTGTATAGTGTGAAATTTGGAACCCTTTGCCAGCGGCGGTCAGTCTAGCCATAAATTAATCCCCCACATAATATGCCAGTTC
Source organism: Sepioteuthis lessoniana (assembly GCA_963585895.1). Lineage (NCBI taxonomy): Eukaryota > Metazoa > Mollusca > Cephalopoda > Myopsida > Loliginidae > Sepioteuthis > Sepioteuthis lessoniana. The sequence continues at coordinate 79,562,207 of OY757914.1, forward strand.
TTAAGTGCCTGAGAAAAAAACTCTGAACGAGGACTTATTCTACGAGGGATCAAGTGCCAGTCTGCCCCGTCTTCACACATGCGAAAATAAAGTCCCGTTTTGGGATTTTAAAGAATTTACCATCACAATAGTAATTTGTTGCCCAGCAGTTAAATGGTTTTAAGTTTAGAAAATCATTAAATATTTCAATATTTGATACATAGATGTGATTCAAACAGGTTCTACCTCTCTGGTACCTCTAAGGTTTCATTTGTTTGTTCATTGTTTAATGGCATATTAACCTTCTTGGGTTATTTGATGCCAGATTCATCCTTCTAGAAGTAGTAGTGATACTATTTAACCCATAGCTTGGAGGATAAGGGGGTTCATACCTTTTTCCAGGATATTTGACCAAAAGTGAGCATAATAGCACAACTGGAGTTTGACCTCATTTACGACAATTCAGCTGTCTAGCACTCAAAACATTACATCATGAGGATGACCCCTGGGACCTGTTAAGGGTCACATTGATGAGTCAAATAGATTTGTGAGGGCTAATGAAATTTTTACTGTTTAAAATCATTCTGAAGATACATTTTTGTTCTGAAAGTAATTAGAGACCGTGATAATTAAACTGACTTTAGCATGAAATAATTTAACTAGTGTTGATATGTCATAAAGATCAATCAACTAACCAACCAACCAACCTTCCAAACTCTGTAACGTTTTCCTAATTTCATTAATCTCTCCCGTTCACGTACTTTGATATTTGTTCTTTTCTCTCCTGAATATTTGTCATTCACCTGATTTTTCTCTTCATTTCTTCCTTTTCTTTTCTTTCTCTTTATGTAAAAAAGAAAATCCCTAAGTCATTTCCAACCTGGATGATTCATTCACAATTTTATACAACTCTAAAGGCCAAAGTTTTCATTTTCTTCAGGAATTTTATCATCCATTTCAGCTGTCACAATGATTTGTAAGCTTCTCTTTTCATCATTAATTTTCCCTATTTTTCTTTACCCTTCCATTCCAACTCTATTTCATTTTCCTTCATCTTTTCTTGTTCTTTAATCTCATTGAAATAATTTAATTAAGCTGTGAATTACTGGGTTAATTTTAAAAGCAACAATAAACCAATTATTAATGTTCTGGGTTGTATATTCAAAGTTGTTTATGGCCGCACCCTCAACATTGCAAATTTGTTTTTATGGCACAATATTGTTCAAAGAGAAGCCAGATCTAAAACAATGAAGAAAATTGAGATTCTCAGAATTCAATTCAGACCAATTCCATTCTTTAAAAGGGGGAGTACAGCATGCATGAATTGAAATAGCCTAGATGTCATTTACTCAGTTTAACTTAGGCACAAGGTCAGATATATAGGGTACCCAGTGAGGATTAAATTCACTATTTCTGGGATGCTTACCTTGCTTAATTTTGCCTCCTTTTGAGGGGCTCAAAATATATTGACTGCATCTCCTGCAGAGAGATATGACCAGCCCCAGAAAAAAGTGTTGTCTTGGGTTTGACACTAAACTGCATCTGGTGGTGAGGTTCTTGTTCTGGAGTTCTGGAGAGTAGACCTGGGAGTATTTCTACATTGCCAATACTCCCAGGTCCACTCTGACCTGGAGTAGTTTTACATCATGATCCACTCTTAGGTGGGTGATTCCCTGTGACATAGTGGCTAAAGCACTAGATTGCAACGTCATAGTGAGTTTGAACTCCAGTAATGCAAATACATTTATTTTTGGACTAGCCTCGGTTGGATAAGGACTATCCCTCGGTAGGATAAGAGGATACATACCTTTTTTAAACTATGGTCTAAATAGTACCACTATTGTTCTAGAAGGATGGCTTTGGGATTAAATGAACCACAAAGATAGATATGTCATTAAACAAAGAAGCTAAAACCAAATCCATCATTTGGTCAAATAGATTTGTTTAAAAATGATTCATGTTTAATAAGAATACTTGATGCCAAATAAGTGTAAATTATTTGTATTAAGAATAGTTAGGAAGTGCCCGTGGTGTAATGGTTATCGTCGCAGGAATTGGACACGGCGACACGAGTTCAAATCCTGGACTGATTGCATTTCACATAGCACTAATACCCTTGGGAAAGGTATGAATCCAATTATTCTCCCTCCAGCTATGGGTAAATAGTAGGACAGACTAGGTTCTTCAGCCTTGGTTAGGCAACTAGTCTAGGAGAAGGAAAACTCTGAATTCAAACCTGTTAAACTCCGCTTAAAAAATTGACCTTGTGTCATATCCTGCCCGAGCAGAGGGGTTGGGTAAATATGAAGAATAGTTACTTGATGTTTTTTTGCCAAAGGTCCGGGAGACTGGGGTTCAATCCAAGGTCGAGTCATACCAAAGATTCAAATATTGGTACTTGATGCCGCCTTGCTTAGCACTCAGCACTCTATGGTTAGGATCAAGGGTAAAGTGGAGCAATCCTGGGAATGGAGTAGTAACCTTCCCTACACCTCGGTGTTGTAGCTATTGAAAAGAGAACCTTCAGGTCACCCTCAACGAGGGTCGCCAATTTTTATAATTGTTTACAATAAGTTATTATTAGTTACTTGAAACCATATTACTGTGGGCAAATGACTCTTAATCAATGGAAATGACTACTTGAAATCATGTAAATATTAGTATTAGATAGGAATACTTAAAACCACACCACTGTGAGAAAATTATTCGTATTAGATAGGAATACTTGATATCATGTAAATGTGAGCAAAAAATCTCATAAGAAACAACAACACAAAAAATACAGATATAAATGTACAATGAATGCATTTCTCTCATCTCTTTGTATAAGACAAGCCTATACAGGTTGATATGCGATTAAAATCAATCCATCAATCAATCAATCTCACTTTCTTTAATTCCCACCAATCCAACCTCTGCTTATTCTAAACATGCAAATGATTTGATATTAGACTTATAAAATTTAATAAAAAATTTGTTTGCTTATTGTCCAATAAAATTTTTTAGAGACTCTTATCAAAGATTCTTTGTATAAATTAATTCAGGGGTCTCAGATTCTAGGACACAAAAGGACCATTATGTCCCCAAGAAGAGATGACATGAAATAAAGATAAAAATGAATAAAATCATGATTCCAGACTTATGGGACATATATATTGTTACATTTCATCGCTTTTGTATTTCTATATTGTTTTCCTCTCCATAAATACCAATTTGAATTGTTATAATCTTATACTTTGAAGTCAAACCCTCTTCATTTTTTTCTTTTTTCTTTTCTATCCCTTTCTTTTTCAACCAAACAACTTACAAAATAGTGACAAGTGATAAGAAATACATTTTATGATGATATTTATATACTATTTTATGATGGTATTTATTCTACATTTCTGGTTTTTAAATATTTCTTTTCATTTTAAGTGTTCTTCTCTTCTTTTAAATCTTTTTTCCTTTCACATTTCAACGACTACTGAGGTTATCTTGTCTCTTGTGAGACAAAGAATTGTCAGCACTTATAAGTTTATTCTGATGAATACCCTCATTATTCCTTTGTTAATATTTTACAGTCAACTTCTTGAGCCATTTTTTGGCAGATTGAATTAGTCCTAAAATACTATACAACAAATGTAATAATAACTATGAAATTCTTGGCTGTACAAGTGACCCAAATCAGATAACTGCGATAAAGTATCAGCTAAAATTGTTCTCTTAAGTTAAAATATTTAAAGCCAAAAGAAAAAAAACGAAACAATGTAGATTGTTATTTTTCAGACAAAATTTTGTTTCCCCAAAATTGATAATTCCATGAGTTTCAGGATTCCAACTTGCAGGTAGTGCAATTTGACTTAATTTACAATAAAGCTTCCAAGGTTCAATCCCAGGTCAAGTCATAACTGGCTCATTGGCCTTGTTGGTAGAGTGTTTGGAAATGGTCCGGGAGACCTGAGTTCAATCCTAGGTTGAGTCATACCAAAGACTTTAAAGGGGTACTTGATACCTCATTGCTTAACACTCAGCAATATAAGGTTCATATCAAGGGTAAAGTGGAGAAATCAAGGGAAAGGAGTAGCGCCCTTCCCTACACCTCGGTGTTGTAGCAATTGAAAAGGAGCCTTCTGGTTGCCCTCGACGACGGTTGCCATCTTACTTACTTATAATAAAGCTTAGAGATTTCTGCCATTTTAGGCTTGTCATCAGTTTCTATTATGAAATAAACAAATGAAACTAGGGCATTTTTAGATTCTTGCAAAATGCTACATTTGCCATGTATTTTGGTTCATCTGATGAAAAATGTATTAAATTTTATTTTCTAGGTGTGTTCAAAAAGTGTAGAGACTGAATCTTTATTTGATAAGACAGAAATAAACAATGAATAAAACATTAATTTTTGTTAAAATAGTTCCTTTGGCATTCAACAAACTTATTCCAGTGAGTTTTATGTTGGTCAACACAATTTTAGAAGTCTTTTCCAGGCACGATCCAAAGCTTTTAATGTCCACTACATTCTCAACTTACATGTATGATGGGGATTATTACTGCTAGATATGGTGTGCTGGGCCAACATTAAGCCAGTTGGACCAATTGCTCTCATTTGAGCCGATGCCTAAAGAGCCCTCCACACTAGAGAGCAATCCACTCACATCTCATCAAGTACACACAACATATTACAATATATGCATTCCTAACCAGGTTCCACACTTCCAAAGACTGGCCTTGATGCATTTGTACAGTCCTGTGTTTTTCGAGAATTGTGCAGACCAAAAATGTTTCGAAAATTGACATTGACTCATCTAGACAAAGAGTAGATATTAAGACATTTTTATTTTTAAAATTTGAGTGTTTTTTGTCAAAAAAAATTTCCATGAAAATTATTACATCAAATTGTTTTATGCAGCAGGATATTTGAATAACAAATATCTTTGGCTCTGCAAACACAAATAAAATGGGTATAAATTGAAAACAAATTTTTCATGAATTTTTTATATTTTGATTGTTAAATTAGAAAAGAAAATTATTTTTCTCCTCACTCCATTTTATTTCAAGAATGCTTTTTTTTTTGTTTTAAATTTAAGTAATAGGTTTTTGAATATTTTTTTCACAGAAATTATCATTATTGTTTAAATTGCCATATAATATCCCAAGTAGCACTGAGATAGTATTTTATGTTTATATGATAGTATATGTACATTGTAATTAAATTTTTTATCGGCTCTCTATAAGGGTAAAAATAATACCACAAGGGCAAGAGGAATTGGAAACTATTGAACACATTTGAATTCTATATAAACTCTCTGAAAGACTGAGATGAATATGTAAAAGAGCATGTTTCATAACTTGCAGTCATTCTCTTCTTTGTCTGGCTGAGAGCTTTGCACACAGTATTGACTATTAGTATATATATATCTATAAGTATAACCCTAACAATGTCTTTATAAAACATTTATTTTCTTGTAAATACAAATCCATTATACGAGGATTTTATTATTTCTAGTGGAACAAGCAAAATGAATATCATCAGTGATTATTTATTACTATTCTCTACAACATTGAAACTTAAAAAAAAAAGTCGAACACTTCTGTAACCAAGGATAAAATTGCATAGATCTATCAATATATATATATATATATATATATATATATATATATATATATATATATATATATAACTTGTTACATCTTCATATTTTTGGTCACAGTGTCTCAGCACTGTAGAGTCTAGTAATAAAATAATACTCAATAATAACTGTTGTATAATGTTCCAGTAATTTTGTACAAAATGAAAAAGTGAAATATTTGTTATGATGCTTTTGGGTAATGAATTTAATGAAAAAAAATTTTTAATAAAAAAAGAATTTGTCAAATATTTTTCTTGATAAAATCAGCTACAATGAATAAAAACTGATTAGCATATGATTATCTGTGAAAGTTTTGTGTTCTTTCCTTCTTTTAGTCAGCAATTTGCCGTCAGGATATATAAAACTCCAATATTTTCCCAGGATGAGACAGCAGAGTCAAGGATTCTCATTGGGTTCAGAAGGAATGACCAAATAGAAAAAAAAAAAAATAGCTTGGCGTCAATAGGTTTGACAAATTAAATAGCAGCACAGAGAATAAAACTTGTTAACTCATGAATGATTGGTTAATGTTCTGAGTCAGTATCCACTTTTCAGAATTTACAGACAGTTATAAGCTTGGTGCTTCCGGCAGGCAAAAACTTCAAATTAAAATGGCTGACACTGGTGAGGTATTTTATCGTAAGCAGAAGATTTATTTTTCCCAGAATGCAACATCAAATTGCTATATATTTCAAACAGGAAGTTGTCAATTACTTCTACCAAGAAGTCAATCCAAAAGACAACTTGATGAATCCAGAGAGAGAAACAATGGTGCAACCACCACTTCATATTAAACTCTGCTTAAGGAAATAGTTTGTCAAAACCCTAACAAAAGATGGAACCTGTGTTTATGAATTACTTTACGTAACTTCATTTAGATTTTCAAAGTTAAAAAACTTTAAGTTTCAGTCTTGGTATTTTTTAATCCCACCTCATACAACTTTTTATATACCCAGTTAAAAATAAATTCATAATCTATGTCTGGCATCATTCAGTTTATAGTAAAAAGAGAAGGTAGCCTACCAGTTAAGAGCAGTTTGTATATTTTCTTTAGGAAAGGCATGAGTCCGACTCTCCTTCTAGCAATGAATAAGTAGTCGGGTAGTTTAAGTTCATCAGCCTTGGGAAAAGGCAGGCCATCTTGGAGGTGCCTGTGGTGTAATGGTTATTGTCGCAGGATATGGACACGGCGACACGAGTTCAAATCCTGGACCTGACTGATTGCATTTCACATAGCACTAATACCCTTGGGAAAGGTATGAATCCAATTATTCTCCCTCCAGCTATGGGTAAATAGTAGGACAGACTAGGTTCTTCAGCCTTGGTGAGGCAACTAGTCTAGGAGAAGGAAAACTCTGAATTCAAACCTGTTAAACTCTCCTTAAAAATTGACCTTGTGTCATATCCTGCTCGAGCGGAGGGGTTAGGTAAATAGGATCTTGGCCATTCAATAATCAATCAGGGATTGTTCCTTGCTGTCTGTAGCATGTATGAATATACCTATACCACTCAGCCACAGGGAGGATGTAAACCAAGGTCTACTTTTTAAGTGAAATAAAGATAGCTTTAATTTAATTTTCCTAGAGAAAAGAACTCAATTGGCAGAATGATTTACCTATATCTGGGGAGAAGCAGAGACAGATTTATGCCTTTCCCTTGTGCATTAGAGTAAAGAGAAATGCAAATAGCCTCATGTATGATTTGAACATAGGTCTCGGATTCCATTTCCTTCAGCAATAATCACTTTGCTAAACACACCAATCTGTTGCATATTACTTGAAGAAAAGATGGGCATCACCAATATCATTCCAATGTTGCTTTATGAAGAATCAACTTTTGAAGCAGATAAAGAAATAAATAATCATATTTTATATATATATACATATATATATACATATTATATCAAAATACATATATTTATTTCTGTATATAGAAAATTCAGTGAAATTTCAAGAAACATTAATATAAACAATATTTCTGTGCACTCCTTCAGACAAAAGTGTAAAAATTATTTATTAAATTGCCAGTAGACTAAGTGGATAGTTTTGAATGGTTTCATTTGGAAGAATTGTTTTTTTTATTTATTTATCTTTTTCTGCTGCCCGTTCCAAAGTTTTTCCTTCCTAATAAAGTCTAATCATTTAGAAATGATTATCATTTAGTTATGATTATTATTTAGTAATGATTATTATTTAGTGATACTAGAACACAAAGTGAAGTTTTCTATTTTAGGGTTATTTTGCCGGTTTCTTTCTTTTTGTAATTCTCCCATCTTGGTGATTTAAGAAGAAGAGTATTTTTAAGACAATATCACACTTCCCTTAAAGGGATTTAATTTTGTATTTCTTTAAAAAAAGTTTCTTCTTCTTCTTCTTCGTCTTCTTCTTCTTCTTCTTCTTCTTCTTCTTCTTTATATATATATATATATATATATATATATATATATATTTGTATACTACCTCTGGCAAGAATTATAGAAAGACATATAAAACAAATGAAATGGCCAGTAAACAGTCAAGATTTAAATCCATTTTAAAAATTATGGTAGATTGGTTTGGTTTGTTTGGTTTTAGGACATATCAACCTTTGTAGGTTATATAACACCAAATCCTTATTTATATAAATAAGTTCTATTCATAACCATTAAGTTTAGCATAAACACACAGTTTAAAAGTACAGTTTAATTGTAAAAAAAACATTTCTATTTCGAGCTATTCAGTTTAGTCAAGCAATTCTAATTCAGCTAATTCAGTTTAGTATAAGTACAGATTTTGTTTACACACAGTTACATGTCAGAACAGTTCTGTTAAACAATTTAGTTTAGTGTAAATACAGTTTCAATGTCAAAAAACAGTTCTACTTGAAACAATTCAGTTTAGCATAAGCACGCAGTTCAAATGTAAGCACGATTTAGTTGTCAAACATTTCTATTTCAAACTATTAAGTTTGATCAAATAATTCAGTTTAGCATAAGTATGCCGTTACTTCTATTTAACCCACATATAGGACCCTATCAGGTGCTACCATGCCGGGACAGAGTTGACCTGGAAGCAATGGCAATAAAGAGGTACTCTGCATTCCCCAAAGCTCCAGCATCACTGGAACCTCACCATCAGATTTTTTAGTTTCATACCCAGGACACTCATTGGTGGGGGGCTCTACAAATGGTACACGAGAAGTTTTCATCCACCCAGAAGATCTAAGTGCTATTTAGCAAAGTTGTGATCACTTAGATAAAGAATATTGTTTTAGATCAGTGAAATCTATACCTGAAAGTATTAAGCTTAAGGAGAGGCAATTCTAATTCTGTTGTCAATGAATTCTATAATTTTTTCCTTAATATTTTCCCTGGCAGTAGTCGGAAAAAATATGATATTAATTTAAATGATTTAATATAGTTTGTTTCAGGTATATTCTATAAAGACAGAATGTTCAGATATTAAAATAAAACATGTTTTGTGCCTTATTTGTTATTTGTTTCTTTACTGCAAAACGAAAAACCTCCTAAATGAACATTGTTTAAGTGAACTAATTCCATAATCTTAACCAGGGCAGTGGATACAATAGATTTTAAAGGGAAGATTGAATGATTTATAATCAAGTCATTCTGAAAACACCAGTTCCTTTAGGGTCACTGAAATTAAGCAGCAACAAATCTGCTCTGTATTCAGATGAGTGACTACTTAATAAGACCAAGTACTGTAAACAATCAAAGATTTGTATTCCAGACGAAGTGAAGGTTAGCTAAATAAATTACATCATTTTTCTCTGGAGTAATATATATATATATATATATATATATATATATAACTGTCAATTGTCTCAAGAAATTCTCCAAAAACTTCTACGATTATGACTTATGTTGAAGACAAAATTCCAAGTTCAAATCAGTGAATAAATGTTAAAAATATAAAAGATTTTCTAATTTCTGATTTAATTCCAACAACATTTTGTCACATTTCAGAATTGTAAGAATTATAAGATTACCCCAATGCAAACTGTTGATAAAATTATACATGGATCCATCCATTCATCCATCTACCTATCTGTATATACATATATATATATATATAGAGAGAGAGAGAGAGAGACTATAATCAAAAGATTGTCAGTTACTCATTAGTGTCAAAAAGATATGCCAATTATAGCAAGGACAAACCAAATTAAAGACGTAAAATATTTTAATTTCTTTTACTTTGCTTATTTCAGGAATTGTTTCATATTATAAGATCAATGTTGCCATATTCAAGAAGAAGAAGAAGAAATGAAAAGAAAAGTCATAACAGTAATAAAAAAACTAATTTCTACTTTTAACCTTCTTAGTAAAATTCCTGCCTCAATAACAAATAGTATGTATGTATATTTGCTTAAATCTATGAAATATCAAATAAAAAAAATTCAAATTATATACATATATATATGTGTGTGTTTGTATCTTGAAAATATCTAGGACACTGGTGGAGAAGCAAGAAAGAACTCACAAGTGATCTTCTTTTATGGACCCCAACACATGGACATGCCAGTGTTGGTTGACTTGCAAGAACTTACCTACAGCAGCTCAGCATGGACACAAGAGCAATAGATGATAGGGATTGATGTAGAGAGTCAAGGAAATCCGGGATAGCAGCATGACATGATGATATATAAGTATATATATATATATATATATATACCTCATCTATGGGTAAAATAGCTAGGCAGACTGGGTTCTCAAGCATTAGTAAGGCAACTGGTCTAAGATAAAAGAAAACTCATATTTCAAAACATGAGAAGTGTTGTGTCAGAGAATCCCTGTTATAATCTTATGTTATCAGATTATCCAAAAAATTGTGTTCCCAGTCGCCTGTAGCTGCAGAATACACCGACTGCTTCTCTGCAGGTAGATAAAACTCCCCGAACAAATGTCCTGTACAATCTGAAGGTGAGCTTGCAGTAATGTACGAGCTTTGGGGAATGTGGAGTACTCCTTTATTGACATCACTACCTGGTCCACTCTGGCCTGGAGTAGTATCACCCGATAGGGTCCTATCTATTGGTCAAATAGAACTAAACTGTGTACTTATGCTAAACTGAATTGTTTGAAATAGAATTGCTTTGACATTTAAAATGCATACTTATGCTAAACTAAATTGTTTGAAATAGAACTGTTTTTGACATTTAAAATGCATACTTATACTAAACTGAATTGTTTAAAATAGAACGGTTTATATGAAAAAAATGGAATTGGCATTAATAACCTACAATGGTTGATATACTGTAAAATCAAACCAAACCAAACCAAACCAAATAAATACATTTATACGCTTGTTCATAAGTCTTTAAATAAATCTGATACGCACAGGTCAGAATCAATTCACAAAAATGAGACATACAATGTTCTCTGAGATTTTGAAAGAAAACAGATCAGCCAAGAGTGGATCTTATATCCTTTTAACAAGAAGAAAAAAAAATCCTACTTTGCTGTTTCAGCAGTCCACTGAGTGAAGGAAGATGAAAAGCTGAAAATATCTAGATCTTGCCAGAGAACTAAAAAAGCCATGGAACATGGTGACAGTGATACCATTAATAGCTGGAGCTCTTGAAATAATCAAAAAGAACCTGGAAAAGTGACTGCAGGAACTGGAGATCTATAGTAGGGTTGAAACCATCCAGATCACAGTACTATTGTGATCAGTTAGAATACTGACAATAGTCCTAGTGAATTAAGGAGACTGGCTCCTACTTGGATCCCAATGACAGACAACAGCTAATATTGGGGTGAAAACTCTCAAAAAGGGCATGTTCTCTGTAACTACTTTTCTATCTGCCAAGCATTAAAATTAAATTTCAGAGCAGCAACTGAGTTAGCATTTTAACCTCTGTTGATTTCCTCCCACCAACCAGAACCCCAAGAGGAATTTTTCATTTTGTTTCCTTGCAGCTGTACCAAATATATGCAATGATTGTCGACTCATTGCTTGTACATGATGTCATGGTCAAAAATAAGAAGAGGCTGAGAAGAAGAGTAAGGCACAAAGCAGAAATGATGGTACCAGCAGTTATTAACGATGATGATAATAAAGAATTTGGAATCTACCATATTAGCGCTGGCTTTGAGTTTTTAATATTTGATTGCATTTCTTTCTCACCTTAGCCATTCTCTTTGAGCATTCCTGCGAGGCACAAAATGAACTTCATTGATTATTTATACACCTGATTGGATTGAGCTGATTTCCACTCTGTTCCATTTCAATGTTTAAATTTTCTTTCTGTGTTTATTAGCATATAATTTTGTTGTATCTTCACCACCAAACCTTTTTATCACAAGGATATTTTTTTAAAGGACAAATTGAAATAAATTGAAAAAACCAAAACCGAAAAAAAAAAAAAAAAGCCCACAGAAACAGATTGTCAATATGCAACTATTTCTAGTCAACTTGTATTTCATTAGGTTAAAATTTCATACTGCTGTACAAGTTTAATAACAGCAGTATTTTTAGTCACCAATATCAGGAGAGAACAGGCTTATTGCTGCTTAATTTTGGGGATCAGACTGGAATTGGTGCTTTCAGCACAAAGCCACAAATATAAGTGATCCAAGAAATAAACTTACAGCTAGTTGCAGTAGATCTGTGATACAAGCTTGCTAACCATTACCCTGTGCCAGGATGTCCATTAAAATAAGTTGATGCTAGTTGTTTTCAACACTTCATTGGGATATTCGGAGTATCTAAACAATCTCCACCTTCTCATGTTTATTTCCTAAGTTTGGTTTCGTTGAGGAACAAGTCAATAAGCATGGGGCACTCATACTTGAAATTCCTACGCAGATCTGCAGTACCAGCTCATTAACCATGATACTATGACAGAACACTTCAGCCACTGTATTATAGGTTAGATGATTGATTTTGTGGGTTATTCAATGCCAAATCCTGCTTGACTATATATATATATATATATATATACCTGCCCCCTAGAGCAAAAAGGATGCAATACAAGGTCATTTTTTAGTGGAGGTTTGAATTTAGTGTTTTCCTTCTAAACTGGCCGGTATACCAAGGTTAAAAAGCACAGACTACCCTACTATTTAACCATATATATATATATATATATATATATTGGTATTTTCAGGTTTTAGCTATTGCAGTGGTCAACAAACAAAACATATCTGCCAACATTTCAACATGCTTAGCATAATGGTTAAAGTTATTTCAAATTAACATTTAATATGGCCACCATTATTTTTTCCCCACAGTTTTGATGACATTGACTTCTCTAAATTAGCACAATGACTGGATCGTTTTTCCACTCCACCTGTATACAGTCTTTCAATTCTGTTTCATGGGATGGTCGGTATTTGTATCATTGGTTTAGAAGAAAAATTATCTATTTACAAAAAATTGGTATGGTATGCTTGTTTATTAGTGACACTACAGAGCAAAGAGAGAAACAGATGTCAAACCATTATCTTCTTAGGAAAATGATACAATGAGCTGAGTTCAAATCCTGGACAAGACTGGTTTTGAAATTCACCAGCTGTGACAATCAGGCTTTAGTAGGGTGTATTCCAATTGCTGCTGTAGCTGTTCATTTGAAGCTGAAATCATAAAAATTGGTCTGTCATCTCATAAGATGTATAGCAATAATAGTGAATTTTCAAGAGTCTACGAAAATTTTAAATGCTCGTCCGAAAACAGTCTGGAAACTTATCATATGCACCTTGTATGTAAATAAAACAAATGTGATACATAAGCATTTAAATTTCCTTCACTTGCACTAGTTTCCTCATGGCTGAGTGGTAGAATCTGGGATTAGCATTTGAGTCAGCTGGGTTTCGATCCCAGCTTCAGGAATCTAGTGTGTCTAGCCACATTGAAGAGTTGTGATACAACGAAACAGTCTGTCTCTGATGACTATATACATATATATATATATGTATATGAAGATGCTCATGTTGTAATTGTTATCATCAGAGAAAATGGGAATGGTGACTTGAGTTCAAATTCTTTTCCCATCGTGCTTATAACCTTGAGAAAAGTATGAATTCAATTATTCTCCTTCCAGCAATGGGTAACTAGTAGGGCAGGCTATGATCTTTAACCTTGGTATGGCAATTAGTCTAGAAGGAAAACTCTTAATTCAACCTGCTAAACTCCATTTAAAAAATTGACCTTGTGTCACATCCTATTCATAAAAAGGGGTTTGGTAAATACACACACACACACACACATACACATACACTCACACACACACACATATATATATATATGTATATATATATATGGGATTCAGTAAGAAGTAATGCCTGCTTTTCTTTAATTACAACAGATTTCATAAGAGAAGCCCACAAAGCATATTAAATTCAACACTAAAGTGGTGATATTTTAAATCTAATATTTTTCAATCATGCTGTACCATCTTTATATAAGTGCTTACACTCTTGCACCATAGAAACTTCTTAGTGTGTTGCCTCTTTCATCATGGATACAAAGAGATGAAAGTATGAAGATTCAAGGTCATGGCACAGATTGAATAGAGCAAGGTTGGCCAGTTATGCACTCTCATTGCTTGTCTTGTCTTTAACTTGTTCTGAGATATCAGGCTTCCATTTTTGTATGATTTGTGGGTTTCTATGATTGAGAATAAATGAGACTATGTTGAGAAATAAATTTGGAATCCTGAGATTTTTGCATTCAACTTGATAAGTTTTCTCTGCTTAAATGCGTTGTAATTGAAAAACAGGTGGTATTTTTTTACTCATCCTCTCACACACTCACACACTCATACACACACACACACACACACACACACACACACACACACACACACACACACACACACACACATATTATATATATATATATATATATAAGTTGGGCGACCATCATTGAGGGCAATCTGAAGGTTCCTTTTACAATGCCTACTAAACTGAGGTGTTGGGGAGAGTACAACTCTTTCCCTGAGTTGCTCCACTTACCCTTGAACCTTATCTTTTAATGATGAGTGTTAAGCAAGGAGGCATCAGGTAGTATTTTTTGAGACTTTGGTATGACTTTACCTAGGATTGAACTCTGGTCTCCTAGAGCATTGGCAAAAAATATTCACACACACACACACACACACACACACACACATATATAAAACTTTGAATTCAAAATCTGATGAGAGTCATTTGGAGAATGTATGGTGCAAATCCAACAGTACTCAACTCGCAGGAAATAGATAGTTAGACAGAGAGAAACAGACTGAGATAGATAAATATGAATAGAACGGCATTATCATCATCAAGTCAAACTGACAGGTTAGTGTTCACTGACACTCTCTCTCTTGCCATCAATCTCTATTGTCCATTGTTCATGGTAAGTTAACTCAGCTGCATTTAGTGTCTGCATACAGCTGATGAGTGTAAATTTTTGCTGGTTGGTCAATACTGGCATGTCCATGTGAAGGAGTCTATAGCAGAACATCACTTATGAGTTTGTCCTTACTTTTCAAGCAGTGCCCCTATATCTTGTTCATTTCAAGTGACTGTACAGTTGCTGTTTTGTGGGGTGTTGCTTCCAGGATTAGTTGATAATAGCATGTAATATTCTTGTTATTTCCCATCTCTTTTTCTATGTGCTTTGCAAGTGTCCAGTGGGGTGCATATAGAAGTATGGACACAGCTACAGTTTGGAAGAATAAACTCATATCTAGATACCTAGGTATATGAAAATAGATTGAGATAGATAGATATGAACAGAGATGAATAGATAAAAAGATAGATCAATCAATGAAAATAGACGGATATATATATATATATTTGTAAATAGATAGAAAGATAGATAGATAAAAAGATAGATATGAACAGACTGGTATACACTCATGTAGAAAAAAAGAAAGAAAGGAAAAAGGAAGATTGAATAACAATACAAACAGAAGAGAAAGGAAAAAAAATCTGAAACAAACAAACCGCAATCACTGAAAAAGGCTTGACGGAAAAAAAAAAAAAATTGAAATTAACTGAAAAAAATTGAATGAAAGACAGAGGGAAGGAATATATATATATATATATATATATATATATATATATAGGGCATTCAATAAGTTTCCAGATGTTTTTTGTCGTAGACTCTTGAAAATTCAGTATATTATTGCTATACATCTTATGAGGTGACTGACCAATATTTATGATTCCAGGTTCAAATTAACAGCTACAGAAGCAATTGGAATACACCCTACTAAAGCCTGATTGTCACAGCTGGTGAATTTAAAAAATGCAATCTGGATGTGAGAACACTTTAGAAGAACGATATGCAATAAAATTCTGTATGAAACTTGGAAAAAATGCTACAGAAACGTATGGAATGTTTCAGACTGCTTTTGGAGCATCTTGCATGAATCGATCAGCAGTTTTTGAGTGGCATCAGAGATTCAAGGAAGGCAGGGAGTCTGTGAAGGATGATGAGAAGTGTGGGAGGAGTAAGGAAGTCAATACACCAGAGTTGATTAGCCAAAGGGTTAGGGTTTGTGTTAGGGTTACTATGTTGAGGTTTTAAGGAGTTTAGGAAGAGATTCCGTCGGAAGAGACAAGCACTCTTCAAATCGGCTCAGTGGCATTTCCACCAGAACAATGCACCAACCCACAACTCCATCCTTGTCACAGACTATTTGAGCAAAATGGGCATTAAAAGAGTTCCTCACCGTCACTATAGTCCAGACTTTGCTCCCTGTGACTTTTGCTTATTCCCTAAGCTCAGAGGCTGTTGTTATGAGACAATTGAGGAGATGAAAGAGGCTGTGACGAAGGTCATTGACATGCTCATATAAGAGGACTTCCATGAAGATTTCCAGAAGTTGTTGGAATGGTACAACAAGTGCATTGCAGTTGGAGGAGATTACGTCAAAGGGGCCTAGAGTTTCATGTGTGTACTATCAATAAAAGTGCTCATACAAAAAAGTCTGGAGACTTATTGTATGTACCTTGTATGTGTGTGTGTGTGTGTGTGTGTGTGTGTGTGTGTGTGTGTGTGTGTGTGTGTGCAGTTGGGCAGCAGTCCTTCATTTAAGCATGTTTGTTTAAATAATAAAGACACATTTTTTTCTGTATAATTTTCAAAGGATCCTTTCAAGTTTCCTTTGCTTTGGTTTTAGGTTGGAGTTGGTAGAGGAATTTACCAAAATTGTCCCAAGCGCTTTTGAACCTTTTATAGGTCATCATAAGGGTTTGTTTGCTAGTGTAAAATTTTAGGTCTTTTTTTGTTTTTATGCAAAACCTAGAAGCCCTACATATAAAAACTATATACACAGATAGATAGATAGATAGATAGATTTGAGCAGATTAATGGACAGATTCAAGTTCATTGATGTCAATAGGATTTCTGAAATATATTCACATATACATTTCATTTGCTGTGACTTTGAAGGATTAAAAATTTGTAAATTCTGAAGATAAAAAGATTATGATTTTTAATTGGCAAGTATAAGAATTATTATACATAGCCTATTTCCTTTTTGACAGATTGCTAATTACACTGTTAATTTATTTTTGAAATTTCTAATTTACTATTCAGCCATGCACTCATCTCAGCCTCTAATAAAAACATGAGCCATTTCTTAAGGTGATCTTACTGATGACTGCTTTCATTGTTTCTTACCTCTTTAGAAATATGTATTTATTTCTTAAACAATCCCTTACCCATATAATTAAAATTCTATGTTTATCAATATGACCCATGAACCTGCAATAAATTTCGGTCCTCATTCTGACAGTGATCCATAGATATTGTTATTTAGAAAGAAGAGAAGAATTCTAATTTGTATTTCATAGCTATTTCCTTTATGTATTTATCCAAACTCTCCACTACAGGTAGGGCGTGACATAATGTTAATTTTTGAGTGGAATAAAGCTGCTTTAAATTCAAAGTTTTCCTTCTAAAACTAAGGTTTGTGGGAGAAGAGATGGATTAACACCTTTCCCAAGGGCATTAGTTGGTTGGTTGGTTGGGTTTTATGGCATATCAACTTTTGTAGGTTATTTAATGCCAAATCCATTTTTTTAAAAATAATCAGTTTTATTTCAAATAATTCAGTTTAGCAATATTACACGGTTTAATTGTCAAAAACATTTCTATTTCAAGCTATTCACTTTCGTCAAACAATTCTAATTCAAACAATTCAGTTTAGTATAAGTACAGATTTTCTCCACACATAGTTAAAAGTCAAAACAGTTCTATATCAAACAATTCAGTTTAGCATATGTACAGTTTCAATGTTAAAAACAGTTTTATTTCAAGCAGTTCAGTTTAGCATAAGTACACTGTTTACTTATCAAAAACATTTCTGTTTCAACCTATTCAGTTTAGTCAAACAGTTCTAATTCAAACAATTCAGTTTAGCATAAGTATGCAGTTTAGTTCTATTTTACCCATACATTGGGCCCTATCAGGTGCTACCATACAAGCCCTGAGTGGACCTGGGAGCAAAGGCAATGAAGGAGTGCTTCATATTCTCTAAAGCCCCAGCATCACTGGAACCTCACCATCAAATTTTTTTGTGTCATATCAAGGACTCTTGTTGTGAGGGGGGTGCATTCTACAGCTGTTATATAATTGTGGAAGGATTTTTTTATATTATCATTTTTCGTTAGTTATATCTTATCTTTCGGTTTAGTTAGGCTTAGAACTTTTTAGCTTAGTGCACGGGTAGGGGCACACATTGAGCGCAGGTGTTCACACTTGCGCGGGGAGGTTGTGACAATCACAGATGTCATAATAAAAACCCCGGATAGGAAATGGGACTGGGGATGTGAATGACGTCATGCCTGGAAGTGATGGGCTGGGATTCTTGGGTATTTTCAAAAAAGCAGTGAGTTGAGATTTGAACCTAGATGAGACCAATTGGGTCTAGGGGGTGTGCCGCGCGTTGTCAGGTCATATGGAACAGTCAGCATAGTAAAAATTGTGTCTCTCTCTCTCCTCGTGTTGAAAACCTAAAAGTCAAGAAGGTAATAAAAGTTTTGTACCTGAACCAAGAGAGTCGTCAGTGTTTCGAGTGTTTTTCGGATTCCTATGCAGGTGAACATTTTTACATATTTGTATATTTCACATATCTGTATCATGGCTATATTATACAGCCCCAGCCAACTAGGCAACAAAGGCATTATTTCAAAGTGAAATATCAACAGTATCATCCATCAGATTGCTGATTTCATTTTCAATGAAGATAACAATGCTGCTATACACACCTCTGAGTTATTTTTATTAGATTGACAATTTGGATAACTCAAAATGAGATTCACTACAAATGCAGATCTCCTTGAAATTAATATTCAGTTGCAAATAGCACTGGAAATTACTTTATTCTTCAAGTTAGAGCCTTTTTAGTGTATTAACCCTGCAAAATAGTTCATTCAATACCAAACTGTATTTTAAGAAGTAAACTACACAAGAATGCTATGAGCAACTGTGAACAAGTTCTGGAGACAACACCCCATAAAGCAACATCTAAGTTAGATGAACCAGACATGTTGGACACTGCTGGAGAAGCAGGGATGAATTCATAAGTGATGTTCTCCTATGCACCCCCTCATATGGCCAAGCAAGGGCAGGGAGACCAGCTCAAACCTACATACAGCAGCTCTGTGAGGATACGGGATGTAGCCCAGAGGATCTGCCAGAAGCGATGAACAATAGGGAGGAGTGCCGAGAGAGGGTCAGGGATATCTGTGCAGGTGGCACGACAAGATGATGTACTTTAAGAGAATTGCTCAAATTAAAATCTCACTATAGTGTGACACTTTTGTTGGAAGACATGAGGATCGTTCTAAAAGTTCTAAGCCTCACTAGAAAGCAGAGCATAGCTGAACCTATTTTGTGGCAACACTCTATCACTTCGTATAAAACTTGAAAACCTGATTTAGTTTTACAAGTTTTATAAGAAGTGGTAATGTGTTGCCACAACAAAAATTTTCAGCTGTGGTCTTCTTTCTTGGTGAGTCTGAGAGCCTTTTGAATGATCTTCATAAACTTTGTTTGTTTGTTTGTTTGTTTGTTGGGGCTTTATGGCTTATCAATCTTTGTAGGTTATTTAATGCCAAATCTAGTTTTATACAAATGAACAGTTCTATTTCAAACAATTCAGTTTAGCATAAGTACACAGTTTAATCATTTAAAACATCTCTATTTCAAGCTATTCAGTTAAGTCAAACAGTTCTAATTCAAACAATTTAGTTTCATATAAGTGTAGTCTTTGTTTACACACAGTTAAATCTCAAAACAATTCAATTTTGAACAATTCAGTTTAGCATAAGTACAGTTTCAATGTCAAATATAGTTCTATTTCAAACAATTCAGTTTAGCATAAGTACACAGTTTAAATATCAGAACTGTTCTATTTCAAGTAATTCAGTTTAACATAAGTATGCAGTTTAGTTTTATTTGACCTACAGATAGGACCCTATCAGGTGCTACCGCTCCAGGCTAGAGTGGAACTGCAAGCAATGGCAATGAAGAGGTACTCCACATTACCCAAAGCTCCAGCATTACTGGAACCTCACAATTAGATTGTTTAGTATCATATCCCGGACACTTGTTTGGGTGGGGGGTTTACCCTTCTACAGAGGTGCAGTCAGTGTATTGCCCCAGCCAACTGGGCAAAATGATTGATCTATGAACAAATATGATTAGAATTTTTATAATGCATAGATGATATCGAAGGTATCCAAAAAATAAATCGAACTTTTTCAAAAACAAATTTATTACTATAATTACCAAAAAACCTGATGAGATTTGTCCCCTCCACAGTTAAGACATAATTCCCATGATATTTACCATTTCAGGAATGCATTCTGGGATTTATTCTGAGTGATAATGCACAGGTCTCAATGCAGATTTTCTTTTATTCCTTTTATTGTCAAAGGTTGATTTTAACTTTAGTAGAAAACAGGAAAAGTCTACAGAGGCCCAATTTGGTAAGCGGAGTGGCTAGGGAACAAAAATTTTCTTGTAATTTGCCAAAAATTTACAATGCAATCATTGTTTACTGATATCTTCCTGATTTGAAACATTGGTACCATTCCTGACACTGTGTATAACTAAAAAAAAAAAAAAAAAAAAAAAAACTAAAAAAAAAAAACCAAACTAAAAAACTCCCCATTGGCCTATTACAATATTTAAATGGCATAGTTTTTTTTTGCTGATTTCCAAAAAGAATTTCACATAAAAGTCCTTCATTGTTCAACTTCGATAAAAAAAAAAAAAAAAAAGGACAAATGCATTCTACGGAGATCCAATTAATCACATAATAATTATTACTACTTTGATAAATGATTATGTATTCTCTTTAAAACGTAAAACAATTATTAGCATAATAAGCAGAAACATCTCTGTTGTAGAGCCTATGATAAGCAAACCAGTTCTACACACTGGCATAAGTTTTATGCTGCGAATATTCAGCACCATTGGCTACTGATGGTTTTCTCTTTGAAAACAAACTCAAGAGCAAGCATCTTAAACTTGAAACATAACTCAGTTTTTTACTCAGCATGATGAATTTTTTTATTTTAAAAGTTGAAGGCACAGCAACAATTTTTTTTTCTTTTTATGGGATGCTGTGATAGCTTCGAATAAAGATGTTTGTACTCTGGAACAAAGCTTGAATATGTCTTGTAGATTTTGTAGAAGATATCTGAGGGCCAAAAAGATGCAAATAAAAAGATACTGACTGCAGCTTCCCAAACTAAATTTGTAAGACAAAAGTCACTTTAAGACAATCTCCTGAAAAAAGAACATACATGATCAAGTCTCGTCGGAGACTAATTCTCTAGTTCTGAAGCTCATTGCTCTCTAAAAAGTGAGAATAAGATCTTGGTTTGGCTTGGTTCAGTTCGGTTTGGTTTGGTTTGATTTTACTTTATGGCAAATCAATGTTTGTGGGTTATTTAATGCCAAATCCTGTTTATATATTATATATATATATATATATATATATATATATATATATATATATACGATTTGTAAATGAATGGTGTGTTAGTAACATTTTTAGATAAGCCAAAGTTCAATTATTTGTACACAGTTCAATGATTTCAAGTATTCCATTGCTATTCATTGTTTGCACATAGTTAAATGGTTTCAGATAATCTTATTTCAACACTAACAATCCAATTTAATATTAATTATTTGCTTGCATATTCTTAAATGGTTTCAAGTATAGGTTTGGTTTGGTTTCTTTGTTTAATGGCATATCAACCTTTGTGGGTTATTTAATGCCAAAGTCATCCTACAGGAAGAACAACAGTGATGCTATTTAACCCATAACTGGGAGGATAAGGAAGGGGATTCATGCCTTTCCAGAGGGTATTTATCCGAACGTGAATGTAATAGCATGACTGGAGCTCAAACTCGCTTACTATGATTCTGCAGTCCTAACAGGGCTATCACTCTAGGTCAAAGTAGACCTAGGAGTAATGGAAATGAAGCAGTACTCTCCATTACCCAAAGATCCAGAACTGGAGTCTAACCATCAGATGGTTGTGATATCATATCCAGGACACACATTAGTGGTGGTGGTGGTGGTGATTGTGTTCTTACTTGTCTAAAGAGATGCAGTTGGCATTTTCAACTGCCCCAGCTGACTGGCCTGATGATGGTCTTGTTATAATAAAAAGCTAATGAAATTAAGATGATTGTCAAATACTTGACAAAAATTGATAATTGACAATGTTTCATTAGATGAATTTTGTATTACTGGTGAACAATTGGAAAAGTTTTGTGTTGTCATTAACTTGGACACATTTCATATATATATATTTTGGGAGGTAGTCCCCATGCCATTGTGGCTAGCATGCTGGACTGCGACATCATAGTAAGTGAGGTGGTACTCCAGTTATGCGAGTACATGTATTATTGGTCTAATAATCTAGGTAAAGGTTAGGAACCCTTGATCCCCGCCAACTGTGGATTGAATAGTACCACTGCTGTTCTTCTCCAAGGACAACTTTGGCATTAAATAACCCCTGAAGGTTGAAATGCTAGAAAGCTGTAGAGTAACAGTTTGTGTTGAGGTAGAGCACGCAAATGATGCATTAAACTATATGCAAATAATTTGGCCACTTTTTATCGATGTGTATTATCTTCTGAAGAAGTGGGTAGAGTGTTCGCCAATGGTCTGGGAGACCTGGGTACAATCCCAGGCTGCATCATACCAAAGACTTAAAAAATGGTACTTGATACCTCCTTGCTTAACACTCAGCAATATCAGGTACGTATCAAGGGGAAAATGGAGCAATGCAGGGAAAGGAGTAATGCTCTCCCCTACACCTCAGTGTTGTAGCTATTAAAAAGAGAGCTTTCTGGTTGCCCTCGACTAAGGGAGACAACTTGACCTTTACTTGTTATCTTCTGAATGTAAAAATCTGATCAAATGAGAAAAAATTTAAAATTCTGAAATAGAACCTTCTCTGATGATTTTTTGCAGCACC
This sequence comes from Sepioteuthis lessoniana, assembly GCA_963585895.1. Classification (NCBI taxonomy): domain Eukaryota; kingdom Metazoa; phylum Mollusca; class Cephalopoda; order Myopsida; family Loliginidae; genus Sepioteuthis; species Sepioteuthis lessoniana. The sequence goes on from OY757914.1 coordinate 79,585,238, forward strand.
AAGCTATTACCATTGCTTTAAGACTAACACCTTTAAAAAAGGCATGAACCCCCTTATCCCTCAATCTATTGGTTAAATAGTATCACTGCAGTTCTTCTACAAAGATGGCTTTGGCATTAGATAACCTACAAAGTTCAATGAGACATTAAACGAAGAAACCAAATAAAAATGGAACAAAACAAATGAGAAAAATGAATAGAAAGTTCACAATATTATTATTAGCATGGTAGTTTTAAAGCTTAAAACTTAAAAATAGCTTTATCAACAAGACTTAGAATAAGCCAATTGCATTTTCTGTTGTGCAGTAAAATCCCTTAGTAAAAGGGTGCGTTGTGTATGACACTAAACTGTATGGAAGTAAATATGGAAATAAATCTGACAGTATGAAGAAAGTTGAAAAAATAAAATGATCCAAATTGGATGAATTTATCATGAAAGTCAATATTAAACATTTCAATTTCAATAACCTTCTTCAGGACTTTAAGATTATGAAAAATGTTGTTAAAACAATGATGGATGTTTGTTGAAATAATTGGAGAAAAGAAAGTGTATATATAAAGAAAGACTCACTACTGTACATCCAGCACTCTTATTTTGAATATATTCTAATGAAATCGGCATGTGGAATAACATTTGAAATTTGTTGGATTTCTCAGAGATACAATGGAAGATGATAAAAACATTGATTGTTAAAATATTTTTTAAAAAGTAGGAGAAAAGAAAGAAAAAATGAATATGAATGTATTGTTCCTGAGGATATATCAAAGGATAGAATTTGGAATAGATTTAAATTTAATTCATGGGGCTCAAGGAAGTATAAATATGTGAGGAGAGATAATTGATTAAAATTTCCGTTGAAGCTATTTAGAACTAATTTGTCAAAGAAAGGGGATGGACTGAAAAACCCGAGACGTGTTTACAGAGGGTAAAAAGCGAAATAGCTCTAAGTACAAAAATTTGTCCAAACTTTTATTATGGATATGAGCTAACAGCATAGCTGCATTGAAATTCAAGTTGTGATTAGAGATTAATTTCATGGACTTCCATAAAAATTTTATCAAATTTGGATTATTTTGTCTTTTCTATCACTAAACTGCATCTGATAGCAAGCTTTCAGGTCCACTCAGATTCAAAATGCTAGTACCTGTTAGGATCCTATCAGTGGAATAAGTAGAACTATAACAAAATTTATTGTATTGAATTGGAATACTTTCTATCATAAAACTGTGTACAAAGTTTTTGTATGAAGAATATTCACTTGAAGCTATTATTGTTTATTTAGGATTATCATTAGTTACTTGAAACTATATAACTATGTGCAAACAAATGACTCTTATTAAAAAGAAATAATCACTTGAAGCCATATAATTATAAGTATTTGATAGGAATACTTTAAAGCTAGCAATAGTGTGCAAATTATTTGTATTAGATAAGAATATAGTAGAATATGCCGACTACATTTCTGCAGAGAGGTAAGACTTCCCCAATGAGGGCTACCTGTTGGCTGTGAACGACAACCAGTAATGTGTCAGAACAGGATCCTGGTGGCTGAGCAGTCTGTGTGCTGGCTACCACAGAGGTCACATGACCTGCAATACTCCACTTTGGCACTTACTGGGCTAAACAGCTTGTCAGAGAGGCCTGGTCCAATCAATTGGCCGGTCATGTTAAGCCCTAGCACCAATATGATTGTCCTGACCATGTTCTGGAAATTACTCTTACTATAATGTTAGGGTTCATCCAGCTTGTTAGCAATTATGCCTTGAGGACTTTCCCATGGAAGGGTTAGGTAAATGCATATATATATGCATATGTATACATATGCACATTCTTTTAAATTTATATTTTATCACTTATTGTTATTGCAATATACATATATGTATGTGTGTGTGTGTGTGTGTATGTGTGTGGGTGTGGGTGTGTGTATAGGTAAATTGCTGCCATTCTTAATCATTAATTTTATGCATGTGCTTCATTTGTTTCAGGTTTTGTCTTCTGTCAAGCAAACAAGAATTAGCAGGATTCAGTCTGTGAGAAAAGCATTACCATTTCACTCCTCCAGAAATTTGGAAATGGCATGGTATACTGATGGCATTCACCCTGGAAGCTTCGATACAAAGTCTTCACTGTGTTTCAGTGTCAATCTAAAAGCAGTGTAGACCATTCAAAGAGAGTTGGATGGATCCAATGGCAGTTCTGATGAAAGAACTCCTGAATTTGTCTGTGATAGCCATGCCTAGATTGACAATGATCCAAGTCAATCAGGTCGATAACCCAGAAAATAGGAGTGTCTGAGTTTTTTTTATCAGACAAGTACTGCATACAGACATTTAGTATTTCTCAAACAAGTTGAGAAAGGAGCCAAATTTTATCACAGGCCATGAAGGACAAGAAGAAATGCTGTACTGCAAAACTTTTGATCAAACTCAAGCATCTCCTCCAACCAAACATACTTTGGTTTTTCTCAGATGAGAAAAATTTCTGCACGGATCAAATGGTGAACTCCTAAAAGAACCATTGGCATCCTCTGTCCCAACAAGATGTATGGATATTGATGAAAACTAAACAATCAGTGCACATCCTGGCGTTTGGGGTGGTCACTAATGATGAGGATATGCCTTCATTCATCTTTGCATTTGGCCTCAGATTCAACACAGAGGCCTACATCAAGTGCATCAAGGAACTATTAATGACTTGGATTGAAAGGCTGGCTGCTGGAGGATCCTGTGTCTGGTAACAGGACTCAGCAGTATGCCACATAAGCCAGAAAAGCAAGTGTTGACTGCCAAAAAGTTTCTATGTCCACATCACCATTAACATATTGCTGCCTGACCCCACAGATTGAAATCTTCTTGATTATTACATGTGGGGTGTGATTGAGTCAGAGACCAACAAAACTTCCCTGTGCAGCAATAAAAATGGATTGAAGGCAAGGATAACAACAGGATTTACCAACTTAATCAAGGACACAGTCAGAAAGGTTTCTAGGAGATCCCAGATCGTATAGAAGCAGTGGTTTAAGCCTTTGGCAATTTCTTTGAATAAGCTGAATGCATAGCATTACAAGATTTTTTCATTCAATTTTAGTAAAAATATCTATATATCTAATAAAGGGAGATGTCAGTATTATTTTTATTTTTGCATAATTTAGACAAGTTATCCATTGCAACCTGAATATATATATAAAATACACACACACACACACACACACACACATATATATATATGTGTGTGTGTGTGTGTGTGTGTGTGTGGATATCTAGTTTTACTGTCAAACTTGATTGAAAAAAAAATTTTTTAAAAGATTTTGGGGTGCCCACTGTACAATGGACTGATCCATTGTAATTGGATACTTACTGTATACTGTATTCCCTTAATTGTACATTTATTCCAAGAATAAATACCTATTATCTTATGTGTATATTTAATTATATTATTAAAATATAACAAAAAAGATAAAAAGTTTTTAAAAAAACCCAAAAAACTCTCAAAACAGATATAAAAATCTATCCCAAAGCAGATGTATATAAAATAACCCTTAAAACTTATACATCTCATAAAAAGAAAATCTATGAATATTGAAGATGAGTGACAACCCAAAACATTATTTTTAGCCATAGAAAAAAGAATCATAATTTTGCCTGAGATAATAAAAAAGTATGAAACAAATTAAATTGCCAGTACATAGAGTCTGCAGTAATTTCAGAATACCAAATAATGACCCTCATTCTTTGATGCAATTCCATCTCTAGATAGAGAAATATTATGACAAAAAGACTATTAACAGATAAATAGGACTATATCTATCTATATATATGTATATATATATATATATATATATATATATATATATATATATATATATATACAAATTTTGAAATAGATTAGGTTAATTGGTTGGTTAGTTGGTGTTTTATGGTATATCAACTCTTGTGGTTATATGATGCTAAATCCTGTTTATATGCATATATATATGAGTAAAAAAAAAAGTAAAGTTGGCAACCGTAGTTGAGGGTGACCCAGCGGCTCCCTTTTCAATAGCTACTACACTGAAGTGTAGGGGAGGGCGCTACTCTTTTCCCTGGATTTCTCCACTTTACCCTTGATACATACCTTATATTGCTGAGTGCAAGGAGGTACCAAGTACCATTCTTAAAGTCTTTGGTATGACTTGACCTGGTATTGTCCCCAGGTCTCCCAGACCATTGGCAAACACTCTACCCACTAGGACAATGAGCCAGCATATATATATATATATATATATATATATATGATTTGTAAGCAAATAGTTGGTTGGTAACTTTATTCCTAAACAAGCTGTGAGAGTTTATTTGCTCACAGTTAAATGTTTTCAAGTATTCCTATCTAATACTAATAATTCTATTTAATATTAATCCATATTAGCTCACAGTAAAATGGTTACAACTATTCCTATCACATAGAAATAATTCCATTTGATATTAATCATTTGTGTGCAGATATTGCTATTTACAATTAGTAATTCTATTTATCAAGGTTGGTTGATGTTGGTTAGTTGCTTAGGTTTTATAGTTTATCAACCTTTGTAGGTTTTAACGCCCGATCCAGTTTTATGCAAATAATCAGTTCTATTTAAAACTATTCAGTTTAGCATAAATACACAGTTTAATTGTCAAAAACATTTCTATTTCAAGTTATTCAGTTTATTCAAACAGTTCTAATTCAGTTAATTCAGTTTAGTATAAGTATGCAGTTAGTTCTATTTAATTCATAGATAGGGCTCTATCAGGTGCTACCATTTCGGGCCAGAGTGAACCTGAGAGCAAAGGCAATGAAGGGGTGCTCCGCATTCCCCAAAGCCCACCATCCGATTGTTTAGTGTCATATCCAGGATGCCCATTAGGGAGGTGCAGTCTGTGTATCCAACAGCCCCAGCTGACTGAGGAATACACAGAGTTAATATCAAAACAGTTTTATTTCAGATAATTCAGTTTAACATAAGTACACAGTTTAGATGTCAAAACTGTTCTACTTCAAGCAATTCAGTTTAGCATCAGTACACAATTCAAATGTCAAAATAGTTCTATTTTATCAATTCACTTTTGCATAAATATGCAATTTAAATGCAAAAAAACAGTAAACTCAAACTATGGCTTCCAGGAACCAACTGCAGACCTTTACTCTTATAAAAATTGTTCTTGGCAACTGCTACTTCTTCTTACTTCTCAACCACTTTCACTGGCTGTATGTCCAATTGGCTGGACATAAAGACAGTGATATCATCGGCGTACGCAGAAACCTTTACTCTAACATGGCCGGCAAAAGAGGACTCCACGCATGGCCGGATTAGCCTTCTCATCCTTAAGCCTACAGAACAGGGGCCCCAAATAGAGGATATAGAGAAGAGGAGACAAAGAACAACCCTGCTAGACTGACTGCTTGATCGCAAATGCCTCTGAATGCTTTCTGTTCACCCACATCACTGCCTGCAGGTTGTAGTTCAACATGCTGATCCATTTGCAGAACTCTGGTTTGAATCTGGCAATCTCTAAAACTGTGGCCAAAAACTGATGGTCCACCCTATCAAAGGCCAAATTGATCAGCTCGGCTTCAGTGTTGTCATTTAACCCCTCTAGGATCTCGTGAACCAGATGCAAGTTGTCTTGGATCTTTAACTCTGGGCCTGTAATGAGCCTGTAATCATGTAAATCCTCCCAAACATGCCAGCCGCCTTTCTTCAGCTATGTGATCCCACCCTTGATAATGCTACCGGGAATGGCTCTCTGGGCAAACCAATGATTGACCATATCCGTCAGAATAAGGAAAAACATGTACAACATCCTAAAGTACACTTCGTTGGACAAACCATCCAGTCCTGGCGACTTGTTGAGGCTAACCTACTCCAAGGTAGGGGAAGTTGGTTAAATAGTGGCAAAACTTCTGAACCAGGAGTTCAGGACAATAGCAAAGCGATGATGGAAGTGCAACCAAAAGACCCCATGCATCTCATGATTCGACCATAGCACCTACTCATACAGGGACTTGATGAACTCAATGTACCGACGGGGAAACCTTTGTACTCCTTCTACACACATGAACGCATTACATTTCATGGCTTCATGGGAAACTCTTTTTAGCCTAGTTCTAACAAGAAAATCCTTGTAATGCTCACAAGCCTTATGCTCAAGGTCCCACCTAGCTAGATCGACAGCTAGGAAATCCCCCTTCTTTACTGCCTGGGAAAGTCTATCCTCTAAGGACTTCACCTTCTTGGCCCAATCTAGTTTGAGCTGTCAGTCGTATTTGATGGTGAAGTCCCAAATCCTATACTCAAGGGATCCCCACCATTTATTCCCAGTAACCACCCCTACTAGCACCCACTGAATTAAGGTTTCCAGCCATTCCTGGAAGTCCCCTATCTCCAGTAGGAGGTACTGAACTTCCAGAAGCCAGCCAGACTAGGCCTATTAGCTAGCTGCAGACTGACCCTAACAAGTTTAGGGTCAGTCTGCCCTATCCAGTCGAACATGGGACAAGTAATGAAGTCACTGTCAGCTCTTCTAACACTCTGTCCAGATAAGACCAAATCTGGTCGAATCACCTATACATATCCATATCTCCTGCCCTCGGCGATCTAGACGAAACCTGTAGACCAAATTGTGCTCAACCCGCAAATTGATCAGGCTTCTTTCACACCTATCCAATCCACTGCTAATGAAGTTGAAGGGGTCTCTGCTGAAGGGGTCCTTTGGGTCACTGTTGAAGGAGGTAGTGGATTTTTGGTGGGGCGACTCACCTTAGGAGCTGGGGCTTTCAACTGCTCTTTCCCTTTTTTCCTCCTTTTCCGAGTGACCCGCGTCCACTCACCACTGGTTTCTTTTTCTAGGGTCGAATTGGTGGTGTTAGTGGTTTTGGTGGTGTCAGTGGTTTTGGTAGTGTCGGTAGTATTGGTAAAGTATGTGGTATTGGTGGCCTTAACTTCCTTAGGTCACTGCACCAATTCAGCTGCTTTTTGAAGAAAGACTTACAGTTTCAGCAGCACGGCCATCTGTCCTCTACTACCACCATCATTTGCCAATCCCAGAAGTATAAGGTGTCTGGGATGGCCTGGAAGCCTTCCCTAAGCAGACACAGCCGGAACGTGCTGTCACCATGGGCTGTCTTGGCAATAGTGCGAAGCTGCACTGTCTCATCTACTCAGTCAAAAGAGCTCAAGTAGGAGGCCACCACTTCTGGGAGATTAGCTAGGACATTGCATATTGTTATGCATATCCTCATGGTGCCCATGTACTCTTGCTAGAGCCCGAAGAACTTTGAGTTAATGCAGCTTTCTGCCAGCTCAGCTGCCTGCTACTTAGTTGGTAGCAGCACATCCAAGATTGCAAAGCTTTGTCAGCAGAAATACTGCCCGGGGATGCCTGCTGTATGCATTTGGTCTTCAAATGCATCTTTCTTCAACCCTGCAAATCTCGTTTTGATGTCAACGAAAACAAGCGAGATAATGCAGGGTCTAGGGCTTCAGATTTCTCAAGGATGCGCAAGATAATATTGGAAATACTGGGCATACTTGCCCACCCTATCACTGTTATATTTCTCTGGACTTTTCTGCAGGACTTTCCAAGGGGTTGATGTTGGTGTCACAGTTTCTTTTTATTTCTGCCCTGGTGGTATAGGTCTGTCTGAAGGAATAGATTTTAGAGACTCTGGAGAACCTGGAAGAGCAGGCCAGCTAGCACTTTCATTCTTAGCAGCTCGTTCTTCTGGCTTAGATGGGAAGGCTTCCTTGGTGGTATCTGCTGCTTGGCGACCCTCAGGAGGATCTGGGGAGGCATCAAAAAGGGTTGTGATTTGTTAGGTGAATTGATGGGCAGTATGATTGTTGGTGGGTCCTCTCCAGTAGGGGAGAGTGAGGTTCTAATAAAAAATGAGGCCCTAACTAGAAAAATAAAGAAAAAATGACAAACATAGGTTGATTAAAATGAAAATAATGCGGATAGTGATGTTATCTTTTTAGAAATAAATACACATTCACGGCCATCAGTAACTGACAAAATCTAAAAACTGGACCTAGTGTGAGGGAAGTTGAGAGTAGGTAGTGTCCAGCAGCCAGACAAAAAAAAGGTGGGAGTCACCCAATACTGAACCATGAAACAAAAAATAAACAAACCTTGGCTCACTTGAAAAGTACTCAAAAGAAAAACACAGGTGGTACATAAGTCAATGGTGAGCCGGTATATATATGCACTAATATACCCATTCCCTAGGCCAGCAACCAATCACTGTCCAGAGAATGGACTTAGCTACTTGAAAATAATGGAACGCCTCGCCAATGGCCCGGGAGACCTGGGTTCAGTCCCAGGTCGAGTCATACCAAAGACTCAAAAAATGGTACTTGATGCCTCCTTGCTTAACACTCAGCATTATAAGGTACGGATCAAGGGTAAAGTAGAGCAATCCAGGGAAGGAGTAGCGCCCTCCCCTACACCTTGGTGTACTAGCTATCGAAAAGGGAGCCTTTGGGTTACCCTCGACTATGGTCGCCAACTTTACTTACTTATAATGTTAATAAAATTTCACTTCAACTTATAACTCATTGCTTTTAAACAAATGAGTGCTTTACAAAAGAATACCAACAAGACTTTTGTCTTTACAAATTTTTAACCTCTAAGTTTAATCTTCAAGATTGAATTTAACAAATTTATAAAAAAGCTTATACGATTGAATTATAACAATTCTTATTGGTATTATTTAATTATTTATGTGTTATGTCATCTTTCAAGAACTATGACAATAAGTAATGAATTTAGTGAGGTTAACAAATTTTGAAGACACTAAACTCTTAGAGTAATTTTCTAACACAAAATTTAACATATTTGAAAATGCTGATATCATTAAATCATGATGATTTTAATTTACATAATTCAATTGTTTATATTACGTTATTTATATCCATTCTATTAAGAAATTGCTATATTCTTTATTGAGTGCTCAAACAGCTTCCTTGAATGCTGACAAATCTTTTATGCATATTTACCATCCTCTCCGCTCGGGCAGGATAAGACACAAGGTCAATCTTTTTGTTAAACAGAGTTTAACAGGTTTAAATACAGAGTTTTCTTTCTGCAAGATTAGTTGACAAGCCAAGGCTGAAGAACCCAGTCTGCCCTACTATTTACCCAGAGCTAGAGGGAGAGTAATTGGATTCATACCTTTCCGAACGGTATTAGTGCTAAGCGAAATGCAATCAGCCTCGTCCTGGATTTGAACTCGTATCGCCGTGTCCATTTCCTAAGACGATAACCATTACACCACGGTCACCTCCATTCCTGACAAATCTTTTATACACACACACACACACACACACATGTATATATATATATATATATTACATTGATTACAATCATAGTTTATCACAGGATATAAGGATATGTTCTTCAGACGAGGACATTGAACATTTCCTCAATTTTTATTTATTTATTTGTTTATTTATTTATCTATTCATTCATTTGATTTTTTATGGTCATTTCATTTTGGTATGTGGTACAGAAAATTGTGTCTTGTGCTAATATCCCATCAAGATCATTTTCGATGTCATTGCTAAAAGATTGTGTCCCTGATTAAACTTTAGTTGTAAACATTGTACTTTTTTGTGTAAAAAAATGCTTTTTAGCTGATGTTTATATGTTGAGCAGTTTTATCCTTTATAAAAGAATTTTATTTCTCATAGTCTTTTATTTAGACCATATTGATATCTATCTATCTATCTATCTATCAGTATATTTCATCTGATGATTGTGTCCCCTATTCCATAGTTGATTAACTGAATTATTTAATATAGAACTGTTTTGACATTTAACTGTGTCTAAACAAAATCTATATTTATACTAAACTGAAATAGCTAAATTAGAACTAAATAGCTTGAAATAGAAATGTTTTTGACATTTAAACTGTGTAATTATGCTAAACTGAATTGTTTGAAATAGAGCTGATTATTTGCATAAAAAGGAATTTGGCATTAAATAACCTACAAAGTTTGATATGCCATAAAACCCAACCAACCAACTAGCCATACATGAAACTTTTAGTTGACTATAATAAAAAGATGATTAGTTTGATTTGGTTTCTTTTTTTCTTGAGATATCAGCCTTCATAGGTTTTTTAATGTCAAATCCATTTTTGTAGAAGACTGCAGTGTAGAAGATAGCTAGAGTAATAAGGGGATTCATACCTTTTCTAAAGGTATTAGTTCATCTGGAGTTTGAACTTGCTTATAAGGATATCACAGTCCTGCACGTTAGCAGTAGTGGCCTTGTGGTACAATAGTTAAAGAACTGGGCTGTGGAATTATAGTAAGCGAGTTTGAACTCCAGTCATGCTATTATATTCATTTTTGGCCAAATATCCTTGAGAAAGGTATGAACCCCCTTATCCTCCCAGCTATAGGTTAAATAGTATCAGTGGTGTTCTTCTTCAAGGACGGTCGATGGACTGCGGAATCTTAGTAAGCAAGTTCAATCTCCAGTTACGCTATCACATTCCTTTTTAGCCAAATACCCTTGGCAAAGGTATGAACCCCCTTATATTCTCAGCTTTTGGTTAAATAGCATTACCACTGTTCTTCTAGAAGGATGGCTTTGGCATTAAAATAACCCATGAATCTTGATATGCCATTAAACAAAGAAACCAACCAACTAATAAGCATGTTAGCCTCTATGCTAAAAGGAACCCTTTTAAAAACAGGAGATTTTCATTTGCTAAAGTTTTTATGCTTCTCTGCTGACCAGTATTTGGGTACCTTTGGTTTTATTGAATATTTTTACCCAATTATTTATACTCATCTGTTCACCAAGCCTATTTAGTTGGGGTTGTAAAATACACTGACTGCATCTCTGCTGAGGGGTAAGATCCCTCCAAAGAGTGTCCTGGATATAGTATTAAAGCATCTGATGGCTAGGCTCAGGCTCGGAGATTTGGGGAATATGGAATACCCCTTTCATTACCATTGCTCCTGGGTCCACTCTGACCCAGAGTTGTTACACCTGATAGGCTCCTATCTATGGGTCAAATAGAAAAAACTGTGTGTGTGCAAACAAATGACTGATGTTAAACAGTGACTGTTCTATAGCAATACTTGAAGCCATTTAACTGTGTGCAAAAAAAGAGTTCAGGGTCATTTAAGCATTTTTTCTGCAAAATATGTCAACCAATCATATATATATTTAATGTATATACGTATAAAGAGGATTTGGCATTAAATAACGAACAATGGTTGGTATGCCATTAAAGCCAACTGAACAAAATCAAACCAATCATCTGTTCATGATATATATATTATATATGTGTATATATATATATATATATATATACTGTCATCCACAGACAGACTGTTTCGTTGTATCACAACGCTTCAGTGAGGCTAGACACGTAGGATGCTTGAAGCTGGGATCAAAACCCTCCCAACTTTACGTTAGACTTAGTATCAGACAGCTTGGCCAACAAGCGTACCATGTTGGCTAAGGAATTATAAGGTATTATGTAGCAACAGCAGCAACAGCGCTCGTTGGTTTATATTTTTATACCCTATCAGCTACCAGAATGCGCAATTCTTTTGAAGAGCTTTGCATTATGCGAGCGGCAGCCAAAAATTCCTTTGTCAGAGTGCTCAACCCCCATGGGGAAGATACATATATATTTGATTAAATACTATAGACATCTTTTGTTTACATATTTTTGTTTTGATCCTTTCAAGTCGCTTTATGGATTCCGGTCGGAACACAAATAAACCTTCTTTAATTGATTGGTTCCCAAGTACTTTCAAGCGCATCTTGGGCCATCATCAGTGGGTGGTCTATATTGCAAAAGTGATACAACCTTTGGAAGTACATTACAACTTTGTAAGAATTAAGCATTTAGTTTTTATACTGGTGTTATGTTGTAGCATTTGTTTTTAAGTTTTGTTCTTTAAATAGCAACAGTACCTATGTCTATACTGTTTAATCAAATATGTCTCTATAGAAATATACACATACACACACATACACGCATATATATATACATATATATATATATATAAAGAGAGAGAAAGAAAGATAGAGAGTGTATTAAATTAAGATAGATAGATAGATAGATAGATGTGTATGTGTGTATCCAAAAATAAACTGAGTACTGCTCATGAATGGTAGTGTCAAGTATCTGTACTATGTACAGTCTGCTTGAACTATTTTCGTTCCACTTACTTTCAAGTGACACTTCAATATGTTCTTTTATGATTCTACATTTAACAAATTCTGTATATTCTTTATGTAAGATTTTTGTAATTTATAAAAATTTGATTTTAAAAAACATTTTTTTAACAAGTTAGAAAAACCCAAATGCTCTCTTCTCTGAATTGCACAAAAAAAAAAAAAAAAAAATGAAAAGATAGAATGGAATAAAATGAAAAACATGAAAAGATTCTTAGTTGTGTTTTAAAGAAAATTGAAAAAACTTCTCATGGTATATAGAAAAAAAAAGGACGAAAGAAAAAAACTAATAAAATGGTAAAGGTGAATTTAAAAGAAAATTGAATGTAGAAATTAGGGTAGAACAATGACAGTAATTTACGATCACTTTCTGTTTATTGATGTCATTCTCTGTTTCAAGATCTTAATGACAGACACCAAAACCATTAATTCCTACATATTAGACATCAACTCATGAAAAACAAAGGAGGAAATAACATGAAAAACACAAAAAAACACCCTTCCCAAAAAACTTGAAAAAGAATACACAAATAAAAACAAAATATAAAAAAAGACAGAAAAAATTAAAAAGCAAGAAAAGATAGAATGTTTCAATGACCATTTTATTAACTACTTATTGGTGACAATACACTCATTTATTTGTCCTTGTTCATTATCGCCTGCTTCACCTCCACCATCACCAGAATGCTTTTTGGAAAGGTATAGCATCCCTTATCTCTCCCACCTAGGAGTAAAATTCCACTAAAACTGGTCTTATACAAGGATGACTTTGGCATTAAACCTATGAAGATTGATATGCTATTAAAAAGAAAGAAAAATGATCACCAGAATAGTGTAGTTGTCTATTTTGTAGTGATAACATATATATATATAGATAATAAAAACTGTTGTAACATAACAAAAGATTACTGAATGAGAAATAATCAAAATGGAAGTTGGAAATGAAATGGAAATCTTTATAACACGAACAAAATACAATACTTGCCAGAGGCATGAAGAAGGTAACCAACTGCTTGTGGTGAACTACTTAGTCAGCATATTACCCCCTTACAATAGTGTCCAACACATTTATGAGGATTGGGACACACCCATTAATGTTCATATGTATGATATATAATAAAAATGTATGTTTATATAATGTAAAAATTGTTGTTGCTCCAAAGCTTATCCAGTACCTCTATACCATTTTTGGAGTTCTAAGAAACATTTTTAAATCAGCCACTATGTAGTTTCAGTCAATTGTAACCTGCCTTCATCAAGTGTTCATCTGACATTATCCAAACATCTGCAGGCAGTCATCACAAGCTGAGCAACAGCTTTTCAGGAGTTTGATCAGATGAGCCTCTGAAGTTATATGATATGATAAGTATGATAGAAAATGACACCATGATTGGCTGCAAAGCAAATGTCAAGTTTATTGCTCAGAATACAACATGAAGATTCACAGTTCATAAAAGAGAAATAAGAATGAGCTGATGTCTTAATCTTTGTTAGGTGGCATTAATCATAATAACACAATACTCAATCAAAAAGTAATGCCTATTCTTTTTTAATTATAGCAGATTCAACAGTAGAAATATACATAACATACTAAAATGAACACAGAAGTCTCAGGATTTCAAATCTACTCTTCAACATAGTATCCTTTCTTCTTAATCATGGTATTTCATCTTTAAATGAGAGCATGTAAAAGCTTGTTGGTTGCTTTCCTAGCCATGTGTAACTTGCTTCTTTCACCTCATCATTATATGAGAACTGCTGTCCTTTGAATATCTCTTTCAAACAAATGAAAGTCGAGAGTTGACAGGTCCATAGAGCGGATGAGGCCAGATTGTCCAGCCCTTAACTGGGATTGCTTGTCTCCTCTTTAAGGTGCTATGAAGCCTTTACATTGTCATGTTGCAAAAGTGAATCACTCAACTGACTGTGCTTAAATCAAGTACAACCAGGTCAGCATTTGACCATTTTTTTGATTTACAAAAATGTCTGTGGATAAAGATGAACTCATAGATGACATTATCCAATGAACCCCTTCACATGGACAAGAGTCATTTACAAAGTTCTAAGCCACACTAAGAAAGTAGAGTCCTTGCAGAATGTTTTTATTGTGGCAACACATTACCACTTCTTATAAAACAAGGAAAACTAGTTCTGATTCATGTCTTAATTTCTGTACTGGGTAAGGTTTAGAACTTTTTGAACAACACCTGCACACACACACACACACACACACACATATATATATATATATATATATGTGTGTGTGTGTGTGTGTGTGTGTGTGTGTGTGTGTGTGTGTGTGTGTATTATTTGGTCCAGTTAAACCAGAGTTGGGAGTAATTCCATCAGGACAAAAAATAACCCCTCCCACCTTCTTTCCTGTGTCTATTCTGAATTATTTTATCCATAAGTTCTGATGAAGTCCTGTTAATTTTTTTCGTGTTTTTTGATCTTATGAAAAACTCATAACAGGATGGAAATAAATTTATAATCCTAATGTGACCATTTTTGTGTTTTTTTCTTAAAGAAATATATATATATATATATATATATATATATATATATATATATATATATATATATATATTATCATCATTATTATTATCATTAAGGTATGAAGACTGCACATATTCCCTTAATTCTCTCTCTCTCTCTCTCTCTCTCTCTCTCTCTCTCTCTCTATGTTGGTTGGCCAACTAAGAAAAACATACCTACAACAACTCTGTACAGTCAGAGGATGTAGTCTTGAAGACCTACTGGATAAAAGGGATGAATGGCGAGAGAGAGTCAGAGAAATCTATGCTGGTTGCTTACACTTGATGATGATATATAATGTGTGACGTTGATGATGATTTATAATGCAATCAAAGTGTTTAATAAATTCAAACAGAATAATGCATATGAACCAAATGGATAACAGAGTGTCTCCATAGCACAGGAGTGAACATGTTGGACTGTATACCATTGTAGTAAGCAAGTTCAACCTCCAGTCATGCTATCATGTTCACTTTCAGACTAATACCCTTGGAAAAGGTAAGAACTCTCTTATCTCCATCGCTATGAGTTAAATTTTGTCACTATTGTTCTTATACAAGAATGACTTTGGAATTAAATGACTACCAAAAGTCGATATGCCATTAAACAAAGAAACCAAACCAAATCAATCCAAACCAAATGAAGCATGGATTATTTAACCACATCCTATCATGACAGTAACTAACGTGAGACTGTCTACAGATATCAGGTAAAAGACAACTACAAAGAAAAAAGTGAGGGTGTTAGCATATATCATTTTTGCACAAAGTCAAATTCCCTAAACGTTTTGATAGCATTTTGAGTGCAGCTCTCTCTCTCTCTCTCTTTCTCCCCCCCTCTCTCTCTCTATATATATATATATATAAAATTTCAAGAAAAAAAACAATATTCGGTCATATTAGGATAATAAATTTATTTCTATCCTGTTAAGAACATTGATATGAATCAAAGACTCTAAAGTAATTTTTAACGGGACTTCCTGTTAAGAATATATATATACAATATTTAACAATTATTTAACAATATTTAACAATTATTTTTAAATCTGAAGAATTAAGTTAAAATGAAGGTTAATTTATTGTAGAAAGTGAAGTAGAACCTACGTCTAGTCACTTTATTATGATCCCGGCGGTAATGAAAGAAAAACCGGGAGTGGGGGATAAGGAGAGGAAACTCTTCACCCATCTTCAATCCCCTCACACCCTTCCCTCTTGTGTCCATTCTGGTGGTATTAATTATATCCATTGAATCTGAAGAAGTCCTGTTAAATTTGGAGTTATTGATTCATATCAATACCCATAGCAGAATGGAAATAAATTTATTCTCCTAAAGTGACCAGGTTTTGTTTTTCTTAAAGGAATTGTTGCTCTGTGATGTCAGTTACATTGAGCTCTTTACCAGGAAGATTTAAATGTTAGAAGTTTGAATAATTTAATTGTCCTGACGAAATTATTTTCAACTCAGGTTTGACTTGACTGAAGAATATATATATATATATATATATATATATATATATATTTCATCATCATCATTATCATCATCATGTAGACTGCACATAATACCTTAATTATCTCTTGCTATCTGTTCCTATTGACCATGGCACCTGGTAAGTTCTCTAGACTGCATCTAGTGTCTGCACAGAACCAATGTATGTAAATTCTGTAATAAGCAAGCATTGGAAATAAAAAGGGTGTTCAAATGTTTGTGAGCTTAGCAGTATAAAAACAAAAAAATCTTTCAGCTTATCACTGTAATTTTGCTGTCCTGTCAAATAATTATGACAATATTTCCTTTTGGCACCATAAGCTATTACTTTTTAGTTCATATACATCTCTCTCTCTCTCTCTCTCTCTCTCTCTCTCTCTCTCTCTCTCTCTCTCCCTCTCTCTCTCTCTCTCTATATATATATATATATATATATATATATATATATATAAGCAAGTTAAGTTGGCAACCGTAGTCAAGGGTGACCTGAAGGCTCCCTTTTCAATAGCTACCATACCAATGTGTTGGGGAGGGCACTACTCCTTTCCCTGGATTGCTCCACTTTACCCTTGATCTATACCTTATAAAGCTGAGTGTTAAGCAAGGAGGCATTAAGTACCATTTTTTGAGTCTTTGGTACGACTCAACCTGGGATTGAACCCAAGTCTCCTGGACTATTGGCGAACACATAACACACACACACATATATATATATATATATATATATATATATATATATATATATATATATATCATGCCAGACATTGGCATTATATATATATATATATATATATATATATATATATATATATATGTGTGTGTGTGTGTGTGTGTGTGTGTGTGTGTGTGTGTGTGTGTGTTGACTAAACATTCCACAAATCTCTTGGGCTGTCAATGAAAATATTAATGCCTCTATTTAGAAATAGATTTGAAATCATGCTACTTTTGTGTTCCGTTCAATATGTTTGCATGCTTCTACTCTTAAATTTGTTCTAATAAAAAACAAATAGGTATTACTTTTTGATGGACCTGTGTATTATGATGATTAATGCCACCAAATGAAGATTAAGATATCTGATTATTTATAAAGGAATAAAGGATCATAATTATCATTTTAAAGGTACATTTTTATATTACAAATGTTTGTTTAAAAAAGGTAGCAATGTCACAAAATAATCATTCAATTACAAACTGGACTATAAATTGCATTTCAGTTATTTCAGTCTATTGCACAAATAAAAATCTTGCAATGATTTACTGTTTGTGTTAGGTTATGATTACATGCAAAGGTTGGCTAAAAAGTTTATTGGCTGACCAAGATACTCTCATAGAATGTGACTAAATGAGGTTTGTTTTTCAATATAGTTCTCCTTATGGTCAACACACTTCTTGAATTGGTGTTGAAGTCCTTGTTCACAAGGTGACCTAATGAAGTTTATTTTTCAACATAGTCCCACTTTTGTTCAACATACTTCTTTCATCAATGTTGCAGTGCTTAGATCCCATCGGTACAAAAAGACATAAAGTAAAAAAAGTTGGCAACCATAGTTGAGGGCGACCAGAAGGCCCTTTTCCATAGCTACTACACCGAGGTGTAGGGGAGGGAACTACTCCTTTCCCTGAATTCCTCCACTTTACTCTTGATACGTATCTTATATTGTTGAGTGTTAAGCAAGGAGGTATCAAGTACCATTTTGAAAGTCTTTGGTATGACGCGACCTAGGACTGAACCCAGGTCTCCCGGACCAATGGCGAACACTACCCACAAGACCAATGAAAGACATAAACTGCAAATATAATGTTATCATATGATATTGTCAGCCAATGAACTTTCCAGCCTACCCTTGTACATCCAAATATAATGAAAATTTTATTTACAGATTGATATGGATTTCTCATAAATATGGTTTGGAATATTTTCAATACATTTTCTTTGGTTAATGATGATTTCAGACATTCAGTTTTAATCAACATAATTGTTCTGCATTAATTTGGACTAAATTGCAAGATCAGTGACATGAAATGAAAATTCTTCAATTATGCAGTGAAGAATTATAAATTTATTTGACTGACAAAATAAAATAATTGTGTTAACAAGAACTAATTTTCACTTTAATCACCTTTGACATCAGCTGACATGATCTTAAGTGACACAATGTGAAATCATTAAAATATTTTAACCGTATAATAATATAATACTTATTTATCTAATGCATAAATTGAGAATATGCATATGTAATTATGTATTGCACACACACACACACACACACACACACACACACACACACACACACACACACACACACACACACACACACACACACACATATATGAGTATGTCTGTGTATGTCTAAGTGTATGAATATTTTCAATTATAAAATAGAATAAGAACTCACAAGTGAGTTTTCCATTGCTGATCCTCTTGTGAGCCAGTATTGACCTGACTACAAGAGAAACATAAATGCATCATAATATATATATATATATATATATATATATATATGATATTACAAAAGTCAGACCCAATCAGCTGGGGCTGCAGAATACACTGACAACTTCTCTGCAGAAGAATAAAACTCCCCCAACAAGTGTCTTGGATATGAGACTAAACAATCTGATGGTCAGGCTTCAGTAATGCTAGAGCTTTGAGGAATACAGAGTACCCCTTTAATGCCATCGCTCCCAGGTCCACTCTGACCTGGAGTGGTAGCACCCCTGATAGGGTCCTAACTATGGGTCAAATAAAACTTAATTGTAATTACACTACACTAAATTGTTTGAAACTAAATGTTTTTACATTTAACTGTGTGTTTAAACAGTGTACTTATGCTAAACTGAATTGTTTGAAATAGAACTGTTTATATGTATAGAAATAGATTTGGTATTAACTAACCTATAAATGTTGATGTGCCATAAAACCAAACCAAACAAATTACAAAAGTCATTTTTTAAAAAGTTAATGATTTTTTAGAATTTATTATCTCTTTCATTTAAGAGATATTATATTTTCAAATAAGTTTAAAGTAATTTTGAGAGTTCAAGATAAATATGATTAAAAGAAAAATTGTCTTTTTTTTATTCCAAAGTTGTTCAGTTTTTAAAATACTAATATACTAAGAGACTTTTCTCAGTATGTATGTATGTATGTGTGTGTGTGTGTATGTGTGTGTGTATGTGTGTGCAAAGATACTTCTATAAATAGATACATAGAGCAATAGATATGAAGGTGGGCTGAAAGGTACATAGGCTGACAAGTTCATATTACACACACACACATATATATATATTAGATAGATAGATAGATAGATTGATAGATAGATAAATATGAAGTCGGTCTATAAAGTACATAGACTGACAAGTTCATATGATGATGTCATATCTGCCATTTATGACTTTTCTGATGAATGGGATCCAAGTAATGCAACACACACACGTACACACACACACACACATGTATACACACACACACACACACACACACACACACACATATATATATATATATAATTGATAGATAGATAGATAGATATGAAGGTGGGCAGTAAAGTACATAGACTGACAAGTTCATATGATGATGTCATATCTGCTGTTTATGACTTTTCTGATGAATGGGATCCAAGTAATGCACCTCCGATTGAAGAAGTGCTTCATATGACAATTCTTTGCTGCATAATGGAAGAAGTATTTTGTATGACAATTTTAATTTGCACATATTTATTTACTATGGATTGGATACAATACAAGCTCAATCTTTAATTGGAGTAAGGCTGGTTTAAATTCAGTGCATCTTCTCCTAAATTGGTTTCCCTACCCAGGCTAGAGAGTATAGTCTGCCTAATTATTTTACCATGAGCTGGGCCAAGAAGAGAAATACACACAGTTTTGTACAAGATTTGAACTTGGCTCACTGGGTCCATTTTCTATGCCACATGCATGTCTTTATTTTACTAGTAGTACTCTTACTATGAAAATTGCTGGTCTACAAAATCACTGTTTGTCATTTATTAATATTAGATGACTGGATCATTTCCCAATGTTTAATAACAAGTGAATTATTCCAGCAACTGATGCACAAGCAACTATTTTTCTTTTGAAACATTTTCTCATCAGACTAATTTGTATTGTGAGCATAGATATCACAAGATCACCTGATGACAGGTGACACTAAGTTACGAAATATGTTTATGTTTCAAAACTCTAAATAGAAATATGTGTAGAGATCAAAATGTAGCATGGTATAAAAAACTGTTGGAAGAGTATATTTAGGCAGGTAAATTTTCTTAAAGGAAGAAGATACAAGCCTGTAGGCAGAAACAGACTAAGACAAAAGTTGGGTGGTCAGAGCCTTAAAGGAGAGGTTTAAATATCAAACTTCAGATGGAAGTTGCAAAGTTGAAGACAAACCAGAAAGCAACTTATAACTTATTCTTTATTGTTGTTTCTGATGTTTGCTCTTATGGAAGAGATGATCAGGGGAAGTTATGATAAAGATGTTGGACTGTTTGGTTGGTTTTAATGGAATGTCAAACCTGCTTGCTTTAGTCAATGCCAAAGTCTTTTTTTCAAGGAAATTTATGGTAGTAAGTATTTAATAATAATTTGTAGATAATTATAGCATCCATAAACTATTCTTTATAGCAAATATTTACACATAATTTTATGGTTTCTAGTATTCCTTTCTAATACTAATAATTTTCAAAAACAGATCTATTTGACACATACAGTTCTAAGTCAGAGTTTATCTGGGAGTAATGGCCATAAAGAAATGACTCCACACTCTACAGAGCTTCAGTACAGGAACCTCACAAAAAAAGCATAAAAAACAAAAAAAATGAATGCCCCAAAGACAGCTGTTTAAAAATAACAAATTTCCCAAGCACAAAATATTTATCTAATGTGATTTTCAACTCTCATCTTATAGTTTTCTTATGACCCCCATAAAAAGGAAAATAACCACCAAGGGTCCTGTGCTTGTTGCATACTTTTGTTTCAGCTCCTTCATGATGATTCTACCCCCCCACACACACACACAGTCTGTATATCAGTAGACAATAGTTTTATATCAGTTCTCTAGAAGGTTGGATTGTTATAAAAATCTGAATGGTTGTATCTTTACCTATAAAATATTACCTGGCCAACTTTAATAAAATCTTGATCATCCCATTGAGAATTTCATGGTAAATAACTTTTTGTATCAAGTGTCCCATAATGATAGTAAACATGCTTATGAAAATTAAAAATAAAATTTTTCCCATCTTTATGGGACACCCTATATTACAATAAGTAAGGAAAATTGCTGTGAAAAAAGGCAAGACACAAAGTCTTAACAAATTTTTAGAGACTTTGATTTTTTTTTCTTACATTGGTTGGTTGGTTGGTTCTGGGTCATGTCAACCCTTGATGGATTATTTAATATCAAAGTTTTTGTTTTTTTTCAAGCAGACTGGCTCATTGGACTAGTGGGTAGAGTGTTTGCTAATGGTTCAGGAAACCTTGGTTCAATCCTAGGTCGCGTCATACCAAAGACTTTCAAAATGGTACTTGATACCTCCTTGCTTAGCACTCAGTGATATAAGGTAAGAATCAAGGGTAAAGTAGAGCAATCCAGGGAAAGGAGAAGCACTCTCCCCTACACCTCAGTGTTGTAGCTATTGAAAAGGGAGCCTTCTGGTTGCCCTCAACTACTGTCGCTAACTTTATTTTTAACTTATACAGTTTCAAGTAAATAATGATAATAATCCTTTGGAAACAGCATAAGTTTCAAAGAATCATACTTGATGCAACAAATTTATAAACAATTATAAGGTTTCAAGTATTTCTATCAAATTCAAATAATTTGCCGACCATTTTACATTCAAGTAACTCTACAAATAATTTGCACCGAGGGATATAATTTCAAATATTGCAATCTAATGGTAATAATTTGCACACAATTATTTGGTATTAAGTATTTCTAGAAATTATTTGGTTTCAAGTAACTGATGATTATAACTCTTTGTAACTAATTATAACTTCAAATAACAATACAAATAATTTGTACAGAGTGATATAATTTCAAGTATGCCTAATATAGGGTGCAACAGAAATTCATCCTATGTTACAAATGTCACGTGTGCTTCAAATGTCAATGGTAACTAAATTCTTACCATTATTTTTTCAAATACAAGCAGTTACAATTATGGCTTGGACTGGTTTGTTATTGAAATGTTTTTTAGGACTAGTAAATCTACTGGGAAACCCACCAAAAGTTACGCATGAACCAATTACCAGAATTATTAGTAAGCAATTGGACATTAAACTAGGACTGTTCACTCAAGAAGAACTCGACTCGGTTCTTAGAAAAATAAAAATTAGGAAAGCTGCAGGGCTGGACAAGATTCCCCCAGAAGTATGAAAGACCAGACAATTCGACGACATTCTGCTCCGATACTACAACGAAGTCAATAATCAAAATCTGATAGACAGATGAATGAAGGAATGCATCCTCCCGTTCCCTAAAAAAGGTGACCTCAGATTAGCCAAGAACTACTGAGGTATAACACTTACATCCATAGCAGCCAAAATTTACAATGTCCTACTATGAAACCGCATAGAACCCAAAATTGTCAACAGCCTTAGGAAAAACCAAAATGGCTTCTGAAGAAATAGATCTATAACCTCACAAATATTGACCATCCCTAGAATCCTTTAAGGTGTACGGGCAAAAAACCTACAGGCGACATTACTATTTGTCGACTTTACCAAGGCCTTCGATTCCATACACAGAGGGAAGATGGAACAAATCCTACGAGCATATGGCCTACCAAAAGAAACCGTAGCAGCAATAACGATTCTCTATAGAAACACGAAAGTAAAAGTACGTTCACCTGATGGAGACACAGAATACTTCAACATTGTAGCAAGAGTACTACAAGGGGACACACTAGCCTCATACCTCTTTATCATCTGTCTAGACTACGTGCTTAGAACATCAATTGATAAAATCAGAGACAACGGCTTCAAGCTAACAAAGAAAAGAAGCAGAAGGTACCTTGCAAAAACAATTACCGGCGCCGACTACACTGATGACATAGCGATACTGGCAAATACAGCCAACCAAGCCAAAACACTACTGCATAGTTTGGAATGAGCCGCCGCAGGCATTGGCCTCCATGTCAATGCACACAAAACAGAATATATGGGCTATAATCAAACAGGTGACATCTCCACGTTAGACGGAACCTTTCTGAAACTGGTATACAAATTCACCTACCTAGGAAGCAGTGTTTCATCAACCAAAAAAGACATCAACACACGGCTAACGAAGGCATGGACAGCTACCGATAGGCCATCGATCATATGGAAGTCAGACCTGACCAATAAAATGAAACGCAGTTTCTTCCAGGCAGCAGTCGTATCGATACTGCTGTATGGATGCACTACTTGGACGCTAACTAAATGGCTGGAGAAGAAGCTAGATGGCAATTACACAAGAATGTTGAGAGCAATATTGAACAAGTCCTGGCAGCAACACCCCACAAGGCACCAACTTTACGGCCACCTGCCTCCCATCATGAAAACTATCCAAGTTAGATAAACCAGACATGCAGGACACTGCTGGAGAAGCAGGGATGAGCTCATAAGTGATGTACTCCTATGGACCCCCTCATATGGCCGGGCAAAAGCAGGATGACTAGCTCAAGCATACATACAGCAGCTGTGTGAGGATACAGGATATAGCCCTGAAGACCTGTCAGAGATGATGAACGATATGGAGAAGTGGCGAGAGAGGGTCAGGGATATCTGTGCTTGCGACACGACATGACGATGATGATGAAATCTGTAATTACAATACAGAGAGCTTTTCATGCTCACTTCTTGTTATATCAGTATGATGCTATTACAGATAGAAAATTGATTCTGTCATGGGTTGAAATTCTATCTGGAAAAGCATCATTCAGATGTAACAAAAAATGAACCTAAAAAGCTTTCTGTGTAGCAATTATAAATTCATTAGCAAATGCATAGTATCCACAATCCCAAACCATAATCGTAACTGATCATATCGGAAAATAAAAATAAAAATAGGAAGGCATTTGTTAGATGGAACTACGATTGTCACTTACCTAAATTCACTAGGACCACATAGGTGACAGTTTAAAATGTGGAAGGTATTTTTGTTGCACATTGTATTCATAT
This sequence comes from Sepioteuthis lessoniana, assembly GCA_963585895.1. NCBI lineage: Eukaryota > Metazoa > Mollusca > Cephalopoda > Myopsida > Loliginidae > Sepioteuthis > Sepioteuthis lessoniana. The sequence continues at coordinate 79,609,657 of OY757914.1, forward strand.
TTATCAAATAGATTGAACTCTAACAGATACTACCATTTTGGGTCAGTTTTGGGCCAGGGAGTAATGGCAATGAAGAGGAGACTTTACATTCACCTAAAACTCCAGAACTGGAACCAGATGGCATTTAGTGTCATCTAATGACACCCTATTTTATTTTGAGGTGGGGGTTCACTTCTCTTTTGAGGGATGCAATTGACATATTCTAGGCTCTGCTAACAGGGTACCAAAATATATTTCCCATTAAACAAAAAAATAGAAGGAAAAAATCTATCTGAGAAAATGGAGGATGACAAAAGAATGTATCTCTTATGTAACAAGATGGGAAATATCTTTCATAAAGAATGTATCCCTAATATTATGAGATAGAAAGAAATCTATCTTCTAAAGAATGTATCTCACATAAAAGAAAAAATAAATGCACTTCATATATAACAGAAGTAATGAATGTATCTATAACAACATAGAAAGGAAAGTCTCTCTCATAAAGAAAGAATGTATTTTCTTATAAGATAGAAAAAAATCCATCTTACTAGTAACAAACGAAAGACATAAGCCTTGATATGCTAAAAGAATGAATAAATCTCATGTGAAATGAAGAAATCTATTGCTTATAAAGAAATACCACATAATGAAAAGAAAGAAAATATCTTCCATATTACAAAAAAAAGGAAAGAATGAAAGAAGAAATGCCTCATTGATGAAGAAATGCCCCATAATGAAAAGAAAGAAAATAACTTTCATATAAGAAAGAAAGAAAGAAAGAAAGAAAAAATAATGCCCCTTGATGAAGGAATATTACAATGAAAAGAAAGAAGATATATTTTACATGAAAGAGAACAAAATAAAGAATGCCTTTTTGATAAAGAAATACTACATTATGAAAAGAAAAAGATATCTTTCATATAAAAAAGAAAGACAGAAAGAAAGAAAGAAAGAAATAAAGAATGTATGTCTTATATAAAAGTACTTGTATCTCCTAAGAAAAAGAAAAAAAAATCTTTCATATAAGAAAGAAAGAAAGAAAGAAAGAAAGAAAGAATGTATGTCTTATATAGAAGTATCTCCTAAGAAAAAGAAAGAAAATATCTTTCATAGAAAGAAAGAAAGAAAGTAAGAACATTGTATAAAACAATATCTCAGAAGGAAAATATCTTTTTAAAAAGAAAGAAAGAAAGAATGTATCTCTTCTATTGAAGTATCTCAGAAGAAAAAGAAGGAAAATATCTAATAATTAACAAAAGAAAGAAAGTGTCTCTCTTATAGAAAAAGATAGAAAGATGTTCTACTCTAAAGGCTATTTCCATTTAATACCTTCTCCCTAGCTCTCATTCACTCCTCGTCTCCTTTCTGCCTATACCTCATTCTCTCCAGTGTTTGCTAACCATTTACCTACTTGTTCCGAGTCACCCAATGATAAAACAACTGACAAAATTAATGTAACCTGCACTCAGTAACCTTCTATTTTTAAAATGTAGGTAGAAAAAAGGGTATGTAAGATAAAGTGTAGGAGATTTCTTTGGGATGGGGCATTACAAATACTCAGGGCAAAAATTAAATTAAAAAATCCCATACAAACCTGACCCCTCTGAACAACCCTAATCTTACAGGCTGCCCTATAAATGTTGGGTGGGTTCCTTAAATTGCAAGTGAAAAGGCTTTTTAGTTTGATAAAGGTGTGGATGTACTTGAAAGAGAGAGAGAGAGAGAGAGAGAGAGAGATTGACGAGAAAAGTGAAGAGAAATGAGAGTTGCTGCTTTTGTGGATTTTTCTTACTCTTATTGGAAAACATGGTTGTTTAATCACTGTGATATGGAACTCTTTTGTTCCAAAGGTAAATAACTTGGATCTTGTTTGGTTTTGTTTTTTAAATATTTTTTCCTTTCTTTCTTCGTTTCCAGTGAGTCAGTGTGGGGAAAATATTGGTGCTCTCTATTCAAATTGGAGTCAGATAAACTTAGAAAGTAAATTTACCAATGTTTTATTTGGTTTGAAAAGTTTTTTTTTCTTTTCTTTTCTTTTTTTTTCCTCCTTTACCGTTAAGATATGTCATTACTCTTTCATGACCTTTTGAAAATAAAAAAAGCTGGAACTTGTCTGAAGAGAGAGTCCCAAGTGAAATGTGGGGACGTATGTGCTGATGTCATATGTTGATTTTCTCATTTCCATTCCTGACAGTATTTGAGCTTATTCCCTTCATTCAAATGTTTATCCTACCTGGAATGACTGTATATTCCAACCAATGGGTAGCTTCTACTGACATTGTTGAACCAAATTATGTGGCACCATCTACCATACAGAAAATTTTGCTGACCTAGTCATTCATGCACATATTAACTGAATTTATATGGAAGAACAAAGGAAAAACACTCTTCTATATTAACATAATTTTTGAACAAATACATAAGGTGACATTAATATGTCCATAACACACAGGAATGTCTTTAAATATATATATATCATCATCATCATATCGTGCTGGCAGCACGGATATCCCTGACCCTCTCTCGCCACTCCTCCCTATCGTTCATCGCCCTAGGCAGGTCTTCAGGACAACAACCTGTATCCTCACATAGCTGCTGAATGTACGTTCGTGCTGGTCGTCCTGCTTTTGCGCGGCCGTGTGTGGGGATCCATAAGAGTACATCTCTTATGAGTTCATCTCTGCTTCTCCAGCAATGTCCTGCATGTCTGGTTCGCCTAACTTGAATAGTTTCGTGATGGGGGCAGGTGGCCGTACAGTTGGTGTCTTAAGGGAAATTAAAAAAGAAAAAAATACAAATTTTTTTCCATAAATGTAAACTCTGAATTGTTTGGAATTCATTTATAGCAAAAAAATTATTATAATTTCACAAAATTATTTGTTTTGAGGCCATTCAAAATGGTGGTAAATCAAACAGGGTGCTCCTGGCTTGAACAGAATTTTGTCATGAAATTGTTGGTAGCTGAGAAGAGAAAACCATGCGACATTTACCGAAAAATGTGTGATGTTTACAAAGAAACATATTTTAGTAAAAAATCTTTGCAAATAAGCTAAACATGGGGGTTGTCACTACGAGCCAGAGTCAAAAAGAGTGTCCAAAGAGAGGAAACCCAGTAAAGAAGGTCATGCTGACAGTGTTCCGGGACATTAAAAGACCCACCACAATTGATTTCTTTGAAATGGTGCCTTATTTATTGAATGACCCTTGTACACACACACACACACACACACACACACACACATATATATATATATATATATAAGTGGTTCTTTGATTGAAACTTTTACAAATAGGTTAGGTACCTAATTCCATAAGTAAAAACATTTATCAAATAAAAATTTCTTGTAATAAAATACATAATGTTCACTGTTGCATAGCAAATGCTTGTTATTATGCGGCATTTGATCATTTACAGTAGCCATCACTAAACAATTTTCTTTACAATGCATTTCTCTTGCACCACTGAAATGTATCCAAGCAGAAAGTGACCATCATCATCATCATCAAGTCTTCTCTATTTTTTACACCAATAACAATAAAGTAATGTTGTATTCATAGTTTAGGAATCTTATAAGAAATTCAGTGAAGAAAATGGAATGAATTTTTATTAATAATCTTCATGGTTTGTTTTCAGTTTGCCTTCTTTGTTAATAGCATGTCAACCTTCGTGGGTTATTTAATGCTAACTTTTCTTGTAGAAAAACAGTGGAAGTACTATTTAAACTGTAGCTGGAAGGATAATGAGGGTCATACTTTTTTCCAATGGTATTAATCTGAAAGTGAACTTAATAACATTGACCCTGTCAGCTGGGCCCGTAGAATACACAGACTGCATCTCTGCCGAGATGAGTGTTCTAGATATGACACTAAACAATCCGATGGTGAGGCTCCAGTAATGCTGGAGATTTGGGGAATGCAGAGTACCCTTTTATTGCTATCATTCATGGGGCTACTCTGACCTGGAGTGGTAGCACCTGATAGAGTCAAATAGAAGCAGTTTAAAATTTAAACTGTATGCAAGCAAATGACATACTAAATTGAATTGTTAGAAATAGAATTGTTTGAGTAATGTTCAATTGAACTGTTGGTTATTCATAGCAATGCTTGGAACCATCTAACTTAGCTGACTTATGCTAAATTGAATTGTTAGAAATAGAAGTGTTTGATCATTTAACTGTGGGTAAACAAATGACTGATGTTTAATTGAATTGTTAGTGATACATAGCAATACTTGGAACCATGCTAAATTGAATTGTAGAAATAGAACTGTTTGATCATTTAACTTTGTCTATCAAAAATGTGTCTCAAATCATGTATTTGATATATATGTAAAAACAGGATTTGGCATTAAATAACCGACAATGGTTGATATGTCATAAAACCTAACCAAACCAAACCAAACTTTAATAGCATCACTAGAGTTTGAACTTACTTACAATTTGTTACAGTCCATCATGTTAGCCACTACACCACGTGGATTCCTCCTTAATCTTTACTGTGGTGCTCTCTTTGCTGTTGGTTCCTTCAGGAGCATGGTATTCAAAGTTTAAGAATTTGACTAGAAATAACTAATGAGCAAAATTGGAGAATTATTTTTCATCATTTTTATGGTGGTTGTAGATTAGCCTAAAATACTTTATTGCAAATCCAGGATACAAAAAAAAAAAAAACCCACACATTTTAAACTATTACTTGTGTAATGCAATTGAACTTAAGTAAGTAGTATAGGTAGATCTATATAGCTAATATCTTATAACTGTTTTTTTTTTCTGATATGATCAGTAACAGTTATGGCTTGGACTGGTAAATACTATGTGTTTGCTTTTGAAAAATATTTTTAGTATTGGTAAATCTGTGATTGCTACTCAGAGCTTTTCATGCTCATTTCATGTTACATCTGAATGATGCTGTTCTATATAGAAAATTGATACTGTTATGGGTTGAAAATTCTCTCTGGTGACATTTATAATCTGGAAAGTATTTTTGTCACACTCGATATATTCTGGTCACTACAAGGCATAATATGCTCAACATTTATCTATCTATCTATCTATCATTTTCAGTTTATTCCCATCTAGCTATTAATCTCAGTCTATATCTATCTATCTATCTATTTATCTATTAAATAGAAGATGTACAAATCTTTTGTTATGACGTGTAGAGTATTTTGAAAAGACATAAACTGTTGCACTGAATCGGAGGTGCCTATGGTGTAATGGTTATTGTTGTAGGAGATGGACACGGAAACATGAGTTCAAATCCTGGACCAGACTGATTGCATTTGGTGAGGCAACTAGTCTAGGAGAAGGAAAACTCTGAATTAAAACCTGTTAAACTCCGCTTAAAAAATTGACCTCGTGTCATATCCTGCCCGAGCAGAGGGGTTGGGTAAATATGATAAACTGTTGCACTGAACAACTGTTGTACCGAGATCAACTGAATTTAATTGACTGTTCAACTTTTATTGAAAATCAGGTGACTAAAATCCAGCAAGTTAGAAGTTGGATTTTGACTTTAGATCAGTTTGCTCAAAACTGTGAAAGAAAGCAAACATCCATTTCTCCATTTTGTTTTAATGGCTACTCCTTGCTTTCATACATAATTGGTTATGCATGTATAAAGGCATCTATGCTGAATAAAGAAATGTGTGCAAGAAAGAAAAACTTCACTATTAATACTAAAAGTAAAAGTACATGAAACAGTGAGATGTTACATAGCCCTTACTCAGACAATCAACCAGAGCCTATCTCTCTTCATTCATTGGTTGTATTGTCTGTTGCTTTAAGTCACTCAGTGTTCTTTTTTTGTTGCCATCTTTGTTCTTGTTTGCTACAGCAACCCCAACAGTTATCAGTTCTTCTGAGTTGAGACCAAAAACAACTGAGATACATTGTTATGTTCTGTGCATAATTCATTTATTTTTAGCATTTACCATTTCACATCACCTGTCTGATGAAATGGGGAGCCAGTGATTAGAGTATAAATGGAATATGATTTTCTCTAATAGTCAATTTCTAACTTATTCCCAACTTGTAGAACTATTTTGGTCACCTGAATGAAACCATCAAATCAGAGTCTAGTTTTTATTTGACCTCAGATTCATCAACAGTCAATTTAAACTAATTCAACTCAGTGTTTTTCCCCTATTTAACAGTTCTACACAACCAAATTACAAATGCTACCAATGGATTATATAACAGAGAAACAGTGTTAGATGAGAATTACCACTAGCTGAGTAAAAGACAAGATGGTAATCCAACATGACTATTGAAAGTGAAAAGTCAATTATCGTAGTTCCTTAAATGGCAATGGCTACCAACACATCACAAGGAACTGAACACATGGTTCAAAACTTTTGAAGATTAGTAAAATATATAATAGTGCAGAAACTTCTTCCAAGGTCATGTTCATAAGAGTATATAAGAAAATCATACATATACAAGGTGTCTCAATATACATAGGACCCATGTGACTGCTAATAACTCTACTAATAATAATGTTGTGTTCTTTTTTGTTTCAGATTTGAAAATAGTATACTATAACAACAATTAATCTCTGATCACAATGATTTAGACAAGAAAGAAAAAAATATTTAGTGCCACTACCTATTTGAAGACAAAATCATTCAAAACTGTCTCAAAATAGATATAAGTAAAGTTGGCGACCATAGTCGAAGGTGACCAGAAGGCTCCCTTTTCAATAGTTACAACACCGAGCTGGTACTCCTTTCATGGATTGCTTCACTTTACCCTTGAATCTTACCATATAATGCTGAGTGTTTAGCAAGGTGGCATCAAGTATCTTTTTTTAAGTCTTTGGTATGACTTGTCCTGGGATTAAACCCAGGTCTCTCAGACCACTGGTAAACACTCTACTTATAAGGCCAATGGCCAGAAATTCCAAAAAAGATTACATGTCTGGAAAGCTGATATATCAACAATTAAAATTGATATTGATTTGATATCTCTAGCTCAAAGGATGAATATTTTACAGAACGTGTTCCAAATGACTGCCATTGCGATTGTCTTCGAAGTAAATCATTGTCATATTAATGGGTTGCATCAATTTTGAGACACCCTATATATATATATATATATATATATATATATATATGCATATATATATGTATATATATATGTATATATATATGATTGACATTGTGTCACATCCTGCTCATGCAGAGGGGTTGTAAACACACACACACACACACACACACGCACACACACACACACACACACACACACACACACACACACACACTTATTTAAGTAGTTTCCTATGCTAGATAAGAGGTCAGGACTTGGATCACAAAAACATTGACACTAACAAAAAATAGCTGATCCTATTTAATTTTTCAAATGCTTATTATTCTGAAATACTTGGACATATGAAGCAGTTTCAAATTGTCAGTATAATTGTTAGTATAATCATATAAAGTAGCAACAATAAAAGCATGAATTGGCATTTCTGAAGACACGATGATCTGTCAAGAAACCACATAATAAGAATGTACTTCGAATTATAGAAAATTTATATGAATACTATCAGCAAGTATCTTTGAAAATGTAAAAGTAAGAGACCAGTTGAATTTTATGTGTGCATTATGTCACTGAAAATTTCTGGTCCCAACCATAAAGGAATTGTTGATAAGCCCTGAATTTACTTGCTATTCTACATATTCATGTCACAGTTTGGCACGCTTGGCACATTTTTTAGAAAGTCTTTTTTTTTAGCCTTCCAAAAACCTGAACAAAGAAATTAAAAAAAGAAAAATTTTCTTGTTTGCAATAAGGTAAAAAACTTACAAAAAATACTGATTTTTATTGCATAAAGTTAAAAAAGAGTTGAAAAAACAGCACTCTTGAAATGTGTACTCAGAGGAATTGATTTTGATAGATAGATAGATTGATAGATGTAGACTAGTATAGACAGATAAACAGATAGCTGTGAACATAGATAGATAGATAGATAGATAGAAAGATAGAGAGATAGATAGATAGATATAACATTGTATAGATCGATAAATAGATTGATAGATATGAACCAAGATTGATAGCTATGATCCTTTTTAGCTAGATAGATATGAACATCCTCAGATAGATAGATAGATAGACAGATAGATAGATAGATAGATGTTGTGTTTTATATATATATGGATTATTGTTGTTTTATGTAATTCCAACATGTCTGCAGATTTATGGACTTTTAAAAATGACTTTGCAGACGCTTTTTTGCAGATTATCAGCTGTACAGTAAATACAAGTCAGCCATATTTCATATCTTCAGAGTTTTCTTTATTTATTACCTTTTTAAAGAGATTTTTGAATGAAAATACTGTCCCAACAGTCTGTGTGATAGTGTGAATCATAGGCAGAAAAATAACTTTTGTAATTTTTTGTCTCTTTCTCAAAAGCCACCCTGAAAAAGAATCTGGTTTTTTCTGAAAAATGTTCAAAAAAACAAAACCAAAAAAAAAACGACTGACAATATGGCAAATGAGTTCCAAGAATGACTGTATAAAATAGACAATATTCATGTGCATCATTATATGATATAAACATACATACACTCCCTCAATAATAGAAAAATAAGTTTTCCCATCAGGTATCTTTATGGCAAAAATCAGACACTTGAAATATAAAAATTTTAAGATTTGTAAACATTACTCTAAAACATTTAACAATGTTTTGCTTTTTTAAAGTAGATATTTTAGCATTCTTAAATTAAAATCAAGAACTTACTACTCAGATCTATGAGATCAGCTTGCTAAGCATAATTCCGCAATAAAGTGGCAAAAGCTACAAATAAATTGTCAGTAAGACTTGAACTTGTTTAACACTTAGCATTATAAGGTACAAATCAAGGGTAAAGTAGAGCAATCCAAGGAAAGAAGTAGCAGTTATTGAAAAGAGAGCCTTCATATTACCCTTGACGATGGTTACCAACTTTACTTACTTTACTTATAATAACAATAATAATAGTGCTCGTAAAAATAATAATAATGATGATAATTATAATAACAATAACAGATACATTTTTTGTATTAGTTGTCATCATCATCATCATGTCGCGTTGGTAGCACGGATATCCCTGACCCTCTCTCGCCACTTCTCCCTATCGTTCATTGCCCTAGGCAGGTCTTTAGGATAACATCCCGTATCCTCACATAGCTGCTGAATGTATGTTCGTGCTGGTCGTCCTGCCTTCGCACGGCCATGTGTGGGGATCCATAAGAGTCCAGTCCCTAACCAAATTTATGGTTACCTCTTTACCTATCGATATAAACCTTTTCTTTATGGAGGAATTCACATGGCATAATAGCAAGCATGCTGGACTACAACATTGAATTCCTGTCACACTGTTACATCCACTTTTGGACTAATACCTTTGGAAAAGATATGAACTCTCTTATCCCTCTAACTATAGGTTAAACAGTACTATTTAAAACTATTCTTCTATAAAGATGGCTTTGGGATTAAATAACCCATGAAAGTTGATTTGCCATTAAACAAAGAAACCAAATCAAACCTTATACTCTGAATACCTCACCATAGCAAGCAGAACCTATATGCCATTACAACAGTTATTAAGAGTGCCAGTTTAAATCCAATAAGACAGATTTGTTCAAATTGGCCTTCATGCACATGAGAAAGAATTTTTTTGAAACTGAAACTATCTACAGTCTACAATTTAATAAGCGAGACCAAATAATATGGTGATGCTAACTACGGGAAATGACATTACAAAAACCATTGACTTTGAAATGATTTTATTGTAGGGTAGAGGGCCCCTCAAATAATTTTCTAGTTTGGTCCTATACTTCCTCATGCTGGTCCTGGTAGTAAGTTAATTCTTCACTAAGAGTCTTTTTTCTTGTGCCTGACTAAGTTAAGATTCAACTTTCTGTATATTCTTCAAAGTTACTTTTCTTATTAAAATTTGATGATTTCTGAAAGTTTTCATATCTAATTTGAAATAAAAAATATATTATCTACAAAAGAAATACTCAATATAAAAAATGTATTAGAATAATATTAAGATGTTGATATTCATGACAGTTTTTTTGAGAAACACCTAAAGTATTTTATGAAAAATTTTTGACAACACCAGGTGTTCCATTGTCAGTTAGAGTGTCAAAAACATTACCTATACACACACACACACACACACACACATATATATATATTGTCATTCACAGACAGACTGTTTCATTGTATCACAACTCTTCAGTGTGGCTAAACTTATAGGGCACTTGAAGCTGCTACTGAAACCCACCCAACTTTACATTAGACTTAGGATCATACCAATCAGCCAACAAACGAACCACATCAGCTTGGAAATTATAAGGCATTATGTAGTAGCTTTTGTTTGTTTACATTTTTGCCTTATCGGATACCAGAGTGCTCAATTCATTCAAAGAGCTTTGCATTATGCAAGCGGCAGCTGTAAATTCCTTTGGCAGAGTGCTCAACATATGAGAGAGATAGAGTGAGAGATAATTACATCTGACAATTGTGTCTTCTATTCTATTGAAGACATTTGAAACTCATAGTTATGAAACAATAGTTAGAAGGTGCGATCTTAATTCCTTTGATGGTTTGGTTTGGTTTGTTGGGTTTTATGGCATATCAACCTTTGTAGGTTATTTAACGCCAAATCCATTTTTATGTAAATAATCTGTTCTATTTAAAACAATTCAGTTTAGCATAAGTACACAGTTTAATGGTCAAAAACATTTCCATTTCTAACTATTCAAGCAGTTGTATGAAACAATTCGGTTAAGTGTAAATACAGTTTTAATGTCAAAAACAGTTCTATTTCAAATAATTCAGTTAAGCATAAGCATGCAGTTTAAATGTAAGTACGGTTTAATTGTAAAAGTCATTTCTATTTCAAACTATTCAGTTTTACTCAAACATTCATTTTAGCATAAGTATGCTGTTAATTCTATTTAACCCATAGATAGGACCCTTATCAGGTGCTACCACTCCGGGCCAGAGTGGACCTGGGAGCGATGGCAATGAAGGGGTACTCCGCATTCCCCAAAGCTCCAGCATTGCTGGAACCTCACCATCAGATTGTTTAGTGTCATATCCAGGACACTCGTTGGGGGGGTCTTACCCCTCTGCAGAGAAGCAGTCGGTGTATTCTATAGCCCCAGCCGACTGGGCAAATTAATTATAAGAGCTCATTTGTTTGCACATTGTTAAAATGCTTCAAGTATTGCTATTTTACATTAGTAATTCTGTTCATCAAGTATTTCAATATAATATGAATAATTTCCACACAGCTGTATGGTTTGATTTTGGTCAGATTTTGATTTACTTTGGTTTGGTTTTCTGGCATATCAACCATTGTAGGTTATTTAGAGCCAAATATTCTTTATACATATATGTTCAATATATATAATTTGCAAACACATTTGGTTGATAACATTTTTAAACTAGCCAGAGCTCATTTTTTGCAAACAGTTAAGGTGTTTCAAGTATTGCTATTAAACAATAATTATTCTATTGAACTTGACTCTTTTTGCATACATTTAAATGGTTCTGTGTATTGCTATGTATCACTAACAATTCAATTAAATATCACTCATTTGCTTACACATAGTTAAATGATCAAACAGTTCTCTTTGAAACAATTCAATTTAGTATAAGTCATTTGTTTGCTCTTAGTTTATATGTCAAACAGTTCTGTTTGACTCATTGATGAGACCCTAACAGGTACCGTTGGACTGCGGAATCGTAGTACGCGAGTTCGTACTCCAGTCGCGCTATTACGTTCACTTTCAGGCAAATACCCTTGGGAAAGGTATGAGCCCCCTTATCTTCCCAGCTATGAGTTAAATAGTAACACTACGGTTCTTCTAGGAGAATGGCTTTGGCATTAAATAACCTAAAAAGACTTGATATGCCATTAAACAAAGAAATCAAACCAAACCAACCTAACAGGTACTACCAGTCTGTATTAGAGTGGACCTGGGAGTAATGGCAGCAAAGGGATATTCCACATTCCCTAAAGCTCCTGACTATCAAATGCAGTTTAATTTCATTGGCAGGACACTGAGTGTAGAGATGTGTTATCCTTCTCTCAACAATGCAGTTGGTATATTTTTCAACCTAAAATGAATGACAGAGCAGGTTCTGTATAAGATGTACAACATTCAACGGTCAACACTGGTGACACAGCTCTGATGGTCATGTGCTAAAGATGCCTGAAGAAACACCCGCACAAAAATCCCTAGAATTAGCTGTAATAGGGCCCAATAACTACTGAGTGTAAAGAGGAGACTACAACAAAAACGTGCTTGATAAGCTGTGGGCAGACCTCTAAAATGCAGGACTGTGAGCCGTAAAATCTTGTAAGTGGCTAAAGAAGCTAAGAATCCTCACAAAAGCAAGGACTGAATGGATTCAAGTAAAGAAATGCTGAATGCAGTAAAATATGCTTAATATCTAAACAGTTTTTTTAAAATGAAGATTTGAAATGTAGATTTCTTTTGTAGACATTCTGTATAAGTAAATAAAAATATAAGTTGGATTTTTATTCATTGAGGCTTTTAAAAACTATTTGCATATCATATAACCTCCTTTAAGCTCATTGTTTCATGATCCTATTGAGAGAACTATATATATATATATCCATATATATATATGTGTGTGTGTGTGTGTGTGTGTGTGCATGTGTGTGTGTGTGTGTGTGTGTGAGTGTGTGTGTTTACCTACCCCTGCACACAGGCAGGATGTAACACAAGGTTTATATATATATATATATATATATATATATATATATATATATATATATATATCCAAAGAAAATGAGTTGAGAATTATTCAATTTGAGAATATATAAGAGGATTCTTATAAATCTCCATGAGTGATCAATATATGATGATTAATGTATAAATTTATAAATTTTATGCAAACCAAATTTATATAACTGGGAGAAAAATTCAACTAACTGTCATTTGGCAATTATGAATTTATTTCAGTTGGTCACAATGTCTGAGAAACCAGCCTCTTCAGACAACCATCACATAATAGAGAGAGAGAGAGAGAGAGAGAGAGAAATATATATATTATAAAGTTGGAGTTATGATAACAAGAAGCCTATTTTTTTTAGCAACTGGTAACAGTCCACTTTCACTTCAGTACTGAAGTCCTCATATGCAAATCAGACAGAATGTGGTATTGTTTCATGCACTTTTATATGTAAACTTGATATAACAGTTTATATCTCTTAGATCTTCTGGTATGTAAGATAAAAACTTTGAAGTATGGATTTGAAGTTGCAGATAATTTTTTTAAAAAATTAAAAACAGATAGTATTTTTAGATTAGATTCAAATGTCAATAAAAAGGTTTTGGGTTATACTGTTCAGATAATAGATAAAAATTAGCACATCTCTATATCCTTTGGTATTTTTTATAGCTTTTATATTCTATGTTTTTTATTCCTAAATAATACTATATAAGAGGTTTGGTTTGGTTTCTTTGCTTAATGGAATATCAACCTTTGTGGGTTATTTAATCTCAAAGCTATCCTTCTAGAAGAACAGCAGTGGTGCTATTTAATGCAATAACTGGGAGGATAAGGGAGTCCATACCTTTCCCAAGGGTATTTGTCCAAAAGTGAAAGTAATAGTATATAAGAGGTGGTGTAGTTGCTAATTAAATTTGTCGGAAAGAAAAAAAGAAGAAAAGAAAGTTAAACATGAACAAAGAATAGCAAGAAAAAAATTGGTGCTTTTAGAGTAAAGAAATGAAAAGCAGTTCCAAGCAGTAGTTGTGTCACTACTATGGTATGGTTGCACCACTGCTATAAAAAGTCGGGAAAAAAGCTACTTGTGAACTACACAAGAATACTACATGTTGTTTTGAACAAATCCTGGAAGCAGCAACCCTCAAAACAGCAGTCATACAACCACTTACCTTTCATCGCACAAATAATCCAAATAAACAAACAAGACGTGCTGGGCTCTACTGGATAAGTAAGGATAAACTCATAAATGACATTCTCCAATGGACTCCTATATATGGACATACCAGTGTTGGCTGACCTTACATTCATCAGCTCGGTGTAAATACAGGATGTCGTCTAGTGGACTCATGTAGAGTGATGGCTGGTAGGGTTGGATAGCAAGAGAGAGTAAAGGAAATCCTTGCTATCAGCACACCTTGATGATGATGATGAGGAGGATTTATTTCTTCCCTGAAGAGTAAAAACAAAAAAAAGGTAAATTTCAAAGTGTTGGACCTCTGGGCTAACACATAAAGAGAAAGGATCCTCCTATTACCACAGTACCACCTTTTTGGGATGCCTCATGTATTAGAAGTTGACCCTGATCTTACTCCTTTAAGTGCATTGGGGAGATACAGTCAAAAGGAGGACCTCTGGAACAAGAAATACTGCAAGATCAGCATTTTATATGTACACAGAATCATACTCCAATTATTTAAAAACCCTAAGATATAGAATATGCAGATGAAAATATAAAAATATTAAATAGATATTAATAAATATTAAATGAAATAAACATTTATTCTTGTAGGGTTATTTAATGTCAAAGTTGGTCTTTTTTTCAGAGATGTACTAAAGTGATTCAAAAGTTTTGCAATATTTAAATACCAACTAGTTTGTGTTGCATATATAAAGCAGTTCAAACTGTGGAAGGTACCTGCAATGGTTGGTTGTATTGTAATAGTCGGTGCACTGACATATGCATTGCTTCACTCTGTGTGCAATTTAAAAGCATCACAGATCAAGATACAATGTACTCTAATTTGAGAACTTATGCTTCATGATTTTAAATTGTATCAGAAACGAGCAAAAACTTTCGTTGTGTTGAAGATAAAGGCACAATTGATCGCAAAACAGTAACCAGATGGCTCAAGAAATTTTGTTTCTGCTGCAAGGACCTCAACCATCAGGCAAGGTCAGATTGGCCTATTTGGTAAGTTGCAGTTGGAGAGTATCAGGCAAGCTCAGCATCTTACAGTCCAGTCAGGTTTGTCACTTTCATGATTTTGGCAAAAGCATCTGAAGCTGCTGAATTGTGCTTCACACAACCAAAATATTGCAAAACTTTTGACTTACCTTAGTACTTCTAAAATTATTACCAATATCATTATTTTACACCCAGTAAGTTTTTCATATCAGCTCTATCTGATGGTTGTTCAGTGGAGAATGAGTAACAGCAAGTCTCTTGAGTTCTCCAAGACACTTCACACTTTCAAAATATTGCAAAAGAACCAAAAACATTTCTTGGGAGATTTGGTTGGTTGGGAGTTTGGGTTTTATGGCATATCAACCTTTGTAGGTTATTCAATGGCAAATCCATTTTTATACAAATCAGTTCTATTTCAAACAATTCAGTTTAGCGTAAGTACACAGATTAATTGTCAAAATCATTTCTATTTCAAGCTATTCAGTTTTGTCAAAGAGTTTTAATTTAAACAATTCAGTTTAGTATTAGTATAGTTTTTGTCCACACACAGTTAATTGTCAAAACAGTCCTATTTCAAGCAATTCAGTCTAGCATAAGTACACAGTTTAGTTCTATTTGACCCATAGATAGGACGCTATCAGGTGCTACCACTCCGGGTCAGAATGAACCTGGAAGAGATGGCAATGAAGGGGTATTCTGCATTTCCCAAAGCCCCAGCATTACTGGAACCTCACCATTAGATTATTTAGTGTCTGTCATATGCAGTACACTCATTGGGGGATCTCTTACTCCTATGCAGAGATGCAGTTGGTGTATTCTACAGTCCCAGCCAACTGGGCAATTTCTTGGGTGAAAAGTGAAGGCACTGTTGATTAAAGTAAAGTAACTGGATGTTTAAGGAATTTTGCTATGATTGCAAATCCAGTGAGAAGCAATGGGAGAGTATCGGGCAAGCTTGACAACTTACCGTTCAGTATAGTTTGCCACATTCTTGACCTCAGCAAAAGAATCCAAAGGTGGTGAATTATGCTTCACATTAGCAAAATATTGCAAAAGTCTTTTAACTCAATCTTGAATATATATATACATATATATATATATATGCACACACACACACATACACACAAACCATATATATATATATATATAAACTTTTTGGGCTCACTCTTGTATATACATACATATATATATACACACACACACACACACACACACACACACACATACACACACACACCAACATATGTATATCTTTATGCATTTAGATGTTAAGTTTTTTCAATATATTGCATCAAACGTGAATGACAAATACATTTTTTTTGTCTTGAACATATACGTAGAGAAATGTTCCCACACATGTATGCAAGTAATCAAGCAATTCTTCAAGCATCTATATGTCATTGACAAAAAGATTTTATCCGCTTCGATTTTTTTAAAATTTTATTATTCATTTTAATTATTACTTATAAAAAAGCCTTAGAATTCATTAAACCTGTTTTTTATAATCATTTTGATTTTTCCTTTTTTTGCACTATAATGGGGATTTCAGGGTTCTTGCCTTTATCTGATAGATATTGATGCAATAAAATTTTTATCCTTTACATCAGATAATTTTATCTTTAAAGTCCAAATAATTTACATCAGCTTAGTTTGGCACAAGACTAGAAGCATAGAGCACCCATTCAGAAGTAAATTCACCAATATTGTATGCTAGTTTAGCATGCTGACTATTATACCAAGCAAGCCTTAATTTGGTAGAAGCGAATAGATGTTATTACATTAAATAACTATCTCAGTAAATCTTTTTAAAGAACTTAAAGATATTAATGAATAAAAAAGAAGAGTTGATGTAAAAATGAGTGGGAAAAAAAATAGAAAAGACAGAAGAAAAGGTTTGAGAAAAGATTTTTTTTTTAAATAGTAAAAGATTATGAAGAAAAATAAGTTGGGAGGAATAAGCAACAGAAGAAAAAAAATTAGGGATCTTAGAGAATAATAATAATAATAATAATAATAATAATAATAATAATAATAATAATAATAATAATAATTATTAAATCAAAATTAAAAAATGAAAGATAAAATAAAAAGAAAAAGGCAGAAGAAAATAATGGAAAAGATTGTGAAGAAAAATAGTTGTAAGGAATAAGACATTAAGGAGAAAATATTGAGAGACTTGGAGATAAACAGAGGGAAGAAAGAAAGATAAGAGAAAAATGGAAAATTTAAAAGAAAAAGATAGGACAAATTTTTAAAATGATATAAAAACAGAAAGGTGAGAGGGGAAAGAAAAGAAATATGAAAAAAATAAAAACGAAACTGAAAAATTAGCTGGAAAGAAAACAATTGCAATTTTGTTTTGTTTCAGAAGACAAAAAAAGAACAAAACTAGAAATCAATAAAAAAAAAATATTGATCTTTAATTTGAATTAGAGAAAACCAAAACAGTCGAAAATTTCACAAAATCAAAGACGTAAAAACCACTTATTCCTGATGCAGCCATTTTTATTTATCTATTTCATTTTATTTTATTTTATTTTTGACTTGGCTTTTTTCTTTTTTTTTCATTCTTAATTTTTAATTTGATTTCACAGTTTTGTACTGCTTTGGTGTTCTTTTCTTTCAATAAGATCCTATCTCTGGGCTGTCTGCTGACTGAAGTTGTCTGTTTGCTAATTCTTATATTCTACATTTTGTGTTTGCCCTTTTTTTTGTTTTATTTGTTAGTTCAAGTGGCTTATTTGTTGATTTGAACATCTCTGGCTTTATATAAAAAATTCTTAATACCTCAAGTGCTGACAAGTGCTGACAAGTTTAATCTGTTAACAGTGCATGTAGGTGTGTACATATTTACTCAATTACACACACACATACACACAAATATATATATATATATATAAGATTAAAATGTATGTGTGTGCCCTTATGTAAGCTGAGTAGTTTAAGAAAAAAACATAGAATCTACATGCATTTAAATATATTTGTATCGACATGCATATTCACGTTTTTGTATATTATGCATGTATGTGAAGGGTAATGTATTTCCGTGTGTGTGTTTCTGTGTGTGTGCTTGTTTCTTTGAGTGTAAGCATCTTTATTTGTCCTAATATATATATATATATATATATATATATATATATATATATATATATATATACACACACAACTGCTTGAGTATATCAGCATATATATTTACACACATTCATTTAAAACCTTGCATGTATAGACAAACTTAAATATGAGCATATATATATATATATATATATATATATATATATATATATATATATATATATATATGTATGTGTGTGTGTGTGTGTGTGTGTGTGTAACCTGCAGATCTGACAGGAAATAATTGCCTTTCTTTTAAAAAGATTAATTTCAGGACACCTTCTGAGAATCTCTATGATGAGGTATGTTGGTATACATATATTAGTTGTTCTCTGTGTGTGTGTGTGTGTGTGTGTGTGTGTGTGTGTGTGTGTGTGTGTGTGTGTGTGTGTAAAATATTCTTTTATTAAAAAATTAAATAAAAGGAACATCAAAAGCAAAAAATTAAAATCTGACAGAAAAAAAGACTTTTTTTTGTTGTTTTTACATCTGTTTTAGCTGATCTTCTTCATTGAACTTAAATTAAAGATTTTGTTACATCTACCAAGTCAAAAAAAAGAAAAAAAAGAAAAATCTAATTCTTTTTTATATATAAATTTTTATCAACATTGTAACTGATTTTATTTATTTTCATGCAACTTGAGGCAAAAGATCAAACGTCCTCTTTATCAAGAAGAGATTAACATACAAACAAATAGCTTACAAATGAAAAAAAAATGTTTTTCACTGCAGCAAGATTACTAATTCAATTTTTTTTTTCAGTTTTAAAAACATTTTACTTAGAATATTTTTGTTGTTTATTCTTTTAGTTTTTTTTTTTTTTCACTTTCCTTTGTAGCTTTGTTTCATCTTTTCTGTCCTCCATTGTAATTTACTGGGGTGTATCAAAAGTATTTTTGTTTTTTAATCAACTAAGAATTCATGGGGAACCTCTCAAGAGCTCCTGTATGTTTTTTGAAGCTTATCTAATTCTCTACATATGGTATCTTTTGATGATTCCGGCTCTTTTGAAAGTTTTTAAGTGCTGGTGGTTGGTTTCTCCTTTACCTTGTATTTTAAAGCATCATAATTAACGACTGATGATCATCTACTTCTGGTCTTTATTTCAAAAGACAATTCACTATCCTGAAAATGCTTCAGACAATTCCAAGCATTTTTTCATGTTCTCACCAATAATCAATTCTGTTTAGTTGTGCTATGCATTAGTGTTAATTATCAGCATTGGCCTAATGGGTAAAGCATTTGCCAATGGCCTGGGAGACCAGGGTTCAATCCCAGGTTGAGTCATATCAAAGACTCAAAAAATGTTACTTGATGTTGCCTTGTTCATGGGCAAAGTGGAGCAATCCTAGAAATGGAGTAGCACCCTTTCTTACACCTCGGTGTTGTAGCTATTGAAAAGGGAGCCTTTGTAAAGCCCATGACTGCGGCCACCAACTTTACTTTACGCATTAGTGTTAGTATAAGCTTCTCATGCAAGGCTAGTTTTAAAACAACCAGACCAGTTGTTCTCTATACTTAAGGGGTCCCTGCTCTAGAGTATTATCTCCTCTTACCTCATCAAGAACACACAACAACACATTGCAATATATATGTTCCCAATTGGGCCCTGCATCTTTTAAGGCTGGCCCTGCTCTTGTAAAATGGTATTTTCATTAAATGCATGAATTATTATGACAAGAATCGTAGAGTATGGACAGAGCCTTTTAGGAGACTGCAAAACATACGTTTGGCTTGTTTGGCTTGGTTTGGTTTCTTTGTTTAATGGCATATTAACCTTCATAGGTTATTTAAAGCCAAAGCCATATTTATAGAAGAACAGGAGTGGTAATATTTAACCCACAACTGATGAGATGGATGAAGTGGTTCATACCTTTCCCAAGGATATTTGTCTGAAAGTGAAATTAATAGTATGACTAGAGATCAAACTCATTTACTTCAGGGAAGCAGTTTAGCATATTAACCACAACAACTTGAGGATTCCCCTCTCAACACATTGACACCAACAATAAACAAGCTATGTAAAGGATTTTTAAAAATTATTTGTATTAGATAGGAATAATTACTCAAAGCCATGTGAAGGATTTTAAAAAATTATTTGTATTAGAAATAATTACACAAAGCCATATGAAGGATTTTTAAAATTTATTTGTATTAGAAATAATTACAGAAAGCCATATAAAGGATTTTAAAAAAATTATTTGTATTAGAAATAATTACTCAAAGCAATATAAAGGATTTTTAAAGATTATTTGTTTTAGATATAATTACTCAAAGCCATATGATGGATTTTAAAAAAATTATTTATATTAGAAATAATTACTCAAAGCGATATGAAAGATTTTAAAAAATCATTTGTATTAGAGAGTTATAATTACTCAAAGTTATAATAGGCAGCTGTCATATCGACACTGCTGTATGGATGCACTACAAACGGCTGGAGAAGAAGCTACACGGCAATTATACAAGAATGCTTGCAAGCAATATTGAACGAGTCCTGGCAGCAACACCCCACAAGATACCAACTATATGGCCACCTGCCTCCCATCACGAAAACTATCCAAGTTAGACAAACCAGATATGCAGGACACTGCTGGAGAAGCAGGGACGAGCTCATAAGTGATGTACTCCTATGGACCCTTCACATATGGCCGGGCAAAAACAGGACAACCAGCTCGAACATACATTCAGCAGCTATGTGAGGATGCAGGATATAGCCCTGAAGACCTGCCAGAGGCGATGAACGATAGGGAGAAGTAGCGAGAGAGGGTCAGGGATATCCGTGCTAGCGGCACGACATGATGATGATGATGATGATTTTAAAAATTAAACTCTACATTTTTATGAGATTGATCATTTCAGAAAATTAATTGTTTGACTGAATTGCAAATATAAATAATTTCTAATTAATTTTCATATAATAAATATTCCAGAGGATTTGTTTTTACTAAGGCAAGTCAAAATTTTTGCAATATTTTGGTACATACTTGTTTGAGGCATATACATCACATGACTGAAGTAGTTCAATCTATAGAAATCAACCACTATGGTAAATAGTTTGTGCTAGTTGGTGTGCTGACATATTGAGCACTGCTTTTTTCCATGTGCAATTTGAAAGCCACTCAAATTAACTTGCAATGTAGTCTAATTTAAAAACTAATGTTCCACATGTTCAAAGTAGGCCATAATTCCATGAAAGCAACCAAAAATATTTGTTGAGTGAAAAGTGAACATGCAGTTGATCACAATACAATAACCAGATGGTTAAAGAAATTTGGCTCAGTTTGTAAGGACTTCAACAATTAGGTAATGTCTGGTAGGCCTAAAACCATGAATTCCAAAGCTATGCTATAAGCTATAGAGGTAAATCCAGAAAGTAGTACTCAGAGAGTATCAGATGAGCTCATTATCTCTCAGTTCAGTGTAGTTCATCACCACTGAGCAGACACTGAATGCCATGTATATATAATGCTGTGTATATATGATAAAATAATATATTATTTGAGGGATTATTCCTATCTAATACAAATAATTTAAAAAAATCATTTATATGGTTTTGAATAATTATTCCTCATGCAAATAAATTATAAAAATCATTTATATGGCTTTGAGTAATTATTTTTATTTCAAGCAATGATCATATCAATACTGCTACATGGATGAATCACATAGACACTAACTAAGTGTATGGAGAAAAAGCTTGATGATAATCACACAAGAATGCTACAAGCAGTATTGAACAAGTCATGGAGGCAACAACCCACAAAACAGCAGCTGTAAGGTCGCCTATGACCCATCATGAAAACTATCCAAATTAAATGAAGTAAGGGTGAACTCATAAGTGATGTACTCCTGTAGACTCCTTCACGCAGCTGAGCAAGTATTGAACGACCTGCTAGAACCTATATACAACAGCTCTGTGCTGATACAGGAGATAGTCTAGAAAACCTGCCAGGAGAGATGGATGATTGAGACAGGCAGCGAGAGAGGGTCAAGGAAATCAGTGCTAGCAGTATGACATGATGATGATGACAAATACAAATAATGAGTACACAATTATATGGTTTTAAGTTGTTGAAATATCAATGTTTTAAGTGCCAATATATCAATGTAGTTGAAAATCATTTTAAATATTGTCTCAAACTGCTCTATTTGACTCATAGAAAGGGCTTTAAAAGGTACTACTTCTCCAGGTCTGCATGAGAGTCAGGGCATTGAAGGTATAACTCTACACTCCTCAGAACTGAAACCACACCATCAGATGTAGTTTAGTGTCATACTTAGGACAAGCATTATTTTCGGATCATATTCTAAGAATACAAATGAATGTTAATAAACCCACATACAAAAAGATCTACTTGGAAATGCCAACATATCCTTGTGTTTATGTACTGTGATAAATTCTCACTACTATCAACATAGCAACAATGGTAGAAAACATGCTTTATCTGCTCAGTGCTTTCACCTGCCCAACTTTGAGCTTAATTTTCTCCTGGGTGGCATGGAGACTCTTTTAAATAGTATGGTAAACAAATTAATTTTTACTACTGTTCTATAAACAATTGCTATGTTTGAAGCAGGTGGTGTTTATATTGTTATGGAAAACTACTAGTCTTTCATCATTATTCAAAACAGGAACTCTGATTAACACTTTAAGAAGTGGTTTTATCTAGTAAAGGATGTAATTCTGATCAAATCACCATCATCAGTAGCAGCAACAGTAGAGATTCCAGTGACTCTCTCTCATCAATTGGTCATCACTTTTGGTTGGTTCCCAAGAGAGCATTCAGTGTCTACGCAGAGCTGATGAATGCATTTGCTGGTCAGCCAACACACGTGTATCCATGAGTCCATTGAAGAATGTCACTTATGGGTTCGTTCTTACTTCTCCACTAATACCCAACATGTCTTGTTCATCTTACTTGAATGGTTTGTGTGATTGGAGGTAAGTGGCCATACAGCTGCTACTCTGAGGATTTGTTCAAAATAGCACATAGCTTCCTTGCAGAATTCCCATCAAGCTTTTTCTCTAAGTGTTTTGTTATGTAGCTATACCGTAGTCCTGACATGGTTTTTTCTCTAAGTGTTTTGTTATGTAGCCATACCGTAGTCCTGACATGGCTTTTTCTCTAAGTGTTTTGTTATGTAGCCATACCGTAGTACTGACATGGCTTTTTCTCTAAGTGTTTTGTTATGTAGCCATACCGTAGTATTGACATGGCTACAACTTAGAAAGATTACCATTCTAAGAAATCATAAGCTAGAGATAATTTGACGCCTGCCCCATGTGTTTACTAGGTTTTCCTGGACTTATTGCATATTTAAATAGCATTGAAATAACAAAGAAAATGATAGTCAAAGATCTGTTTTCACTAATTTTGAAAAATTTGAAAACATGATCTGCCTCAGTCTAGAACTGAAGTTCAGGATGAAAAGTGAATAATAAAATACAATAAATTGTCTAAATCATCAAATTTTTTTTTTTTTTTATCACGAAGCAAGACAAAACTTACATTCGTCTGCTCTGTGTGGACATTGGATGTCATGTTGAGGACCTGCCAAGAGTAATGGCTGATAGGAAATCCGTGCTATCAGCACAGCTTGATGATGATATGTAGTTAGACTTCAGTTGGATAAAAAGAGGTATATTTTGGTGAATCTATGTTTTATCAGCTGTCTACTCTCTTAATAAGGGCAGATAGTTGTATGTTTTCCCATACAAATTAATTCTATTGATGAAATATCTTTCTTTTACAAACATGTTCCTCTTGATGATATATTTGAGAACCTTTGAAAATCTGTACCTCTGATATGTAAAATTCAATTTGCTGTAATCTCTTTCCATAATAAAATGATATGACATTTCCTGACAAGATACAGAGTAAATTTGGGTAAAGACCAAAGAAATAAGTTAGATGCAACATTCAGCTCTTTTTTTTTTCTTTTTGGGGTGAAAGAGAAGTGGTTTTTTTAAAATATTTTTTGCCTTTATTCTTTTCAAAATTTTGTTTCCGTTAAATTCATAATTTATAGTTCAGAAAAGATGACAATAGCATGAATGATTTTATAAAAAGAGAAATTATTATAATTTAATTATATAAGCATTTTTGAATTTGATGAATTTTCATTTGAAAGTTACACTAAGAGGTTATTAATTATGAAGATAAAATCTTCTAATTTTCATCAGAAATTAATTAAATTAAGCATTTTCATCAAAGACTATAACAGTGTTATTTACTTGCCTCGGTATATTTTTTAGGACATGACTCTGACTTGTACCATACTCATGCAAGCTTAATCGATATCAATAGAGACTTAAACAAGAGATAGATAGACAAGGAAAATTGGAACTAAAAATATAAGCAATAATCTATGAACATCAAGTTAATATGACAATTTCATTGATAACATTATTAACTGCTGCTGGCAAAGTTTCCTCATTTTTTAATATACAAACAACAATAATACAAAAGAAAAGAAAAGAAAATGAAATTATCCCTAACACTATATAAAAAAGAAACAAACCCTGAAAATAAGTTTGCTAATGTGAGTGAAGTCAATTTATTTTGAACTGGTGCTAGATAACACAAACAATAGATTGTTTGACCGGAAGAAAGATGAACAGATGAGTTCACACTGCACTGGATTAATAGTGACTGAAAGAGTCCGTCCATGGAAACTGTTGATAAATTTGCAATGTCTGGTCTTCCAAGTTGAGACTAATCTTTGGGGAGACAGATAATGTTTGATCACTCGAGGTGCTGACCCTTCTTGTCATTAATCTATAATATTTTGGAGACAACTTGTTTTCATGGCATCAACAAATGCCAGAATCTTTGATTGGAGAGTCATATAAGTGTGGGGATCTTGTCAGGAAACCCATATCTTTTTTAAAAATTTTTTATTGGTCAGTTTATATTTGTTTCTATTTGTTTTCAGTATTTTTTTACATTATTTTCATGATTAAAACAACATGATTATTTTAGGGGAGGGTATTTTTTTTATCTTTGATAACTGTCTCTTAGAAGAGAACTTAGTTTATTTTACCTAAGGCAACATCATAAAGAGTTCAACTTGGGTATTTTCTATTTACCTTATCAATGACCTTATTCACTTTTTCCCCTATCATTATCCAGCTTATTATGTCTTAGGAGGCATTTTGCTGTTTAATTTATCAAATACTTTATTCTGTTAAGGGAATTATATAATTTTCTTTACATTAAAAACTATTTTTTTTATCGTCAGTGGAATTATTTTAACTTTACACTAGCGTTAGCCTATTTGCTTTACCAGGGAATTATTAAGATGATTTTTTACCCCGGGAATTATTCCTTTTTCTTTTAACATGGTAATTATATTGTTTACTTTCCTTTGGGAATTACTCTTTTTCTAGTTTAAGTAAGGAATTATCTTGATTATTTTACCTAAGTAATTATTCCTTTTTACCTTAACTAGGTAATTATATCATATGAGTGACTACTTAAGCAACAACAGGTATTGTAAATAACCTAAAACCTGTGTCCCGTATCTAAGCAATACTTAATGAATAGCTACTAGGTACTTATATTTTTTACTTTAATTTGGTAATTATTCATTTTTCATTTTATCAAGGTATTTATTTTTTAGTATTTTATCAAGGAAATTATTCTTTTTTCTTTAATTGAATAATTATACCACATAGAGGACCACTTAAGCAACAATAGTTACTGTAAATAACCTACAGCCTGTGTATCATATCTAAGCAATCCTAAGTTGATAACAACTAGGTAACTATTCATTTTACATTTCACCAAGGGAATCTTTATTATTATTTTAACTATGGAATTATTCCTTTTTACTTGGTTTGGGGATTTATTTTGTTTAGTTTACCTTAAGCCTCATCTATTTAGTCTGATCATTTTTGATAAATATTTATTTACCTAACTCATTTAACAAGGGTAGGATGAGACACAAAGTCAGATTTTAAGCAGAATAGTGATTGGTTGAATTTAGAGTCTTCCTTCTCCTAGGTAGGTTGCCTAACTAAAGTTTAAGAACCCAGTCCACCCAATTATTTGGTTGTATTTTATAACATATCAACCTTTGTGGTTAATTTAATGCCAAATCCAGTTTCTTCCAATGAATCAAGCACTTCAGTCTCTGATAACATAAAATGTAAATAAACGGAAGTTAATAAATATTACATTCCCTTGGTTGCTTTGGGTCTGCTGCTAGCTGAAAGGTATGTTATCGGGCTGACGTAAAGTTAGCCGAATTTCGATCCCAGCTTGAAGTGACTGGCATGTCTAGTCACACTGAAAATTTGTAATACAATGAAACAGTCTGTCTGTGGATGACAATATACATACATATATATATATATATATATATATATATATACAGTGTATCACAAAAGTGAGTACACCCCTCACATTTCTGTCGATATTTAAGTATATTTCTTCATGGGACAACACTGACAAAATGACACTTTGACACAATGAACAGTAGTTTGTATACAGCTTATATAACAGAGTTAATTTATTTTCCCCTCAAAATATAACCATTAAAAGCTAAACCCCTGCCAACAAAAGTGAGTACACCCCTTAGGAAAAGTTGTCAATATTAACATGCACCATGTCAACTGACAATATTTTGTGTGGCCACCATCATTATCCGGAACTGCCTTTACTCGCCTGGGCATGGATTTCACCAGTGTTTCACAGGTAGCCACTGGAATGCTCTTCCACTCCTCCATGACGACGTCACAGAGCTGGCATATATTTGAGACTTTGCACACCTCCACCTTCTGCTTGAGATGTTCTATTGGGTTCAAGCCAGGAGACATGCTTGGCCAGTCCATCCCCTTTACCCTCAGCCTCTTCAGTAAAGCAATGGTCCACTTGGAGGTGTGTTTGGGGTCATTATCATGCTGGAACACTGCCCTGCTACCCAGTTTCCAGAGGGAGAGGATCATGCTATGCTGCAGTATTTCACAGTACATATTGGAGTTCATGTTTCCCTCAATGAAATGTAACTCTCCAACACCTGCAGCACTCATGCAGCCTTAGACTATGACATTCCCACCACCATGCTTGACTGTAGGCATGACACTCTTATCTTTGTACTCCTCCTTTGTCGCCACTACATGCTTGAAGCCATCGGAACCAAACAAATTAATCTTCATCTCATCAGACCATAATCCATGTGCTTTGTTGACATGTCTTCAGCAAACTGTTTGGAGGCTTTCTTGTGTATCATCTTCAGAAGAGGCTTCCTCCTGGGGTGACAGCCATGCACACCAATTTGATGTAGAGTGCGGCATATGGTCTGAGCGCTAACAGGCTGACCCCCCACCTCTTCAATCTCTGCAGCAATGCTGACAGCACACCTATACCAATCTTTCAAAGAAAGCATTTGGATGTAATGCTCAGCATGTGCGCTCAGCTTCTTTTGACGACCTACCCGAGGCCTGTTCTGAGTGGACCTGCACTTTTAAAATGCTGGATGATCTTAGCCACTGTGCTGCAGCTCAGTTTCAGGCTGTTGGCAATCTTCTTGAAGCCTTGGCCATCTTCATGTAGCACAACAATATGTCTTTTAAGATCCTCAGAGAGTTCTTTGCCATGTGGTGCCATGTTGGAACTTTCAGTGACCAGTATGAGAGAGTGTGAGAGCTGCACTACAAATTTGAACACACCTGCTCCCTATGCACATGGGCCTAGTAACACATGGGCGTAGTAACACTAATGAGTCACATGACATTTTCGAGGGAAAATGACAAGCAGTACTCAATTTGGACATTTAGGGGTGTAGGGGTGTACTCACTTTTGTTGGCAGAGGTTTAGCTTTTAATGGTTATATTTTGAGTTATTTTGAGGGGAAAATAAATTAACTGTTATATAAGCTGCATACAGACTACTTTTCATTGTGTCAAAGTGTCATTTTGTCAGTGTTGTCCTATGAAGAGATATACTTAAATATCTGCAGAAATGTGAGGGGTGGACTCACTTTTGTGATACACTGTATATATGTATATATACATATATATATACATATATATATATATAAATATTTCATTGGCAGATCGTCTGATGGTAACCTTTTTAAACATGTCAGAGTTCATTTGTTTGTATACAGTTAAATGGTTTCTAGTAAATATTTCTACTTGACCTACAGATGGGACCCTAACAGGTACTACCTCTCTGGATCTGAGTAGACCTGGGAGTTATGGCAATGAAAAGGTACTTCCTATTCCCCACAAAGCTTTTGAACAGGAACCTCTCCATCAGATGGTTTAGTGTCATACCCAGGAGACTTGTTGGTTGGAGTTACCCCTCTGAAAAGGTATAGTTGGCATTTTCTACAGCCTCAACTCACAGGGCAGACATTTAAAAGGCTCTGGTGGTCAATAAAATGAGTGTATAAGTGTGCAACATGTGATAATTTGATATTTTCTTTAAGTTTTGCTTCTGTAGGTTAATTGATTTTTGATTACCAATCAAATTTCTAATAGTGGTGATTGGTACACTTTAAAACTATCTTCTGACTCAAAGAAAAGCAAATTTACAGCTCTCAGAATCAACTAATATAGACCATTTTTACACAGGTTCTTAAAATGATTCATATCCGTTCTTATGTAACCTAGTATTAATATTATGAAGTTAAGATTTTGTTGTTTGGAGTTATTAGAGACATTACCAGTATTTGGGTCTATGAAGAATATTTCGTTATAGCCCTACTCACTAAGTTCCAATATTAACATTAGTATATCCATTGATAATAAATGGAGTGAAAAGACAAGATAAACTCACATAAAGATAAAAGATATTTAATGTATACATATGTAAAACATATAACTAGTATATCAACAATATTAACATTACTATATCCACTGATATGCTGACACTAAATAAATGGAAAGGAAGGACAAGATAAACTCACATGAACATAAAAGACATTTAATGTATTCATATATAAAACATATAACTCGTATTACAATAATAAACAAGGTGTCTCAATCAGATCAAATGTGCACATTGTTCTATGACCGAGCAGTGCATAAAAATAGATACAATAACAGAGAAAGTCTTATTTGTCTTGGTAGTTTTCATTTCATGTTGTTGTTGAAATGAAATACCTCTCAAGAGTTGGAGACAGTCTCTCTTCTGTTCAATGAACAGAAGTGAAAAATATATCCACTTCACTCTAAGGGTTGAAACTAAAAACATCTTATCAATTTGAAAAATGGGCACCCAGAGAGGCTGAGCGGAATTATGTCATTGACATGAGATGTCCAATGACACCACCATAATCCAAAGGAAGACATTTATTTATTTACCTCTATAATCTCTTTAAAAAGAATCCATGGTAATACTTTGTCAGACAGAAAAATCATTCATTACACAAATATTAGTTTGTTTACCAATCCCATGTACTTATTAGAAGTCTTACACTTAAACGTAACAGTAAAAGAATTTTGAAATCGAATAAAAATTAGCAATTACAAATTTTTCAAGCCTAAACAAAAGGAATTTATTTTATATTCCAAAATGAATTTTTATAATTAGCAACTTCCACTTTTGTGTTTGTTTGTTTGTTTGTTTGTTCTTACCTTTACTAACAAGCTAAAAATACTTAAAATTGTTTTTTGCTATATTTCATTTCATCATTTCAAGAATAAGAGACAGAACAAAAACGTATACCGTTTAATTTTCAGGGAGGAAAATAGAAGTCTACAACTGATTCTAACATCACACTACAGAAATAATTGCCCACAAGAAACCTTTTAAAGAAAGTGTTTGTGTGAAAATGCTCATTTTTATTAAATTATCAACTTAAATGTTGATATGTGTGCATTTTTTTATATACACATACACCTACATACATCTATATTTTTAGTTATCATTTATAAGTTTTACGTTATTTCTAAGGCAAGATTATCAAAGATACATTATGTGTAAATAAATATAAACTGCTGATACAGAACTTAACACTATAGAGTAAGTAAAAGTGAAATAGGCTGACTGTAGTCAAGAGCAACCTGAAGGCTCCCATTTCATTAACTACTACACCAAGGTGTAGGGGAAGGTGCTACTCCATTCCCCGGATTGCTCCACTTTACATTCGATCTGTACCTTATAATCATCATCATCATGTTGTGCTGCTTGCACGGATATCCCTGACCCTCTTTCGCCACTTCTCCCTATCATTCATCGCCTCTGGCAGGTCTTCAGGGCTACATCCTGCATCCTCACATAGCTGCTGTATGTTCGAGCTGGTCATCCTGCTTTTGCTCGGCTATATGTGGGGTTCATAGGAGTACATAACTTATGAGCTGGTCCCTGCTTCTCCAACAGTGTCCTGCATATCTGGTTCATCTAATTTGGATAGTTTTCGTGATGGGAGGCAGGTGGCCGTATAGTTGGTGCCTTGTGGGGTGTTGCCGCCAGGACTTGTTCAATATTGCTCGCAACATTCTTACTGTATGTTAAGCAAGGCGGCATCAAGTACCATTTTTTTCAGTCTTTCGTATGATTTGACCAAGGATTGAACCCCAGTCTCACTGACCATTGGTGAACACGCTATACTATAGGGATCATAAATTTCATGGTTTCTACAATCTTCTGATTGTTTGCTTGATGTAATGCATTTTGACTGATGGAAAAGTATCCCAAACTGATGCAAGATAGCCATCTATGTCTCTAAGACATTAGAATATGAAAATTAATGGTATATCTTTTTTTTTCAGACTTATTTTTCATATAAATAACAACACTGAAAGATTAAATTGCTGACCATATAATGAAACTGCAGAATTATGCTGGAACAATGGAAAATTTGCACACTGATATCACAGAATTTGCTTATCTTAAACCTCTCATCTTATTTTGTCCTGGTTAGAAAACAATTCTTTTTTCTAAATCTCAAAAAATGTGGATTAGAATATATCTCACAATCAAGTAGCCATTAAACATTCCATGTTAGTGCACACAAAATTAATTTCCCTCAGCTTTAAATTATCTTATAGCATTTGATAAATTAGAGAAAGTCCCAATTTCTGTTAGAATCTCTGTGATAATGTATGAATTTAGCCAACCCCTTTGTTGTGGCCAGGATCCAACATAAGATCAATCTTTCAATGATACTTAACCCACATAAGTTTACAAACCGCTCACAAATTGAAATAAGTTCCTTTAAGCTTTGAAGAGATATTAGAATAAGAATTGTTATCCAAAACCACTGTTTTTATTAATCAGTTGTAAATATTTCAAATTTATTCATAATTATATGTACCCATCGTACAAAGGGAATAATAATAATAATCTTAATTTCAAATAAAGAAGTTCATGAAAATCTCTTCTTGAATAGATACTTTTTTTTCAAGCAAGATTTTAAAATAAGAATAAAAATCAAACTATGAAAAAAAATGTTTCACCATTAAAAAAATCAATCTGATGATAAACAGGTCTGTGAAGCATAGAAACTTATAAACATATATTTAAACTATGACAACAACTAGCTAAGTGACCTGAATCTGATTTGATACAAAAACTTAGCTAAATTCCAAACTATATAAGCAATAATATCTCCTGAAATGTATGTAAATTTTTAAAAATAGAAATAATTTTTTTTTCTTTGACCTATCTGGCATTAATTGGCTGTAAATTCTGATAGTCCACTATAAGATGGTGTCCATCAGGCAGTGTTATATTTCAGCATTAGTTTTAAAAACGTCAGAATCGTTTTTGTTGAGTTACAAAATTATGGCCAAAGCATAAAAATTCTTCTTGGTTGGCAGGACAAGCGTAAAGGGTTTGGCAGGGCTGTGAGTTGAGATGCTCTAGATTGATTCAATAATGTCTACCTCATAAAACTCCAATTATAATGGAAGAAGCTGACTGCACAGCATGCAAGATAAGAAAGGGTAATGTTCCAGGAAGGAAAATAAGAAGAGTCTACAACTGATTTATTTTGACCCAGCTTTGTAAGAAATGGGTAAGGTGAAAACCTTTCTTTTTCCTTTTTCTCTTTATATTTAGTTGTCTTGGTTAGTTGTAGTCAGAATAGGAATTTTCTCTTTTAGATTGTTTTTCAGAACTTGGTTTTTAGTTTTAAAAAAATGAATCTTTGAGTAACTCAAACAAAAGTCCAAACAGAAAATTTTAAGATAAAAATCTTGAAAATATTCAAAACAAATTTTCTCAAATGAATATTTATACATTTTAGAATGCTTACAGATTATAAAAGTGTATCACTTGCTACTCATTTCTTTCAAAGCTGATGTGTGAACTTTTCAAAATGTCAAAATCTATTCATTTTTATGAAAACTGTGGCATATAAAGGGAGCACTACAACATCATTAGATAGGGTAAGTTTTCAGCAACAAAACACCATCAATGACTAAGCATTTTTATCAGAGATGAACAAGAGTCTGAATGCTGCACTTGTAAAAGGGTTACTCAGAAATTAATACCTTCTATTTTGTTATGTTGGCCCATGATGCCATAGCTTCTTAGATGTTGGTGGTATATCAGTATAGGTTGAAACTTACCACAAATAGCCCATAATTTTTTTTCCTTCTTACAAATAGTCCATGAGTGGTAGTATGGTAAATTTGTTGTATATTGACCTCCGACCCAGCCAAACATGCCATTCCAAAGACGGCGGAAGTTGTATATTGCGTTGGCGAGCTTGGCTGGCAATATGGGACAGCGTTAAAATCACACGGTACAGTCACAAACAGATGCACCAGAAGAGGGTGACCTGTGAACTGCATGACAGTTATTTCCGCTCGATGATGATTAAAACATGCCATTCCAAAGACAGCGTAAGTGGCATATTCCATTGGCCAATTATGGGAAGAGATTGAGTGGGCATTGAACTATTATATAACTCAGTGCACACGAAGTTCTATCAGAGAGTTGGAGAAATGATGCTGTAGAAGAAACAGCACCCAGCAGAAGGGGCCCTCAGGACCCCTGATTGAGCAGTTGGAGATCAGATGAGTTGATGGTCAGGTGAGTTGGAGAGAAGATGCTGGAATGAGAACATGTCCCAGAGAGGCTGGGTCCCCAGGCCCCCGGTTGAGCAGCCCAGGAGAATGGGAAAGAAATGCGGTTATGGCCAATAGATTGGGGGTCAATATGTGCAGTCATGTTTGGTCTCTAACTCCTTCTCACACACAAACCTTTCAAATAAAGCGAGAGGTATATTTTTCTAAAGAACTGTGTTGCTTGTCTTTATTGTGTTGTCGTTATGATTTTGCATGCATATACATATGTGTTTGTATAGTTGGTCATGGTGGTGACTATACAACAAATTGGTATCTCGCATAAAAACTGAAAAAAATGCAGATATTGACATTCATTGTTGCTTATATGCTTATATGGCTAAACTGTGAATGTAAATGCAGTTAAATAATATGTTATAACTAAAATCTTGCTCTGTCAACTGGGATTTTTCTGTTTCCTGTATCTGTTATAGTTTCCATGGAAATGAATCAGAGCTTTACTTTCGGAACATTCTTCATAGACTGATCAATTCAGAAGGGTGTCCTTATTTTGCTTTGATTGCTCTAATTCCACTTCAACCATATTATCTCCAAACTTCTTTAGGTGAAAATTCTTTGTACAAAGTTTTGTTTGAAATTTTCTGAGGGTTACCTTATATAGGAGATGGCAGAAGAAGGTAAAAAACCACAGAAGCCAAAAAATTAGAAGTAAAACAACCATGATCAGAGCACTCATCCAAATTGATCAATGTATGCCATTTAAAAAGTATGAATTTATCCAACCCCTCTGTCATGGGCAGGATGTGATACAAGGTCAGTTTTTAAGCAGAGTAAAGCAAGTTTGAATTCAGCGTTTTCCATTTCTTAGATTGGTTGCCTGACCAAAGTTAAAGAACTCTGCCTGAATCATAGCAGATGAGGGGAACAGATGGATTCATGTCTTTACTGAGGGCATTTGCATGAAATGAAATTCAAACAGCCTTGTCCAAGATTTAATCTTAGATTCCATTTCTTATGAAAATGATGATTTTGCTTGGGCCTGTCAAAAAACCTGTTATTCTTTAATTACAACAGGTTCAATAGTAGAGTCATACAAAACATG
Source organism: Sepioteuthis lessoniana (assembly GCA_963585895.1). Lineage (NCBI taxonomy): Eukaryota > Metazoa > Mollusca > Cephalopoda > Myopsida > Loliginidae > Sepioteuthis > Sepioteuthis lessoniana. Next base: position 79,643,787 of record OY757914.1, read on the forward strand.
TTAAGCATCTTAGGATTCCAAATTTGGTCCTCATCATAGTCTCCTTCTTTTCCAGTTGATGTATTCTAACTTTGAATGGGAGCATGTATACTACCCTTATAGAAGCTTTTTGGTTGCTTTCTTAGCCAAATGCAAGTTGCTTTCTTTTATCTTATAATCATAAACAAACTACTGTCCTCTGAATGCTTCTTTCAAGGGTTCAAGTTTTAGTTCTAATTTTTTGGCTTCTGTGGTTTTTTACCTTCTTCTGCCATCTCCTATATTAGGCAACCTTCTGAAAATTTCAAACAAAACTTTATACAAAAATCACCTAAAGAAGTTTGGAGATAATATGGTTGAAGTGGAATAAGAGCAATCAAAGCAAAATAAGGACACCCTTCTGAATTGATCAGTTTATGAAGAATGTTCTAAAAGTAAAGCTCCTATTCATTTCCATGGAAACTATAACAGATACAGGAAACAGAAAAGTTTCTTTTAAAAATCATTTGCCATATATTCTTGTGGTAAAGTTGTTTCCAACTTTTTGATAGTAAAATCCTTTCTAGTGCATTTTTAGGGTAAAATGATTTTCTTGTGCAGTTTTATATTAAAATGTTTTGCAAAGTATCTATATTTATAATTGGGAAGAATTTGTACATCAACATTTTGGGCAGACAAGCAAACTCTTCCCAACAGGGAAAGATATAGGTAGATATTTCAAATGGTACTGAATTTGGAATGCACTCTTTGCGAACCAAGGAGATGGTTTTAATGTAAGAATACGTTGTTCTCTTTACAGGAAGAATGGTCTTTGTTAAGAGGGACTTTCTAACAAGGAATTATATTCAGCTCACAACCATGTTGCTGCAAGATATAACTAAATGAACAGAATATAAATATCCATACTTTTGATGGACATGACCGTATAAGACCCCACAGATAAGCAATTCCACCCTATTGGCTGTGGCAGTAGAATATGCTGACAACACCTCTGTTGAGGGGTAAGACCCTCCCCAACCAAGAAGATTACCTATTGGCCATGGGTGGTGACTTGTACTGCTTAAGGATGGGAACCAAAGTGGTCATGTGACTTGCTCCACTTAGGCCCTTTTTGAATAAGAAAAGCAGTTGGAGAGGACTGATCTGATCGACTGACTGGTTGTATCATGTCCCTAACATCTATATAACTGTCCTGAGCATGTACTTCAAATTGGTCTTGTGGCAAACAAGAACCCAACACTATTTTATTTTAAAGGTGCTAGAAGGTGGTACCTGAGAGTTAATTGCACTGAAATAGAAATACTTGAACCCATTTAACCTATGTGTGAACAAAGGATCACTTTTTGGTAGAATTATTAGTGTTATATAGAAATACTTTAAACAATGAGCTATAGTTCATTTTAAAATAATGTTACTTACAAGCCATTCACTTACAAATCCTATAAATATATATATGTGCACAGAACTTGGCATTAAATAATCATCAAGGGTTGATATGCCATTAAAACAAATAAACTAACCTAACCTCACCTAAAAAAAGGAATCACAATGCAGGGCTGGACAGCCTTGTTTAATCTAGCCTCCAGTCCTAGTCTGAGATCCTTGGACTTTTTTATGAACTTCAATATCTTGTAATACTTTGAGGTAAGGAAAAATGGATACTTTAATGTTTCTTATAATGCTTATAGAATTATTAAACAGATCAGTCCAGTTGATATCTGTGACATGTTTATCCATAGAAGTCTCTCCAATTTTTAGTTTTAACAAGTGCGTTATTTAAACAAAGATTGGGTGGTAGGAAAACAAACTTCCACTTGAATCTGTTCTTGCTGATAGCCAATGAAGAAACTGGAACAATGCTTTGGTTGGTTGGTTTGTTGGGTTTTATGGCATATCAACCTTTTAATGGCAAATCCATTTTTATACAAATAATCAGTTCTGTTTAAAACATTTCAGTTTAGTATAAGTACACAGTTTAATTGTCAAAAACATTTCTATTTCAAGCTATTCAGTTAAATCAAATCTAATTTAAACAATTCAGTTTAGAATAAGTAAAGTTTCAATGTCAAAAACAGATTTTCATCAAATAATTCAGTTTAGCATAAGTACAGTTTCAATGTCAAAAACAGTTCTATTTCAAACAACTCAGTTCTGCATAAGTAGGCAGTTTAGATGTCAAAACAGTTCTCTTTCAAACAATTCAGTTTAGTATAAGTGCACAGTTGAGTTCTATTTGAGGCAAATATAGGACCCTATCAGGTCCCAAAAGCTCCAGTATTACTGGAACCTCTCCATCAGATTGTTTAGTGTCATACCCAGGACACTCATTGGAAGGGAGGTCTTACCCCTCTGCGGAGGTGCAGACAGTGTATTCTACTGCCCCAGCTGACTGGGCAAACAGAAGGAAGGTCAAGATAAACTTATATGTGCATGCAAGAACATTAAATATTTTACATACATATGAGAGGTATTAAAAAGAAAGAATACAAAAAAAGTGAGTCTTAAAAGTTAACACTATACATATATTGTTCCATGAATAAACAGTATATAAAAGGGGCACAAGATAGCAAAAGGTTCGCATGATAAGTGATGGTAAAAGATATTCATGCGGCTTTACTATATCCTGGCAAGATCAGAGACAATGTTTGAACAGTTCAAGAACCAGAAGTAAAAACAGGAAGAGGATAGGATTCTGGAACTGTCATGTCATCCCCTATGAGGCTTCAAATAGACAAGTAAATTATCTAAGGAAAATAGTTATTCATAGTATCCCTATATGAATAATGTTTCAATATAAGTGATTTATATATTATGAACATTCTTTTTATGTTTGTGAATCAATAGACAGATTGATAGATATATGAGCCTGTTTCAATAAAGATGACTGACAAGGAGTGTATTGAGTGTTTTGCATGCTTATGTGAAACATTTTCTGGCCAGGGCATAATAACAAAATTGTTTAAATGAACATTCATTCCAAACACTTTTGCCTAATCAATTAGCCATTTCCAAGGACTGTTGTTGGAATTTCTCATATCAAGGTGTTATTCCATGTATTAAAATTTATATTGATGTGTGAGAAGTATGCTTTTATTACTCATGATAAAAGAATTTTAATTGCCAAACACATCCAGAACATAATAACTATGTTTGAAGGAGATACTGTATTTCCCTCATAGAAAATAGTATCATTCTATGTTTGTTTAGGTGGTTTCTTATGGCTCTCTGGTTGGAAAGATGGTAAGCCAATCTTTGAGATTTGGTAGTATATCCATAGTTCTCCACTGAGCAAATGAATTTCTTGAAAAATATCTTTATTTAAATTTTTTTTCTTTTTTGATGGCTGATAATCAAATAGGCATTTTTTAATTTTTGTAATCGGTTCATTTTTAGGTATTCTTAAGGAATTTATTTAGGAAGATGCACTGTTTCAGAATATTTCTTATGGCATATTCATCAAGTTTACTGTTCTTATGCATTTGCTAACAATATAGATTTATATCCTTATTGTTGTCTCTGACAGTTTACTTGTATTGCGAAAGTTTATTTTGGTTTAAAAAGATTTCATTTATAAATAAATAAATAAATAACTAAATATATATATATATATATATATATATATATATATATATATATATATATATATATATATATATTTCAAGAGTCCTTATGTTTTTTATGGTACAATCTTGAAATTTGTTAATACATAATTTCTCTAAAGGAGCTATTTGTGTTATACTGAGTACTTTCAGTTCTTGTCAGAATCAAGGTAATTTATATGCTATTTTCAAATTAAACTTGTTTAGTATTTAAACTAAATTATCATTTCATTTTTGTTTTTATTACTAAAGAGAGGCTTGTTTTTAATAACCTAGGTGATGCTAAGTGGTAGGGGCAGTTTATTTTTAAATATTTCTATTACGTGAAGTAGAATAAAATTTGTTCTGTTTTTTGTAATATGGATTGTTCTATTTTAAACATTTGAGAATATTATCACTAGTTTCAAAGTTAATTCTGTTAATAGTGGGTTGTCTAAATTTTATATATAAAGCTTCTTGGATTTTTAATTTTTTATATTATTGTCTGTATGGAGTATTTTTGTATTATTAAGTAAAATATTCCTATATGTTTCATTAAGACAATTGTGCTTTTTTAAATGTCGACATATGGAGCTAGAATCTGAAAGGTGTAGAGTGAGCCTCCTTGATAATTTTGTCATAGTGTATTTATAGAGAGACATATATATATATATATATATATATATATATAGACAGAGAGAGAGAGAGTGTGTGTAAGAGAGAGAGAGAGAGTGAGTATGAATCCCTCAAAAATAAGTGTACTCCTAACAATTTTTTATAAGGATGTAAAACCTGTTAAACTCCGCTTAAAAATTGACCTTGTGTCATATCCTGCCCGAGCGGAGGGGTTGGTAAATAGGATAAGGATGTAATTTTCTTCTAAATCAAAATTAACAGGATTATAGTATTTCTAGTGAAACATTACACAGTCAAAAAGGATATTATTAGATATTATTTGCTACCAAATTTTACAACATTGTATGTACATATGTATGTATGTTGCCATAACCCAAAGAAAACAGTACATCATACTGAGATTTTTATTAGAGAAAAGCTCTTAAAATACTTTGTCTTAGAGTATAAACAAATATTGAGTCCAGTTTACAATTGCAACTATAATTTTGTGAGATAAAAATCATTTTTTAATCATCTAAATGAAGATGGTTATGAAATACTAATCTGAATCGTTAACTCATTCCTAAAAAGAAGTAACAAAATCATCATAAACAGCTGTTCAAATCGGAACCAAATGAGTTGTCTTGTACAATTATGATTTTTGATGGATAGGGATAGGCAGTAAGATGTTACACCGCTTTTTACTTTCATGTTTAAGAATCATTAAATAAGAGCCAAATATTTGTCAATCAAAATATGATATTTAGCCTGTTAGTTTAGTCTTGTATAAGGACACAATGAGTAACCTTTATCAATTAGAAACAGGAAAATATTGATATGCCAGCAACTTTTTTGTGAGAATAAACTCATTAAAAAATTACTAATGAGTCATAGGATTCCAGTGAATTAATTAAACAAAGTATTTAATTACAAAAAATTCTTCTTATTCTCTGATTCGTACTAAATTCCAGAAGGTGAGAAATTTCATTTTCAGAGGAATTTACCATTTTTATTCTTTTAGGAGGGTGTTGATTTTATTATTCTTATTTTATTGTGTGTTGAGTTTTTTGAAAAAAATGGCCAGTTTTACCTTTAAAAATTTTATAAAATTGGTCATTATTTTCCAAACAATCAAATACATATTAATCTTTATATCAATTTAGTATTTTCATCATAAAACATTACAATGCATTCATACATTTACAGTCATTCCTAATATATATATATATATATATATATATATATATATATATATGTCCAATTTGTATATTCTTATAGTCTCTTACTTTCATGTGGATCATAATTGCCAGATGGAAATTTGTGTCTGGCAATTATATATATATATATATATATATATATATATATATATATATATATATATATATATATATGTTATTAAATTTCAGGTATAGGAAAATTCATATAAAGTGATTAGCAAGGACACCATTGGTAATGAAAAAAGGGGAACTCTAATAAAATAATAAAACAAAAGAAGGCCTTTTCGTCCGGCGCTTTTCAAGTTTTTATACACCGGAAAATTAGATAAAAACGGGGGTATATATTATATAATTTGGATTGCCAGATAAGAGGTGAAGAAAAAAAACCCCGAAAAACACCAAAGTCACCCCAGTATCTAGCAATTCCTCTAAAATATTTAAAGTATGATTGTTTAACTGCCTGCATAGAAAGGAGCAATTTATAGAAATATAAATCGCCTCTAGAAATTTCAGGTGGGATTTATCTCTAACTCTATGCAGGACAGAGAAACAATAATCTTCATAATTGGTTCTGCAGCTATTTATAGTAAGCAAATGCTCACCAATAGCCGAATCCATTGCTTGTGAGTGCCCGGATGTTAATTGGCCGGACAAAAGTGATCTGGGTATATGCTGTTTAACTCTCACTTCGAGGAATTGACAAGTCATACCTATATATGTCGAATATATATATATATATATATATATATATATATTTGTGTGTGTCTGTATTTACATATATATATATATATATATACAAAATGAAAGCTACTACTTAATGCCTTATAATTCCTGAGTTGACATGGTTCGCTTCTTGGCTGAGCAGCATGATACCAAGTCTAATATAAAGTTGAGAGGGTTTCGGTCCCTGCTTCAAGTGTCCTACGTGTCTAGCCTCACAGAAGAGTTGTGATACAACAAAACAGTCTGTCTGTGGATGACAATATATATATATATATATATATATATATATATATATATATATATATATGTATACAGCCAAAGAAGATGAGTTGGGAATGATTCAATTTGAGAATGTGTTAGGGGATTCTTATAAATCTCCAGGAGTGCTCAATATATGATAATTGAAATATAAATTTATAAATTTCATACAAAGCAAATTCATATAATTGGAAGAAAATCTTAACAGAATGTCATTTGGCTATTATTGATTTATTTCAGCTGGTCACTCCGAATAAGAAACCAACTTCTTCAGAGAGCCATCACATAATGGAGAGAAAAAATTCAGATATTCTTTCAATGGGTTTTTACTCATTAAAAAAAGAGGGTTTTTTTCCTACGAAGTGACCAGCTGAAATAGATTTATAATAGCCAATTATTGTCTGTTGAATTTTTCTTCTAATTATATAATTATATATATATTTATGAAAAGAAGGTAAATTTTTTTCAGTCGAGATACAGGAATCAGGCCTTCCCCAAGATGTGTAAAAAATGGACCCCACCTCTTACTCTGCCTCACAGGTCTATGATGTTTAGGTAGTGGTTTTGAATTCAAAGATTTATTTTTCCTTAATCAGTTGCTCTATCAGTGCCAGATAATCCAGTATGCCCAACTATTCATCCCTATTTAGTGGGTAGAAGTACTGAATTCATGACTTCCCCAATTTCATTTTCCTATTGGATAATCATTACACTATTTGCACCAGTGTATATAAAGAAAAATATATAGAATGTACATAAACATAAAAATGCACTTGGTAAATGCTTGTCCATCAGTTTGTTTGTTTGTTTGTTCGTTTAGGTTTTATAGCATATCAACCTTTGTAGGTTATTTAATGCCAGATCCATTTTTATAGAAATAAACAGTTCTATTTCCAACAATTCAGTTTAGCATAAGTACACAGTTTAATTGTCAAAAGAAATTAATTTTCAAGCAATTCAGTTTAGTCAAACAGTTCTAATTCAAATAATTCAGTTTAGTGTAAGTATAGTTTCAATGTCAAAAACAGTTCTATTTCAAACAACTCAGTTTTGCATAAGTAGGCAGTTTAGATGTCAAAACAGTTCTCTTTCAAACAATTCAGTTTAGCATAAATGCACAGTTGAGTTCTATTTGAGGAAAAGATAGGACCCTATCAGGTGCTACCACTCTAAGCCTTAGTGGACCTGGGAGTGATGGCAATGAAGGGGTGCTCTGCATTCCCCAAAGCTCCAGTATTACTAGAGCATCACCATCATATTGTTTACCCCTCTGCAGAGATGCAGTCATTGTATTCTACAGCCCCAGTCAACTGGACAATACATCAGTTTGATGATGACTATTAAGTATAGGTTAGTCAATGATTTACTCAGGTGATTTGTTCATAGTTTTGAAGGCTTATGTAGGATTAGTTACAGAAGAATGGCACACAAATGTGTGACAAATTCTTCTTACAGAACTCCTCAGTTACTGAATGCAGAGTCTTTCCTTCTCCTAGACAGGTTATTAAGAGCTCAGTTTGCCTGATTATTTTACCAATAACTGGTATATATGCATACATACATACATACATACATACATATATTAATCTATATATATATATATATATATATATATATATATATATATATGTGTGTGTGTGTGTGTGTGTGTGTGTGTGTGTGTGTGTGCATGTGTGTGTGTGTGTGTGTGTGTGTGTGTATTTACCAACCCCTCCGCATGGGCAAGAAGTGACACAAGGTCAAATTTTAAGCAGAGTTTAATAGGTTTGGATTCAGAGTTTTCCTTCTCCTAGACTGGTTGCCTAAACAAGGCTAAAGAAATCAGTCTACCCTACTATCTACCCCGAGCTGGTAGCAGAATAATTGGAGTCATATATTTCCCAAGTGTATTAGTGCGTTGTGAAATGTAATCAACTTTGTCCAGGATTTGAACTCGTACTGTTCATTTCCTATGATGATGATAGCCATCACACCACACCATGGACATATATATATATATATATATATAAACACACAAATACATACATTTACACAAAAACACACATTTATATATATATATATATATATATATATACTGTGTGCACATACATACATACATACATACATACATGTATATATTGGCAACTGTGTTTATAAGTCTAAACACGTGTGTATATCTGTGTGTATATGTGTGTAAGTGTGTGTGTGTGTGTTTGTGTGCGTGTATTTCACTCAATTTAAGTATATATATTTATTCACGTAAATGTTTGTAGATATACATGTCTGTTTTTCAAACTTTATATGTGAAATTTATTACATCTGCTTTCGCTTTTAATAAGGCACGCTTAAGCCTATTTGATTAAAATACTAATTAATCCACAAATTAATTTCTGCTTCAAAACACAGAATAAATAGAAGATCAATGTGTCCCAACTTCACTTAAATGAACTTACTTGAACAATGAAAGACTTAAAACTGAATAAAGATATCTATTTATACTTTATATAAACTTGGTTGTAAATATGTTGTACGTGTGTACTGTATGTTTGCGTGTTTGTTACAGTTTTATATATGTTAATCATGTACATAATATAAGGTACATACCAGTTAATACAATTTACATAATAACACTCCTTCATTCCCATAATTGTCATTTCATTTATATATAAAACTGTTGTATCCAACTGTATGTATGTCCCCATGGTTCAGTGGCTAACATGCTGCACTACGATATTATAAAATGCGAATTTAAACACAAGTTCACTTTCAGACTAATACTCTTGGGGAAAGGTGTGAATACCCTTATCCCTCTCAGGTAAGTGTTTAATAGTATCCCTACTGTTCTTCTATAAGGATGGCTTTGGCACTGAATATCAAATATCCTATTAAACAAAGAAACCAAACCAAACCAAACCTGTTTGTTTTTCTGAGTTTCAGGTCTGCATAAAATTGTGTCTCCAAAGAAATTGTTTCTTCCAATTTCATATAATTTTCTGGGTGACCAACTATGTCACTTGACAAAAGTAGCAATTTTTCAAAGTTAACTAATTTACATTGTTTTCTTCACATTTACATTGTTTTCTTTAAAAAATATATCATAAAAATAAAGTTGAAAGTGAATAACTATTCTTTATAATTAATTTTTAATCATGTTTTTTAATAATGAATTTTCTTTAGTTTTTTATCAGCAATTATTTTGTTTATAATTTTTCTAATTATTCCTGCCTTTGCCATCTACATTTAAGTTAAGGTCTTCTCTGTGATGGTTTTTTTTTATCTCATCAAATAATATCATAAAAGTCATATAGTATGGACAGCTTATTTCATGAGGTCTGCAAAGGCTCATGTCATCCAGTGGGTTAGCAAGGCACAGAAAGAGGCCAAGTTCTCTTTTTTGCCTACAAAAGTTAAACTTTCAACGAAAATAGAATTGTGGGATATCTTATTCTATTTTCATATATTATTTTTTTTTATTTAAAATATCAATAATCTTGAAATTTGGATTCCTAAAACAAATATCAGCAGAAGTCTATACACATCAGTCAACAGTTAAAAAACAGTTCTTGCAGATTTCAAACAAGTGGTTGGGCATATCAAATTGAAAAGATATATGATTTCAACAAGTTATCCATCAAATGAAACAACAGAAATGATCCTAAGTTCATTCAAGAAGGGAGTTTACAGTTGAATGTCACAAAAGACATAGGTTGTTCCAATAATAAACAGCTAGAAAAACAAATTGAACTTGTGTATTGTTTGTTTGTATGTTTGTTACAGTTTTATATTTGTTAATCATGTGTATAATATTAAGTACATACCAGTTAATACAATTGGCAAAATAATATTCCTTCATTCAAGAAGGTAGTTTACAGTGGAATGTAGCAAAGGTCATTGGTTGTTGCAAGTCATCTTGGTACAATAAATGGCTTGGTAAAAATATTATCGCATTAATTTGAATAATTCAAAGGAAAGTGATTGTGGTTTAGTGGCTAATGTGCTGCACTGCGATTATGTTCTGAGATTGAACTCCACTCACACTTGTAAGTTCACTTTTGGCCTAATACATTTGAGAAAGATATGAAGCCTTTAATCCACTCTCCAGGTGAGGCCCCTTATACAATTATATATGTACCCCAGTTTTGGGTTAAATTATATATATATATATATACCCCAGTTTTGGGTTAAATTATACCTCTACTCTTCTTCAACAAAGATTACTTTGGTATTAAATGACTCACAAAAGTTGATATGCCATTAAAACAAAGCCCCTTATACAATTATATATGTACCCCAGTTTTAGGTTAAATTTCATATATATATATATATATATATATACAGGGTGAAACGATAAAATTGTTGTCCTTAAGAAAACACTACAACTTTATTTTAAAACTTTTATTGAAAAAATCAATTCAGGTAACATGATTATGTAGTAGAGCTGACATCTATTCAATGTAGCTGCCTTCAGCCTCAATCACTGCCTCGATATGGATCTGGAACTGGGAGCATGCCTTTTCCACAAGCACCGGCAGGAGTTCGGCGAATACTTGGCAGATAGTGGGGATCAGGCTGGCTTTGGTGTTGTGGGAGGTCATGTTGGTGATGTTCTCGACATATGACCAAACGAAGTAGTCCAGCGGGTTTAGGTCGGGGGAGGAGGGGGGCCAGTGAGAGAAGGGTACAAAGTCATGGCACTCCTTTTGAAGCCAAGCCTGGGTCACTTTGGACTTGTGGGCCGGTGCTGAGTCCTGCTGCCACACTCAGGGTCTGCCACTGGCCACCTGATTGCACCAGAGGATCACCACACTCTTCAGCACATCAAGGTACACTTTGGTGTTGACTTTCAAGCCGACTCCGAAGATGTGAGGTGGCATGATGTGGCTCTCACTTGAAACCTCCGCTCCACCACCTCCAAAGGGTCGTTCGATGCATTGAGCTGTGCCCTAAAGCGTTGAACCATCTGGATTTGCTATTTGAGGGTGCTGGCAATGGTCCTGTTGGTATAACTTGGATCGGTAGAGAGCATTAGTTGTACAGCGTTGCATCTCTGATCTCGCTCGTTGAACATTGTGTCACTTTCAGACATGATAGAAGGCTCCTATTGCTCTTGGAATTTGTACACAACTGGCCAACTAGTAGATGGTCGGCAACAAAAAAAGAAAACCAGTTTTCATTAAATGGAAATGGAATCATGTCGTCTTTTTTTAGGGCGACAATTTTATCGTTCCACCCTGTATGTATATATATGTATACATATATATATATATATACATATACCCCAGTTTTTGGGTAAAATTATTCCTCTACTCTTCTTCAACAAAGATTGCCCCTTATCCAGTTATATATATACACCAGTTTTGGATTAAATTATATATATATATATATATATATATATATATATATATTTGGGTTAAATTATACCTTTACTCTTCTTCAACAAAGATTACTTTGGTATTAAATGACTCACAAAAGTTGATATGCCTTTAAAAGTGAGCTCCTTATATAATTATATATATACCCCAGTTTTGGGTTAAATTATATATATACATATATACCCCAGTTTTGGGTAAAATTATACCTCTACTCTTCTTCAACAAAGATTGCTTTGGTATTAAATCACTCACAAAAGTTGATATGCCTTTAAAACAGAGCTCCTTATACAATCATATATATACCCCAGTTTTGGGTTAAATCATATATATATATATATATATATATATTTACCCCAGTTTTGGGTAAAATTATACTTCTACTCTTCTTCAACCAAGATTGCTTTGGTATTAAATAACCCACAAAAGTTGATATGCCATTAAAACAAAGAAACCAAACAAAATCATTAAATAATCTAATATAATTGTGTTGTGAGGACGGATAATTTTATTATATGTGTTTAACGTTGGGAATTTTTGTGTACTTTGTGAAGTTGTAATCGTCCTTATTTTTAGCAAATTGTAAATATCAGCCTAACTACATGACTGTTCTTGTATAGACTGTTGTTAATTTATGTCTGGTGTTGGCATTTGGTTTGTGGGGCTTTTATTATCAATATTTTAGTTTGTATTATTTTTTATTCAAACTTTATTAATATAAATTCCCACAAATTTCTCTAGAGCCATAAATGTTAACCTTAATATAAATTAAACCACCCACTGAAAAGATTAATTGCTTTCTTTTTCAAATAGAAGATGAATAGGTTACAAGAGAATCATGAATGTTATAGTGAAATATGTGTAATGAAATGTAGGTCAATATTGTAGTAGAGATTTCCAAGTACTTTGATAAAAAGGTTAACACTGAAACATATATAAAAAATCAAAACTACAAAAGAATAACAAGAGGTTGAGTTGAAACAAATGCAATTTCCTTATGTAGTATTCTTGATAATGAGCAATAGTTTACAAAAGATATGTTGAGAGAAAATTAACTTTTATGTGTACAGTGTATGTAAATGTTTTTGTATTCTTTTTCTCATGTCAATCTTGAAATTCCTTAGAGGTTATGACATAGTTTTTTTATGATGAAATTTGTGACATTTTTGGCTCATCAGTTTTCTGAGACTGCTGGACTGCTACTTACTTTTTACTGGGGATTTGGTCAGTATAAAATTGCTACATTTTGGCTGGAAGTAGGGAAAAGTTCTTTCTTGAAACCATGACCCATGTAGGTCTTTTTCTATTTTTAGCTTTCATGACACATATGGGTTAGGAAATATTACAAAGGTATTTATCTATAAAACAAAGTTAATTACTTTATGGGAGAGTCCCCTTGGTATAATGGCTAAAGTGCTGAACTGTGGCATTGTAATAAGCTCCAGTCATGCTATTACATTCACTTTTAGACAAATACTCTTCAGATAGGTATGAATCCCCTTATCCTCACACTCATGGGTTAGATAGTACCACAACTATTCTTCAATAAAGATGACTTCAGTATTAAATAACCCACTAAGATTGATATGTCAATAAAATAAAGAAACCAAACTAAAGCTTAATTACTTTACAAAATTGAATAAGATGATCTTATATGTGACAGTTCACAAAAGCAAAATAAATAAAATAATTATGAAAAGGAAAACTAAATAAGAGGGTTAGATAAATGGTTTCAATGGGTGAATATTGTAAGTGAAATGGATTTTAAATATTCTATAATATGGAAAAGTTATATATTCCTTCAGTTTTGGGCTATGAGAGCTGGTATACCTTGGCTCATCTGTAATCGTGAAGTCTCTTTATTTCGGAAACCAGATAACCTTACTGAAAAGTCCTTTCAAATGCTGCATCAACTGAAGTGCCCTTAATAAAGTTTTTGTGGCTACCCTTCATCTGTTGGTCCCTCATATAAAACATGTATAGCATAACAAGAATATAGCTTATCATATTTACCAACCACTCCGCTCGGGCAGGATAGGACACAAGGTCAATTTTTAAGCGGAGTTTAACACGTTTGAATTCGGAGTTTTCCTTCTCCTAGATTAGTTGCCGCATCAAGGCTGAAGAACCTTGTCTGCCCTACTATTTACCCGTAGCTGGAGGGAGAATAATTGTATTCATACCTTTCCCAAGGGTATCAGTGCTATGTGAAATGCAATCAGTCTTGTTCAGGATTTGAACTTGTGTCGCTGTGTCCATTTCTGACGATGATAACAATTACACCACGGGCACCTCCTTGCCCAACCCCTCTGCTTGGGCAGGATATGACACAAGGTCAATTTTTAAGCAGTGTTTAACTGGTTTGAATTCGGAGTTTTCCTTCTCCTAGACTAGTTGCCTCGCCAAGGATGAAGAACCTAGTCTGCCCTTCTATTTACCAATAGCTGGAGGGAGAATATTTGGATTCATACCTTTCCCAAGGGTATTAGTGCTATGTGAAATCCAATCAGTTTTGTCCAGGATTTGAACTCGTGTTGCCGTGTCCATTTCCTACGACGATAACTATTACACCACGGGCACTTCCTAGAATATAGCTTATCACTACACAGACTTCTGACTAATTTAGTTAAGTCTTAAGACTTTTTGAAAATATCTTTTATTGAGAATTTAAGACATAATCAGTTTTATATATCAATATAGATTGTATCATCATTAGAAACAGGCATGGCAACTCAATCTCAAATCCTGGACGAGGCTTTTTGCATTTCACATAGCACTTTGGAAGTGCTAAATTTGACTTACCTTTGGAAGCGGTATGCATTCAACAGTTCTCTTTCCAGGATACGAGGATAGACTGGGCTCTTTAACTTTTGGTATGGCAACCAGTCTAGACAAAGGAAAATTCTAAATTCAAACCTGTTAAACTCAACTTAAAAAAATTAACTTTGTATTACATCTTCCTTGTACAGAGGGGTTTGTAAATATATATAGACTATAGTGATTAATATAAGTTTAGCTTAGTCTGTCATAGAACATTTTGGAAGAAATGTCTGGTAGAAAGATTATTTTGTATCAATCTTCCTGAAATATACCCATAGACTACGTACTTAGAACATCGATTGACAAAATCAGAGAGAATGGCTTCGAGCTGACGAAGAATAGAAGCAGAAGGTACCCCGCAAAAACAATTACCAACGCCGACTACGCCGATGACATAGCGATACTGGCAAATACACCCGACCAAGCCGAAACACTACTGCATAGTTTGGAACAAGGAGCTGCAGGCATAGGCCTCTATGTTAATGCACACAAAACGGAATATATGTGCTATAATCAAACGGGAGACATCTCCACTCTAGACGGAACCCCTCTTAAACTAGTAGACAAATTCACTTACCTAGGAAGTAGCGTCGAATCAACTGAAAAGGACATCGACATGAGGTTAACGAAAGCATGGACAGCTATCAATAGGCTATCGATTATATGGAAATCAGACCTAACCGATAAAATGAAACGCAGTTTCTTCCAGGCAGCGGTCACATCGATACTGCTATATGGATGCACTACACTGACTCTAACAAAACGGCTCGAGAAGAAGCTAGACGGCAATTACACAAAGAATGCTGCGTACAATCTTGAACAAGTCCTGGTGGCAACACCCCACAAGACACCAACTGTACAGCCACCTGCCTCCTATCATGAAAACTATTCAAGTTAGACGAACCAGACATGCAGGATACTGCTGGAGAAGCAGGGACGAACTCATAAGAGATGTACTCTTATGGACCCCCACACATGGCCGTGCAAAAGCAGTATGACCAGCACGAACATACATTCAGCAGCTGTGGGAAGATATGGGATGCTGTCCTGAGGACCTCCCTAGGGCGATGAACGATTGGCAGGAGTGGCGAGAGAGGGTCAGGGATATCTGTGCTACCAGCACGACATGATGATGATGATGATGATGATGGTATATATGCTATATATTGTTTTAGATTATTCTATATATATAGCTCTTTACTCAGCAATCTATATTATATAACTCTTACTTTATGATCAACCAGCACCCATTCTTCTGTCATCCAGTCATTCACCTTGTGTTACCTTCTTTAATCCTTCTCCTAGACTAGTTGCCTCGCCAAGGCTGAAGAACCTAGTCTGCCCTACTATTCTATTTCAGTACAGCAGAAGTAAAAAACAAAAACAAAGCATTACTACTTATCTACATTTGTTGTCTTTTGTTGTCATCTCTTCTTGGATGACGAATTACAACATGACATATATATATATATATATATATGTTTGTTTGTTCATACGAACATATTTATACACATTCTTATAATTTCACAAGTATAACTGCAAGTGGTAATGGATAAGGTATTTTTCAACAAAAGTCTAAAGCAAAAATCGATCACTGTGTAAATTGAAAATGTCTCAGAGTACCACAGGTAATATGGCTGGATTGGTTCAAGACATTATGCAGTATTCTTGTGAAGTTTCCATCAAGCTTTTTCCTTATGCATTTTGTTAGTGTCCATTTGGTGCATCCATATAGTAGTGTGGACACTGCTTCAGCTTGGAAGAAATCTCATTTTATTTTATCAGTTAGATAAGATTTTCATGTGACCAATAAACAGCAGTTGTATAGCCACCAACCACCCATTTCACAAACTATCTCAGTAAGACAAACAAGACATGAAGGGCATTGCTAGAAAAGCAAGGACAAAATCATGTAACATTCACTTATTCTCTATTCTCTACTCTTATTCTCTTGTTCTTTTATTCTCTACACATAGACATACCAGTGTTGGCCGACCAGCAAAGACCAACTCTGAGTGGACACAGGATGCAGTAAAGAGGTCCTACTAGTGATGGATGATAGGAACAGATGGTGAGACAGAGTTAGGGAACATCATGCTGTCAATGCAACTTGATAATGATGATATATATTTAAAACCAAACACTAGAATTAGTTAAACTGCTATTTATATATATATATATATATATATAATTTTTACTTACACTTACATATTTAAATACATTCTTATAATTTCACAATTATAACTACTAGTGGTAATGATTATAACTTGTGTGCTTTAAATAGAAATTGATTTTAAATTATGAAGCTATATAAATAAACGTATGTGTCTGTATTTGTAAATCTTAACCTTTCTTATTTCGTTTTTAAATTACCAATGCATGACTTGAAAGAGAAAAACACAACAATTAATTAATTCTTTATTAATTAATTGTTTGAATTTATATTTTTAGTTTTTAATTTACGAGTCACATTCTTATAGATTAGTGAAATTAGTTTCTTCAAATGTCCAATGTTATACAAATTCTATTTGAGAACAAATTCTATTTCAGTATAGCAGAAGTAAAAACAAAAACAAAGTATTAATACTTATCTACATTTAGACATTTCTATTTTAATAGCATTGACTTTTATAAAGTCTGGCTCAAGACTGCAACTGATGGGATATCTTTTGAGGATGGAGATTTGCTTAACATAATGGCTATTGTTGTAGGAAATGGATTTGTCGACATGAGTTCATATTCTGGACAAGGCAGTTCATGTTTTACTTTGTGCTAATGCCCTTGGGAAAGGCAAGAATCTATTTGTCCTCCCTCCAGCAATAGGTAAATAGTAGAACAGACTGAATTCTTAAGCCTTGGTTTGGCAACTAATCTAAGAAAAAGAAAATTTTGAATTCAAACCAGTTTTATTCCACTTAAAAACTGACCTTCAGTTGCATCCAGCCAATGGTAGAGAATATTTGCAATTAATTTAGTTTGGTACAGCTTCCGGTTGTGGTCATACCCAATGAGGGTATTTGAATAACTCAACTTACAATTAGTTTGGGGTCTCCCATTGAGGGTATTCACTCTGCTTAGTCCGGAACAGGAACAATAAAATAAACTTATAAATGGTATGCAAGATTAAACAAAACATTGATCTACAACAGGTACTTTTATTAGTAATTCTTTTTATAACTAAGCCCAGTCAACTGAGGCTGTGGAATACACAGAATGCATCTCTCCAGTGGTATAAGATTCCCACCAAATGAGTGTCCCAGATATGACATTAAACAACCTGATGGTGAAGCTCTTGTAATGATAGAGCTTTAGGGAATACAGAATATCCCTTCATTGCCATTGCTCCCAGGTTCACTCTGGCAATGAGTGGCAGCATCTGATAGTGTCCAATCTATGGGTCAAATAGAATGGTTTGAAGTTTAAACTATGTACAAACAAATGACTTAAGCTCAATTGAAGTGTTTGAAATAGAACTGTTTGATCATTTAATTATGTGTAAACAATGGATTAAAGTTTAATTGAATTGTTAGTGATGCATAGCAATGCTTGGAAATATTTAACTTTGTTGACATGCTAGCCTGAATTGTTTGATGTAGAACAGTTTGATCATTTAACTGTGTGTAAACAGATGACTGATGAATAATTGAATTGTTCGTCATACATAGCAATACTTGGAACCATTATCTGTGTGCAAAGAATGAGCTGAGGCTTGTTTAAAAACATTATAGACAAAATCTGTTTACAAATCATATATATTTAATATATACGTATAAAGAGGATTTGGTATTGTAGTCAAAGTCGAGGGTGACCCAAAAGTTCCCTTTTCAATTGCTTCAACACCAAGGTGTTGGGAAGGGCACTACTTTTTCCCTTGGATTGCTCCACTTTACCCTTGATACGTACCTTATAATGCTGAGTGTCAAGCAAGGAGATATCAAGTACAATTTTTAGAGTCTTAGGTATGACCCAACCTGGGATTGAACTCCAGTCTCCTGGGCCATTGGTGAAAACTCTATCCAATGGGCCAATACCTAAAATAGTTGATATGCCATAAAGCCAAACCAAACCAAACCATTTTTTATAAGTTTTTAGGAGTCTTAATAATAATAATAATAATAATAATAATAATAATAATGATTTTTCTCTTATTTAGTCCCTGTATTTTCTTTAAGCAGTTTACTGTCTTTAAATAAAAACTTTTCGTTCAGTGTTCTTTTTAGTAATGAGACTCATTAACTTGACTTAATGTTGTATACCAGATCCTAGAATGTTTCAGTATACTAGTACATATGAATAAGTAGTTTACTGCAGAGTGCTAAGAATTTGTATTGTATAGATGGTTCGCCTAAAAGTCTCCATATGTCTTGTCCCATTAAATAGAAGTAAACAAGTTATCATGGACCAATTCAACTACATCCAGAAAAGGTATGATAGGCTAGTTACTAATACCTAAAAAATTGATCTCTGTTTCAAAGAAGGATTACCTATATTTATATACTGGTGAGGAACTTACACTATCATGGGAAGGATTTGTCAAATAAATATCTCAAAATTTTCTTTAATTCCAATGATTACGGATAGAAAGACAAATTCTTGTGACAAACGGAGAATAAAAAATAAAAACAATAGTTGAATAAAGTCTGGTATTTATAGGTAGAGTTTCAAACTTTTTTTCTATTGCTGCCCATAAAATACAACATATAGGGTTTGATTCCAAAACTTTTTTTCTCTTTGATTCATTTTTGGAATGAAAATTTGCTTGTTCCTCACCAAATATTATGTGATGAAAAGTGTATTAAAAAAAGAAATATTGCATTGAATATAATATATCACAAATAATTTATAATTCTATAAAAGTAAAGAGGAGCAAGCTGCCCTATGACAACAAAGATCTAGAAAGACAGTTAAAGAGACATAACAGCATATTCAAAGTCAGAACATAATCATTGATGACTCTCTTCTGATTTGTTGATTCTAGTTTCTTGTTATAATGCAAAAAAGTCACAATGATGCAATCAGTCAATAATTACTTATAACTAAAGGCCATTGGCCTAATGAGTAGAGTGTTCACTAATGTTCCGGTAGTCTGGGGTTCAATCCCAAGTCAAGTCATACCAAATACTCAAAAAATTGTACTTGATATCTCCTTGCTTAATACTCAGCATTATATGGTACGTACCAAGGGTAAAGTGGAGCAATCCAAGGAAAATAGTATATATGTATTTAGATTGAACTATGTGGAATGTATCAAATTTCCATTTGAAGTTTAGATGGAAAGTTATATGCAATATATATCTAGTAAAATATCTATTATAATAAATCTCTCTCTTTAAATATATTTATATTTGTATATGTATATATATGTGTGTGTGTGTATAAAGCTTGAACTAAGTCGAATTTTGTCTTAATTTTCCATTTGATGTTCTGTTTGAAAGTTGAGACAATATTTGATATTATATGCAATATATAGTATGCAAACTTAAGACAACATTCTACATAGTCCAAGCTGAAGTATTCATGTGCACACACAAAACACCACACACACACACACACACACACACACACACACACACACACACACTCAAACACCTATATATATATATATATATATATATATATATATATATATATACACATATGATGTATAGTCATATATAGATTGCTAGATTTATTGTGCAATAATCATGTACGAATTACGTATATACTTCATTAATCGATAGAAATCTTTATAAGAAAAAAACGATAAATTATATAGAGAGTAAAGGAAATTTTGACAGAAATATACATGTATATATTTTTGTAAATTTTTTAACGGAAAATATTCTGGTCACTTTTCCAAAACCTAAAATTCTTAAAATCAAAACCCATTCATCATGATTTCACCAGTCTTTTTTTCTTTTGGGTCAGGTTATCTCCAAACCAAGATCAAATTTTCTCTTTTCCTCCACTAGGCTTTGAATTGGCATTGGCTCTTGGTTTCAAGATTGCCTTCTTGAAAACTAAAAACCAAAAAAAGAAGGCAATATTCTTGTTGTATGAAGATTATGAAAGAAAATATAAATATGTGAACGTATTGAACTCCTAGTTGAAGGCACAAAGGATTGAAATAATAAGTCTAAATAAAACAGCTTAGAATGATAATAGAAATTGTATAAACTAGGGATTTACACTTTTTAAAATAAAAAATAATTTAAAAGCCCTGATCAGTTTTAATGCCAGAAGTAATAAAAAAAGTTTATTTTCATGACTCCATTTAGCGTCAAGAAACAGAACAATATGACTGATTTATTTATACGGAAAAGTTAGCTCATTATTGAAAAGAATATTGCTTTTTGATTAAAACTTCAACAAATGAAACAATAAAATGATTACTTTTATACTGTGCATGTCTATTTAAATGATTACATGTAGAAAAAATATATATAAATATGTGTGTGTGTGTGTGTGTGTGTGTGTGTGCATATGCATATGCATGCATAGTTAAGTAATTTTATATATATATATATATATATATATATATACATATGTGTGTGTGTGTGTGTGTGTGTGCTTGTGTGTGCACATGCATATAAATGCATAGTTGAGATATCATATCTATCTATTAATCTTTATGTGTGTGTGTGTGTGTGTGTATGTGTGTGTGTGTGTGTGTGTCTTGTCATTATGCACTAGAAAATATATTTAAATGTATATATATATATATTTGGCAGATATGAATTTGTGTCAGTCTGGAAAGATCTCTTTTATTCATATTTATTTATTTTTTATTTTTTGAAGAGATAAAAAAATTTGAGAAATTATGCACCAGTTGTGTTGAGCTTCAGTATGAATAGGGAAAATAGCGTGTATGGTTCATGGCTTGTAGTTATTTACGCAGAAATCTGTGGATATATATATATATATATATATATATATATATATATATATATATATATGGTGAGTAAGGTGGGAAAATGATTTACTCTTGGTTTTATCCCATTTTTCAATGATTCGTTTATTCACTATATATACGTGGTGCATCTGATAAGTTTACAGACTTATTTCATATGGGCATTTGAAATTGTTTTAGACTCCTGAAGATTCAGTATGTTATTGCTATACATCTCATGAGATGACTGACAAATTTTTATGATTTCAGGTTCAAAGGAACAGCTACAGCAGCAATTGGAATACACTAGCCTGATTGTCACAGCTAGTGAATTTCAAAAATGCAATCTGACACTTTAGAAGAATGATATGCTATAAAATTCTGTTTTAAACTTGGAAAAAATGCCACAGAAACGTATGGAATGCTTCAGACTACTTTTCGACCATGTTGCATGCATCGAGCATCAGTTTTTGAGTGGTATAAGATATTCAAGGAAGGCAGGAAGTCTGTGAGGGATGATGAGAGGTGTGGGAGGAGTAAGGAAGTCAATACACCAGAGTTGATTGGCCAAAGGGTTAGGGCTACTATGTTGTGGTTTTAAGGGAGTTCAGGAAGAGATTACGTCAGAAGAGGCCAGCACTCTTCAAATCGGGTCAGTGGCATTTCCATCAGGACAATATACCAGTCCACAACTCCATCCTTGTCACAGACTACTTGACCAAGATGGGCATCAAGACAGTTCCTCACCCTCCCTATAGTGCATACCTTTCTCCCTGTGACTTTTGCTTATTCTATAAGCTCAGAGGCTGTTGTTATGAGACAATTGAGAAGATGAAAGAGGCTGTGATGAAGGTTATTGACATGCTCACACAAGAGGACTTCCATGAGGCCTTCAAGAAGTTGTTGGAATGGTACAACAAGTGAATTGCAGCCAGAGGAGATTACTTTGAAGGGGACTAGAGTTTCATGTGTGTACTATCAATAAAAGTGCCCATACGAAAAAAGTCTGGAAACATATCGTATGCACCTCGTATATATATATATATATATGTCCGTAAACTAACATACTACCTTTCAAAAATTATGCATGGATCATAGCTTCTGTCATGAATAAGTGCATCTGTACACTTTGTAAAGGATTAATGTATTGCTCTTCAGCCCTATATCTAATATGAGTAGTATAGTATCTGTACACTTTTGAAAATGTCTTACACAAGAAATATATGCAGATGCATATTCTCTTTTAATTATGTGGATGATATAAATATATAACTTTAAATACTTTCCAACTTTATATATGTAAATATATATGTATATCATATTCTCTTTTATCTTTGTTAATGATATATATATATATATACATATATATAGTAAAACCTTAACACTTTCCGACTTTATATATATATATATATATATATACATATATATATCATGTTGTCTTTTATCTGTGTGGATGATATATGTATATATAGTAAATTCAAACACTATAAATATATATATATATATATATGTCATAAGGGATTATATATGATAATGTTTTATATTGATCTCATATATATATACATATATATATATATATATATATATATATATATATATATGCATGCGTGTGTGTATTTGTGTGTGTGTGTGTGTGTGTGTGTGTGTCTTTATCTTGTATAAACATATACACATATACAATCATAGCAATTTACATTTTAAATATATATGTGTGTAGAAGGGACATAATATTTTTCAATTGAAACTCTTCAACATGGGAAATAATCTTCTGCACAATAATCTAATTTAAAAAAATATAATTTTTTCATGATATAGGGTAAATGGCGCTGTTGGAATCTAGTTGCATCCTCTTCAAAATTGAAGGTAAAGCTAATACACCCCAGTGAGACTCAAACAAAAGAACTGATGAATTAAAAATACAGCATCATTCTAAAACTAAAAAAAGCAATTGTAAATAAATTTTCTGCTTAAAATTTTATAACACATCAACATCTATATGGATCATCAAAAGTCATTAAAGAAAACTCACCTAAAAGACTAAAATGGAGAGAAAAAAAACTGTTTCTTTGTGGTTGTGGGGATTCACTTGGTGCAATATGAGAGCATTTCTTAACCCTCAAATTTAAAGTTGCATATCTCAGCTTAGGATAAAATTTATCAATCGAAATAAAATGTCAGAAACTATACATTACTGCCAACAATAAACAAATCTATTCACTTTTGTGGTATTGAATTCTGAAGGCTTAGAATGTATAGATTCTTTAAAGTTGTTTTGAGCAGCTACTTTGTGGTTAAAGATTATTTGTAAGAGAAAATTGTCAAGATGCTTGAAAAAGTGATAGTCCATTGAAGTAGAGACCTGATAAGTACGCTGGGTGTGGAAGAGTTTCATAACTTATAGTTTCTTTCAATTCAGACTCATTCGGACATAAATGTTGCAGTTCTTGATGTATTTTGTCAATTTCCTCACAATAAAGATTTTTTTTCCTGCTGTGAAGGTTTCTCTTGGATTCAAGAAGTTGTGGTTGATTCTATTTGCAAACTGCCAAAAAATTACCATTACGGTCTTTTCATGCGCCTTTGGTTTGGGGAAATATTTTTATACTTCAATCTTGTATCTGTATAGAATGTAGTCAATTGTTTACAATGTATTTGTCAATATATGTCTCAATGTGATCACAAATAAATTTATCTTGTCAGGGAGAGAGTCCTGCGAGTGTAATGGTGTAAGTGTTGGATTGCTGCCCACTAGTAAGTGTGAACACCACTTGTGCTATTACCTTTACTTTTGGATGAACACCATGGAAGAGGTGTCCTGGATATGACAATAAAACCATCTGATAGCAAGGTTTCAGCCTTGGAAATTTGGGAAAAATGGAATACTCCTTCATAGCCATTGCTCCCAGGTCCACTCTAACCCAGATTGGTACCACCTGATAGGGTCCTATTGATGGGTGAAATAAAACAAACTATGTGTGAAAACAAATGACTGAGGTTGTATTGTGAATGTTATATAGAAATACTTGAAACCATTTAACTGATTGCAAAAAAGAGCTCAGGGTTGTTTAAGAATGTTATCTACAAAATGTGTTTACAAATTCTATATATATCTAATATATATGTATAAAGCGGATTTGGCATTAAATAACCTTCAATGGTTGATAAGCAATAAAACCAAACCAAACCAAATCATATATATCTAATATATATGTATAAAGAGGATTTGGCATTAAATAACCTACAATGGTTGATATGTCATGAAACCAAACCAAACCATATCATATATACCTAATATATATGTAGAAAGAGAATTTAGTTATAATAACCTACAATGATTGATAAACCATAAAACCAAACCATACCAAACCAAACCAAACTAAATCATATATATCTAATATATATGTATAAAGAGGATTTGGCATCAAATAACCTATGATGGTTGATATGACATGAAATGAAGGTGCCCGTGGTGTAATGGTTATCGTCGTAGGAATTGGACACGACGATACGAGTTCAAATCCTGGACGAGACTGATTGCATTTCACATAGCACTAATACCCTTGGGAAAGGTATGAATCCAATTATTCTCCCTCCAGCTATGGGTAAATAGTAGGACAGACTAGGTTCTTCAGCTTTGGTGAGGCAATTAGTCTAGGAGAAGGAAAACTCTGAATTCAAACCTGTTAAACTCCGCTTAAAAATTGACCTTGTGTCATATCCTGCCCGAGCGGAAGGGTTGGTAAATATGATATGACATGAAACCAAAACAAACAAAACCAAACAAAACCTTGAAAGAAGTATGAACCCCTTATCCTTCAAAGCTATGGGTTGAATACTATCACTAATAAATAGTTCCACTAGAGTTCTTTTACAAGGATAGCTTTGGCATTTAATAACTCATTAACGATGATATGCTTTTAAACAATCAAATCAATAATTGTTGTCATCCATCACTAAAGGATGTTAACAAACCTGTTCAATCCTCAAAGTTCACATTTCTATTGTTTTAACCTTTTGTAAATCCTTTTAATAACCCAACCAAAAGTGTTCAACTCAACAGTTATTAGTTATATGGCTAAGGCAAACTGAAATCTTAGCCTGCTCCACACACCCACTTCCAAGACAAATATGAAAAAAGTATAACCATATTTACCAACCCCTCAACTCGGGCAGGATATGACACAAGGTCAATTTTTAAGCAGAGTTTAACAGGTTTGAATCCAGAGTTTTTCCTTCTCCTAGACTAGTTGCCAAGGCTGAAGAACGAAGTCTGTCCTACTATTTACCCATAGCTGGAGGGAGAATAATTGGATTCATACCTTTCCCAAGGGTATTAATGTTATGTGAAAAGCAATCAGTCTTGTTGAGGATTTGAACTCGTGTCGCCGTGTCCATTTCCTATGACAATAACCATTACACCACAAAAAAAGTATAACAGGTAATAGAAATATTTCTGACCAACCAGCAACTGTTATGCAACTTTCAAACAGTTCCAGCACTGATCCTAACTGATCTGAATGTATATAAGGAGATTGATTTAACTTAGAAGTCTGAAGGAAATAGACCCTGGTAGTAGCAACTTCAAAGAAATGGCAAACAATGACTAAACAGCAGCAGGCTTCACAGAGATGTCAAACAGTCACTAAGGAGCAGCAGCTTTCAAAGTGATATCAACAAAATCACTGCAGCTGCAGCAGCAATTTTGAAAAAATCCCAAATGCCCATTAAGAAGAACCAGCAAAAACCTCAATGAAGGCAAGACAACCAAATTACATAATGCAATAACAGTTGATCTCTGTACATCAACCAATAATCTTTCTTTTTATTTCATACAGTTCTTGTCTCCTCTGTTTTACTTCTTATTCTTTAACTGTTAGCACCAGTACCTATAGACAAGGACAAACATACAAAGCCTATCCTCACTTATCAGTACTAAAGCTCCAGCAAAACAAAAAAAAATCTTTTAAACCTACGTAGGGCTGTTTCAATCATACATCTTAGATGCATCAGGGAGGTCTTCAGTGATGCACTGTCTTCATTGCCGATTTCGGGTTATTTCTGCATCATATCGGCTCCGACAGTAACCCCGGCATGACTCTGGAAGAGCCAAGCCACCTCCGTGATCACGATGTGCTATGCTCGTGCCTCTACCAAAGCAAAGAAAAAAAAAAACAATAAGGCCGGACTTCGGCCGTTCTGTAGTTTTATTGACAGTTTCCTGGTTAAACTCTTGGTTGATATTATGAACGGCTTCCATTGCTGTGCATCTCATTTTCAGAATACATTAAATTTGCTTGAATTTGCATTTTTTAAAAATTTAATTAAACAAGAATAAACTGTGAAAACAAAATCATTAGCATGAATCAGTAAAGTGATATTAGCACTTTAAAATATTGCATGAACATAATTAAATAATAGTTTATTCTGAAATACACATCAAAGTTAAAAATAACAAAAGTAGAACCCATTTTTGTACCAATCTAATTAAAAAGAAGGGGGGAAAAAGAAGAAATGCTACTTTTATAGAACTAAAACCTTACAATTCTTTGTCAATAGATATCTAATAGACTTAATCAGCCCTGACGTTTCAACTTCATAGAACAATGAACTCATCATCTTTATCTTATGGCCCAGTCGGCTGGGGCTGCATGATACACCGACTGCATCTCTGCAGAGGTGAAGAATCCCCCAAAGAGTGTCTTAGATATGACACAAAGCAATCTGATGGTGAGGCTCCAGTAATGCTGGGGAATGTGGAGTACCCCTTCATTGTCATCGCTCCTGGGTCCACTCTGGCTTGGAGTGGTAGCACCTAAAAGAGTCCTATCTATGGGTCAAATAGAACTAAACTGTGTACTTATTCTGAACTGAATTGCTTGAAATAGAACGGTTTTGATATTTAAACTACATGTAAATAAATGCCTGATGTTTAATTGAATTGTTATTGATACTTAACAATACTTGGAATCATTTATCTTTGTTGACTAATATGAATAGCTTGAAATAGACTTGTTTTTGATATTTAAACTGTGTACTCATGCTAAACTGAACTGTTCGAAATAGTACTACTTATATGTATAAGAATGGATTTGGCATTAAATAATCCACAAAGATTGATATGCCATAAAACCAAAGCAAACCAAAGCAAACCAAATCTTTATCTTAGTGACAAGCTTACTAACCACTGCACAATAGTGTGTTTATAATTTCTGATGATACTTATTGATTGATTTGTTAGTTTTATGGCATATCAACTCTTGTTGGATTATCTAATACTGAAGTCAGTTTATTTTCTTTAAGCTATTATATGATTTCAAGTAATTATTCCTATTTACTAATAATCTGTAAACAATTATAACTTCAATTAACTATTCTTAGAAGAAATAATGTTACTCACAGTTTTATGGTATCAAATAACTTCCTATATAAAAACAATAATTGATAGACAATCAGATATTTTCAATTATTGGCATAATGGTAGGAGAGTTTGCCAATGGCACGTGAGACCTGGGTTCAATCCCAGGTCGAGTCATACCAAAGACTCCAAAATAGGTACTTGATGCCTCCTTGCTTAACACTCAGCATTATAAGGTTCGGATCAAGGGTAAAGTGGGTCAATCCTGGGAAAGGAATAGCACCCCTCCATACACCTTGGTGTTGTAGCTATTGAAAAAGGGGCCTTCAGGTCACCCTCAACTAAGGTCGCCAACTTTACTTTTATTCCAATCTAATATTAATTATTTGAAAGCATGTATATGGCATTGAGTAATTATTCCCATCAAATATTTTGGACACGATTATGTGGTTTTAAGTATTCCTATGTAATAATAATAATAATTTGGTCACAATTTTATGGTTTTGAATATTTCTGTTATAATGATAAGTTGGACACAATTATATGGTTTTAAGTATTCCTATGTAAGTTGTTGGCGACCATAGTCAAGGGTGACCCAAAGGTTCCCTTTTCAATAGCTACTACACCGAGGTGTAGGGTTAGGCACTACTCCTTTCCCTGTATTGCTCCACTTTACCCTTGATACATACTTTATATTGCTGAGTGTTAAGCAAAGAGGTATCAAGTACCATTTTTAAAGTCTTTGGTATGATGCGACCTGGGATTGAACCTAGGTCTCCTGGATCATTGGCAAACACTCTACTCACTAGACCAATGATCCGGTCTATTCTTCTGTAATAATTATAATTTGATCACAATTTTATGGTTTTAAATATTCCTATGTTATAATAATAAGTTGGACACAATTATATGGTTTTAAGTATTCCTATGTAATAATAATGATTTGGTCACAAATATATGGTTTTAAGTATTCCTAAGTAATAATAATAATTTGGTCACAATTTTATGGTTTTAAGTATTCCTATGTAATAATGATAATTGGCAAGCAATTAAATGCAGTTTACAATTGTTTTAAGCACATGAAAACTTGATTCTTTGGAACAATAATGATATTTTAAGAGTCAATTTACTGATGTACAACCTGCCTAAAGTTGTTATGCAAATCAAATAAACCTCAATTACTCAAAAAATTCTTAACCAATATCTGTCAAATTTAAACTCATTCAATTTGATCCTGAGAAAAAATATTCAATTA
This sequence comes from Sepioteuthis lessoniana, assembly GCA_963585895.1. NCBI lineage: Eukaryota > Metazoa > Mollusca > Cephalopoda > Myopsida > Loliginidae > Sepioteuthis > Sepioteuthis lessoniana. Next base: position 79,672,803 of record OY757914.1, read on the forward strand.
AATTTTCTGCTATCTTTAATTGTTGGATTTTGAGATATTTGGAATTTACAAAAATGGACTGACTGAAGTTAATATGAAGATTAAAACTAATATTAGCTTAAGACCTCTGAAATCTAATAAAAACATTTTTTTCTTTTTGTCCATATGTTGAAACAAAGGAAAGGATCTAACAATTGCTGAAGAACAGAAAATAATGAAATTATAGTGTGAGGGAATGTTCACTTTGGAGATATCAAAGGAGCTTTGCAGAGATCATTGAATGATAAAAGAAGGCTGTTGAAAATATAACTAAGTTGAGAACTGAAAGAAAAGGAAAAGGCCTTAAGAACTTGTTTCTTCAAGATGAATGTAAACTAAAGCAAGTTATCGTGAAACGACTACTTTTGACCAGTGATTAGATATTAGAAAAGGCTGGAATTGAGGGAGTTAAGAAGGACAAAAGGTGTAGAATACTTCATGAATTGGGATCTGTAAGAATCTCCTCCTCTTTTTAAAGCATCAAATTGGACCAAGAAATATATGAAAATTAACTTTTCTAAAGTAAAAAGGTGAGTCTCAAGTGACATTTGATGGACCTGATGGATGGGCAAATGATTGATTTTATCCAATTTAGACATGCCTGTGGTTAAAAGAAGGTTTCAAGGAGATGGTAGTGTGATAATATGGGCCGGAATTGTTGACCAAACTATTACTGGATCATTCAAAGTCAATGAAGGATTTAAACTGAACAGTGCAAAGATTTTATGGACAAGACTTTCTTTGTATTATAAAAGTTGCAATTTGGCAGTTTTAAAGTGAAGTCTATATTTATACATGATAATGCTCCTTCTTATTTATCTTTGCTTACCTATGAATTCTTTAAGCATATAACATTTATTGGAGAGAAGATAATGGAATGACCACTAACAAGTGCCTATCTGAATCTGATCAAAAATCTATGGTCAATTGTGAAGATGAAATTATTTGAAGGTATCAAATAATATAACAACTAAACAGACTTATATGAAACAATTAGAACTATCATGTCAGAAAGTGAATCTGTTGAAGTAAAAAAAAAATATCAAAATCAATGAATAATAGATCACTGGGTTTTATTGAGAAGAAGGGTGACTCTATAAGAATATATTCAAAGACTTATAAGAATTCGTTATTTGTTCTATTATTAGTGATGATCAATTTTTGATGATTTTATTACCTTTTAATTGAAGTAAAATATGATTATTTGGTTTTGCTTTATAACTTCAAACAACAGTTTTTTAAAGTACACCAACTAACGTCAATAAGACATATTGATACTGTCTCAAATTTTAACTCAGGCTTTAGTTTTACATCTATAAATTAATGGTTTAAAATTTGACAATTTTTCTCAAACCAAATTTGAATCAATGAATTTTATGTGATTTGCTTAAAAACTTCAGACAGGGAATAGCTTCAAATCATTTCATCTCAAACAGATCTATTTGACCTATAAATAGTACCCTGATAGGGCTACCACTCTGGTTCCGAGTGAATCTGGGAATAATGGTAACAAATGGGTGACTCTACACCCATCAGTGCTCCAGAAGTTTAGTGTCATAATCAGAAAACCCTTTTTTGAGAGCAGAATTTTGATGAGTTACACTTTCATCCTAGGCAGAGGAGACAAGTAATGCACTGATCTAAGGCACAATTCTGAAGAGGGACACTTTGTTCCTGATCAGACAACACAGATACTACACTTTAGTCTTAGTCATATCTATCTGTAAATAATACATTATTGTAATTGTATATATCGGACAATATCTTAGTTTCTGAGTATTGTCTGCATCATCTCTTTGTTACCTGATATCAAATAAGAGCATCTTCATAGTATATATTCTTATCAATGCCGGCAACAAAATGAGGAAAGCCCACTTGATGCCCTATGAGTATTGGGATACCTTATTCCATCAACGCTAAAAATATCTTTGGGTTTGATATTCATATAAAAACACTGTTGAATATTCTCTGACATCAAAGAAAGTAACAAAAAAGAAAAAAGTAAAAAAAAAAGAGATACTGAATACTTAAATGATGATAATACATGTATAAAGATTGAAGTATACAAATTATTGTAAAATCGATCAGCATTGACAAAATTTAGCTCTTTCTGTAGTTCATTAAAATTCAGTATTGATGTCTTCTCTTTTAGGTTAAGTGAGCATTTTTTATCTTTCCATGTAAGTGGGTGTTCTTTTTAAGAAATCTTTCATTTTACTTTTGGAGTGTTACTATTTTCCCCTTCTTTTCACATATGTATTTGTAAAGTGTAGTATTGATATGATAAAAAAAGTTTCTTGAACATAGCATGTGTTCTAATGGTCACTCAGTCGATCCAATATATATCTTCATATTATTTTTATTTTAAATGTCAAGCACTTTCCATCTAAAGAGCCGTTCTATCTATCCCAGAATTTTCACTGAGGATCAAGGCTTTCGGTAGTCTTATTACATTATAGTTTGTTTATTTTTCGTTAGGTACAACATATTTTTTATAGAGCTGTAGCTGGTTTTGATAATTTTTCTATTGAATATCTTTTGAAGTATTCTTTTTGGGGAGGAAACGTTTATTTATTAATTTGATAAAGTTTCTTCCTATTTTAGTTTTCACTGCTCTATTATATAGTGGGTTTATCATCACTGAGGTGTGTCAAGAAAAATAACAAAGAAAAGGATGTTAGTTCAAATAAATTGATGTGTAGACCAATTCTTTCTATTGTCAATTCATCTCTGTTTGGTTTATTAGACTGGTAGGGACAAAAAAAACAAAAAATCATGCAACAACAATCAGCTCTGATGGACTTTGTGTTTGGAAATTGATAAATAGGCACCAAATCCATCCCCTCACACACACTCTCACGGAAATCATTATTTTTCACAATTTCAAACAATCCTAGAGAAGAGTTTTTAATCATAGACCAGTAGTGACCAGTAACACTGACCGGAAATGAACAAGCAAATGGCCAGCAAAGATGGGAAAGGGATAGAGTTAAATTAGGAAAGAGGCCTTGCAACATAATTAAGTTGTTAGCTAAAGCACAACAAATAAGTGTCAGGAAACTTTATTGACACTTTTCCTGCAAATAAATGGTTTATACATACATATGTGAAAGCTGATAGATAGATATGAGGATCATTAAATAAGTTTCAGACTTTTTTTGTATGGGCACTTTTATTGATAGTACACACATGAAACTCTAGTCCCCTTTGAAGTAATCTCCTCTGGCTGCAATGCACTTGTAGTACCATTCCAACAACTTCTGGAAGGCCCTATAGAAGTCCTCTTGTGTGAGTGTGTCAATGACCTTTGTCACAGCCTCTTTCATCTCAATTGTCTCATAATGGCAGCCACTGAGCTTACGGAATAAGCAAAAGTTACAGGGAGCAAGGTCTGCACTATAGGGAGGCTGAGGAACTGTTTTGATGCCCATCTTGCTCAAATAGTCTGTGACAAGGATGGAGTTGTGGACTGGTGCATTGTCCTGGTGGAAATGCCACTGACCCAATTTGAAGAGTGCTGGCCTCTTCCCAAGGAATCTCTTGCTGAACTCCCTTAAAACCTCAACATAGTAACCCTAACCCTAACTCTAACCCTTTGGCCAATCAACTCTGACTTCCTTACTCTTCCCACACCTCTCAACATCCCTCACAGACTCCCTGCCTTCCTTGAATCTCTTATGCCACTCAAAAACTCATGCTCGATTCACGCAAGATGCTCCAAAAGTAGTCTGAAGCATTCCATATGTTTCTGTGGCATTTTTTCCAAGTTTAAAACAGAATGTTATTGCATATCGTTCTTCTAAAGTGTCTTCATGTCCAGATTTGCATTTTTGAAATTCACCAGGTTTAGTAGGGTGTATTCCAATTCCCGCTGTAGCTGTTCCGTTGAACCTGAAATCATAAAAATTGGTCAGTCATCTTAAAAGATGTATAGCCATAACATACTGAATTTTCAAGAGTCTACCACAATTTTAAATGCCTGTACAAAAACAGCCTGGAAACTTATTGAATGCACCATGTAGATAGATAGATAGATAGATAGATAATTGCAATACTAAGCCTAGCTGTGGCAGAAGGTTAGCAGTATGAGGCACCAAGTGAGAATCAGAATCACAAGTAATGTTTTTTTTTTAGCTAGGTCACAAACCATTGCATCATATATACATGAACAGAGTCCCTATGGTGTAATGGTTAATGTGCTGGACTGCAACATCATTGTAAGGAAGTTGTTCAGTTTTGTAATAACAATACCCTTGCGAAAGGTATTCACCCTCTTATACCCACCAGCTATGCATGAAATAGTACTATTACTGTTATTCTATAAGCATGGTTTTGGCATTAAATAACCCTCAAAGCTTGATATGTTGTTAAAAAAACTAAGCTAAACCATATATACATATAGTTGTAAAGTTGGCGACCATAGTCGAGGGCAACCAGAAGGCTCCCTTTTCAATAGCTATTACATTGAGGTGTAGGGGAGGGCACTACTCCTTTCCCTGGATTGCCACACTTTACCCTTGATACATACCTTATAATGCTGAGTGTTAAGCAAGGAGATATCAAGTACCATTTTTAAAGTCTTTAGTATGATGCGACTTGGGATTGAACGCAGGTCTCCCAGACCATTGGGGAACACTCTACCCACAAGACCAATACTAAAATGTTTAGAAATCTAGGTTAAAAATTCATTACTAGAGTTTCTAATTCTCACTAGGTAAACCATACTTCTGGCTTTGTATTACAACTAATTAAACATTATAAATATATATATTTATGTCTGTCTGTCTGTCTGTCTGTCTATATATATATATATATATATATATATATACTTTCTTTTGCTCCTATTAAAATACTTTTATTTGGTAAATTCCCCTCCCACTTGTTCTTCCTCCTACTCTTTATATGAATCTATTTGACTCTTCAATGTGCTTAATATTTCATTATTCTCTCCCCAAAAATGGCTCCAGTTAGGGGTGAAAATATTTGGGATCTATTTTGTGCCTTCCTGAATTTATCTAATCCAAAAGTCAAATGACTCATCCAAAGTTGTGAATGGATACACAAGGTGTCTGTCCTATTTAATCAAACATGTTTAAAAAAGAAAATTCTACACGCATATATATATATATATATATATATGCTAGCTAATATAACATATATATTTATGTATACATCTAGATCTCCGACTGTTACACCATCTATATATATATATATATATATATATATATATATATATATATATATGTGTGTGTGCTTGTGTGTGTGTGTGTGTGTGTGTGTAGTGTAATGGTCAATAGTATAGGTAGGAAAGTGATTGAAACTAACATGACAATAAACCTCATAAAAATCCAAGTTCTAAATTGTTTTTTATATATCAAAATATTTTATTCATGTTATAATGGGATATTTCCTCTGTACTTTCCCTATATTTTGAATTTTATTGAGTTATCCAATATTTTTGCTTAATTTACTGTTGTTTTAGATCTTGTCTGATGTTTTGGTTGTATTTTATCTAGCAGTGAGTTTTATCTAGCAGTGAGTTTTAATTTTGTATATATATATATATATATATATATATATATATATATATGAAGGTAGCAGGAAAAAATATTATCCAAATAGGTGAATATATCATGATGTAAAGTCGACGTTAACATTTCGGTTTATTAACCATCATCAGGACTTGGATATGAAATAGTTCACATATCGATGTGTGCTTGCTGAGATGACAGGAGCAAATGAGAAATATATAACGAAAAGATACATAAACATGCACATAGCGTTCAAAATTCAAAAGTCATCAGAACGTGTTTGGCACGTCGAAAAATATTTGAAAATGTTGGATTTTTCAAAGAAACGAGACAAAACCTCCCGTTTATTGAGAAATACGCAACAAATAAGTTTACATATGTATAGATCATTTGGAATCATCCATGTTAAATGTTATGTAAGAATGTATTTGGTATATGCTTTTTCCGAAAAGACAGTATGAAAGTAAATATGGATAAAATCCGACAGTATGAAGGTAGCAGGAAAAAATATAATCCAAATAGGTTAATATATCATGATGTAAAGTCGACGTTAGAATATGCCCTCATTTGAATTTTTTAAAGGGTTAATGGGATTTACATGTGGAATATCATCTTCATGAATCCTCATATGCGTCTTTTTAATCCAGGACTTGATTTGCACTCTTTACAATGGAAAACATGTATTACTCTGAGGACGAGGTGGCTATGATAGATTATAAGTCTCTCAAGTTTTTAAATTATCATTTGATTTGACATAGTTAACGTCCAGCTTTTCATAATAGGTTACAATGACAGAGTTTGAATTCCCCATTCTCAACTCCCAGCCTGGCAGATTCACAGATGAATCTCTTGTTTGTAAAGCACATGTCAGCTCTGCATAATACACCTTCCGCTTTTCAATCTCAACACAACTACTCCTAATGATTCAAGCCAATAATTCCTATGTTTTCCTTCTCATTCTTTTACCTCTGCTTCCAAAAACATCAAATTTTTTTAAAGATAATCCTAGGATTAGATGATCATGCCAACAAACAGTGCAGAGCCGTGGCCGTTGCTATAATACAAAGGCCTACCGGATGATCAGGTTTTAGTGGCTGACGTCACGATTAGTGGATATCTGTTTTATTTACTACATGGTTTCAGTCAGAGTTGACTCTGTTTCAGAACCAAACATACCTTCCCCATGTGTTGTACCAAAATGCAAAGGGAATTATAAAAATGGTATTGTAGTGACAGCCATGGCAGAGCTGTCAAATTGGTCACCTACTGCATAACTCTCAGACAGATTTTAAATGAATTAAAAGAGATCTAGTATCACAATTTTACTGGCACAATTGATTCCTTTGTGTGTTGGAACAAGTTACCATTTGAAAGAATATTTGTTTGAAGTTGATCTGTATAGAATATTACCAGTGAAATTTAACATTGTTGTATAATTTGTTAATTCAAATTTAACATAATGATTCATTATTGAACATTTGTACATAGACTTCCCATGCAAATTTTCTGAAAATTTTACTTACAATTCTGTCTTCAGTGTTTGGGAATAATCATCGTCTAGTCAGTTAATACGAATCTTACTTCATTGATTTTATGCTTTATTGGTGGGCTCATTTACATTAGCTGGAGATTTGTAAGTACAGGAAAGGAGTGTACAGTGAGGTTGCATTTGGATCTGGCATTCCTTCAAAGGGGATAGAAATCCAACAAAGTCTTTTGTTAATGTTAATGATGCCTTGGATTTGAAACTATTGCGGACTTCAGAATCTTTATCTGAGAAAGTTTTTGTGGGTGGCAGAGAAGTTTTTTTGGAGAGGCAGCATGTGTATATAATATTAGACACACACACACACACACACACACACACACACACAGAGGTATATATATATATATATATATAGAGAGAGAGAGAGAGAGAGAAAGAGATAGGGTTAGAGAGAGGGTGAAAGTGATAGATTGTTACTGAGCTATAGGTAAATCCTTAGATGGGCTGAGTTATTTAGCCTAGGGACAGCCACCAGTCTAGAAGAAAGAAAAGTCTGAATTTGAATCGTCTTTATTCCATATAAAAATTGACTTTTGGCTGCATGGTACTTGTGGTTGAGGAGTTGGATAAATTCATACATAGATTATCAAAAACAAAAAGCCTCTGTGTATATATATATATATATATATATATATATATATATATATATAATGAAATGAACAAATCATAATAAAAATGCTTTTACTTGAATTAGAAAAGAGCTCAAATACTGGCCAGTCGAGCAGGATAAAACCCAAATAAATTTCTTAAAATACAATCATGCCTTCATGTTTCATCTAAAGATTGCAAATATCTTTTTACAAATACATGAAAGTTGTATTCATAAGACTGACATAAGGAGATAAAACATTTATTTATTTTAGGCTACGTATGTATATATGGGGTGGATGTGTATATATCTATATACAGCAATAAAGAGAGAGAGAGAGAGAGAGTAAGAGAGAGAGAGTGGATATTTATGTGTTTGCAAAAGGATGAATGACACTATATATATATATATATATATATATGTAAGATAGATTAAGAGAGAGAAAGTGGCAATTATTTGCCTGTAGAGGTGTAAGTGAGTAAAATGAAGGCTTTACAACTCGGATATTTATTCATTAAATTCATACCTTTTGCATTTCAGAAAATTGATTACAAAAGGTGTGCAAAAAATAGCTCACATATTTTTACATGTACACAGAGTAGCATTAGTTTTTTTCTGTTGGAATTATTGAAAATTTTCATCCAATTTACAATTTTCTTATTTTAATAGATGTTTATATATATATATATATATATGTGTGTGTGTGGGTGTGTGTGGGTGTGTGTAAATTCATATTCATATATATGCATATATGTAGAAATTTGTATGTATCAATATACGCATATTAAAAATACCATTGCACTGGTTAGATTATATGTGTGCATATGCATATGTGGTTTTATTTGTATATTTATATTACCTTTCTAGATCAGTGAGATATATAAGAATCTATATCATTTTAAAATCAGGAATGTGTTCATGCATCTACGTGGATATGCATAGCTATTGGATGTTAAATATATGTGATGAGTGTGTGTGTGTGTGTGTGTGTGTGTGTGTGTGTGTGTGTGTGTGTGTGTGTGTGTGTGTGTTCATTACACATGTAATATATATATATACATATGGTTTTATGTATATGTATATCTATGTGTACATGTTTGATGTTGAATATATGTATATTTTTTACATGCATTCACATGCATATATATATATATATATATGTTTGTGTGTGTATACATACAGAAGCATGTATTTCAATACCTGTATTCTTTTCTATCATTAATAAACATACCTCAGGATTTCCCATATCACCTATGATATATATATATATATATATATATATATATATATATATATATATATATATATATATATGTATGTATTTATGTGTGTGTTTGAATGAAGGTATATGTACATACATCTGTAATATATTTACATACAAACTGGTATGTAGATATATGCAGATAGATGTAGATACTCTTTTTATGTTACACATTTGGGAAATAGTTTGATTGAGTTTTAAATTTATTTATTTAAAAAACAACAACAACAAAAAAAACAACACTTTTCCAACTTTGAACTGATTCCAACTAAAAGCAATGCGAAAACAAGTTCAAAATTAAGTAAATATGAAAAAAAAAAGGTAAAACAAAAAATATGCAAAACATGATACATTAAAATTATATGTTTGTTTATGTGCATCTATATATCAGTTATATCAGCCCAGAATATTCATAAAGTATAGAAATAAAACGAAAAAAGAAAAGAATTTTGTTTAAAATGAAAAGGTGTTTTTTATTAAGCAACATCAGTTCTTGATACTCTAACCAAGTAAGAAGAGGAATGTTGGAAGGAAAGGAAGATTAAGCTTTAAAAAAAGAAGAAGATGAAGGGTTTACGGAAAGAGGATGGTAGAAAAAGGAGATACAAAAAGAGAAAGACAAAAGTGAGAGGTACCACAGAAATAAGAGAGATTTTTACTGGAAAAATAATATGAGAGAAAGAAGACAAGAGAGATAATTGAAATTTGTGCTTTAATCAGAAAGAGGAAAGAAAGAAAGCATAAAACAAATTAAGAATATAAAGGGAAAAAATAGATTTTAAAAAACCTAAAGAGAAAGCTGGAAGGAAAAAAAACCCCCAAAAAACAAGAACAACAACAGGAAAATGCATATAAGAGAAATACAAGGTCTGTCCGCAAGGTACCAGCCATTTTAAATATCTCAAGAACTGGTATTATAACCTTGACATAATCTAGCAACCAATCAGATAAATCTGATACTCTCCTGTCGGGTTACTCAGTTAGAAGTGAGAAACAAATTAAATCTATATTCACAGAGACCAAGTGATATTTGTGGGAATAATGCCCTGGTTACAACACTCTTTACATGACAGAAAACTTCACCTTCTATTATCATAGCAACACATCCTGGTATAAAAGAAAAAATGCTGAGAAAAATCTTCCCCTTTTCTCCAGAATACCATAGCATTTGATTTGTTTATATGTTAATAGAAGTAGAAGATACAAGGAGGAAATGTGAGTACATGCAGAAGAGTTCTTCATTGTATGTATATGTTGAAAATACTTAAAAGTAATTATGCATCTGTAACAGCAATACGTACTTATTAGAGTTCTTTTGTTTGTTGCATTCGGTTTTACAGACATGTCAGGTATATTGTTCATTGTGTGTCAAACCATTCCACCATATTTTAAACACTTGAAAGTACTTCCCTTCTCAAACATTCTGTAAAGTCCTATTCTGGGATCTCCATCAGTTGCTTTGTCATGTTCACTTTAACTTTGTCCATGGTGTTTTAATGATGATTTTTTTTGATTTAGGAAAAGCCAGAGATCACAAGGAGACAAATATAGACTGTAGACAAGCTGACATAACCATTTGATGGATATATTCACCCAAACACATGGAGAATGTGATACATGGTCCATTTTTAAGTGGAGTACAGCTAGTTAGAATTAAGAATTTTCTTTCATCTAAACTGGTTGCCACACTAAAACTAAAGAACTTAGTCAGCCCTAGTATTTACCCATAACTGGAGGAAGAACAGATGAAATCATACCTTTCCCAAGGACATTAACATAAAGTGAAACACGAATGGCCTTGTCCAGAATTTGAACTCATGTTGCTGGGTCCATTTCCTATGACAATAAATGCTCCACCATGCCCACTTCTACATTGAGTAGGTGTGTGTTGTAATTTACTAGTAGAAATTTCAGGCTTTCTGTCAAGTGTACATTGCTGCTATAAGATTCCCAAGATTTGTCTTGGTGCTTTATTTTTATACCAGGATGTGTTGCTATGTTAATGGTGAGTGAAGTTTTCTACCAGTTGTGTGACGAGTGTTGCCAGCGAGGAAGTTATTTCACAAATCTGTCCTGTCTTTTACACGGCCCAGTCAGCTGAGGTTGTAGAATACACTGACTGCATCTCTGCAGATGGGTAAGACTTCCCCAACAAGTGTCCTGGATATGACACTAAACTATTTGATGGTGAGGCTCCAGTGTTACTAGAGCTTTGAGGAATGTGGAGTACTCCTTTATTGCCATCACTCCCAGGTCCACTTCGGCCCAGAGTGGTAGCATCTGATAGGGTCCTATCTATGGGTTGAAGAGAACTCAACTGCGTACTTATGCTAAACTGAATTGCTTAAAATAGAATTGTTCATATGTGTGTAAATGGATTTGGCATTAAATAACCTACAATGGTTGATATGCCATGAAACCAAACCAAACCAAACCAAACCTGCCTTTACAAGATTATTTCATAAAACTTTATATCACACAGTCCTTGATATGAATTATCTGTCCTCCCCCAATTAGCGACGGATAAATAGTAGGGAGGACAAGGTTCTTCAGCCTTGGTAAGGACATCTATCTAGGAGGAAAACTGAATTCAAACCAGCTTTACTCCACTTAAAAACAGTCATTGAGTCACAACCTGCATATAGAGGTGGAGTTAGAAAACACAATTAGTGTTAAAGTTACCACTGTAAGAAATGGAATCAGCAAACCAGTTTCAAAATCCAAGATGAAGCTGTTGGCATTTTACTTCATGCTAATGGCCCGTGAAAAGGCATGAATCCATCTGTTCTCTCTCCAGCTATTTGTAAATAGTCGGGCAGACAGGTTCTTTTAACCTTGGTAAGGCAGTTAGTCTAGAAGGAAAACTTTGAATTCAAACCAGCTTTACTGCATTTTAAAAAAATTGATCTTATGTCACATGTTTCCTGTGGCAGACAGGTTGGGTAAATACACACATCATAAAGTAATGTTAGTTTGCCTACACTCCACATTTGTCTCCTTGTGATGTTTGACTTTTCCCAGAGATAAAAATCATCATTGAAACATAATTGACAAGATTAAGGTGAATGTAACACAGCAGCTGATGGTGATTCCAAAATAGAACTTTGTAGACTGTTTAAAAAGAGGTTGGTTGGTTGGTTGGTTGGTTGGTTGGTTGGTTTTATGGTGTACCAACCCTTTTTGGGTCATTTAACCCCAAATTAAATTTCAAACAATTCAGTTTAGTATAAGTATCGTTTTTATTAACAAGCAGTTAAATGATAAAACAGTTCTATTTCAAACAATTCAGTTTAGTATAAGTACGCAGTTTCAATGATAAAACAGTTCTATTTCAAGCAATTCAGTTTAGCATATGTACACAGTTTACTTCTACTTGATCCATGAGTAGGACCCTATCAGGTGCTTCCACTCCAGGCCTGAATGGACCTGGGAGCAATGGCAATGAAGGGTTCCTCCGCATTTTTCAAAGCTCCACCATTACTGGAACCTCACCATCAGATTGTTTAGTGTCGTATCCAGGACACTAGTTAGTGGGGAGGGGTCTTACCTCTCAGCAGAGATGTAGTTGGTGTATTCTACTGCCCCACCCCCAGCCGACAGGACGAAAAAGAGGAAGTGATGCTGGAACGAGGGTGTCATATCTCAAGAGGAATAATTTTAAAAGTTAAAAACGAGTGAGATTGATACTTGTTGCTTTTTTCCATATTTGAGGATTTGTGTCTTTCTAAGATGAACTTGGTAAATATTACGTGTTCAGATTACCTTGCTGTGAAGCATTGGTTAAAATCTTGTTCACAGATTATTACTATCATAATAAATTTTGATTCGTATTATATGTCCAACACCAGTGGTCATATACTTATACTAATTTGAACTATGCAAATACCAAGAGAATGAGGGGAGAAAATGAAAATAGTTACTGAAAGATGAAAAGAAAGAAAGAAGATTGAAAAGAATTTAGAAGAATGAAAAAAGAAAGAAAGAAAGAAAATGAGGAAGAAAATCAGAGGTAAAAATAAAGAAAAAACAATGCAAGAGAGAGGAATAAGAGAGAGAGGGGGGGGTAAAGTAGAAAATGAACAAATAGAGAGAGGGGGAGAGAGAGAGAGGGTGAAGTAGAAAATGAACAAATAGAGAGAGAGGGGGGGAGAGAGGGTGAAGTAGAAAATGAACAAATAGAGAGAGAGAGAGAGAGAGAGAGAGAGAGAGAGAGAGAGATAGCGAGAGACCTTTCTTTCAATACAAGTAAATGAATAAAATAAGAGAAGGCTATCAAAAATAAAGAAGAAAGAGTGAAAAGAAGAAGAAAAGGAAGAAAAGAAGAGAGAGAGAGAGAGAGAGAGAGAGAGCGAGAGAGAGAGAGAGAGAGAAAAATGAGATAGTTGGTGAGAGAAAAGCAGAGAGAGAAACTTGGGGAGGAATAGAAAAAAAGCAAATGGAGAAAGAAAACTTTTCCTCACATGAAAATAGATAAATAAATGAATGTAATAAAATGAAAGTGAAGAGGGGAAAGAAGACCAGAGGCAAAATGGAGAAAAAGAATGCAAGGAAGAGAGAGAGAGAGAGAGAGATAGAGAGAGAGATTTTGGCTAAAGTAGAGAATGAGCAAACAAAAAAATGAGGCCTTTCTTTCCCATTCAAGCAAATAAATAAAATCCACAAAAAAATGTATGTAATGGAATATGAGGCTTGATAATCATACTTGGGAATTTGCCCATCATAGAAATTTAATTGGCAACCCACACAACATCCAAATCTTTTCTCTTATTCATTCCTTTTTTATTTTATTTACATCATATTTCATAATTCAATCTCTCTTTCTTCTCTTCCTTTTTCTCCTAAGACTTAAAAAAAATATACCATCTTCTTTAGATTTCTTCTCACTCTCTCTCTCTCCCTCTCTCCCTCTCTCTCTCTCTCTTTTTTACTCTCTCTCTTTCTCTTTTACTCTCTCTCCCTCTCTCTTTTTTACTCTCTCTCTCTTTTTTACTCTCTCTCTCTCTTTAACTCTCTCTTTTATTCTCTCTCTCTTTTTTTTACTCTCTCTCGTTTACTCTCTCTTTTACTCTCTCTCTCTCTTTTACCCTCTCTCTCTCTTTTACTCTCTCTCTCTTTTTTACTCTCTCTCTCTTTTACTCTCTCTCTACTCTCTCTTTTTTACTTTCTCTCTTTTTTTACTCTCTCTCTCTCTCTCTTTTATTCTCTCTTTTATTCTCTCTCTCTTTTTACTCTCTCTCTCTCTCTCTCTCTCTCTCTCTCTCTTTTCCTATCTTTTCTTGCCTTAATTCAAATCTATGTGATTATTTGCACATATGTTGTAGCACTTTTCAAAAATCTGGAATTTCTCTTTAAATTTCTGAATGCTGTTTATAATTTATCAACCATTTTTTTTTCATCAACCAACACATATTTCTTTTTTTTTTCCTCTCTCTCTCTCTCTCTCTCTCTCTCTCTCTCTCTCTCTCTCTATGTTTTCTTTTTCATTTCAAAGTTTCCATTACTTTTTTTTTCATCAGATTTTTAAAGTTGGAGGAAAACTAAGAAAGAATGGAAATGGTGTAAACATGTTGAACACTCCAAAAATAAATACAGTTATTACAGAAATGATAAATAAAAAAGAAACTATCAATAAGCAATGATTGGTAGAAAGCAGATTACTTATAGTCTATTGTGTGACAACAGTTTGTTTATTCAAGTAGGTAATATGTTCAAATAAAAGTATTATTTAACATTGAATTTTTTTAAGTAGAAGCTTTAAAATAAGTGACCATCATCATCAACATCATCATCATCAAGGCATACTGATAGCATAAATTTCCTTGACTTTCTCTTGCCAGTCATTCCTACCAGGCACCCATCAAGGTAAGTCTTCTCGACGGCACCCAGTGTCTGCACAGAGTTGATGAATGTCAGTTTTTGCCAGTCAATCCATACGAGAATGTCACTTCTGAGTTCATCTTTACTTTGCCAGCAGTGCATAATATGTCTTGCCTGATGCATCTTGTTCATCTTACCTGGATAGTTCACTTGATAGGAGGTAAGTGGCCATAAAGCTGCTGTTTGGTGAGGTTTTTCTTCAAGGATTGGTTCAAAACAGTCAGTAGCAGTCTTGCATATCTTCAATTCAGTTTTTTGTTAAGGTGTTGGTTGGTTGGTTGGTTTTACAGTGTATCAAGCCTTTTTGGGTTATTTAACACCAAATTAAATTTCAAACAATTCAGTTTAGCAAAAGTATGTAGTTTAAATGTCAAAACAGTCCGATTTCAAGAAATTCAGTTGAGCATAAGTATGCAGTTTAGTTCTATTTGACCCACAGATAAGACCCTATCAGATGCTACCACTCCGCGCCAGAATGGACCTGGAAGCGATGGCAATAAAAGGGTACTCTGCATTACCCAAAGCTCCAGTATTACTGAAGTCTCACGGTCAGATTGCTAAGTATCATATTCAGGAAACTTGTTGGGGGAGTCTTACCCGTTTAAAGAGATGCAGTCAGTGTATTCTGCAGCCTCAGCTGACTGGCCCAGTAGATGTTTCCTTACTGTTCAAGAGGTGTAACCATACAGTAGTACTGACATGGCTATAGTTTGGAAGAATTCACTGTTTATTTCATCAGCAATTAGATTTTCATATGGTTTTTAATCTTGCAATAGCAGTCCACATTTTTACTATGCGTATGTTGACATCGCTTTCCATAAATAAGATATTGCTACTGAGGTATATGATATGGTTTACTAATTTCAGAGGCTCGCCATTCAGTCAGAAGATCTTGATTGAAACAATTGAACTCTAAGTTCACGTAGAGACCAATACCTCTTGCTGCTTGCTCCAGGCTATAAAAACCCAAAGGAATTGAAGTCTTTTGATAACAAAAATATTATGGTAATTCACCTATGAATAAATATAAATGGATAAAATATCTGACAGAATGGAAGAAAAATAAGACATGAAAATCAATATGAAGTGTTTATGTATTTTATGACATTTTGCTTTGTATAAGCCTCATCAGATAATGATTTGGATAAAATAGTTGTAACATTCCCTAATATTTTTCCTAAAATCAAAAAAAAAAACTGCTTGGCTCTGTCATTAAGTCATTTATCATCATCAACATCAAGTTGTGCTGAGGGCAAGGATTCCCTTAACTTTCTCTAGCCAACCATCCCCATCATCTATTGCTTCTGGCAGGTCCTCTAGAATTGCATCTAATGTCTTCACAAAACTGATGTATGTAAGTCTTTTTTGGTCAGTTAACATTGGTGTGTCCATGAATAGGAGTACATTAGAGAACATCTAGTTGCAATATTACTTTCACATTCGAATTAATACCCTTGGAGAAGGTATGAACTTCCTTATCTCCCCAGCCATGTGTTAAATAGTTTGGTTTGGTTTTATTGTTTTAATTTTATGGCATATCAACCAATGTAGGTTATTTAATGTCAAATCCTTTTTAGACATATATATTAACAATATGATTTGGTTTGGTTTGGTTTGTTTTATGGCATATCAACTGTTATAGGTTATTTAATGTCAAATCCTTTTTAGACGTATATATTAACTATATGATTTGGTTTGGTTTGGTTTTATGGCATATCAAACATTGTAGGTTATTTAATGCCAAATCCTTTTTATGCATATATATTGACTACATGATTTGGTTTGGTTTGGTTTTATGGCATATCAACCATTGTAGGTTATTTAATGCCAAATCCTTTTTATGCATATATATTGACTACATGATTTGGTTTGGTTTGGTTTGGTTTGGTTTTATGGCATATCAACCATTGTAGGTTATTTAATGCCAAATCATTTATTGACATATATATTACATATATGATTTGTAAACACATTTTGTAGATAAAATTTTTAATGAGCTAGAGCTCTTTTTTCACACTGTTAAATGGTTTCACTGATTCTTATCTAATATGAATAATTCTATTGTATTATCTGTTTGCACAGCCTAATGTTTTCAAGTATTGTGATGTATCACTAACAATTCAATTAAAATATCTGTTTACACACAGTTAAATGATCAAACAGTTCTATTTCAAACAATTCACTTTTGCATAAATACACAGTTTAAATGTCAAACAGTTCTATTTGAACCATAGATAAGGTCCTATCAGGTGCTACTACGCTGGGTCAGAGTGGACCTAGGAGTGATGGCAATGAAGCAGTACCCTACATTCCCCAAAGCTTCAGCATAACAGAAGCTTCACCAGCAGATTGTTTAGTGTCATATCTAGGACACTCTTTGGAGGAGTTTCACACCTCTGCAGAGATGCAGTCAGTGTATTTTGCAACCACAGTAAACAGGGCCAACTTTTTAACCTTGGCCCAGTTGGCTGTGGCTGCATCACTGCAGTTTTTCAAAGAGGATGGCTTTTGCATTAAATAAACAGTAAAGATTGATATGCCATTAAAACAAAGAATATTGCTTTTGATTTTGTCTTTACTACTCGAGAAATGGTCAGCATTTCTTCTTTGTCTTGTATGGATGGTTTGTGATATAGGAGGCAAGTGGTCATACAGTGGCAGTTTTGTAGGGTACTGTTTCAAGGATTTGTTCAAAACAGCACATAGAATTCTTGTTTAGTTCCCATTTAGCTTTTTCTACAAGTGTTTTGTTAAAAACAAAGCAAACAAAAATATCTATTTTCAACATAATAACCTTCCTAGTAAATGCATTCAATCAAATTTTTCTTTATTAATGGTATAGCTCAAGCATAATTCAGACAAAATTTCATTTTGGAGAAATGGTTGGTGAAATAGCTATTGTTGTATGAAATGGAATTGGCGGGATATGACTGTATACATCATTTATATAATTTACTCCACAAAATCGGCAGAGAAGTCACTTCCGTTTATCATGTCCTGATGATGATCCTAATCATCAGTTGGGGAATACTTTTTATCATTACTTCAACACGACTATTTTAAGAGAAGCAACAGAGTTGTGTTCTAGCTAGCTTTACATATCTCTGGGAATTTTCTGGAGAACTTTGGAATAAAAGACCCTGAATTCAAGGTACAATTCCATACTCCCATTCCATCCAGTCTGTATAAGAGTCATCAAATCCTCATTCTTTAAAAACCAAGACTTTTTTTTTTACTTCATATTGTTCCTACTTCTACTCTTACAGAAAGAGATTTGTAGATCTTAAAATGGTATTTAGATTTCTTGGTCACTTAGGTAGAGAATGACATCATTTTATGAGTTACTGAAAAACAGTCAATCATCATATTGAGAGTGACAGGCATTGACAGAAAATTGAACAGAATTGTTCTTTCAGTGTTTCTTTATGAGTTAGACACTTCAAATGATTGTTTATCTAAGTAAGCAAAATTGGCAACTGTAGTGGAGGGCAAACTGAAGGCCCCCTTTTCAATAGCAACAACATCAAGGTGTAGGGGAGGGCTGCTACTCCTTCCCTTAGATTGCTCTACTTTACCCTTGATATGTACCTGTGTGCTGAGTATTAAGCAAGGAGGTATCAAGTACCATTTTTTAAGTCTTTGGTATGACTCGACCTGGGATTGAACCCAGATTTCCCAAGCCATTGGCAAACACTCTACTAACTAGGCCAACGAGCTGAAGATCCCAAATTAGTCCCTAATTACATTTGGAACATTTATATTGCTAGTATGTTTTTTAGAAAAAAGAACATGATGAAACCAGTGATAGAGTTACTTTTGACTGATAAAGGCATTAAGCAGGAAAACTAATCAACTTAATTTCGTATATAACAAATTCTTTGTGACTTTGTAATATGATAGACTATGCTGGATTTCAAAATTAAAAAATAATACTGTGACTCTGTCATTAAAGATACAAAAAGGTCTTAATTCAGACTGTTTCCAATTCTAACTGTCCGATGTAAACACGAGGAGAGAGGAAGACCTTTTAAGTGTTTACGAGCAAATCTCACTTACAGCTATAAAGAGACACCCACTACTTCATCTCTTACTGACCCGCATCAATGTCTAAACCACCTTGTCTCTTCAGGTTTCAAGCTCAACTCTCTTCAACAGCTGTCTCCTGAATTCAAAATTATCTGTTCCTATATAATCTATTGATTATATCATTCAGCTAATATTATAAAGACATGTGTCTTAAACCTTTTGATGGGATTTTATCTTCCTAATAATTGCATCATACAATCATAAACTTATATTTTTCTTCCAAATGACAAACACTTGATTTGTTAATGTTCAATATCCTGTCTAGATCTATTTTGACATGGCTCATCCGGCACATGTACAAACCTATGACCTTTTGCGGCTAAGTACACTTACGCTCAAAGATTTTAGCTATCTTACAAGTTTACCCAACAAAATAATTTTTAAACAAATAAAATAATCAATATGATTAATTATCACCCTAATTATTCTATAACTTGAATATTCTAAGATAGCAGAACCCTAAGAAATATAAGATTTCTTTAATAACCATCTGAGGAGTCAAAGATCCAATGATCTAAAGAAAATTGGTCTTTTGTCCAGGAATAATAAAAAGTGGATGAAAAATTAATTACTTGCTCAGATTATGTTACACACTTAAATAAAAATTAGTAATATCTAATGGCTTCTTTCTTTATTAGTGAGGGAGATCATAGTATAATGCTTTTGGACACAAGAAGAAAATAATGAGATTTAGAAACATTTTGCTTTTAATATAATTAAAGATGATGAACATTTTTAATTTGTAATTTCCTGGTTCCCACGCAATTCTTGTGGTCACACCTCCAGTCTACACATTCACATAGACATACCTCCTTCTCACATGCCACTCAGGCAACTTATGCAGCACTTCCACTGAGGAAACACCTGCATTATGTTTACTTTAGAAAACAGGTCTACTTCCTGTTGTTTTTCTGCTTCCAACATCTGATCCTTCTGAGATTCCACCCATACAACTTATGCTGCATTTCCACTGGAGCCTCTGTGTCCTTTTTACTTTAGGAAACAGGTCTATTTCCTGTTATGCCACCCACACAATTTACACAGCATGTCAGAAGGGGTCTTTCAGTCAATATTTAACTGTAACAAATTTGTGCTGTTAGAGCTTGGGCAAGTAAGATAGTTGGTTCACTCAAGTGCTCAGTTGCACATTATTTTTTCTATTGGATATCATGACATATCAGTAACAAGTCCTTTCTATTAATAAAAGATAATAGATAGAATAGATAAAGGATTAAGGTAATTCTGAATAACCTATTTGTAAATAAGAGAAATTATATTAACATGTAAGAAAATATAACTTACATATGTCTGCATGCACCTTTTTTTTTATTCTTATATTTTGTTTCTCTATTCATTTTTCTAATTTTTTATACAAAAGGTAACTTATTTTCATATTGTTCTGATAATGATGGAAAGAAACACTGAAATATTAACTTAATCACCACAATATTTTTCAATTCATCAAATCTAAATTACATATTTCTTGTAGTTACTTTCATCATACACATGCTCATATTCACGATAATATTTGTTATAATATTCAAAGCAACAATTGATTAATGACTACAGAATCTATAAAAATTTGCCAAGTCTGATATGCAGGCCTCATACGGCTAATTACAGCTGCTATTCCTCACTGGTTAGCCATCTAAAAACTGAACAGGTTCATCATGAGTTAACACTTGTTAAAATCTGGTTTTGTGACCAATCACTTAATTTAAATGCAACTCACTAATTGATAAAACCAATTACAATAAACCACCAATAAAATCCAAACATAATTAACACTGCTTTTGTTGCAGGATGTCAAGAAGAAAATCTGAATCTGCTTTTGAAATTCTTTATCTCCACCCATTTTTATGGTTTGTCCTAAGAAAACTGTATAAAGTTTATCATAAAAATAAAAGCTAACTTTACTCTATTTAAGGGTTAGGGTTAGAGGTGAGTTAGGGTTAAGGCTATGGTCAAGGTTATGTTGAAGGCTAGTGTAAGGTTTAAGGTTAAGTTTAAGATTACTTTTAGAGTTAGGTTAAGGTTACCATAATATGTAAGGTTAGTATTAGTGTTAGGTTTTGGGTTTGGTTTAGCAATAGGGTTATGTTAAGTAGTTGCTCATGTAAGGACTGAACAGGTTCATCCCTATTAAAATTTGCTGAAATCTGTTTTTGTGATCAATCAGTTAATTTTAATTCAACTCACTAATTAATAAAGCCAATTACTATTAACCAATGATAAAATCTAAATGTAATTAGAAGAACTGTTTTTGTCAAAAGATGTCAAAGAATGAAAATCTGACTCTGTTTTTGAAATTCTTCATCTCCACCCATTTTTATGATTCATCCCGTCATTGACAATTTGGCACCTCATGATAAAGACAATGGATTCCAATGAATCCAGAATAATCCTTATATCAAGCAACAATAACTTAACACAAAGAGATAAAAACAGGGGACTGAAAAGTGAATAATGAGAAAATCCCAGAGAGAGTTTTTGAGAATCTGAAAAAAAATGTTGAATTCTTAACGTAATTAAATGTTAGTGAATTGCTTTCATTTATTTTGGTATTTAGAATAATCAATGTAATTCTTTTGTAATTCTCTCTTGGTGGTCATTAACTCTCATCAAGTACTGGCTTATTCATCAAACTATTTTATTGGATAAAAGATCTGAAGTTCATTTGACTTGCTTTTTTAATCCTGTATGTCTCTTTCTTAAATGAGGTTCCTTAAACAGGCCATACAAATAACTATCATTATCATCACAAAGTCATGTTAACAGCAAGGAGTTCCCTGAGTTTCTTACCATCTGGCCCTATCAATCATCACTCCTGGTAGATCTTCTAAGCAGCATTCATTATCTGTACAGTTTTGCTTACAAAACTTGCCACAGAAATGGAGGATATCTAACAGATTCTCAACTAAAGAATGGTTTTCCATGCCTAAATAATAATTAAAAAAAAAACAGGGAGGGAAAACTATAGGCCTACTTCTACCCAAATAACACTAAAACACAGCTAGATTATATAATCATTAACAAGAAGTGGATAAATTGTGCTTTGAACAATAAGGCATACTCCTCTTTTGAAGCAGTATCTTCTGATCATAGAATCGTCTCCGCAAAGATTCACCAAATAAGAAACAAACTGTTAAAGCCTCTCATTATGATTGGTCCTCACTTAACGATAGTGATATAAGCAATGAATATATGGTAACTATAATAAACAAGCTTGATATTCTTCTGGAGATATCTGAAAGACATACTTTGAATGATGAATGAGAAAACTTTGTTAGCACCCATATAGAAGCAGCAGCAGAGTGTATACAAACCAAACTAAGAGCTAAAGGTAAAGTTCCATGAGAGTCAAATGACTAACCCAAAGATTTTATATTGGTCTTTTAAAAACTTTCTAAAATCTTTATAAAATGTAACATTTAAATAAGAAGCCTCAGTTACTTATAATTCTGTTGATGCAGTTTCAATACACTGAGTGTACCCCTATAGAAGTTGAAGACCCCACCAAAAAATAAACTGTATACTCTGTAAAAAGGTAAGACTCTTCTTAAAGAATACACTGATTATATCTCTTATAGAGGAATCAGACTCTCCTTAAAGAATTCACTGACTGTATCCCCTGTAGAGGAGTAAAACTTTCCCTGAAAAATACTTTGACTGTATCCTCTGTTTAGAGATAAGACCCCAATTTGACTGTATCACTTGTTGAGGGATAGGACCCCCACACAAAATACACTGACTGTATAGCTTGTAGAGGGGTTAGACAATCCCTAAAGAATACACTGACTGTGTCCCCAACCCAAGAATACACTGACTGTATACCCTGTAAGAAGTCTAGCTCATTGGTCTAGTGGGTAGAGTGTTTGCCAATGGCCCAGGAGACCAGCGTTCACTCCCAGGTCGAGTTATACCAAAGACTTAAAAAATGGTACTTGGTACTTAACACTCAGATTTATAAGGTAAGGATCAAGGTAAAGTGGAGCAATCCAGGGAAAGGAGTAGCGCCCTCCCTACAACTTGGTGTAGTAGCAATTGAAAAAGGAGCCTTCGGGTCACTCTTGACTATCGTTGCCAACTTTACTTACTTATACCCTTTAAAGGGGTAATACCCCTACAAAGAATACAATGACTGTATTCTCTGTAGAAGGGCAACACCCCCTCCCAAAGAATACTATGACTGTATCCCCTTTAGAAAGGTAAGACCCATGCCACAAAGAATACTCTTTAGAGGGGTACCCCACAAAAAATAGGTGGTCAAAGTTTGACTCTAAACTGCATTTGGGGGTGAGGATCTTGTTCTGAAGAGTTTGGAGTACCTCTTAATTGCTATTACTCATAGGTCCAGTCTGACTTGAAGAAGGAGTTCCTGTTAGGGTCTCATGCTGAGTCAAATAGATCTGTTCAAAAAATCATTCTTATTTGGTAGGACTGCAAAAAAAATTCTAAAGAAACAACAGCAGAAAAAATGTAAAAATGAATATGATTCCCTTATCTCTTGGCATAAAATCACACTAAATGCATTAACATAACATTAAAATTACTCAATCAATCATTAAATGATTAAAAAAAGGATATACCTGTTTTTGATAATTTTTATTTAAATGATTTCATGATCTTTGTAGGCCTCCACATATGTTTGTCTCTGCCTCTCACTAGACAAGACTTGACACAAGGTCAATAACCTGAAGGTCAGTTTATAGTGGGGGTTGGGGGAGGGGGAAGTTGGGCACAAGCTGAGGCTCAAGCCCTGCTGGTCTATGCTGGACAGGACATCAGCTCACTTAATGCGATGGGAGTCCACAGCTGGACAAATCTGGTCTAAGGCTTACTTAGTGCAATGAGAGCCTAATGAGCCTAGCTGGACATGGCCTCAAACATGAGTCCAGGCACAGATATCTGGTTATAGCTTAAACTGGACAAAGGGGTCCAGTGCTATACAATGCTTGTCAATAACATCATCGCCTACCCAAGGGTAGCCCAGCCAAAGCCAGGAACCATGCAGCCTCGAATCTGTCCTTGACTTTGGAGAGCAAAAGAGGAACAGATACAGGTTTGATTTGGTTTATTTAATAGATAGATTGGTTTGGTTTCTTTGAGTAATGGCATATCAACCTTTGTGGGTAACTTCATGCCAAAGCCATACTTATAGAAGAGCATTAGTTGTACTATTTTTTCCATAGCTGAGGAGGGATAAGGAATTTCATACCTTTCAACAAGGGTATTAGTCTGAAAGTGAACATAATAGCACAACTGGGATTCAATATAACTTACTATGATGCCAATAGATTGGTAGGTAGAAGAATAGAAAAAGACTTACATACAGACTGTTACAGCTAAAATTTAACTGGTAAAAGTTTCATTGCTATCATAACTATTAATTTTTCAACATTACTTTCCAATCATTCTTTTTCCAACATTTTTTACTTAGTTATAATAATCTTATATAGTATAAAGTATTCTTATCTATTACCAATAATTTATTCATAATTACATGGTTTAAAGTGAGTATTTCTAGTTTATAATCATTTGTATAAACAGTTATCTGTTTCAAAGTATTCCTCTCTAACACCAATAATTTGCAAGGAATAAAATGGTTGGTGCTTTGTTTTACAATGTATCAATCCTTTTCGGGTCATTTAACACTGAAATAAATTTCAAACACTTCAGTTTAATATAAGTATAGTTTTTGTTTATAAACAGTTAAATGTCAAAACAGTTCAGTTAAATGTCAAAACGGTTCAGTTAAATATCAAAACGGTTCAGTTAAATGTCAAAACAGTTCTATTTCAAGCAATTCAGTTTATCATAGGGTTTAGTTTTTTTTAAAGACTGTTCTACTTCAAACAATTCAGTTTCCATTTTCAATGTCAAAAAGCAGTACTGTTTCAAGCAATTCATTTTAGCAAAAGTTCACAGTTTAGTTCTATTTGACCCACAGATAGGACCCTATCAGGTACTACCACTGTGAGCCAGACTGGACCTGGGAGTGATGGAAATGAAGGGGTACTCTGCATTCCCCAAAGTACTGGCATTACTGGAGCCTTACTATCAGATTGTTTCGTATCATATCCGGACAATAGTTGAGGGAGACTTTCTCCTTTGCAGAGATGCAGTCAGTGTATTTTGCAGCCCCAGCTGACTGGTCCAAGATTTATTTGAGATATAGATGGGATTCTATTAGATGCTATCACTCCAGGTCAGAGTGGACCTGGAAGTATTGGCTATGAGGGAGTACTCCACACTCCTAAGATCTCCACAACTGGAGCCTCACAGCTAAATGCAGGTTAGTGTCATGCTTATGATACTCATTTGGCAGGGTTAACTCTCTGCAGAGGATGTAGTTGCTGTTTTGAGTGTTCACTTATGGTCCAAGAGATTGGGGTTTAATCCCAGGTCGAGTTATACCAAAGACTAAAAAAATGGTACCTGATGCTACCTTATTTAGCACTCAGCATTATAAGATAAGTATCAAGGGTAAAGTGAAGCAATACAGAGAACGGAGTTGTGCCCTCTCCTACACCTTGGTAACTATTGAAAAAGGACCCTATTGGTCACTCTCAACTAAGGCTTATTGTCCATTCTAAAAATAGATTTGAATGTTATATGTTTTTTGGGCTTGTGAGTTCAACACTTGGACAAATCACTGACAATAAATGAAATATGTTTGTTCTTGTAACTGACATAATACAAAGAAATGAATGCTCAAATGGGGCAAGGGTAAGTTATCATGGTTTGATATAACAGTTATATACTATTCTGGGTGAGTGAGTTACATGTTTGACAATTGATAAAAATAGCGAGCCAATTCCAATGAACTCCTAGTGTCACAAAATTTATCAACCCAATACAAAATCATCAATATTTTATATATATATATATATATATATATATATATATATATATATATATATATATGTGTATATATATATATATATATATATATATATATATTGTCATCCACAGACAGACTGTTTTGTTGTATCACAACTCTTCAGTGAGGTTAGACATGTTGGACACTTGAAGCTGCGATCGAAACCCACACAACTTTATGTTGGGCTAAATTTTAAGCTGAAATTTTCACTGAATCTATGTTTGATCTCTAAGTTTTCTATATTGACCATTGCCAGAGTATAGTTTAAAAATGAGCATTACTGTAAAATATTACTATTCTACATTAGTCTTATATATGTAAATATATATATACATATGACTTATATAAAAAGACATCTATCAAAATGTGTTAAAATGCTAATCTGTGTTTATATATATGTATATATATATATATAGAGAGAGAGAGAGAGAGATATGAACAGGCTGAGATGGATAGATACATACATAGAGAGATATATGTCTTTTATAATAGTGATGATAATAATAGATTTAGTATCTGATAAGGATATAAATGAGGAATAAAGAATTGGAAAAAAAACTGATTAGTCGAAAAACTGCTGTAAGTACTACTTATACTAACAATGATAATAATCTTTATAAAAACAAATATGAATAATTGGTAATATTAGTTTATAGGTAGTAATAATAAACCCATTAATATTCATAATAATAATAATAATATTAATAATAATAATAATAGAAAGGAAGGAGAGGGTAGTGGTTTTTACAGCCAGGTGAAAAACGATCAAAACAAATGCTTACCTAGTAAATAGACCTTCCTTATTTAATCAATGCTTTAGGTTCATAATACAATATATCCATTAATTTAGTCTTGCCTATTTCCTAGTTCTTCATCTTTATTTTTTTCTTTTGATATTTTTTTTCATAAGGAAATCATAAAAGTTGCCAATAAATAAAAGTCCATAAAACCAGGGAGAGGGGGGGTAGGGCAGATAGGTAGAGAGAGGCTATAATTTTAAAGAAAATGAACAAAACATCGCCACCACCCTGTTACCCACCACCACTTGTCAGTCACTGCTTACCCCTTCCACAGTCTAAATGAGACCCTTGATAAAAACTGAAGTGCATACTCACATCCGCACCCTCAACACCTATCCCTCTACTCACAAACACACACAAAGCAATACAAATAAGATAGAAATTCTCATGGGAAGATCATTTGATTGGTCAGACCTGTTCTGAATATTGTCCAATCAGTAATTAAATATTTACAATCAAGACAAGTTCTAATCTCTCTTTTATTCTCTTAACTTTTCCTTATATCATCATCATGAATCTCTCCAACAACAACAACAACAACAACAGCATAACATTCTACCAACCAGCACTGGTACCTCCACTAACTACATCATCATCATCATCATCTCATTATCATCTTAATCATCACTACATAATCATCATCATTTCCATATATAACAACACTAGCAACAAAAATGACAACAAGAGCAGTTACAGCAACAATATGTGCAAGTTTATACCAATTGTCTTGTGTCTCTCATTAGAGATTGAGTGACAGCAAATCTCAATTCCCATTACCTTTCTCAGTATCCTTGAAGACCAATGCAGTACTATGATTTGGATAGTCCCTTTTTTCCTTGAATTCGAGTATTGTTACATATCACTAACAATTCAATTAAACATCAGTCCTTTTTATGCACAGTTAAAGGATCAAACAGTTCTATTCTTAACAATTCAGTTTTGCATAAGTCATTTGTTTACATACTGTTTAAATGTCAGACAGTTCTATTTGTCCCATAGATAGGAACCTATCAAATGCTACCACTCCAGGCTGGAGCAGAACTGGGAGTAATGGCAATGAAGAGGTACTCTGCATTCCCCAAAACTACAACATTACTGGAGCCTCACCATCAGATTCTTTAATGTCATATCCTTGACATCATTGCAGGGTGGGGTCTTACCCTTCTACAGAGATGCAGTAAGTATATTCTACAACCCCATCTGAATGGGCCATGTTATAATTGAAATAACAGTAAGCTCTGAAGTTTACTTGTTAGTCAGTCATTATGTTACAAAATACATTGGTGAGATGTATTACCGATGTGTAGTCCTGAGCCATTATATGCATGGAAAATCACATTGAGTTAATTAGTATGATTGACAGCTTTTGAACTATAGGTCAATCTGAGACCACATCTCTTACTAAATCAATCAGGTGACCAAAGCAGTTCTAGAAGTTAGAAATCAGTGAGTCAGTGAGAAACACTCAACACAAGTGGTTAAAAAGCTCCATCTCTACACTAACTCCATGTTTAGTTGGCAGAGTGATGGAAATAGGAAAAGTTGCCAAGAAATAAATGTAATAAGTGTACATGAAAATGTGTTCATGTTGTTATTCATTATTCCAGCAGAGAAAAACTTAAAACAACAATAGATGACAACAGAAAAAAAAGAACAAAGTGAAGCAAGGAGATGGCTGATGGCTGATCAGAGAGTTATGGCTAAGTAACATGTATCCTGAATGGGTAAATAATAATTATTTTATCTAATTCTAATAAGAGCTTTTACATAGTAGACTAGAGAAATCTATTATTGACATATAGTATAGCATTCTAGTTAAGTCTCAAGCTCTTAAATACAAAAAAAACATGGAAATATCTGGTTTGATTGACATTTCAGGAACCTGAGTTAATTTTGATAATATGGTTTTGATTGGATGAAAAAATCATTTGATCAGATGAGCCTAGAAGTTAGGAATGAGTTAGTCAGTGAATCAAAAAAGCTCAACTAGAGCAGCTGAGTGCTCCATCTTGCTCATTGATTCCCCATAGGCCTCAGTGGGTGATAAAAATCACTATGAAATAAGTAGTAAGTGCACATGAAAGAGTGTTCATGTTGTTATTCATCATCCAAGCAGAGAAGAACTTAGAACAACAATAGATGATGACAGAAGACAAAAAACAAAGTGATGCAAGGAGATGGATGATAGCTGATCCTAGAGTAAAGGTGAAGTAACATGTACCCTGAATGGGTATATAACAATTATCATACTTATAGTTTTAGTACAAGTTGAGCTCTGGTATATTATTGATGAATATATGTATTGTTAATATTGTAAAAAGAGTCAAGTGAGTACCTGTGCATTGTATAAGTAATATTTAAGGTCAGAAAAAATATAAAAATTTTGTTTTTCATTAAAATTTATTGAGTGATATAGAATTGTATCATCTATCAATATATCACAAAAAAATCCATTAATTTTTACTCTTTAACCCATCCTATTTTAGCAAAAACTAAAAATCAGATTCTACATTTTTTGGCAAATGTATGTAAACAACCTGAAAAAGTATCTGCAAAGATGAAATTTAAAAAAAAAAACAATATTTTAGAATTAAAGGCGGGGATCACTTTGTGTTATAAGTTTAACATAAAATGATTACCCACCTTTGGACCAGCAAGCATTACTGACGATCAGAGATAGGAGAAAGGGACGTGTATTCACCAAAAAAAAATCTGATTTTTAGTTTTCACTAAAATCTGATGAGTTAAAGGGTAAAAATTTAATAAAAATCCTTATCATATTTATATGTAACCCTAACTCCAAACTAGTACCATCCTTTCAGTAGGGGCTGTAGAATACACTGATTACAACTTTGCTGAGGGTTAAGATTCCATCAGTGAGACTACCTGTTGGCCGTGTGTGGCAACCTGTAATGCTTTAGGATGGCATACTGATGGCTGAGTTGTCTATGACTTGGCGACTGATGGTCACATGACTTGTAACACTCCACATAAGCACATGCTTGGTTGGATGGGCAGTTGGAGAATACCAACCTGATCAATTGGCAAGTCATATCAAGCCTATATGATTGTCCTGACCATATTCTTCAAATTGCTCTTGTAGCTAACAAATAACTACCCTTATTTCATTTCAAAGGTATAAGAAGGTGGTAGCTAGGTGTTAATTGCACTGAGGTAGCAATACTTGAAACCATTTAACTGTGGTCAAACAAATGATTAATATTCAATTAGATAGCAGTACTTGATAAATAGAATGACTAATTTCAAATAGCAATGCTTGAAATCATTTAAATTTGTGCAAACAAACAATTGATATCAAATAGTATTATTAGTATTAAATAGTAACAATGGAAGCTATTCAAATGTACAAACCAATGATTAATAGTGAATATTATTATTTGTATTAGAATGCAATACTTGAAACCATATCACTGTGTGCAAACAAATGAGCTCTGACTTGTTTAAAAATAAAGTTACCAACAAAGTATTTGCTTACAAATGATATAAATGTGTGCTTGTGTGTGTGTGTGTGTGTGTGTGTGTGTGTGTGTGTGTGTGTGTGTGTGTGTGTGTGTGTGTGCAAACCAGATTTGGGAATAAATAACCCACAAGGGTTGACAATCCATTAAACCAAGAGACCAAACCAAACTTAACCCAACAAAAATAGTACATCATACAAGACTTTTTAACTCTTAAAATGATTTCACTTAGATAATAAAGCAATTTCCAGTCCAGTCTGTAAGTTAATGACTTTTAGTGTGGGAGGTTCCAGATTTATGCTGAATATAATTTTTTTTGATAATTTAAATTATCATTATAATGAAGACAACTATGGAATGTTAACTTCCCTCCTTTCTAAATAGAAGCATCAGTATCATCGTGGAATATTGTTATGATATATCATCATGGTTCACAAATCAATATTTTAAAAATTATCATTATGTATTTGACTGCAAAAATGGTACATCATAGTATCCTTTTTATTAGGACAATAGACTTAAAATGCTTTAAATTAAACAATTTCCAATCCAATCTGCACGTAAAAGATAATTTGTATGTATGTTGGGTGGGGGTCTAGATTTAAATTGATCATTATTTTAATCATCTGAAGTCTCATTAAAATGGGGTTAACTATGAAATTAGTATCCTTCACTCCTTCCTAAATAGAAGCATCTATATCATCATGGGTAGCTGTTAACTATGAAATGCTAATTAGAATCCTTCACTCCTTCCTAAATAGAAGCATCTATATCATCATGGGTAGCTGTTAACTATGAAATGCTAATTAGAATCCTTCACTCCTTCCTAAATAGAAGCATCACTATCATCATAAACTGCTGATAATTTTCTAAATCATCATAATAATGAACATAACTATGGAACGCTACCTTCACTCCTTCCTTAATAGAAGCATCAGTATCATCATGGACTATTGTTACAACACAAGAGGTTCATAGATCATATGGTGCATTACTAAAATTATTATTATATATAACTTCAATCTAGCAATAAAAGTATATCATAGCAAGATTTTTACTTTAACCTTTAAATGCACTTAGAGGATTAAGCAATTTCAACTTTTAATTGCAACCTAATAATAATTTTGTGGGGGGGGTCTATATTTTCCCTGAATACTGTTTTTTAATCATCCAAATTCTTAAAATCATAAAATAACTATTAAATGCAAATTAGAATTTTTCTATCCTTCCTAAATAGAAGCAGTAATATAATCAGGAACTCCTCTTACATTAGTGGCTGCTGTTATGATTATCAACATGGAATATCACACCTTTGCAATTGATGAAACTGAGTTTTTTTTCCTTTTAATTAACATTCAAACAATTCAAATTCTGAGAAGAGATGTTTGCCATAATTGTGATATTGACTAACTGCACAGATTGGACTAGACCAATGCATTCCCAAAACATAGCAGAAGTTTCTTTGGATGAATGTCCATTTTGGATTGTTTTGGTTGGTTGGCTGTTTGGGTTTTATGGCCTATCAACCCTTGAAGGTTATTAATCGCCAAATCTATTTTTATACAAATAGTCAGTTCTATTTCAAATAATTCAGTTTAGCACGAGTACACAGTTTAATGGTCAAAAACATTTTTATTTCAAGCTATTCAGTTTATTCAAACAGTTCTAATTCAACTAATTCAGTTTAGTATAAGTGTAGATTTTGTTTACACAGTTGAATGTCAAAACAGTTCTATATTAAACAAGTCAGTTTAGTGTAAGTGCAGTTTAAATGTCAAAAACAGTTCCATTTTAATCAATTCAGTTTAGTATAAGCATGGAGTTTAAATATATGTACACAGTTTAATTGTCAAAAGCATTTCTATTTCAAACTATTTAGTTTAGTCAAACAGTTCTAATTCAAACAATTCAATTTAACATAAGTATGCAGTTAGTTCTATTTAACCCATAGATAGGGCCCTATCGGGTGCTACCATTCTGGGCCAGAGAAGACCTGGGAACAATGGCAATGAAGGGGTGCTCCACATTTCCCAAAGCTCCAGCATTACTGGAACATCACCATCAGATTGTTTAACGTCATTGCGGGGAGGGTCTTACCTCTCTGCAGAGTTTCAGTCAGTGAATTCTACAGCCCCAGCCAACTGGGCAATTCGATTGCTTTGTTTTTTATTGTCTGTATCACTTTATCTTCTTGTAAAATATCCACTTTTGATCACCAAATACTTTCCATCAAGTCATGCTTTGGAAGAGAATATAACTTACTCTGTGTGACAAAGTAAGCACGTTTACGCCGGGCATGCAAAATAAGTGATTCTTTCGTGAGAGAAAGAGAGAGAAGAAACTTGAGCACCCTAAAACCTTAATTTGATATAAAATGCAGTCTCGACTGAAAAGAATTTGCAAGAGTGGCATATGCAAATTTTTGAATGTACCAGCCAAGCATAAAAAAGCCATGTTCGGGAGAAAGGCTGATGACATGATTGAGTGAAGACATTATTCTTATTGGAAGAGAAAGCAACCTAGTGAAGACATTATTCTTGTCAACAATCATGGGGATCCATTTCACCCAGTTTGAGAACTGAAACAAGCAATTTTGGTGAAAATGGCTGTTGCAGTGGTACAAACAACACAGGATAAAACAAAGAAGCTTACATGTGATCCTATATCATGCCATTGCTGTAACAGTCCCAATAATTTTGCAAAGGACTTAAAAGGACTGCACTCTGGATAAGATGTTAAAAATTTTATCTTATTAGAGAGATCAGATTCCTATATGATCAATAACCTGTTGACAGCAGTCCCCACCTTTGCTATGCATATGTTACCCAAAATATGTGCCGATCTCTACTTGTTTTTTTTTTTAAGTTCTTACCAATGAAAGAGAACCATTGAATGGCTTGGATTCAATCTTTAAGCTTATCTTCGACTGAAACAAGATTATTTCTGTTGAGTTCTAACAAAGTCAGG
This sequence comes from Sepioteuthis lessoniana, assembly GCA_963585895.1. Classification (NCBI taxonomy): domain Eukaryota; kingdom Metazoa; phylum Mollusca; class Cephalopoda; order Myopsida; family Loliginidae; genus Sepioteuthis; species Sepioteuthis lessoniana. The sequence goes on from OY757914.1 coordinate 79,705,840, forward strand.
ATATTATTAACCTTTCACTTACTAATCCTGAGTATATGTCCTTTGATTCACTTGGGAATAATCTTTGATAAAGAGGTCTGCTATATCAACTTTTAATCAAACCATTATTTTTGATTTGAAGTATCATGTTATTCCTTATGTTCAGAAATGCAAAGTATCCCAAATATGGTTTTCAGCCAGCATGTCTGGTCGCGATTTAGTTTGGTTTCTTTGTTTTATTGGCATATCAACCTTTATTGGTTATTTGATACCAAAGCCAGCATTGTATAAAAACAGTAAGAGTAGTACTTACCCCGAAACTGAGGGTATAAGGATGTCTCATTGAGAGAAAGCATCTAAAACCCAAACACCTAGTAGGTAATGTTAGTTTCTTTGGTTCCTTTGTTTTAATTGCATATCCACCTTGGGTTATTTAATGCCAAATCCATCATTGTAGAAGGACAATAGTGGTAGTATTTAACCTACTGCTGGAGGATATAAAAGAAATAACATATGAAACCTTACATTTACCACTCCTCAAACATTGACTGATAGCTTGTGTGATTGGTGAAGAGCCACTGCCAGCAACCAATCAGAGCGCACAAGACATACAACATTAGGTTCTGTTTTGGGGTACAAATACAAACACTAGAGAATTATCATTCCTTTCCACATGCTGCAGACTGGCCAAGTAAGGCATTAACATGCCAGCAACTTATAAGGGCCACTGACCACATAAGGTCAACCACACAGAAACAACAGACACTTAACAACCCAAGTAACAAGATAAGTTTGCAGTCTTATTATTTTGCAGCCGATGAAGTACACTTAACGATTCCTTAACAATATTTTACACTTTACTCTTTGTATTACACTTGAAATTGATATTGTTATGAATACATCACTTTGTTGGAGTGTCGTGTACTGTTTTCCTTGCCACTACCTCTTTAAGCTTATTTTGTCTGTCTAATTGCTAAAGATAAGAGGGTTCATACCTTACCCAAGGGCATTTGTCTGAATGTGAACATCACAGTGTGACCGAAGTTCAAACTCGCTTACAATAATGTCACTGTCCAGTATTTTAGCCACAAAGATTCTACTGATTGGAAAGTGTTGAGCATAAATAGACTCTTTGAAGAACATCTCTTAAGCTGAAGTTACCTTTTCTAAAACTTTCAAACTATTTGCTGCAATTTCTTTTATTCAAAGAAACTCTCATTATAACAAGTCTGATGTGCTCTATAGACACATTCAACATTAAGAGGGTTAAATTAAACCAAATCAGTCATTATTTTCTGTCAACACTGACAGGTTCTTATGTAGGGGTCCATAGAAGAATGTCACATTAGTTTGTCCTTGCTTCTCCAGCATTGTTCCACATGTCTTCATTATCTTTCTGAGTCCAAAAGTGAATGTTATAGCGTAACTAGAGGTTGAACTCACTCTTTTCGAGGCCATCACATCTATTGACTAAACAAATATGTTTTATGCTATTACAGAGAAATATCCATTGGAGTATGTGTTTATTATTTAGTTTCTCTAAGCCCACATGGGGACTCGAACCCCAGACCCTCAGATTTCTTGGGAGAATTGTGCTTAAAAGTCTGATGCTCTACCGACTGAAAATCAGAGAAAAGAAGCAAAAGGTACCCCGCAAAAACAATCACAGACGCTGACTACGCTAATGACTTGGCGTTACTGGCGAATATGCCTAATCAAGCAGAGACACTACTGCATAGTTTGGAACGAGCTGCAGCAGGCATTGGCCTCCATGTCAATGCGCACAAAACTGAATATATGTGTTACAACCAAACGGGCAACATTACCACACTAGATGGAGCCTCTCTGAGGCTAGTGGACAAATTCACCTACCTAAGAAGTAGCGTCTCATCAACCGAAAACGACATCGACACACGACTGACGAAAGCATGGACGGCTATAGATAGGCTCTCAATCATATGGAAATCAGACCTGACAGATGAAATGAAACGCAGTTTCTTCCAGGCAGTGGTTGTATCGATACTGCTATATGGATGCACTACATGGATGCTAACTAAACAGCTGGAGAAGAAACTTGACGGCAACTATACAAGAATGTTGAGAGCAATATTGAACTAGTCCTGGCGACAACACCCCACGAGATGCCAACTGTATGGCCACTTGCCTCCCATCACGAAAACTCTACAGGTCAGACGAGCCAGACATGCCGGACACTGCTGGAGAAGCAAGGACGAGCTCGTAAGTGACATACTCCTATGGACCCCCACATATGGCCAAGCAAAAGCAGGACGACCAGCCCGAACTTACAGCAGCTATGTGAGGACACGGGATGTAACCCAGAAGACCTGCCGGAGGCAATGAATGATAGGGAGAAGTGGCGAGAGATGGTCAGGGATATCCGTGCGGGCGGCACGACTTGATGATGATGATGATGATGATGATTTAGTTTCTCCTTATTTAAGATTATGACCCAAAATCTATTTTAACCTGCTGGTGCTAAAAGACATTTTTTAAGCTTATTTAGTTTTGTTGAAAGCCAAAATTGTCAGAGACCACATTCTTAACCATTTGTTCAAAGGAAAGTGACTAGATCTGGTCTTTATAAATTTGCCTATTTTTTTGGGATACTTGGTTGAATACCACATTTAGTTGTCTCTGCTTCATATCAAATAACATCCCGTTTACAGAAGTTTTTACTTTTGTTTGGTTTCTTTGTTTATTGGCATATCAGCCTTTATAAGTTATTGAATGCCAATACTATCCTTATAGAAAAACAAAAGTATTTAATCCATAGCTGGGGAGATAGGGAGTTTATATCTTTTATAGAGCTATTAGTGCAAAATCGAACCTGATAGCATTGCAGGGAGCCTCGGGTGGTGTAATCATATTTACCAACCCCTCCGCTCGGGCAGGATATGACACAAGGTCAATTTTTAAGCTGAGTTCAACAGGTTTGAATTCAGAGTTTTCCTTCTCCCTGACTAGTTGCCTCACCAAGGCTGAAGAACCTTGTCTGCCCTACTATTTACCCATAGCTGGAGAGAGAATAATTGGATACATACCTTTCCCAAGGGTAATAGTGCTATGTGAAATGCAATCAGTCTCGTCCAGGATTTGAACTCGTGTCACCGTGTCCATTTCCTATGACAATAACCATTACACCACGGGCACCTCCACGAGTGTTGTAATGGTTAGCAAGCTACATTAGCAAACCTTCCTGAGTCTCATTGGGTACTGCATTCATTTGGCCTTGCTCCACATTTAAGCCAAAAATTCTACAAAAATGTTGCAGTCTAGCACATTTTTCTAAATACCACGGGAACTTCCCCATAAAAGTTTTATTTAAATTTCTAGACTACATGCACTCAATTTGGGTTCTTATTATAACAGCAATACTTCTAATTTGGAAAGAATGAAAGATTTTGATTAGTATTTTATAATTATCTTTTATAATGAGAATTTAGTTGATCAAAAATGACATTTAACATGGATTTGGAATTAGAAGATTTGAAGTGTATTGCGCTAATAAAGATCTCGTTATTGGATACCAATTTTAGCCAAGGGATGGCTACATAGGTTCTTATGCTAATGATAAGGAATGCGTCTATTTCTAAGAATTATGCTTAAAAGGTATATGACAATTGTGATTTTAAATATTTTTAAATGTTTATTTTTAAAGAATTTAAATAGCGATTCTAATCAGCAGTCTGCATTCGATTCTCTTTCTCTTACTCTCACTGCATCTCTCTCTCTCTCTCTGTTTCTCTCTCTTTCAATTTCTCTATCTTTTATATATATATATATATATATATATATATTGCAATTTTTTCTGTAGAAGTCACACTATTTTTCCAGATTTTTCAGCAAAAAAGTAAAGTCGGTTGCCTTAGTTGAGAATGACCCAAAGGCTCCCTTTTTAATAGCTACTACACCAAGGTGTAGGGGAGGTTGCTACTTTTTTCCTAAGAAAAAGCACAAAAATAAGGTGTGCTTATTTTACATAAAAACTATATAATAAGTTATAATAAGTTAAATCTATAGGTTTCTTTGATTTCTTTAGGCTTCATGGGTTATCAAATGTTAAAGCCATCTTTGTAGAGGAACAGCATCATCATCATGTTGCACTAACCGCAAAGATTTCCCTGAATCTTTCCCTCCATCCATCTCTATCATCTTTTGCTCCCAGCAGGTCCTCCAAACTATGTCCTGAGTCAGCACAGAGCTGATGTTAATAAATTCTTCTTTGTCAGTCAACATTGGCTCATTCATGTGTAGGGGTCCATAGACTGGTTTGTTTGTTTGTTTTGTTTAATGGCATATTAACCTTTCTAGGTTATTTAATACTGAAGCCATCATACTAGAACCATAGTGATACTACTTAACCCATAGCTGGGAGGATAAGGTGGTTCATACCTTTCCCAAGGGTATTTGTCCGAAAGTGAATATAATAGCATGACTGGAGTTCAAACTCACTTACTACGATTCCACAGTCTATCGCTTTAACCATTATACCACAAGGACACCCACCAGGGTCCATAGAAGAATGTCACTAATGAGATTGTCCTTGCTTCTCCAGCTGTGTTGCATATGTTTTGTTCATCTTACTTTGTCCAAAAGTGAATGTAATAGCACAACTAGAGGTTGGGCACATTCATTTTTTGGCCCTTATTTTTATAATCCAAACAAATGTGTTTTATGCTATCATAGAGAAGTATCCATTGGAGTGAGTGTTTATAATATATTTTCTTTTTATTTGAGTCTATTTTTACCATAAACTTGTTGCATTTTTGTGTAAACATGTCTGTGTGTAAGATTTGTGTTTTAAGATATAATGTCACTATATAAATTCTTATTTTTAGTCAGTACAAAACAGTAAAAAGTTGAAAAAATGGTAAATTTAGATCGCTACAAATTATAAGAAGACTGTGCGTATTATACAGAAGAACTTTTTTTCATACAATTTCCATGTTCAAAGTTAGACATGCGTATTATACATTAGTGCATATTGTATACAAATAATTACAGTATATATATGTGCATGTGTGTGTGTGTGTTTGTGTGTGAAATGTATAACAATAGACCTTAATAGGTGTTTTATACTAAGTTTTATTGTCATGTACATGTGTTGCATAAAATTCTGCCTGTTTTCCAAGCAGGTGAAAAATCCTTTCCAGTCACAATTTTCACTATTATTAAGCACAAAGCAGTAGATATCAAAGTGCAAAATAAGTACAAGTATTATTGATAGCAAACTCATAATCTTCATTATTATTGCTTATACAAGTCACTGAGCTTAAACTTCATCATTGCTTCTATTATGATTTTTACTCCTTTTTCACATCAGTGTTAGCTGATGGTTTTTCACTGGAGTTTGGGTGACAGCAAGTCTCCTCAACTCTCCAGGACTCGTCTCAGGATTCTTAGCAATGCTGTCGTTTGGATAGTCTCTACCTGTCCACCAACTTCCAAGTCCTCCTGACCTTTTAATAATCCTTTATTTATTGTGCCTATCGCACCAATCACAATTGGCACAATCGTTACTTTCATGTTCCACAGCTTTTTCAATTCTCTAGTAAGGTCGAGGTACTTATCCTTCTATTCACTTTCCTTCAGATTTATTCTGAGGTCCACCGGGACAGCAAAGTCGACAACTTTGCAAATTCTTTTTTTGTTGATTATTATAAGGTCTGGTCTTCTGACCAGGATTAGTTGATCTGTTTGTATGTTAAAGTCCCATTGGAGTTTACATGTGTCATTTTCTTGGACAGGTGCTGGGTTGTGCATATACCATTTGTTTATTATTATTATTATTATTATGCCATTTTGATGTGGAATAGGTTTTAAAGGGATCCATTAACTCTGGCCCCGCTTCCAGTGTTTGGTAATATTTCGTTGGTAGACAATACTCCATTCATATGTTAGTATGAGTTTGATGCACATAATTCACAATGCCAACATGAATATTTGATATTAGTTTGAAAATCATGAAAGATCTTTGTGCTTAAAGGAAATAAAAGACTTGTTGCTGACTTGTTTGGTGTTTAAGTTTATGAGCATGTGAATTTTTGAACATACACAATTAACCATGCACACTCATATATATAAATGTCTTTATATGTAAATGCACACATGAAAACACACAAATAAACATTCATCCTTTCATATATATATATATATATATATGTATATATATATATTTTGCCTGCTCATTGGCCTAGTGGGTAGAGTGTTCACCAATGTTCCAGAAGACCTGGGTTCAATCCCAGGTTGCGTCATACCAAAGATTTTAAAAATGGTACTTGATACCACCTTGCTTAACACTCAGCGATATAAGGCACGTATCAAGGGTAAAGTGGAGCAATCCAGGGAAAGGAGTAGCGCCCTCCCCTACACCTCGGTGTAGTAGCTATTGAAAAGGGAGCCTTCTGGTCGCCCTCGACTATGGTTGTCAATTTTACTTTATATATATATATATATATATATTGAAAGATAGATGGATAAATAGATAGGTGCCTATGGTGTAATGTTTATCATTCAAGGAAATGAACATAGTGACCCGAGTTTGAGTCCTGGATGAGGTTTTTTACACTTCACATAGTACTAGATGTGAATCCAACAACTATTCTCTTTCCAGCTTTGGATATATAGTAGGCCAGAAAGGGCCCTTTAATCTTCGTATGGCTACCAGTCTAGGAGAAGGAAAACTCTGAATCCGAAACCTATGCTCAAAAATTAACCTTACAACACATCCTACTCATGTGGAGGGGTTGCGTAAGTACATACATATATATATATATATATACATATATATATATCCTATGAAATATATACATACCATAAGGCAACTGGTCTAGGAGAAGGAAAACTAAATTCAAAACAATGTTCAAAAATTGACCATGTGCCACATCCTTCTCATGTGGAGGGACTGGGTAAGTACATATATATATATATATATATATATATATATATATATATATATATATTTTATATATATATATATATATATATCCCATGAAATATATACATACTGTATCTCTTATAATCAAGTACATTGCTAACAATTTTTGGGAAAATGCTGATTTTCTTCAAAACTGAAGTTACCAAAGTTTATATAATAAAAACAGCTATTATTAGATATTATTCATTGCTAAACTCTATGATACTGAAATTCTGTAACCAAAAATAAGATGGCAAAGATATATGTAAGATATGTACTTATTTTTTGACTGCTTCATATCTATATTTTGGGTCAAAGTTTAGCATTAAATAATATCTAATAATATCTGTTTTGATTGTTCCATAAGAAATAATAATATTCTGAAATCTTTGGTTTGGAAGAAAATTAACTTTTTATAAAAAAAATTGATAGGGGTGTCCTTTTTTTTATAATGGATAGAGTTCATATCTTTTTACTTGTTTACACATACGCATATATACCCTCCACCACACACACCCAGACACACATATATTTATATATATTGTTTTATCATGAATAAATAATGTTCGACGCACATATAAGATAAGAAATATTTTGTGCCAGAGAGAAATATTATACATCGACTAATGTTGTATTTGTAGTCAGACACAGTTTAGAGCTAGCACAGCTCTAAATAGTCCTCAGACCAGTCCATCCTGCGGGGGTTCCAGCCTCATCATAGCATATATATATATTAGAATACATAGACTGTATCCTTTGCAGAGGAGTAAAATCATCCAAAAAGGAGTGTCCTGGATACAACACTAAACAGCATCTGATGGTGAAGCTCCAATTCTGAAAATCTGTGGAGTGTGATGTAGTCCTTCATTGGTATTAGTCCGAGGTCCATTCTGATTTGGAGTCATAGTACCTGCAACGGTCCCATCTATGTGTCAAATAGTACAAACATAACTGTATGTAAATTATTTGTATTAAGAATAGTTGTTTAAAGATATAATAATTTATTAAGTATTAGCATTGGTTTTTTGAAAGTGCCCAGTCAGCTGTGACTCTAGAATATACCAACTGCATCTCTGCAGAGTGGTAAGACTCCTCCAAGTATCCTAAACAATCTGATGGTGAAGCTTCAGTAATGCTATAGCTTTGGGAAATGCAGAATATCCCTTGTTTAACTCGCTACCTGGTCCATTCTGGCCTGGAGTGGTAGCACCTGAAATGGTCTATCTATGGGTCAAATAGAACTGTCTGACATTTAAACTCAGGGCAGACAAACAATTTATGCTAAACTGAATTGTTAGAAATAGAATTATTTGATCATTTAACTGTGTGTAAACAAATAACTGATGTTTAATTGAATTGTTAGTGATACATTGCAATACTTGGAACTACTTAACTTTGTTGATTTATGCTAAACTGAATTGTTAAGAATAGAACTGTTTCATCATTTAATTCTGTGTATTTACAAAATATGTATACAAATCATATATTTAATATATAGATAAAAACAGGATTTAGCATTAGATAACCAACAATGGTTAATATGCCATAAAACCATGCTAAACCAAACCAAACCAAACCTTATTTGAAAGTAGATGAATGTGGGCAAACAAATGATTTTTATTAAACTGATATAATTACTTGAAACCAGATAATCATTAATATTACATAGGAATACTTGAAACCAAACAACTGTGTGCATATTATTTGTATTTGATAGGAATACTTGATATATAAATGTTTTCAAAAGACTCTTAGGAAACAACTACAAAAAAATATAAATATAAATGAATTATGAATGTGATTCTCTAACCCCAAATAATGAAAATAACATGACTGATTAAAATGCCATTAAATTCAATCAATCAAAGACTTTTATCACAATAATGAGTCAAATTCTAACTGGATGCCTATCCTGATAACCTTGTGCCAGACTAAGCCAAGAACTGTAAATGTCAATTATAAGGTAATTTCATATAACAAACTTTTCTCTTTTTTTCTTATCTCTTTAATTAAAAAAGAAAACAAAAACTGTTTGTCCTTGCCAAAATATCCCATAATATTAGAGGCAGACAAAAACCAAAATTCAATTAATTCTTCAATTACCACATTTGTTTTCATGTTTTGAAGGAATAATGAGTGCAAAACAATACCTTGAAACAAAAACATAATAATCAATATTGAGAAATGTCTTTTTAATATATTTTTAAAGCTTCATACAATCAATTTCAAATCCAACACTATTAGTGTCTGTTTCCTGTCAAGTAATTTTGGCAGTATTTTTGTAGCAAACAACAATTGTTGTCACTGTCCATAATCCCACATCAGCCGTGATTTATATTCAACATTACCTACTCCCTCAAGTCTAGACACTTATAAAATGGCAACAAAGAGTGTTAGAATTTTTTTTGGTTGTTTTTGACATTTAACAGATAAAATCAATTTTTCAAATTTGGGCCCTATTCTATCCTTAACTTTCTGTGCTGTAAAATATAAAAATAAATGTTGCTGAAAATCTACTTAAAATCTGTTAAATTTTTACTTGGGCAAGTCAAGACCTGCTGTTGTTGATAGTATTGTGGTAGTTAGTGTTCTCACATGCTGTGCATTGCTTTATTCTATGTGTGATTTGAAAGCCACACAGTTGAAAGAATAAGTAAAGTTGGCAACCGTAGTCGAGGGTGACCTGAAGGCTCCCTTTTTGAATGCTACGACACCAAAGTATAGGGAAGGGTGCTACTCCTTTCCCTGGATTACTCCACTTTACCCTTGATCCTTACCTTATAATGCTGAGTGTTAAGCAAGGTAGCATCAAGTACCATTTTTTGAATCTTTGGTATGACTTGACCTGTGATTGAACCCATGTCTTCCAGGCCATTGGCGAACACTCCAACCATTATGCCAATGTCCGGTAGATGAGGAAAGGGTAATATAGTAAAATTCAGGAACATATTCAAACTGGGACATAACACTATTTGATGAAGGTGGAGTTGATTATCAGACAGTAAACAGATGTTTCAAGAGATTTTGCTTGGGTTGCAAAAACCTCAATGATCAGGTAAGATGAGGAAGTCCTAAAACAATGGATTCTGAGGTTGTGGTTAAAGATATAGAGGCAAATCCAACAAGAAGCATTTGGAGAGTATCAGGTGTGGTTTATCAACTTCAGCAGATTTTGAATTGTGCCTCACATTACCAGAATATTGCAAATCTTTTGACTAACACTAGAATGGTTTGGTTTGATTTGGTTTTATGGCACGTCAACCATTGTAGGTTATTTAATGCCAAATCCATTGTAATACGTATAAACAGTTCTATTTTAAACAATTCAGTTAAGCATAAGAACACAGTTTACTTCTATTTGACCCATAGATAAGACGCTATCAAGTGCTACCACTCTGGGTTAGAATGGACCAGGGAGTGATGACAGGGAAGGGGTACTCCACATTCCCCAAAACTCCAGAAGTGAGGCAAATCCAACAAGTAGCATTTGGAGAGTATTAGATTTTCAGAGTCATATCAAGGACACTCATTGGGGGGGTCTTACTCCACTGCAGAGATGTAGTTGGTGTATTCTACAGCTGCAACCTACTGGGCAATGACTAACTCAAGTAAAAAGAAATTTTGCTGATAAACCAACTAAAGATCTGTGAAATTCATTTATTCAAAATTAGAAACATGTCCAAAGCTTATCTTTCCATTGATATAAACTTAATATAATTACCTATGAAACATTTTGCAATACATCAGAAGCCCCATGCAATATATCAAGTTAAGTTTTGTTGGTATGTCCATGTGTAGAAGTCTATAGGAGAATGTCACTTAGGAGATCATTTTTACTTTACCGAACTTGTAAAGCATAAGTTTTTTTATTAGACTACATTGCAAATTCATCTATCTGGCTTTCTAATCATACACAAAGTGAAGCAATGCACAATGAGTCAGCACACCAACTATTAGGACACTACCACAGGTACCTTCCATTGCTTGGACTGCTTTGGTCATGAGATAAATGTCTTCAAATGAGAACTTAGCAAAATATTGTAAAAGTTTTGACTCTCCTTCATCATCAAGTCACACTGACAGCATGGATTTTTCTATCTCTCTCTCTCTTTCTATCCATCCCTATCATCTCTTGCCTCTCAGCAGTTCTTTCAAATTAAATCCTGTGTCTGATGTAAATAAGTTCTGGCAGGTCATACATGTGTAGGGGTCCACAGAAGAATGTCACTTATGAGTTCATCTGTGTTTCTCCAGCTGTGTTCCAATGTCTAGTTTGTTTGACTTGGATGATTTTTGAGAGGAGAGTTAAATGACCATACTGCTAACTTTTCCTGGGGTGTTGCTTCCAGGATTTGTTTAAGATAGCTCGTAACATTCTTGTGCAGTTCCCATCTTGCCTTTTCTCTATATGTTTTGTTAGTATCCATATCTTGGAACAGTAACTGTAATGGAAATTTTTGACTTATCTATATTACCTTAAGCATCAAACAGATAACTATTTTATTAATGTACCAAATAGTAAGTAAATATCTGTCATATCTTATTCTAAAATTGTTTTTGTAATTTATGACAATTTTGTTATTGTTGTATATTACTGTACACATTGAACTTCCTCATACTAAATAACCGATTCCAAATTAAATCAAAATTTACAATATGAAATATGAAGTATGATGAAGGGAAGTTAATATGGAAATGTTTTGCTTCAAGGATAGCTTCTTCAGAAATAAAATCTATTTACACAAAAACAAAGTCTACAAGTGATAATGGGGAAAGAAGAATGCCACTTTGTAAATTGTTCATACCAAAAACTTAAAAAATGGTCCTTGATACTTCCTTGCTTAACATTTGGCATTATAAAGTACATATCAAGAGTAAAATGGAGAAATCTGAGGGAAGGAGTAGCACCCTCCTCTACACTTCGGTGTAGTAGCTATAGAAAAGGGAGCCTTTGGGTCGCCCTCGACTATGGTCGCCAACTTTACTTACTTTACTTTATAAAGAGTGCAGAAGAAATACCTCCAACATTTTAAACTATCGCCTGTGTGGTGCAAGTGACTTTAGGCAAATGATAAAGGTAGCTTCATCTAGAAAGTGCCTTAATATTTTTCTTCAGATATGGTGAGTTATGATTCTATCTTGGACTAATGCACACCAGGCATTAGCAGTTAAAACATTTCTTAAAGATTGCTGAATCTGTAATTGCTACACAAATAACTTTCCGTGTTCATCTCATGATAAATTGGATTGATGTTGTTCCATGTGACATTTTTAATACATAACAGTATTGTTTTTCTATCTGGAACAGCATCATTCTGACAATACATGGAATGAGCACTTTGTAGTAATTCCAGATTCATCAGTTTTAAACAATGTTTCAACAGTAAACACCCAGTGTGCACCAGTCCAAGCTGTGTAAGTAACTGATCACATCTAAAAAAATGAAATTGTAAGACATGAGTAAGATGAAACTACCATTGCCTTTTGCGCCACAGTTTGAAATGTAATAGCTATTTTTGTTGCAACCTGTATACCCTGTATTTGTTAAGTTTGGACTTGATTTATATTAGTTTCTTGTTTCACTTTTTATCGGCTAAGTTAGCTGGAGCCGTAGAATACATGACTGCATTTCTGCTTTGGGGTAAGACTCTCCCAATGAATGTCCAGGATGTGATATTTAACAATCTGATGGAGAGGTTCCAGTAATACTGGAGTTTTTGGGAATGTGGAGTACTCCTTCATTGCCATTGCTCCCAGTTCCACTCTAGCCCAGAGTGGTGGTGCCTGATAGTGTCCAATCTATGGGTCAAATAGAAGTGTTTGACATTTAAAGTCTGTGCAAACAAATGACTTATGCTAAATTGAATTGTCAGAAATAGAATTGTTTGATCATTTAACTGTGTATAAACAAATGACTAATGTTTAATTGAATTGTTAATGATGCATAGCAATACTTGGAACCATTTAACTTTGCTGACTAATGCTAAACTGAATTGATAGGAATAGAACAGTTTGGTCATTTAACTGTATGTTTCTACAAAATGTGTTTACAAATCATACATTTGATATATATGTAAAAACAGGATTTGGCATTAGATAACCAACAATTATTGATATACCATAAAAACCAAACCAAGCTAAACCAAACCAAACCAAACCAAACCAAACCAATTGTTTTTTGTTACTTTATATTGTTTCGTATAAAACAAATAAAAAATAGTTCAATTCTATTCTCTTTATCTCGTGTAGATTTAGTTTTTGCAAAATAAAATTTCATTTCCGACAAAGATATTAGTGAAACATATCAATTTAATTTTCCATATTGACTTCCTTTTCTCATGTACTTCTATCTTTACACATACACACACACACACACACAATATATATATATATATAAAGAGAGGGAGAGAGAGAGAAAGAGAGAGAGAGAGAGTGCTGCTGAATGGTGTCCTTAACTCTCACACAGACCATCCAAGTAAGATAAATAAGATAAGTTTGGCAAAAGGACAAACTCATCAGCAACATTCTTTTATGGACCCTTACACCTGAACACACCAATGTTGGTTGACCAGCAAAAACATTCATTAACTCAGTGTGGACATTGGATGTTGTTGACAGGATGAACAAAATGCGGTGGCCGATGGGGACAGATGACCAGAGAGAGTAAAATGAATCCATGTTATCAGCACACTTTGATAATGATGATAATGATGATGATCTATGAATATAAAAATATTCAGAGAGGGAGGGAGAGAGAGAGAGAGAGTGAGGGAGAGAGAGAGAGAGTGAGAGAGAGTGGGGAGTAGATTGATATTAAAAACTGTATATATATATATATATATATTTATATATATATATATATATATATATAGGTACCATTGAAATTGCCAGGAGATCTAATAATTTTCAGTTATACCTGCCTGAATATTAATAACAGGAAAATCTTTTTCCCAAGGGCTCATTCACCCACAGCCAAGGTAATTTTACCAAAAATCAAAATATTGGACAGAACACTTTTCCATAGGGCTAAATGAAATTCTAACTCATCTTGCTGATTTTTTTGTCAAAAGAAATAAGCATATCTGCTAACATGTTCACTTAGAATAGTTATAGAATGAAGAGATTGCCCAATCAGCCGGGGCTGTAGAATACTCAAATTGCATCTCTGTAGAGAGGTAAAACCTGCCAATGAGTGTCCTGGATATGACACTACACAATCTCATGGTGATGTCTCAGTAATGCTGGAGCTTTGGGAAATGCGGAGTGCCTCTTCATTGCCATTGCTCCCAGGTCCACTGTGGCCCAGAGTGATAGCACCTGAAAGTGCCTATCTATGGATCAAATCGAAGTAAACTGTGTACTCATGCTAAACTGAATTGTTTGAAATAGAACTGTTTTTGACATTTAACTGTGTGTAAACAAAAAACCATACTTATACTAAACTGAATTGTTTGAAATGGAACTGTATGAAAATAAATTTGGCATTAATAACCTACAATGGTTGATTTGCCATAAGACCAAACCAAAACAAACCAAAGAATAAAGAGACAGGTAAGGTCATGCTTTTCTGAAAGCATTAATGATAAGTGAACATAAACAAAATAAGTTGAAATTCAAACTTGTTTTGCCATTTGGTTATGTGTTGCAACTGGCTGACCTGAAAATCAGCAAAGTGAAACACAGAGTTGAGTTTTTATACCACTTTTATAGTCATTCTATTTTATAGATGAAATATATGCACACTTGTGTATACATATATATATATATATATATATATATATATACATACATATAAGTGTGCATATATTTTAGTGTATAAATATATATATATATATATATATATATATAGTTTAGATTCATCCAAGATTGCATTAGGTCAGATTTTACTCATTTATTTTAATGTTGGGAGCCATGGATAAAAATGCTTGATCCCCGCAGCATTTCCCCTTTCGGGGTGAATCAGGTGACAAGTAATATTGCCAGGTGGGAAGGCTACCTGGAACCAGATGATCAACTTAATATTACCATCACCTAGGTTAGAATTGTTTATAGATATCTATTTTGTAGATCTATCTTATAATTTGAAATATATGCACATATATATGTCTTTTTTTTTTTTTTCAACTATAAAATACATAAAAGGTGTTTCTGATAAATTTTCTTGTCTCTCAGCCTAAAAGCTAGTGTTCACTGTATTCAGAGTGTTACAGAAAAACTGACATACATTCGTAATATAATAACTTTACCAATTCTCATTCAAATGATGTAAAATTTTTTACAATATGTGTATGTATTTACTAACCCCTCCACACGAGCAGAATGTGACTCAAAGTCGATTTTTCAGCTGAAATTAATAGGTTTGAAATCAGAATTTTCTTTCCCCTAGACTGGTTGCCATACCAAGCTTAAAGAGCCCTGTCAGCCTTATTATTTGCCCATACTTGAAAGGAGAATACTTGGATTCATAGCTTTTCCAAGGGTATTAGTGCTATGTGAAATGCAAACAGCCCTGTCCAGGTTTGAAGTTGCTTCTGTTTCATGTTTAGTATTTTTTCTTTTCGGGTATAGAAATACCATTCACTGGTAAAGAAAAGGCTATTAAATATAGAATTTTAAGGTGTTTCAGAATATGTTGTTAAAATTTGAGATAATTCTAATGAGATTTGGTCAAGTTATTAGATTAAAAATGATCATTTTTTTAAAAAAAAACCTATATATTTTAGATGACCTCAAATTTTGATACGGCCAATATACATATATTATACAGTTTATATATTGCTACTCTTCCAGGAGCTGTATGTAAGGCAAATAAAATTTAGAATTTAAATATGTACCTATCAATGTTTGCAACAACAAGACCAATATAGATGTCCCTGAATATTATAATTATTCATATTTAATATTTGAAGGAAATAAAGGAAAGGAAAACTGACTTTTCTCATCTGAATTGTTATTTAATTCTTTGCAATGTGCCTATGGATAATCTTTGGGTTCAGTCAGGCAAAGAATTTAAAAATAATTAACATTTGGATAATTAATGAAATAATTAACACAAGGCTTATTCCAGGTAATTAAGAAGTTGCTGAATGCTGATGTTTTATTAAATTCACATAAATAATAGTAAAAAAAATTAAAAATTAAGTATTAATATAAAAAAGTAAAGGTTGGTGTATTCGGATATTAAAATAATTTTAGCATTTGGTGATTTACCTATACTCTCATCAGATTTGTAAGAAGGAAAAATAAAAATGACTAATTTGCCATCTAAGTATTACACTTGTAACACATACCTCTTCATACTTAGATATGTGCTTATATATCATGTCTGTAGAAAAAATTTCCAGGAAATAGGCAGTTTTAGTCTCTATTTCATTTCTAAAAAAATGCTTTTACATCATCATCATTAAGGTGTGCCAACAACATAGATTCCTTTGACTCTCTCTTGTCCCTATCAGTCATCACTCCTGACAAGTTTTCTTGACGGTATCAGGTGTCCACACAAAACCGATGAATGTAATCTTTGTGCTGGTCTACCAACACAAGTGTGTCCATATGAGAATAATGAGTTTGACCTTACTTCTCTGGCACTGCCCAGCATGTCTTGTTCATCTTACTTGGATGGTTTGTAAGATGGGAAATCAGTGGCCATAAACCTGCAGGAGGTCCCCGTGTTGTAATGGTTATCCTCGCAGGAAATGGATTTGCGGACACAAGTTCAATTCCTGGACGAGACTGATTGCATTTCACATAGCACTAATACCCTTGGGAAAGGTATGAATCCAATTATTCTCCCTCCAGCTATGGATAAATAGTAGGACAGACTAGATTCTTCAGCCTTGGTGAGGCAACTAGTCTAGGAGAAGGAAAACTCTGAATTCAAACCTGTTAAATTCCACTTAAAAATTGACCTTGTGTCATATCCTGCCCGAGCGGAGGGGTTGGTAAATATGATAAACCTGCTGTTTTGTTTAGTTTTGGTTTGGTTTCTTTCTTTAATGGGGTATCAGCCTTCATGGGTTATCTAATGCCAAAGCTATCAAGTAGAAGACCAATGGTACTATTTATCCATAGATGGAGGGATAAGGCAATTCATATATTCTCTATCGGTATTATTCCGAAAGTGAATGTAATAGTAAAACTGGAGCTTGAACTCCCTGCAAATGTCATGGTTCAGCATGTTAGATATGACGCCATGGAGACTCTTCCCCAAATTGAAGGCTGATATCAATTTTGACCCAGGTACAGGTATGGGCATAGTAGGGTGTAATAGCTATTCTGATAAAATTTTTCATTGCTTTCAGCCCTTTTGTGATGTAGTAAAACTAATAAAACTTATTACAGTGGTCATCCAAGAGGATGTACAGTGTGTGGCAATAGATTCCAGTGAAAAAGCAATTTTCAAGGAATATGTGGAGGATTTTTGCAAAAAGCTCAAAAAGCATATAAAAGTGTAGATATATTTATAGATTTCTTCTGTGTCATTTATGACCTGCTAATTTGATTCTTAATTTTCCTGTATTTTGACTATTGTAATCCTTTTTGTATGTGTAAGTGTTACAATAACAAACATCTTGCCATGTGACAAATACCTCACACCATAAATATTGTTGGTTTGTTACTTTTTCTCATATTTTCATCCGATGATTGTGTGATACAGATGAAAATTTTAACAAACAAAATTTAAGATTTCATCAATTGAATATTTTAGGGTTTCTGCAAGAATACCATTGAGTAGTTTTTATGTACTTTTCTTATTTGCATTTCTTTTGTCATTATATATATATATATATATATATATATATATATATATATATATAAATATATATATATATATATATATATATATATATATATATATATATATATATATATATTATATATAATATTCTTTTATTATTATGTAGAGGGTGTCCTCGTGGTATAATGGTTAAAGCGATGGACTGCGGGATCATAGTAAGCGAGTTCGTACTCCAGTCACGCTATTATGTTCACTTTCGGGCAAATATCCCGGGGAAAGGTATGAACCCCCTTATCCTCCCAGCTATGGGTTAGATAGTACCACTACTGTTCTTCTAGGACAATAGCTTTGGCATTAAATAACCTACAAAGGTTGATATGCCATTAAACAAAGAAACCAAACCAAACCAATTATTATATAATTGCTCTATCACCGATATTGAACACTCTCCAAATTATACCGCATTTGGTCGGCTAAAAGCCCACTAGTGAGATCGTGACAACCATACAGACAGACTGTTTCATTGTATCACAACTCTTCAGTGACGCTAGACATGTGAGATGCTTCAAACTGGAATCAAAACCCACTCAACTTTACGTAAGACCAATAACATACCCGCCCAGCCAGCATGTGAACCAACAGCTACTTGGGAATTTAATGCATATGTGTTAACTTCCATGTGTTTACATTTTATGCTATGAAATACTGAAGTGGTCAATTTATTAAAAGATTTGGTTTGGTTTGGTTTCTTTGTTTAATGGTATACCAACCTTTGTAGGTTATTTAATGCTGAAGCCATTCTCCAAGAAGAACAGTAGTGGTACTATTTAACCCATAGCTGGGAGGATAAGGGGGTTTATACCTTTCCCAAGAGTATTTTGCTCAAAAGTAAACGTAATAGCACGACTGGAGTACAAACTCGGTTACTACGATTCTGCAGTCCATCTTTTTAACCATTACACCATGAGGACATCCCGCTTCATGAGAAGATCTTTGCAACATGTATATGAATATAAATATATATATATATATATATATATATATATATATATATCCAAAGATCATTATATAAGTTTCCAGACTTTTTTTGTGTGGGCACTTTTATTGATTGTACACACGTGAAACTCTAGTCTCATTCGAAGTAATCTCCTCCGGCTGCAATGCCCTTCTGGTACCGTTCCAACAACTTCTGGAAGGCCCCATGAAAGTTCTCTTGTTTGAGCATGTCATTGACCATTGTCACAGCCTCTTTCATCTCCTCAATTGTCTCATAATGACAGCCTCTGAGCTTAGGGAATAACAAAAGTCATAGGAAGCAAGGTCTGGACTACAGGGAGGGTGAGGAACTGTCTTGATGCCCATCTTGGTCAAATAGTCAATGACAAGGATAGAGTTGTGGACTGGTGCATTGTCTTGGTGGAAATGCCACTGACCCGATTTGAAGACAGCTTGCCTCTTCCGATGGAATCTCTTCCTGAACTCCCCTTAAAACGTCAACATAGTAACCCTAACCCTAACCCTTTGGCCAATCAACTCTGGTCTATTGACTTTCTTACTCCTCTCACACCTCTCATAATCCCTCACAGACTCCCTGCCTTCCTTCCTTGAATCTCTTATGCCACTCAAAAACTGATGCTCGATTCATGCAAGATGCTCCAAAAGCAGTCTAAAGCATTCTATACGTTTCTGTGGCATTTTTTTCCAAGTTTAAAACAGAATTTTATTGCATATCGTTCTTCTAAGGTGTTGTCACGTCCAGATTGCATTTTTGAAATCACCAGCTGTGACAATCAGGCTTTAGTAGGGTGTATTCAAATTCCCTGCTGTAGCTGTTGATTTGAACCTGAAATCATAAAAATTGGTCCGTCATCTCATAAGATGTATAGCAATAACATAGTGAATTTTCAAGAGTCTACAACTTTAAATGCCTGTACAAAAACAGTCTGGTTTGGTTTCTTTGTTTAATGGCATATTAACCTTTGTGAGTTATTCAATGCCAAAGTCATCCCTGTGAAACACCACTGATACTATTTAACCTATAGCTGGACGGTTTAAGAGTGTTTATATCCTGCCCAGATGTATTGGTCTGAAAGTGAATGTAATAGCGCAAACAGAATTTGAACTCACTTACTTTGAGGTTGATCTCCAACTCTCTCTCTCTCTCCGTGTATATATATATATATATATTTCTATGAAAACTGCCCCCCACACCAACCTTTTTCTTTCACAAATCTGGCAAAAGGCAATGTATGATTTGAGCACAATTTTCATGCAACATTCTTTCAAGATTGTTTTTCTTAATCTTCCCATTTTATGTATATTGCTACTGACAAGCAACCTTTTCCTGCACTCATCTATAAAATTACCATGAAAAAACAATACTTACAGATCTAATGATATAAATATCCAAGGAATTTTAAGATTAAACTCTACTTTCTAATGACTTTGAGCTATCTATAAATAGCAAAGAAAAAAGTTAAAATTAGATAGCTAGAAAAAATTTAGTGCAATTAAAAGATAAACAACAATCTATAACTTTGAACATAATTTCTACAATGAATCCTTTAGAGGTAATGCCTCCTATGTATGGCAATAAAAACTATTACATATAAAAGGAGCACAGTTAAACCATGAGTTCAAATCCTGGATGAGACTGATAGCATTTCACATAGCACTAATACCCTTGGGAAAGGTATGAATCTAATTATTCTCCCTCCAGCTATGGGTAAATAGTAGGGCACACTGGGTTCTTCAGCCTTGGTGAGGCAACTAGTCTAAGTGAAGGAAAACTCTGAATTCAAACCTGTTAAACTCCGCTTAAAAAATTGACCTTGTGTCCTATCCTGCCCTAGCGGAGGGGTTGGGCAAGGAGGTGCCTGTGGTGCAATGGTTATCGTCGTAGGAAATGAACACGGCAACAGGAGTTCAAATCCTGGACGAGACTGATTGCATTTCACATAGCACTAATACCCTTGGGAAAGATATGAATCCAATTATTCTCCCTCCAGTTATGGGTAAATAGTAGGGCAGGCTAGGTTTTTCAGCCTTGGTGAGGCAAATAGTCTAGGAGAAGGAACTCTGAATTCAAACCTGTTAAACTCCGCTTAAAAATTGACCTTGTGTCCTATCCTGCCCGAGCGGAGCGGTCGGTAAATATGATAAGCTATATTCTTGTTATGCTATACATGTTTTATATGAGGGACCAACAGATGAAGGGTAGCCACAAAAACTTTATCAAGGGCACTTCAGTTGATGCAGCATTTGAAAGGACTTTTCAGTATGATTATCTGGTTTCAGAAATAGAGAGTCTTCATGATTACAGATGAGCCAAGGTATTCCAGCTCTCATAGCCCAAAACTGAAGGAATATACAACTGTTAAACTCCGCTTAAAAAATTGACCTTGTGTCATTTCCTGCCCAAGCAGAGGGGTTGGTAAATATGGTTAAACCACTGGATACAGTAAGCTTTCCACCACAAAACACTATTTTTTCAAAGTTGGCATTATTGGGGAAAATATAGTATTACACATAAGTAGAGTTCTAACAATTTTAGTATAGCTTTAAGTAGAGCATACATTGTGAGTTCTAAAAAAGGACTCTTTTTTTGGTCATGTCTCTTCTGAGAAACTCTGTGACAGCAAGCAGTAGCCAGGAATGAGTAAGCAAAGTTGGCAACAAAATGGGGGAAAAATGCTTTGCACATACAGATCCATAGATGATTTACTTTTACTTTTTTATATCTACAATAATTTTTTTTTTTTTTTGGTTATGTCTCATCATAGAAATCCTGTGATAGCAAACAGCAGTAAGGAATAAATCAAGGTAGTTGACGACTAAGGAAATAAAGGAAAAAAAGAACAAAACTCCAAAAGGGGGGAAAAATGTTCACTTGAAGTTGTTGGTACGTTTTTTTTTATTGCTTTTTCTTTTACTTTCTTTGTTTTGTTTTTTTTTTACATTTTCTTTAAAAATCTATGTTGCAGTTCAGCACATTGGCCACAAGGCCATATGAGCTACTTCTAAAAAATATGAAATAACAAAAGACATAAACAGCAAAAATGAATAAGTTTAAGCCTTGCATTTAAGCCCCATTCCCCAAAGCTCCAGCATTACTGGAGTCTCACCATCAGATAGTTTAATGCCATATTCAAGACTCTCTTTGGAGGGGATCTTTCCCCTCTGCCGAGATGTAGTTGGTGTATTCTACAGACCCAGCTGTCTGGCCTGGTATGAGATTGAGCTCTCTTTATTTATTAATATTACAAACTATATCATCAATATTCATATATATATATATATATATATATATATATATAATGGTCACATAGGCAAGAAACAGATTATTACCAAGTACAGTAGACTCAATATCTACACTATCCTAATTCATATCACTGATATTGTACACTCTCTATTTATGAATATAACAAACTATACCATCAATAATATATATATATATATATATATATATATATATATATATATGTATATTAGTTTTTATATATGTTTAATAACAAGGATGTTTATCTGTGACCACAGGTTTCATGTCATCCTATGACAATCATCCGGCAGTGAAAGAAAGATATGTCTTTCTTTCTCTGCTTGATGATTGTCATTATAAGACGGTATGATTCCTGTGGTCACAGTTTAAGAACCATGCAATTAAATATATTTAAAAATTAATATATATTCATTTATTTATTATTATATAATATATTAATATTAATATTATATATTAATAGAAATAGTTCTTTAAAATGGTATTATACACCCGTGAAATGCAAACCAAAGGTTGGTGGCTTACAGATTGATGCCCTTCCAGAATTAACAGAGTAATCCTTACTTGTGGAAGTAAATCTAACAAATGGAACTGATCTAAAACTATGCATTTCAGAAAAATTCTTACCTACACATATGCTTGAACACACATTGTATGAAAATCAAGTGCACATTAGATAAAATTGAGTAATCAACAAAAAAATAAACAGTGAAGATTGTAATGGTAGTGGTGGCGGATTATAATGATGATAGAGATGGTTGTTATAGTGGTGGTGATGATGATGGTAATGTTGGCAATGATGATGAGTATTATTGTGATGATGATGATAATGATAATACAGATGGTGGTGGTGGTGGTGGTGGTGATGATTAGTCTTTGATTCAATTCTGGTTTCTTTGTTTAATGGCATATCAAACTTCATGTATTATTTAATGCCAAAGCCATTCTTGTAGAAGAAAAGTAGCTGTGCTATTTAACTCCTAGTTTGGAGTGTAAGAGGGTTCATTCCTTTCTCATGAGTATTAGCATTTTAAGATACAAACAAATCACCAAATCCAGGTCAGAATTAATTAACTAGAAGGAAGGAACATTTCATCCAATGGATTTTGCTATTTCAGAGAATGCTCAAGTGAAAAGTGAAAGAAAGTGAAAAGATAGACAAATATTTGGATCTTGCTAAAGTTGAAAAAGATGTGAAACATGAAAGTGACAGTGATCTTGATTGTTGTAGGTACCCTTGGAATGGTCCTGAAAGGCCTAGAAAAGAGACAAGGAGAACTGAGTGACAATAAAGACCATCTAAAACATAACACTTTTAAGATAAGCAAGAATACTTAGAAGAGTCCTGGAGACCTAAGGTGAATTGCTATCTCTCAGACTTCCATGAAAAATCACCTGTTAAAACTGGTTTGGAAAAAGCCATTAACATTTTCCATTAATGTAAAAGACCATTAACATTTTCTGTTAATGCAAAAAAAACATTAACATTTTCCATTAATGAAAAAAAACCCATTAACATTTTTTATTAATGTAAAAAAAAAAACCATTAACATTTTTTATTAATGCAAAAAACCCATTAACAATTTCCATTAATGCAAAAACGACCATTAACTTTTTCCATTAATGCAAAAAAGACTATTAACATTCTCCATTAATGCAAAAAAAAAACATTGACATTTTCCATTATTGCAAAAAAAAACTATTAACATTTTCCTTTAATGCAAAAATCACCAGTTAAAACTGGTAAGGAAAACCTACATGGAGTGATGATGATAATGATCACACATAAATTTCAATGATGATGATGAGGATCAAGTCAAGCAGACAACACAAGAGTTCCTTGACACTCTCTTGCCATCCATCCCTATCATCTATCACTCCCGGCAGGTCCCCTAGGTTGCATCCAGTGTCTGTACTGAGCTGATGTCTTTACTGGTCAGCAAATGCTGGCACATTCATGTGCAGAAATCCATAAGAGAACATCTCTTATGAATTTGTCTACTTTTGTTGCAGTGCTCCACATATCTTGTTCCTCTTACTTAGATTGTTTGTGAGATGGAATACACATTCATATGTGTATGTTTGTGTGTTAGAGATAACTACTTGCCCCATAAACATAATAAGCAAAGAATAAAATCAAAAGGATATATTTTCATAAAGACATTGCAATTAAACAGAAATTTTTAATCATAAATTAATAAAAAAATATCTAACACTTGCAGTTAACTCAATAACGCCTGTATTTTTAGAGTTTTAAATTGGACTTTAATATCTGGTGGGGAAGATAATTTTAATTAGATACTCCATAAGATAACTTCGACAAAAGTACAATCATTATTTATCCAGTGATAAACCTTATTTATTTATTAATTTATCTATATACTTATTAATTCATTTACCTATTTTCCCAAGTTTTACTTTTTCAGTTTTATTTGTTTTTCATTTTTGTTTATTGTATTGGCAGAGTTCACTGATGAGGAGACATTTAATAATAATGGCAATCACATCCCCGACCAATACACACCGTTTTCAAAGTGAGAAAACTTATTAAGTTGTTATTTTAATGACTCCTTCAGAACCTGAAATTATTGATTTTTGTTGTTTTTTTTTACCCTTTTTGTTTTAATATAAAATAGAAAAAGAAAGAAATAATGAAAACAAAATCTTTTAGCGAGGCAAACCTTACACTTTTAATTAGAAATGGAAAAACAAAAACAAACAGAAAAATAAAAGAAATTAAAAGACCTGTTTGGCAGAAAGAACAAAGCATCAACTAAATAAATTAAAGCAAAATAAATTAAATTTGATAAATTACCAAAAACCAAAACAACAGCTTGTCTGGACTTAGTTCTTTGTCTTTTTTTTTTTTCATCTTAATAAAAAGATACCTTACTTTGGAACAGTGGTTACCAAGCTTGTTTTAAAGCCTGTAATGAGCTGGATTTTCACTGAGTGCCCCACATACTTGTTGCTTTGAGTTAGGCAAAGCTAGAGGCTGCATAGCCAAAGAATTCTAGTTATTAAGCTTGCTTTGAAGACCATTACTCATTTAACTGTGTAGAAACAAAAACTATATTTATATTAAACTGAATTGTTTGAAATAGAACTGTTTGACTAAACTGAATAGCTTGAAATAGAAATATTTTAGACAATTAAACTGTGTATCTAAGCACCAGCTCATTGGCCCAGTGGGTAGAGTGTTCGCCAATGATCTGATCATAAAAATGGTATTTGAAACCTCCTTGCTTAAGACTCAGTAATATAAGGTACGTATCAAGGGTAAAGTGGAGCAATCCAGGGAAAGGATTTGCGCTTTCCCTTACTTTACTTTTAGTTATCTATGCTAAACTGAATTGTATGAAATAGAACTGTTTATTTGTATAAAAATGGATTTGGTATTAAATAGCCTACTAAAGTTGATATGCCATAAAACCCAAACAAACAAGTCCATTACTATTACAAGAAATTTCATCATCACTGAGTACCTTATATTTGTGACCTTTTGCCAGACTTAGTGTGAGGTGACATTGACATTGAGTAGTGATTAGAAAACTAATCTTGCAAGTCATCTGTAGTTAGTTTGATCCTCACTGTGTGCTCCATACTGTTGAACATGTGCCAATCAGAGACTAGGGTTTGCTTTACCATCGAATAGGAATTAGTGATTTAGTTTAGAAACCTGTATTAACTGTAAGGATCTTGTTCCTCTCTGGGTGGCTCATACTTTTGACCTTGTGCCATAGAAACTAAGCTAAGTGATACAATCAAATCGAGAGGTGTCTGGACATATTGCAATTGCGTACTTTGGTTACTTTTAGCAGAATGATCGACAAGCCTGTCTCATTAACCAAGTAGTGATTGGATCTTTGCTGGGTACTTCATAATCGTGGCCTTGTACCATAGTTTGCCAAACTTAATTCATGCCAATGCAAAGAGCAGAGCTTTATCATTGAGCAATAGCAAATTTAAGCTACTTTATCTCAGTGACCAACTGAATAATCTACTGACTTGAATCTTCATTGAGTATCCCACATTTTTTGGTCTTGTACTCTTCTTAATTAGCAAAACTAAATAAATATGAATACTAACAAAAAAGAAAAGGTGCTTTGCAATTATATAGCAGAGTTATTTTATCTTGATTATAAACAAGCCCATTTCACGGATCAATTTGAAAATACATGTATTTACCTAAACCCTTTAAATTAATCTTTACTCAAAGTACAACGGTGTCCTCGTGGTGTAATGGTTAAAGCGATGGACTGCGGAATCGTAGTACGCGAGTTTGTACTCCATGTGCTATTACGTTCACTTTCGGGCAAATACCCTTGGGAAAGGTATGAACCCCCTTATCCTCCCAGCTATGGGTTAAATAGTACCACTACTGTTCTTCTAGGAGAATGGCTTTGGCATTAAATAACCTAAAAAGAGTTGATATGCTATTAAACAAAGAAACCAAACCAAACCATCAAAGTACAACCTAGTCTGAATTAAAAAATTTTCTTCTCTGGTTGCCATACCAAAGTTAAAGAGCCCTATCTACTGTATAATTTACTCATAATTAAATTCCAAATGGTATAAGTGCAATGTGAAATGCAAACAGCCTCATCCAAGATTTGTACTCAGATAGCCTATTTGGTTGGTTGGTTGGTTGGTTGGTTTTTATGGCATATCAACCTTTGTAGGTTATTTAATGCCAGATCCAGTTTTATACAAGTAAACAGTTCTATTTCAGACAATTCAGTTTAGCATGAGTACACAGTTTAATTGTCAAAAACATTTCTATTTCAAGCTATTCATTTTAGACAAACAGTTCTAATTCAAACAATTCAGTTTAGCACAAGTGTGGTACTATAGCTTCACGACACCTAGTTGGCCGCTGGTTTCGTGATTACCACATGTGTCGACTGGTCTTTCTCTGTTTCTTTCCACGCCCACGTTGCTTTCAGATCCGAGGAAAGAGAAGATGGATGAGGTCCAGTCGATGAAGGTTAGAATTCGTGTTGGAGAGATGAAAAAGTTGCCAAGCAAATTTTAAAAAAATGACGAAAATAAGGCGTTTGTTATGAACAGTAACAAACGTTTATTTACACAGTTGTTTAGATAATTTTTAGTCAAACACCGCAACTGGGAGTGAAAGTAGTTGACTGGCGGAGTTTTAACTGCAATTAGGCAGTGCAATGGCAACGGATTTGGTTCTTTAAGCGGCGAATTCCTGAACCAACTCAATTTTTCGCTTTGGGTGTCCTCCATTTATGGGCCCGAATCCCGAATAATCAGTTTCTGATTGGTCAGCCAATGGGGACTGCCGACCAATGGCTATCATCGTAACAATCTCCCCGGTTTGCCCCTGATTGGTTTAGACAATCGGCCAATCAGCCACAGTCATCGGGAGGGGCCACAAGGAGCAGTCCCGTGGTTGGCTGACCAATGATTTAGTGATTCAAGGCCTTGTGCCAAACTTGGTGACACCAACCCAAATTGTCCGCTATTTTAAAAATACATCTTTTTGTTTAAAGTTTGAAATCCAATGGCTCTCTTGACAGCTCTTTGCAGTTGTGCGGATGTTTATTTTTTGGTGACAGATTTATAGGTCAAGAAGCCCTGATCGGATCTCAAACTTTTTCGTACTTAATCACTTGATATTTATTTTATACACGGTTCTCAAAAAATACTTGGACACCCAAAATGAATTTATTTTTAATAAAATACTTATTATCATGATTTAATAAAATTAATTAATTTCCTTTAATTAATTTCGCCAGCCAACTCCTTGACACTTAAATGAAAGTGTCATACAAGTATGCAGTTTAGTTCTATTTAACGCATAGATAGAACCCTATCAGGTGCTACCATTCAGAGCCAGAGTGGACCTGGGAGCAATGGCAATGAAGCGGTGCTCTGCATTCCACAAAGCTCCAGCATCACTGGAACCTCACCATCAGATTGTTTAGAGTCATATCTAGGATACTCGTTGGTGGGCAGGATCTTACCCTTCTGCAGAGGTGCAGTTGATGTATTCTACAGCCCCAGCTGACAGGGCAATCACATAGTTGAGTCCACTTCTTACTATGATAATAATTAAAGCACAAGCACCTTCATAATACAGGGAAATGTAGAAAAGAAAAAAAACCATGACTGAGTGAAGACACTATTTTTCTTAGTGATCACTTGGATCGATTTCACCCAGTTTAAGACCTGAACAAGATGTTTCAGCAAAAATGACAGAGGAAAAGTTTGACCTCAAACTCATTACTGAGTATGATGGTTCTGCATCTGGACCATCAGTGGTCAAGTAGATGGAGAAGGCTGAATTCATCTCTAAGATTTGCCAAATGAAACATTCTGAGCAACATAGTCCCCTTAAGGCAGACAGGTGGTGTGTTTGCTGTCTACCGACTACTTAAAGAAGAAGAAAAGGGTGATTTCAGCCAGATAAAATCTGCATTGTATACAGCTTTTGCAATGGAAGCTTTCTTAGCCTATGAACGAGAATAACATCTTTGCTCCGTGGATTTCTCTACAAGCAAGAATAATGTCTTCAATCCCTCGTAGTTTCTCCACCAACAAGAATTATGTCTTCACTCTCACATGTTTATCAGCTCTTCTACTGGTTCTTTGCATTTAAAATGTTAATAATGACATAATCACTGAGCTCATCAATTTCCTATGATGATAACCATTATTCAACAATAATTTGATGGAATAATGATGGTTTGTTTTGGTTTGGTTTGGTTTAATGGCATATCAACCATTGTTGGTTATCTAATGCCAAATCCTGTGTTTACATACATATTAAATATATGATTTGTGAACACATTTTGTTGATACACACTGTAAAATGATCACACAGTTCTATTTCAAACTATTCAATTTAGCATAAGTCCACAAAGTTACATGGTTCCAAGTATTGCTATGCATCACTAACAATTCAATTAAACATTAGTAATTTGTTTACACTCATTTAAATGATCGAACAGTTCTATTTCTAATAATTCAATTCAGCATAAGTCACTTGTTTGCATTCAGTTAAATGTCAGACATTTCTATTTGACCTATAGATAGGACGCTACCAGGTGCTACCACTCCAGATCAGTGTGGACCTGGGGGCGATGGCAATGAAGGGGTACTCCGCATTCTTCAAAGTTCTCGAGCCTCACCATCAGATGGCTTAGTGTTATGTATAGGACACTCATTGGGGGCAGGGTTTTACCCCTCTGTGGAGAAGCAGTCAGTGTATTCTACAGCCCCAGCCGACTGGACTGAATATAATTTGGGGAGCCGAGTCCCCATCCTGTGGTGATAATTGTTACACCGTGAGCACCTCCATAATACAAGGCTCTTAGAGTTCAAAGCGTTAATAATGACCGAGCTGATTTCTCACCAATACTCTCTGTTGTGAATCCTGCTGGTTACAGTGAAATCTTCTGACCCCTGAAGTATCAGACTTAGTTGAGAAACATGAGTTAGAAAATCTGCTACTATATACTAGCCACAAAGCTTTTATGACAGAGAAAGTTAAAACTTTCAGATTTTATTTAGCTGAAAATTTACCGATGATGTTGGTTACAAACCTTGATCTGAGATGCCTTAAGGCTAATCTTTGTAGTATTTAGAATTTATCTTATAAACAAATAAAAAGAAAGGTTTTCACTCAAATGCTTATGCCATCTAATTGCATAATTATAGGAGGCATAAGCATTAAGTATTTTTAATTGTGGTTTTTGATTGTCTGTCCCCATTTCATTGTATTTCTAATAACTGTCTTAATTTGGTGCAATTACCATTTTACAAACATAATTGCTGACCTTATTTTAAAAGGATGTTAGAAAATGAATTTAATGTGGAAGGAGGGGTTTACTTAATAAATAAAAAAAATTTAATGTTATGAAGCTACCCTTTTAATTTGACTTTTTACAAAATGCTTTTAAAGTGACTTCCCACCCTACATAATGATTCCTGTTTATTTAGATTTTAAATTGAAAAACTCCCCCTGCTCACAAAAAAAAAAAAAATTAATAATGCCTTAAAATGAGAAGAAATTTCTTAAACTAATGTAAACAACTAGTAAAAAATATAACTAACATTGTCATCTTCATGTCATACTGGTAGCATGGATTTCTTTGACACTCTCTCGTCATCTGTTCCTATAAGCCCTCACTCTTGATAGGTCCTTTATACAGCATTAAATGTCTACACAGAGCTGATGAATGTAAGTGCTTGATTGTCAGTAAGTGCTGGTATGACCATGTGCAGAAGAGTCCACACAATGCTCTGCCCCTCAATCAAATTTGACCTGAAGTTGAGAAAATTCTAGGGAAAAATCAGAACAGTTTTTGGAGAAATTGATCCATAATTTCTTTGTTTTTGACTAAACAGTGAATCATCAAAGGAATATATGTGAAAAAATCTTGAGACAACACTTCTGTAAGTTGATTCTCCAAGATATTTGATTCCATACGTATAGCTAACGCTAAACTTTAAAGAACACTAACAACCCATTTTAGTCATTTTTTTAAAGAATAATGAACACAGTTAATGAAATTATGTTAGTTACCTTGTGATTTGCCCTTAAAAATGCCTTAAGTATGAAAGCCAACACCTTATAATTCATATAAACAACACATAAAAGACTATAACTCTCTTTAAAGCATTAGACAGTTTAAAGAATATTCTAGTCTTAATTTGTTAAGAATGATAAATAAAATTAATAAAATATGACATAATTACATAATGGTATACATTTGTTCACAATTTTTCAATATAGATATTTTATTGTACAGTATCTAGATTGTTTTATGTATTTTTATTGTAATTTGAATTCTTTTTCACTTCTTTTATTTTTATTGTTAATTTTTAAGCATTTTGAATTTATTTTTAATGAATTTTTTTCTTTATTTCACACCATTTATTGTGACGTTCATGATATTGCTAAGCTACATAATGTTGTATATACCAATATTCATTGAACAGAAATTTAGTCGAGAAAAGTAAAAAGGCAAATTTGATGAAGGACAAATTTGTCATAGAACAGGGTATTACTGTAAATAGATGTATATGGTAATATGTTTTTATATATATTTGTGGTGCATTCAATAAGTTTCCAGACTGTTTTTGTACAGGCATTTAAAATTGTCATAGACTTTCGAAAATTCACTATGTTATTGCTATACATCTTATGAGATGATGGACCAATTTTTATGATTTCAGGTTCAAATCAATAGCTACAGCAGCAATTGGAATACACCCTACTAAAGGAATAAGGAAGTCAATAGACCAGAGTTGATTGGCCAAAGGGTTAGGGTTAGGGTTACTATGTTGACGTTTTAAGGGAGTTCAAGAAGAGATTCCATCGGAAGAGGCCAGCTGTCTTCAAATCAGGTCAGTGGCATTTCCACCTGGACAATGCACCAGTCCATAACTCTATCCTTCTCACAGACTATTTGACCAACATGAGCATCAAGACAGTTCCTCAGCCTCCCTGTAGTCCAGACCTTGCTCCCTGTGACTTTTGGTTATTCCCTAAGCTCATTATGAGACAACTGAGGAGATGAAAGAGGCTGTGATGAAGGTCATTGACACACTCACACAAGAGGACTTCCGTGGGGCCTCTCAGAAGTTGTTGGAACGGTACCAGAAGGGCATTGCAGCCGGAGGAGATTACTTTGAAGGGGACTAGAGTTTCATATGTGTACAATCAATAAAAGTGCCCATACAAAAAAAGTCTGGAAACTTATTTAATGCTCCTATTATGTGCATATATATACTTGCATATATATATATATATACACATATATATTCTTATACATATATACACATATATACTTATATATTCTTATATCTCATCAGTTGGATAATTGTAAGGAACAATTATTCTTAACTTCTGATGGGTATTTGTACCTTCAGTATAACTTTACCTTAAGCCCTCTCCAAAAAACAGTATAGCTTAAATTTAGCATATGGTCAGACATAAAGAACCTAATGTGGAGCAAACTAACGACTCAGAAGCTTGCTAATGATAAGGTGCTCCTGTAAAATCTACCAAGCTTTTTACTCAGTCAGGCAAAAAGGTGTCAGTTTACATACAGTACCTGCAGTTCCTAAATGGACACTCATTTAATTATTGAGCATGTTTATAGCAGCTTAACTTCTCATGGGAACCGATGTGTTTGCTGTGATTTGGCTTCAAAACTGTATAGTTTTAGAATTGGTACAAAGTCAGAAGTATGGTCACCTCGTGAAGATCAAATTCATGGCTATCCTGCTAACTATTAAATCATGACAAGATTCTCCTCTTAAATTGACTATGGTTTTCTTCGGCATACAAGTCTCAGATTTTTCATG
>OY757914.1:79740610-79838110 GCA_963585895.1 Sepioteuthis lessoniana
AGCCCAAAAGTGAATGTAATTGGGCAACTGATCACTACAATGTTGCAGATGAGCTCTTTAACCACTACACCATGGGGACCCCCCCCATATATATATATATATATATATATATATATATATATATATATATATATATATAAATATATATATATATATTTATGTCTCAGCACAATAAAGATATTAACAGTTATAAAAATATGTATATGAGTTCAAATCCTGGATGACACTGATTGCATTTCACATAGCGCTAATACTATTGGTCATATACCTTGTGTCATATCCTGTCCGAACAGAGGGGTTGGTAAAAATGGTTATAAAAATATGTATCATTTTATCTAAAAACATGTATATGTACTGGGGATGCATATTTGGATACATATATATATATATGTATATATGCACATATATATTGGTATATATGGGCAAATAAATGCACATTCAAAAGTATAAGACAATGTGCTTGCACATCTGAGTTTGTATAATTCTTAGTGAACAAGCCGAACAGTTCTACCATCTTTGAAACATGGTAGTCATCCTTTTGCATTTGCTGACCTGTGTGAACTCCGTTTTCTCGTGCCCTGAACTGACCTCGGAAAAGTGAGACATAAGTGTAACTATCTTTTTAAGGGATTAAACCAGTAGGAATGTGCATTTCATAGAACTAAGTTTCTATTATACCAGGGTGAGTCAAAAATTTTGCAATATTTTCATATGTGCTAGTTTGCAGACCATCATTTAACCAAAGCAGATATAGCTGCGGAGGTATCCTCTGAGGTTGGTAAAATCATAGTAGTTGGTATACTGACGCTTCACTCGTGTCTGATTTGAAAGTTGTACAGATGAATGTGCAACATAGTTTTATTCAGGAACTGATGCTTTACTAGTTTAAACTGGGATTAATTCCATGGTAACAAACAAAAAGAGAAGGCATAGTTGATCCCAGTACAATAACCAGATTGTTCCAGAAATTTTCCTTGGGCTGCAAGAACTTTGATGATCAGGCAAAGTTAGGTAGGCCTAAAATGGTGGATTCCAAGGCAGTGCTCCAAGCCATAGAAGCAAATCT
This sequence comes from Sepioteuthis lessoniana, assembly GCA_963585895.1. Classification (NCBI taxonomy): domain Eukaryota; kingdom Metazoa; phylum Mollusca; class Cephalopoda; order Myopsida; family Loliginidae; genus Sepioteuthis; species Sepioteuthis lessoniana. The sequence continues at coordinate 79,741,677 of OY757914.1, forward strand.
GCTAGTAACACTCAGAGAGTATTAGGTGACTTCAGCATCTCAGAGTGCAGAATGGTTTATCACCTTCAAGACCTCAGCCAAAACATCTGGGGCTGCCAAATTATTTCACATTATCAAAAAATTGCATAACTTTTCACCCACTCTTTTAAATATCAGAGAGAGTCAAACGTTTTTCAGCATTTGCACACAATTGTCAACTGGGGCTGTTGAATACTCTGCATAGGGGTAAGAGATCCCCCCCCAACGAGTGTCCTGTATATGACACTAAATAATCTGATGATGAGGTTCCAGTGATGCTTGGGCTTTGGGGAATATGGAGCACTCCTTCATTGCCATGACTCCCTGGTTCACTCTGGCCTGGAATGGTAGCAACTGATAGGGCCCTATCTATTGGTTAAATAGAACTAAGTGCATACTTATGCTATGCTAAACTGAATTGTTTGAATTAGAAGTGTTTGACTAAACAGAATAGCTTGAAATAGAAATGTTTTTGACAATTAAACTCTGTGCTTACATTTAAACTGTGTACTAATGCTAAACTGAATTGTTTGAAATGGAACTGTTTTTGACATTGAGACTGTATTTATGCTAAACTGAATTGTTTAATATAGAACTGATTTGATATTTAACTGTGTGTAAACAAAATCTATACTTATACTAAACTGAAATAGCTGAATTAGAACTGTTTGACTAAACTGAATAGCTTGAAATAGAAATGTTTTTGACAATTAAACTTTGTACTCATGCTAAACTGAATTGTCTGAAATAGAACTGTTTACTTGTATAAAAATGTATTTGACATTAAATAACCTACAAGGTTGATATGCTATAAAACCCAAACAACTAAACCAACCAAAACAAAACCATTAAGTTTTTTTTTATTTCAGACACATGAAGATTTTTATTGCATAACAACCATACATAAAATGCAAATGATACAATCAAGCCAAATTACTGAGTAAAGCAGGAAATACATATTCCAATAAAAAAGACTTTTATAGGCCAAATTTGACATAGGTATATTTTGGTACTTGAAACTTTTTAGATTTTGCTTTGGTTTCTTTGTGTTGTGGTATCATCCTTATTCTGATATACGATGGACTTTTCCAATAATTGTATAACATTTGACTGTAATTCACTCTAGAAATTTAATAGCAAATAGCTACCCTGGCGACATTTTATTTCATGTTTCTATGATATATAACTTTGATTCTTATCTCTAAGTACATGTTTTTCTTATTTATTTAATGCCCTTTTCTAAGGACATAACACTTTGTTTAATGCCAAAGCCATTCTTGTAGAAGAACAACAATGTTACTCCTTAAACCATAGCTGGAACGATTAGGTGGTTCATACCATTTCCAAGGCTAATAGTGCAAAAGTGAACAAAACAGAGTGATAGGAGTTCAAACTCACTATGATATTGCAGTTCACCATGCCACAGGGTCTTGCCCTAATCTGTTTTAGTTTTTCAACATATATGTAATACTGTGCGCATTGGCATAATAGTTAGAGTGTTTGCTTATGGCCTGGGAGATGGGGTTCAATCCAAGGTCAAGTCAAACCAAAGACTCAAAAATGGTACATAGTGCCTCCTTGCTTAACACAGCGTAGTAAGGTATGGATCAAGAGTAGGTGAAGCAATCCAAGGAAAGAAGTAGCGCACCCCCTGCATCTCGGTGTAGTCACTATTGAAAAGGGAGCCTTTGGGTTGCCCCCGACTATGGTCAGCTAACTTACTTACTTACATATATATTTATATATATATATATATGTAGTACTGTTATAATGTTGGAAAAATAATTAATGATAAAACAGAAAAATTTATATTTATGATTGTATATAAACTCAAAATTTGTCAAATTATTTTGACTAATTCTTCTCAGTTGAGTGGAGTTTGCAATTTTTGAATTTAAATAAAACTGATATCGCAACAAATATTGAAATATTCGAAAAAAAAGATTAAAATTTTGAATTGCTAAAAGTAAAAAACTTATCACATTTAAAACATAAAATGCAAATATAACTGATATAAGTGGTAGTTGTATAAATAAAAGTTTAAAAAAATCAAAACATAAATTTGGAAAAGGTTAAAGATAAAAATAGCAGGAGGATAGAATGAAATAAAACATGAAAGTTAACAATTTCAAAATCCAAAATTCAAAAAGAATTTTTTATGTATGTATGTATGTATGTATGTATGTATGTATGTGTGAGCTTTTGTTCAAAAAGTTATAAGCCATGCACACAAAGAAGAGCATAGCTGAATATCTTTCTTATTGCAAGCTATTCACACAAAAAAAATCTTCAGCTAAGCTCTTTTTTCTGGGTCAAGCTTTGAACTTTATATATATATATATATATATATATATATATATATATACACACACAAGGGTCAGTTGAAAAGTTCACAGGTTGACCAAGATACTCTCATGGAATGTGTCCAAATGTGGCTTATTTTCCAAGGCTTCCTAGAGGTCTACACACTTCTTCCATTCCTGTTGTAGTGCTTTGATCCCATTGGTCAAAAATATCCCCAGCAGTAGATGTGACCAAAAAGGTTTATTTATTTATCTATCAATCTCAGTCCATTTACCATTTCACTCTGTCTCAAATACGCACATCTATCTATCTATCTATCTATCTATCTATCTATCTCAATATATATATATATATATATATATATATATATATATATATGTGTGTGTGTGTGTGTGTGTGTGTGTCTCAGTTGGTTTAGTATCTTTCAATCTATATTTACATACATGCATATATGCCTTCATATATAGATACTAATAAAGTACTGGCCAAATGTTTCACAGATTAGAACAGATTAATCAATCTTTTCACCTGTCAAGTTTCTCTGAATTTCTCAGGTATTGTTGGGCATTTCATACATCTCTTCCATCAAAAAATAAAGAACCTTACTTCCTGTCAGTTTTGTTTTTCTTTCTTTTTTTCATTTGTCTTCAGTTTCTGAAAGTTTTGGAATGTAGAGGCCGTACAATCACTCTGTCAACCCATTGGTGTGACAAAATGGCTGCATAAGATAAATGTATATATAAAAAAGCAGATTTGGTCAAGGGATGTGTTGCAAACTGGAAGACAGAGACAGGCTGAAAACTCAGTCAAGCAGTCTAAGAGAGAGGAGAGTCAAAGATAGATTGGTTTGGTCTTCTGGCATATCAACCATTGTAGGTTATTAAATGCCAAATCCTGCTTATGCATATATATCGAATATATATGATTTCTAAACACATTTTGTTGATAACATTCTTAATCAAGCCTGAGTTCTGGTATGTGGTATTTTGGTGGTTGCTGCGCATATGGCAATGGATGAATGGTTATATATTGTACTGCTGAATGGGTCGGCGAATGTGGCTAGCTAAGTTCCCTTAGAACACATAGAATAGCATGACCGCTCCCTTCCCCTCCCCCCAAAACTACAAGGCCTTGTGCCTTCCATTTATGTATATAAGTGGAAATAAACAAGCCTGAGTTCTTTTCTGCACCCAGTTAAATGGTTTCAAGTACTGCTGTATATCAGTTACAATTTAACATCAGTCATTTCTTTCCACACATAGTTTGCCCTATTTGACCCATAGATAGAACCACTCTGGGTCAGAGTGAACTTGGGAGCAATGGCAATGTTGGGCACTCCACATTCCCCAAATCTCCAAGGTTGGAGCTTTGTCATCAGATTGTTTAATATCAAAACCAGGACACTTGTTTCAGGGGTTTACCTCTCTGCAGACATGCAGTCAGTGTATTCTTTGGCCCCAATCGACTGGACTAGTCAAGGAGAAAGTGATATTGATGGAATAAACTCTCTCTATATATGTAAACATATTTATCTCATCATCATCAAGTTCTGCTTATAGCACAGATTACCTCAATACTAACTCACCATTACTCTTGCCAGGTCTTCTCCACAGTTTGTCATTGCTTTTTAAGTACCCACAGTATCTTGCTTGTCTTACTTTGATGGTTTGTGAGAAGAGAAGTAAGTGATAGTACAACTGTTATTTTGTAGGTTGCTGCTTCCTGGATTTTGTACATTACAGCTTGGAAGAATTCTAGTTTTATTCTATCTGAGGTATCTGATTTCCATAAAATTGATAGCTTATCAATAGCAGTCCATGCCTTTCCTATGTGTATATTGATATCACTTTCTGTTGATGAGATATATCAAGGTATGTGAATGGGTTTATTAATTTCAGAGGATTGCCATTTAATTTTGACATAGCTCCATATATATATATGCTGTTAGGCTCATAAGTACATCCTTACAATTTCTGTTATAAAGAATTCACTTTCTTCTGAATCAAACATAAAGTTGGCAATCCAAAGACTTCCTTTTCAATAGCTACTATTTTTCCTGGATTGCTCAATTTTACCCTTGATACATATTTTATAATGCTGAGTGTTAAGCAAGGAGGCATCAAGTCCCATTTTCTGAGTTTTTGGTATGACACAAACTAAGATAGAACCCTGGTCTCCCAGGTCATTAACAAACACTCTACCCACATGACAAATGAGCCAGGTATTGTAAGCTGGCTGATCATACTCAAGGATGACCTGAAGGCTCCTTTTCTACTCATAGCTACTACACCAAGGAGTAGAGGAGGGCACTACTTCTTCCCCTGGATTGCTCCACTTACCCTTGATCCATACCTTATAATGCTGTGTGTTAAGCAAGGAGACATCAAGTACCGTTTTTTGAGTCTTTGGTAAAAATTGACCTAGGAAGACACTCTAACCATTATGCCAAATCAAGCATACAGACCTAGGCAAACACTCAACCATTATGCCAAATCAAACATACCAACCTTGGTAGACACTCTAACCATTATGCCATATCAAACATACCGACCTTGGCAGACACTTTAACCATTATGGCAAATCAAACATACTGACCTAGATAGACACTCTAACCATTATGCCAAATCAAACATACCAGGGCAGACCTAAGCAGACACTCTAACCATTATGCCAAATCAAACATACTGACCTAGGTAGACACTCTAACCATTATGCCAAATCAAACGTACTGACCTAGGCAGACACTCTAACCATTATGCCAAATCAAACATACTGACCTAGGTAGACACTCTAACCATTATGCCAAATCAAACATACCAGGGCAGACCTAAGCAGACACTCTAACCATTATGCCAAATCAAACATACTGACCTAGGTAGACACTCTAACCATTATGCCAAATCAAACATACTGACCTAGGCAGACACTCTAACCATTATGCCAAATCAAACATACTGACCTAGGTAGACACTCTAACCATTATGCCAAATCAAACATACTAGGGCAGACCTAAGCAGACACTCTAACCATTATGCCAAATCAAACATACTGACCTAGGTAGACACTCTAACCATTATGCCAAATCAAACATACTAGGGCAGACCTAAGCAGACACTCTAACCATTATGCCAAATCAAACATACTGACCTAGGTAGACACTCTAACCATTATGCCAAATCAAACATACTAGGGCAGACCTAAGCAGACACTCTAACCATTATGCCAAATCAAACATACTGACCTAGGTAGACACTCTAACCATTATGCCAAATCAAACATACTGACATCGGCAGACACTCTAACCATTATGCCAAATCAAACATACCAGGGTTTTATAATTTCTAGTAAAACAATATACAATCAAAACATATTAAGTTAATAGTAATAATCCTTGGTAAACAATTGGATCTATATGTAACTATTTTTGATACAAATAATTTGCACACAGTTATATAGTAACAAGCTGTCTGCTCTAATACAATTCATTTTCAAATAGATCTATTTTGTTTATAACAAAGTAGTCTTCTCATCTTTCTTTTATTAGATGTCTACATTTTAGGAAACCTCAAAAGAACATAAAAAAAATGGACAAGTCACAAGCAGAACTACTCCATATTTAACCATTCAACAACAAAACATAAGTCAATAAAGGGAAATATAACTGGTCATATCTTGCCAAAAAATTACTCTCGAACCAGCCCATAAAGTCTCAAACTTCTATTCCTTTGTCAACACCTCATTATATTTAAAAGGGTATGTCAAGTTATTTTCTAATTTCATAAGTAATTACATAGACATTTTAGATATTCTAGCATAGTGTTATGTAGGAAAGATTGACCAGCAGTTGATGAAGGTGGTTGGGTAAAGCTAATTACCAACAATAATCAGTTTTTTAAAAAAGATTTTTTTATTCTCAGAAAAGGTACAGTATATCTCCATTTGTCCTGTTTGCTGTAAAAGCAAATGAGCATATATTATGAGAAGAGTTTTAGGTTTCTCTTAGCCTTGTCTTTCCCATCTCTTTATTGTGATGTACTGCAAATCTATGGTATAACGTAAGTAGTTGTAATTTACCAAGCATTTTGCTTAGATGTGGTATGAGGCTGAATGAAGGGGGCACTCAATGAGAATAGAACTCACTTGTAAAGGTTTTCTAGTCTAGCTTGCTAACCATTACACCACCCAATGTACCCCAGGAATAAGGTAAGTAGGTTGTTACAATGTCATTGATATATAAATTCTTTGTTATAAAAGTGCTTATATAATTTTCAGATAAGAACCACTGGTGTCATAAGAAAACAAAATGTGTACATTTTGGTAACCCTTGTCATAAGTTGGATGATTTTTTGACCATATATATATATATATATATGGCATAAACCGTAATGGCAGGTTTCGTATATATATATATATATATATATATTGGCAGCATTTCTTCATTAATATATATATTTCATTGAACATAATAGAAATTTCTTGTCTACCTATTTTTTTGTTGATCCTATCATATTGCCATATTGATCTTATAATATTCGGCAGGAATCAGTTGATTAATCTTCCACAATTATTTATTTGCCAAGTACCTCCAACTTAGTCATTAAAAATAATTCCTCTCCCTCGATTGGAGTTTTGCAAAAAACCAACATTATATATCAATTTAAATGTCCTTTAGGAGATTATATCTCTGAAAATAATAATATATATGTTGGTTTAACCTCAACTACTCTATCAAGGAGACTCACAATGCACCTTTCTGATACAAGTTCAATAGCACAGCATTTGAAAAAACATTCATGCCCAACAACAGAATTACAGAAAATTCTCCCCGAAAACACAACAATATTAGAACATCAAAATAACAAGCAAAAACTACAGATTCTTGAGGCGCTACAAATTAGGAACATACAACCAAACAACAGAATTCATTTTCAAACCAGTGCTAATGTACTTAAGTGTCTTTAGCTACTGACGGTAATTATAGAAAGAAATCTAAAAGTAAATGCTACACACTGCAACAGTACAGATGGTCTTCTTACAAAGTAGTAATGTACATACAAAAGTTACATCACTTTTGTGATACATCCTCCCCGGATGATGGCCCAAAGTTGGGCAGAACGTACTTGGGAAATAAATAATTATGGAAGATTTATCAACCAATTCCCGCTGAATAAGATCAATTCGGCAATACGAAAGGATCAACAAAAAAATATGCAGACAAAAAATGTCTATTATGTTCAATGAAATATATATATATATATATATATATATATATATATATATATATATATATATATATATATCAAACCTGCAACTATGGTTTTTGCTATTTACATGTTATGACACCAGAATGTAATGAAAATACTGATTAAAAATTAGGGTTGAAGAAGTTTCCGGCATAGTGGCTAATGTGCTTGACTGCAACATTGTAGCGAGTAAGTTTGAACTGTAGTTGTGGTATTATGATCAATTTTGGACAAATAACTGGGAGTGGGGAGGTATAAACCCTCTTGTCCCCTCCCTTGCTAACTATAGGTTAATAGCACTGCTGTTCATCTACAAGGATGGCTTTATCATTAAATAACCAATGAAGGTTGATATACCATTAAACAGAAACCTAACCATCATTTAAAAAATACCAACATTTCTTCATAACACCACAATTTTCAATATTTCAAACATAAAACTAAATAAAACTTATTTCCTTGGTTAAAAGTACTGGAACCAAAACAAGCTTAAGCCTCTCTATAGTCTTGTGACATTGAGAGAAAAGATTGGCCAATATCTGGTGAGATCATTTCATATCTAGGTGATAAGCATCTACAAATACACATGTATATGTATACTGATGTATATATGATAGATATTGAGAGAATGTAATAGGCAGAATATATAATATGTCCTATGCTAGATACATGGAACATTCACACACATAGATATATGCAAAACATCTTCCTCTCTCTATCTCTATCTCTCGATATATATATATATAGGGAAAGAGAGAGAGAGAGAGAGAGAGAGAGAGAGAGAGAGGAGGGGGGAAAGGAAATACATATGCAATATATATACATATATACATCTGTCTCATACAAGATACTTGTAATACAGACTAAAATCCTATGCACACACACACACACACACACACACACACACATATATATATATATATATATATATTGTCATCCACAGACAGACTGTTTCATTGTATCACAACTCTTCAGAGTGGCTAGACATGTAGGAAGCTTAAAGCTGGAATAGAAACCCTCCCAACTTTACGTTAGACTTAATATCATACTGCTCAGATAAAAACATAGAAAATACACAATATGCAATATGCAAGATACATGGAAACAGAACAAGAAAGAAGAAAGACTGTGTCCTTTTTTCTTTTCTTATTTAGTAACCTATATTTAAACACATACACACACACACACACACACACTCATATATATATATATATATATATATATATATATATATATATATATATATATATATGCATGTGTATCTATGCCGACAAGTGTTGGCAATCTTTTCCTGTGTCATTTTTTTTTCCAGAATGTTGATGTAAAAAAAAGGACCAAGAAGCAGATGTAAATTTTTTTTCTTTTTTTTTTATTGATCTTTTGTATGAATAACAATTTTTCCCTTCATTATTTATCATCTTTTCATAGACTTCACTTTACACAATGATTGGCTTGATTAAAATTTCATAAACTCATTTCTATCCGAGTTTTCAGCCTTTGTATATTTTTGGTTTAGTCGATTTTCTTTTTTCTTTTACTATTTATTCAAGGCATATTTAAATGACAGATGCATTTCAATGATAAAATATCCAAAACTACTTTTTTTTTCCTCTGCTGAGCCTGGGAGTTTACTTAAGCAATGATCTACATAAACTATTCGAAACAGGTATTTCATGACCAAATACTGTACACCTAAAATCTTTTAAATGTGATAATCTGTGTCATGAACAAAGCGTTTGTTTGTTAAATATAAAAAAGGTAATAAATTGATAAAACAACAGGACTATTCATTTATATTTCCAGATTAATGAATAGTCATAGATAATGAGGCTCACTAACATGGGTGGAAACTACCCTTGAATACCAATCCTCAAGGAAGTTCTCACATGAAACATGTAGAGCCAGCTTAGCATTCATTGAGTGAATGCCATCATACAATGGAAATATTTTACAGATTAGAAGACATTTTTAGAATTAGATACTATATATATATATAATACAAGAATAATGGTGCATATAAGTATATTTAATTATGTGTGTAGTATATCATGAAAATATTGTCCATTACTATCTCAGAAAAAGTTCTTTTGTCATGATTATGTTTTTTATTAAATGTCTCTAATGTCCTGGTATGACACTAAACTGCATCAGATGGTTAGGCTCCGGATCTTTGAAGAAAGCAGAGTACCCCTTCACTGCCATTATACCCATGTCAAATCAGACCTTGAGTGGTTGTACCTGTTAGGGTTCCATCCATGGTTCAAATAGAATGTTTCAATCATTTACTCAAGATTATTATTAGCAGTAATTGAAACTATTTAACTGTGGGCAAAGAAATTATTAATATTAAAGAGAATAATTAATATTAGATGGGAATACTTGAAACCATTTAACTGTGTGCAAATAAATAAGCTTTAACTACATGTTTAAACATAAAGTTACCAACAAACTATTTTCTTACAAATCTTATATATATATATATATATATATATATATATATATATATATATATCATCATCATATCGTGCCACCAGCACGGATATCCCTGACCCTCTCTCGCCTCTTCTCCCCATTATTCATCGCTTCTGGTAGGTCTTCAGGGCTACATCCCGTATCCTCACATAGCTGCTGTATGTATGTTCGAGCTGGTCATCCAGTGATGTACTCCTATGGACCCCCGCATATATATATATATATATATATATATATATATATATATATATATATATATGTATATATATATGTATATATATATATATATGGAACTAAAAAATGGAAAAGAATCTGACAATATGGAGAAAAATTTTAAAAAGTAATCCAAAGTGATGAATTTATTATTAAAGAAAGTTGACACTATAACATTAATCTGATGATAGTTCATTAAAACCAAAATATTATAGCATTAACTTTCTTTCACAATTAATTCATTATTTTGGATTTCTTTGTTTTTCAATATTTTCTCCATATATATATATATATATATATATATATATATATACCAGTAATATCCAATCAGTGTCTGAAGACAGTGGGGGTGGATTATTTGCATATAGAATATATGAGGAATATCATATAAATCTATGTGAGTGCTCGATGTATGTCTATTGTTATGTCTCTTTTTCCTTCCATGTTTATATAACAAAACTCACATACAGAGCGTATACAGTGCAATTAGAAGTAAAGTTAAACATGTATTGTCATCTGATGAGACAGAGAGTGTAATGATATTCTTTGGTGAAATAAGTTTAAAATGACAATTTAACCAGGTTTGAGTTTCCTTCTAATTTCACTGTATATATATATATATATATATATCTTCGTATATATATATATATATATATATATATATATATATATATATATATATCTTCGTATTTGAATTGAGATCTCGGCGGCCGTTGAACAGATGTATGTAAACAATAGTAATTGTGATTCATAACCATTTAAAATGTACTTCGTAGCAAATATCTCCTTGTAGCTAAATGGTTAGAAGCTTTGGCTTGCCGTTTGAGTCAACCGGGTTTCGATCCCAGCTATGGGAAGATACTGTCTAGCCACACTGATGAGTTCTGAGAGAACGAAACACATCTGTCTGTGGATGACTATATATATATATATATATATATATATATATATATATATATATATAAATGGTACTTGATACTACCTTGTTTAACACTCAGCATTATAAGGTAATTATCAAGGTAAAGTGGAGCTATCCAGGGAAAGGAGTAGTGCCCTCCCCTACACCTTGGTATAGTAGCTATTGAAAAGTGAGTCTTCAGGTCACCCTCGACTACATTCACCAACTTTTACTTATATTAAGACAAAAAGAAAAACATTCCCTTTCTTGGTGTCTTGACACCAAGAAAGGGAATTTTTCCTTTTTGTATTAATATAAAAGGATTTTTTAGCTTTGCTATACACCTAACCCTTGGATTTCCTCCTTGGATCATATAAGAATATATATATATATATATATATATATATATATATATATATATATATATATATATATATATAACAGGACTTAGTATTAGATAATTCACAAGGGTTGATATGCCATAAAATACGAACTCAAAAAAATGTACTGTTTAAATAGCTTTGTTAGAAGAAGCTGGCCTATTTAGATATTAGAATTTATGACCTCATATATTAATTTTGGGTTGATAGTTTATATTTCATTATACCAAAAGATTCATGAAAGTATTATTAGTTCCCATAAGTAAATGATGATTTCAACTCTTGGAAATATTAGAAAAAATGTGTGTACTCCACAGGAACTAATACAAAAGTTATCAGTCTAAGAAACATTGTAAAGTTAGGAATTGTTGAAATAATTTAATCATTTTTAAATTAATTCAATCTTGCATAGGTTCAGCAATATCAATTATAAAACAATAACTTTATCAAAATATAAACACAAACAAAGATATTTATAGAATACAAGAATGAAGATTTATGTTTCATTGGAATAAAAATATAGTTTACTTATAAAATAGAAATAAAAATATTGTCCAGTATTTAAAGTGGGCAAAGAAATGATTAATACTAAAGAGAATAATTAATGTTTGATGGGAATACTTGAAACCATTTAAATGTGTGCAAGTAAATGAGCTTTAACAACATGTTTAAAAATAAAGTTACCAACAAACTATTTGCTTCAATCATGACCATGTAGTTAAATTTTTTTTCATGATATGTCCGTGCTCTTTAAAATGTAATCTTTGGATTAATGCATCCATGCAATCCTCTAAGTTAGTGAGTCCTCTTCCTCTTTTTTTTGACTCAGATATAGTCTATGTCATCTCTTGGATATAAAACCTTGTACATATAATTATTATTATTTCATTCCTTGTGAGTTTTTAATCAGAGCCTGAGTGACAGCGATCTTCTCAGGTTTCAAGGACTCTTCTGAGAATTCTAATTGATCTTAACAATGCAGTGATCAGAATGGTCTCAATTCTTCCTCTAATTTCCAATTCCTCCTGTCTTTGTTCCACCTCTCTGGAGACAGTTCCAAGTGTATCAATAACAATTGGTATTACTGTCAGCTAAATGTTCCACAGATTTTTCATTATTATTATTATAATTATTATAATCATTGTTACTTTTTACAAGCATCTTATGATTAAAATTACCCAACCCCTTTGCTATGGGCAGGATGTGATACAAGGTCAGGTTTTAAGCAAATTACAGCTGGTTTGAATTCAAAGTTTTTCTTCACCTTGATTGGTGCCCTAACTAAGTCAAAAGAACCCAGTTTACTCTGCTATTTACCCATATTCTGGAGTAGAAAAGTTGGATTCACACCTTTCTCAAAGGCATTAGTGCAAAGGGAAATTCAAACAGCCTTGTCCAGGATTTGAACTCACTTCATAGATTTCATTTCCTATAATTATAACTGTTATGCTGAGTGAGCCTCTTAAGCATTTTAGCTGATATCAGCAGTGTTGTGGACTGAAAGGTCTTAATTCTTCCTTTGACCTCCAGTTCCTAAATCTCTTTTCTGGATTCTTGAGGATTGTTCCAAGGGATCCAACAATGATTTGAATCACTGTGTCACTTCATGTTTCATGACTATTTTAGATCTCTGGCAAGGTGCAGGTGTTTATTCAGTTTTTTATCTTTCTTTCACTTCACTGTGTGGTCTGCTGGAATGACAAAGTCTGCTAGTTGACAATTTCTTTTCATCTTGTTGACTGCAATTAGGTCTCCTTTTCTGGCTGGGCCTGAATGATCTTTTTGTATCTCGAAATCTAAGAGTTATGTATATTCAAGAAAAAAACTAGCAAGTCTATAATATTTGATGATATTGACTGATTGATGTTAAATGGCATGCCAACTCACCTGGTGTTATTTAAAGAGTTGCATACATTATACATTTATATTTACGTGTTTGGTTTTATGTCATATCAACCAATGTAGGTTATTTAACACCAAATATTCTTTATAAGTAAAAAGTAAAGTTGGTAACTGTAGTCAAGGATGACCTGAAGGGTCCCTTTTTGATAGCTACTACAACAAGGTGTAGGGGAAGGTGCTACTCCTTTCCCTGGATTGCACCACTTTACCCTTGATCCTTACCTTATAATGCTGAGTGTTAAGCAAGGTAGAATCAAGTACCATTTTTTGAGTCTTTGGTATGACTCGACCCAGGATTGAACCCAGGTCTCTCGGGCCATTGGCGAACACTCTGACCATTATGCCAATGTCTGGTAAATATTCTTTATAACATATATATTAAATATATGATTTGAAAACATATTTTGTGGATAACATTTTTAAGAGATTAGTTTGTCAGTAATTTCATTTTTAAAGTAGTTAGAACTAATTTGGTCGTACACTAGTATTGCCATTGCTTCTACATAGTTAAATGGTTTCAATTATTGCTATCTAAAACTAAGTATTCTATTCAGTATTGTTTGCACACTGTGAAATGGTTCCAAGTATTGCTATGTATCACTTACAATTCAATTGAATATCAATCATTTGTTTCTACACAGTAAAATGATCAAACAGGTCTATTTCAAACAATTCAATTTAGCATAAGTCATTTGTTTGCACTCAGTTTAAATGTCGAGCAGTTCTATTTAACAATTCAGTTTAGCATAAGTATACTATTTAGTTCTATTTAATGAATAGATAGGATCCTATCAGGTTCTATCTCTCTTGGCCAGAGTGGACCTGGGAGCAATGAAGGGGTACTTGGCATTCCTCAAAGCTCCAGCATTTCTAGAACCTTAACCATCAGATTGTTTAATGTCATATCCAGGACACTCATTGGTGGGTTCTTACCCCTCAGCAGAGATACAGTTGGTGTATTCTGCAGTCCTAGCTGACTAGACTTTACATGTTTTATGTAGTTTCCTATTTTTCATATGGTTATATGATATCAAGTATTCCTATCTTATACAAATAATTTGCAAACAGATCTATTTGACCAATAGATAGGACCCTAACAGGTACTACCACTCCTAGTGGAATTGGAGGTAATGGTAAGGAATGAGTACTCTACACTCCCCAGATCTCCAGAACAGGAACCTCACCATCAGATACAATTTAGTGTCATACTCAGGACACCTATTTTTATCTACAGGGGATACAGCCACTGTATTCCAAGCTCCCACCACTAGAACAATGTGATGATTGATTCTTAAATAAGTCAGTGGATTTAATTGTGGTAATATTTTAGACCTAAAAGAAAAAAAAATACAGGTATAATAGAAATCACTGTTTGTATGCATCTGTTACAAATTTGTTTTAATAGGTAAAAAATATATATAGTACCTTTATATAAGATAAAGGTTACACTTTTCATAATATGCCTCCAAAACTATTTTTTAAGAGGAACTCAAGGTCTACTGGTATTTAAATTTTTCATCACTTGCTTTTTTTATCACCAAAGATTTATTCTTGAAGGTTGAATATGTTAAATTCCAACAAATTTGCTAACAGACAAAAACAATAAAAAAAAATATGTATATATATAAAAACCAAAAAACAAAAACAAAAAATACATTTTGCGAAACATAACTTATCTACTTCTAAGGCAGGGGTATTTTGACCTTTTACTTATCTAGTAAGTAAACTTGATATTCAAGTCTAATTTTGTACTATACAGCTGATGAATTTTGTTTTTATTTTACTGAGTTGATATTCAGAGATAATAACAAAAATATACAAGAATTTCTTTAACTCACCTGTCCTAAATTCTTGAATTCTTGGAAAGATTACCAATGTATAAAAAGACCTCAGTTTATTCTTTTTCCCCTTTTCTTTCTTTGCAATCCTCACTTTCTATGTTTCTTTCATTTTCTTTCCTTTTTTTTCCCTTTAGTATAAAAATATGCTACCTATGTCCCATAATGGTTGTTACATTTAGTATATGAAATTTATATGCAAACAGGGCATCTATTATAGAACAGAGGAGGTAGTTCTCTCTTGTTTTTTTTGGGTTTTTTTCTTGTCTATCACTGAAAATAATTATTTATTCTTTTAAAAGTATTTTCTTCCCTCTTTTTTTATTCTCTTGATTTGAGTTCCAATTTCTTTTGTAGAGTGATGGATAAAATATTGCTTTTTATTTCACTATATTAGGTACCTTCCTCTATCTCTCACTCATCCAATTCTCTATCTCTTTCACTCAATCTGTTCTCTCTCTCTCTCTCTCTCTCTCTCTCTCTCTCTCTATCTCAGCCTTTCTTTCTCTAAGTCATCCCTTTCTTCTCTAGCAGAACTATTACTATGTCTATCCTATTATATAGTTCAGAATTTTAGTCTATGAATCTTACATGCAAATGTAACAACTATTTTGAGGCGAGGTAATATTCATTTCTCTTTTATCTTTCTTCTTTTTCCACCGCTAAAAATTAATCATTTTTAAAAACCTCTCTCCTATCTCTCCTTTCTCTACTTCTTCTTGCCCTTCTTTCTTTCTTTTTCTCACTTCTCTCTTTCTATTGCTCAATTCATTTTTTCAACTTTTTCTTTATTTTTTTATCATTCAATTTCTTCTTCTTAAGCACAACTATGATTTAAACTATATTACCATCTCCATCCTTCCATTATAGTAGTTACATTTAATGTGTAAAAATTATATCCAAATGTAACGACACATGTAGGACAAAAGTAGCATTTATTTCTATCATCTTTTTTATTTTTCTATAAATAAAAAAAATTGTTTTTCCAAAAGTCTTTTAACCCTCATTCTTTCTTTTCTTCTCTCTCTTTTACTTCTATTCTTTTTACAGGTAAAATTCTTAAAAATTGATTATCATTCTATTTTTATTCTTTGACTTGTTTGTTTTTCTATTTTCTTTGTCTCTTAATCTATTTTCCCTCTCTCTCTTTTTCTCCCCCCAAAAAACTGTTTTGAAATATATTGACACCTTTGTCCAAGAATAGTTGTTATATTTATTGTTTGAAATTCATATGAAAATGTCACAACCATTATAGGAGACAAGTAGCAATTATTTCTATCATTTTTTTTCTCTTTTTTCAACAATAAGAATTACTTATTCTTTAAAGATATTTTTTTACCCACTCATTTTCTTTCATTCTTTTTTTTCAATTTGTCTCTGTAGTATAAGGCACAAAATCTTCCTTTTCTTATTTTTTTGCATCTTTCTTTTCTTTCTTGTTGTCTCTTTTTGTTGTCCATCCCTTTTACCACCTTCATTTCTCAATTTCTGTTCCTCCATAAAAACTGTTTTAAAATGAATTACTACTTCTCCCCCATAATAGTTATTACATTTAGTGTATGAATTTAATATACAAATGTATCAACAATTATGGGACAGAAGCTTATTTAGTTTAGCTCAAGGCCAAGAAAATTGGGCACTCGGTGAGAACAGAACTCACTAATAATTGTTTTTTAGTCAAGCTTATTAGCCATTATACTACAGGTGGTGTCCATGTGACAGAGATAGTGTGTATTTACTCATCCCTCTGCTATGAGCAGGCTGTGTCACAAGGTCAATTTTCGAGTGGAGTTTAACAGTTTTGAATTCAGAGTCTTCCTTCTCCTAGACTAGTTGCCTTACCAAGGCAAAAGAATCCAGTTTACCCTACTATCTACCCATAGTTGTAGGGAGAAGAGAGGAATACATGCTTTTCTTAAGTGAAACACAAACAGCTTCATCCAGGATTTGAACTCAGGTTGCCAATTCAATTTCCTACCTTGAAAACTGTTATTCTAAGGGCACCTTAATAACAATAGGTACTGTAAGCAGTGTATATGCAAACCTATGCAAAGTTTAGTTAAAAAAGATATTCTAATGAATTTTGAATTGAAGCATCTGTGAGCCACATAAATAATATCTGGATTTCAAATCAGTAAGTAAAGTTAGTAACCGTAGTCGAGGGCTACAACACCAAGGCATAGGCAAAGGCACTACTCCTTTCCCTGGATTGCTCCAATTTACCCTTAATACGTACCTTATATTGCTGAGTGTTAAGGAAGGAGGCATCAAGTACCATCTTTAAAGTCTTTGGTAGGATGTGACCTGGGATTGAACATGTCTCCTTGACCATTGGCAAATGCTCTACCCACTAGGCCAATGATGGCAAAATTAAGAAATACATTCTGCCAGGATAAGATTAAATATCTCACTTCCTAAATATATATATGTTCTCTACTCCAGAGGTTAAGCACTTAAGTGGGGAATCACCAGTTCCTACTTACACACAAATATAAAGTTCTTCTCATGAATTGAACACTCTGGTTGCAGTTAGTGTATATGTTGTAAATATATATGTAAAAATCCCTTCGCTTATGCTGAGGATGATGACAGCTCTGCAGTAAGATATCTGACTGCTATAAAGTCAGCTAGGTTTTGATCTCAGCTTGAGGCATCTTGCATTTCTATACATAATGTCATCCACTGACAGACTGTTATGTGGCTAGACATGCTAGACGCTTCAAGCAGGGACTGAAACCTATATAACTTTGTTAGACTGTTAACTTTGTTTCGGAAGTGCCCATGGTGTAATGGTTATCGTTGCAGGAATTGGACACGGCGACACGAGTTCAAATCCTGGACTGATTGCATTTCACAGAGCACAAAGACCCTTGGGAAAGGTATGAATCCAATTATTCTCCCTTCAGCTATGGGTAAATAGTAGGGCAG
This sequence comes from Sepioteuthis lessoniana, assembly GCA_963585895.1. Taxonomy (NCBI): domain Eukaryota; kingdom Metazoa; phylum Mollusca; class Cephalopoda; order Myopsida; family Loliginidae; genus Sepioteuthis; species Sepioteuthis lessoniana. The sequence goes on from OY757914.1 coordinate 79,759,873, forward strand.
ACTAGGTTCTTCAGCCTTGGTGAGGCAACTAGTCTAGGAGAAGGAAAACTCTGAATTCAAACCTGTTAAACTCCGCTTAAAAAATTGACCTTGTGTCATATCCTGCCTGAGCGGAGGGGTTGGGTAAATATGATAACTTTGTTAGACTGATTACATACCACTCAGCCATCAGTGACCTAACATATATATTGTCATCCACAGAGAGACTGTTTTGTTGTATCACAACTCTTCAGTGTAGCTAGACATGCTGGAGACTTCAAGCAAGGATCGAAACCTGCCCAACTTTACATTAGACCAATACTCCTAGTCTGGTCACTTAACCAAGGCTAAAGAACCTCAGTCTATCCAACTATTTTCTTATAGTTGGAAAAAGAAGAGAGGAATTTATGCCTTTACCAAAGGCATTAGTTGAAAGTGAAATACTAACAGCCTCATCCAGGATTTGAACCTGGGTTGTTGATTCCATTTCCTATGATGATAACTGATACACAAAGTAAACCTCAGTCTGGGGTCATTATAATTTTTGTTTTTCTTCTCATCTTTTACTCTTCTTGTATTTCATTTATCTCTTGAATTTCACATTCGTCTATTATATTTATTTATTTTCTTACTGCTCAGATTTTCTTTCTGAATACTTTTTTCAGTTCTCTTTTCTTTTTTTTCCCCATTATTTACTCTCTTTTTTCTGAATAGCATTTCTCCTCTTCCATATTATTGTGATCTTTTCCAGATTTCAATTTGTTTTGTTTCTTATTATATCTGCATCTCTAACCCCATGCCTTTAATTCTGACCAGTTGGGTGGGGCTTAGAATACGCTGATTGTACATCCTGCAGAAGGATAAAACCTCACCCCTCCAAAAAATAGTGTCCTGAGTATGATAGTAAAGCTCCTATTCTGGAGATATGGGCAGTGTGGGGTATGTTTTCATAGCCATTACTCCAAGGTTCACTCTGACCCAGATTAATTGTACTTCTCAACATTCAATCAATGGTTTACATAGATACGTTCAAAAATTATTTGTATTCATTTGAACTATGTGCAAAAAAAAAAACTCTTAAGAAACAACTACACAAAAAATATAAATATAAATGCACAATGAACATGACTCCCTAATCTCTAGGTATAAAATAATCCTTGATGGGTTGACATGCCATTAAAATCAATCAATCAATCAATATTCTTATAAACTCATTCTCTTATCTACACTCTGCTTTTATAGTTCCTTCTTGTAAATTAATAAGCTTTCATTAGTCAAGCATACAGGACTCGAGTTTTTTTACAAATTTTAGTTCCAATTGGCATAATGGTTAGAGTGTTCGTCAATGGCTTGGAAGACTGGGGTTCAGTCCCAGTTTGAGTCATACTGAAGACTCAAAAAATGGTACTTGATGACTCCTGGCTAAACAGTCAGCATTATAAGGTGTGGATCAAGGGTAAAGTGGAGCAATCCAGGGAAAAGAGTAGCGCCCTTCCCTACACCTCGGTAGAGTAGCTATTGAAAGTGGAGCCTTTGGGTTACCTTTGACTATGGTCACCAACTTTACTTAATTAATTGTTCTTTAATGGTTACCCACTCTATTACTGAACAGGCCTATTGAAGCTTAACTGTTTCTTCAGCATAACCTAAGTCCTTTCTTTTTTCTTTCTTGGTATTTTATGCTTCTAAATTTTAACATTCAAATCCCTCTTCTCATTTCTTTTTGCATTTTCATTTTTTCATTTTTTATCTTTTTCTCTTTTCAATGGTTTCTTTTTTACTCTCTCATCTTATCTCATTATTGATTAATTGATTTTAATGACATGTTAATTGGTCAAAGGATATTCTATGCCAAAAGGTCAGGGCATCTCATTCACTGTACATTCATATTTACATTTTTTCTGTAGTTGTTTCTTAAGATTTTTTTGCATGTGGTTCTATTGAATATAAATGATTTTAAACAGTTCTATTTGAGCAATAGATGGGACCCTATCAGGTGCTACCATTCTGCATGTCATTGAAGGAGTACTCCATACTCTCCAGATCTCCAATGATTTTTTGTGCTTTCCCTCTCCTCATCTTTTTGTCCCTTTTTTTCAGTTTCTCTTTCAAATGTCTTCATTCACTCTTCTCTTTTACAAGCTTCCTCTCTTTCACCTATTTCACAATTATTTCCCTTTTTTGTTTCTATCTCTTCATCTTTTATCCATTCATATCACCTTATTCTTTGCTTGCCCATTTGGCTGGGGCTGTAGAATACACCGACTGCACCACTGCAGAGGAGTAAGACCTATTCTCTCTAAGAATGTCCTGATATGACACTAAATAATCTGATGATGAGATTCCTGTAATGTTGGAGTTTTGGGGAATGCAGAATACCCTTTCATTGCCATCACTCCTAGGTCCGCTCAGGCCTGAAATGGCAGCACCTATTCAGGTCCTCTCTATGGGTCAAACAGAACTAAATCGTGTGCTTATGCTCAACTGAATAGTTTGATATTATAAAACTGTTTTTGACATTTAAACTATGTACTGATGCTAACCAGAACTGTTTGAAAGAGAACTGTTTTTGACATTGAAACTGTGAGTAAACAAAAACTATACTTATACTAAACTGAATTGTTTGAAACAGAACTGTTTTTTTGACATTAAAACTGTGTACTTATGCTAAACTGAATAGTTTGAAATAGAGCTGTTTATATGTATAAAAATGGATTTGGCATTAATAACCTACAATAGTTGATGTGCCATAAAACCAAACCAAACCAAACCTTATTCTTTGCTTCACTTTCTTTCACATTATTTTCTCTCTTATAAACACCTGTTTATCTCTTACACTATTTCTTTTCCTCCTTTTGACCAATATATATATATAAAGAATAGCTTAGTTCTCTAAAAAACCAGATAGGGATAAATCAAGGTTAAGAAGACAGAGTTAAGCAAATCACTTGAGTGAAGAATGCCTGCTCGCTGATTTGGTAAACAAATCTTACATAGTCATCAATATGCCTTGTAAATCAGAATTAAAGCCAAATGGTGGGAAATCAAAGATAGTGTTAAGGATGACCTGCTTGTTTTAGAGGTAAACCTTTCAAGTGTAGACTTTGACCAACCTAACTTGGAATTCAACATCATAGTCATTTGGTGTGGACTGATGATTGAAAGATAGAGTAAAGCAAATTTTACTAATAGGAGGGAGCCTGATTGCCCACAAAGGAAAAGTGGATTTGGGTCTGGACTTGAGCTTGAAAATCTACACTAAGGCCAAATGATGAGGACTAAGAGTTACAAAGATAGAGTTAAGTTAATCCTACAAATACGGAGGGCAGGTCTGTTTGCGATGAAAGCAAACCTTACGAGTGAGGAAAGTTTTCACCAAGGCTTGGCTATCTGCCTTGAAAATCAACATTTCAGCCAGATATGATGAGGATCAAGTTGAGGGACAGAGAGTTAAGCCAATCTTACAAATAAGAAGGGCATGCCTGTCTGCCGTCATTAAAAATCATTATTTCTTCTTTATCTTTATTTTACTCTTTCATTTTTTTTTGCTCATGCTTTAAAATCTTTTTTGTTTTGTTTTTCCCAAATTCTATGTAACTCTCTTAATTCTTTTTATTAATACGAGTTTTCTGTTAATATATTTCTTTCACTATCTTTTCTTCAGTCATTTTTTTTTCTCTTGGTTTATTTACCCTATTTTTATTCTGTCTTTTTTTTCCCTAGACTTTACACATTTCATACAACATTACTCTTCCCTTCCATTTTTCACTTTTATACCTGTTTTTTTTTTTTTTCATTTCAGTTTCATATCATGATATATCAAAACAGGAAAAATAAAAAAGAAAGATTTTATCATATAGAAATCTTGTCTGATTTTTTTGATTTTTTTTATTTAAAACTGTTTTCATTTGTTTTAGCACAAAACATCACCTGTCGAAAAATTCTAACAAAAGTGAGTGATCTTTGAAATAGAGATGAAAAAGCAATACAATAAAAGAAATATCAGGAAAATTTGTAAAACTTTCTTTCATATGTAAAAAAAAAAAAGAGTATTTGCTAAGATATTATTAAAGCAAACTCCTCACAAGTTAAGAGAAAGCATAATCATCTAAAATGCAAAAAAAAAAAATAATAATAAGTACATAAAATCTGTTTGTCTTTTTATTTTCAACATCTGAAGGTTCTTGTCCTTTTTATGACTAACTAAGATAACCAATATTCAAGCAACTTTTGGTTGCTCTGTATCAAGAAAACATCTACCTTTACATTTATCAATCTATCCACACAAAAACATATATATATATATATATATATATATATATATATATATATATATATGTATATATATATATATAAAGGTCGTTCAAAAGGTTCTAAGCCTCATCCAGAAAGAAAAGTCATAGCTGAACATTTTATATATATATATATATGTATGTGTGTGTGTGAAGATCATTCAAAAAGTTCTAAGTCTTATCCAGAAAAAAGATTCATAGCCGAACATTTTTGTTATAGCAACATATCACCTCTTATATATATATATATATATATATATATATATAGAGAGAGAGAGAGAGAAAGAGAGGATATATATATGTATATATATATGTATATATATATATATGTACTAGGCATCTTCATAGAATCCAAAATTGAGAAGATACAAAGGAAGAACCAAAATGGCTATCAGAAAAATCGATCCATGATATCACAAATTTTGACTATCCAGTGAATTCTAGAAGGTGTATGTGCAAAAAATCTAGAGGCAACAATATTCTTTGTTGACTTCTCCAAAGGCTTTGACTCCATATGCTGAGGGAAGATGGAGCAAATACTACTTGCCAACGGCCTACCCAAAGAAACCGTTGCAGCCATAATAATGCTACATAAAAACACGAAAGTAAAAGTCCACTACCCAGATTGACACAGACTACTTCGACATTGTAGCAGGTGTGCTGCAAGGAGATTCATAAGTCCTATACCTCTTTATCATCTGTCAAGACTTTGTGCTCAGAACATCTATCAATAAAATGGAAGACAACGGTTTCAAGCTGACATAGGAAAGAAGCAGAAGATACCCTACATAAACAATTATGGACAAGGACTACGCTGATAACATAGTGCTTCTGGCAAATACACCTGCCCAAGCCAAAACCCTGCTACATAGTCTGGAATTAGCAGCTTCTGGCATAGGCCTCCATGTCAACACAGACAAGACAGAATACATGTGCTTTAATCAAAGAGGCAACATCTCCACACTAAATGGTAGTTCTCTGAAACAAATGGACAAGTTCACCTACCTAGAAAGTAGTGTCTCATCAACCAAGACAGTCATCAACATGTGACTAGCAAACGTATAGACAGCTATTGATAGGCTATCAGTCATATCGAAGACAGGCCTGACCGATAAAATAAAACAGTTTTTTTCCAAGCAGCGGTCATGTCGATACTGCTATATGGATGCACTACATGGATGCTAACATATGGTGAAAAATTCTTGATAGCAATTACACAAGAATGCTTCAAGCAATATTGAACAAGTCCTGCAGGCAGCACCCAACAAAGCAGTCACCTACTACCCATCATGAAAACTATCCAAATTAAACGAACCAGACATGTGGGACAATACTGGAGAAGTAGGGACAAACTCATAAGTGACATACTCCTGTGGACCTCTTCACATGGACGAGCAAAGGCAGGGTGATCAGCTAGAACCTATATACAATAGCTTTGTGCCAATACAGGATGTAGCCTTAAAGACCTGCCTGGAGTAATGGATGATAGAGGTGGGTGGCAGGAGAGGGTCAGGGAGATCCGTGCTGGTAGTGCGACATGATGATGATAGATACATAAATTTTTTTTTTTCTTCTATATATATATATATATATATAGGATTGTTCAAAAGGTTCTAAGCTTTATCCAGAAAGAAGAGTCATAGCTGAACATTTTTGTGATAACAATATTTACCACTTCTTATAAAACTAGAAAAATTAATTCAGATTTATGTCATTATTTTTATGCAGTTGAGGCCCATAGAAATATGAGAGGTGTATGATAAAACTAAAATTTAAGTGAGGTTTACAACTTTTTGAACAACACTTATATATATATATATATATAGAGAGAGAGAGAGATAGCAAAGTTGACATTTTTGCAAATTCTCTTTTTATTGTTAGGTCTGGTCTTCTGGCTAAGATTAGGTGATCCATCTGTCAAATTCTCAAAGGAGTTTATGTGTGTCATTTTCTAGGGCAGATGCTGGGTTGTGCATGTACTATTTGTTTGTATGGTCAAATTTAAATTTCTTGCACATCTCCTAGGTGATCACCTTGCCCACCCAGTCATGTCTTGTCTTATACTCCTTCTGTGCTAATTTGCTGCATTTGCTTATTATGTGACTGATGGTTTCATCTCTGACACAACATAGCCTACATTTGCAATTTTGTTACTTCTTATCTATTCTTGCTTTGATATGATTGGTTCTTATAGCTTTGTTTCATGCAACAATTAGGAGAGATTCTGTTTCTCTCTAAAAGTTTCCTTTTCTTAGCCAGGTCCAGGTTTTCTCATGTGAGATGTTGTTTATTAGTCATTTAAAATGCCTATAGAGTTGTTTTTCTTCCCATTTTTGTTTCTTAGTTATTGTCATTCTGTTGGACATCATATTGTCAGTATCATTTCTAATGGCTGTAATCAGTCCTTTTTCATGCTTTTTTATGTAACTCTCGAGTCATTGTATTGATGTGTCAACGCTGTCTTCAATGATGGCAAGTCCTCTTCCTTCCTCTTTTCTTGATACATATAGTCTGTCAACGTCTTCTCTGGGATGTAATGTCTTATACATGGTCATTTGTTTTCTTGTTCTTTGGTCCATTTGCTTAAGTTCTTCTCTGGTCTACTTCAAAAAGGGTCCCAAATATCTAACAAGGGGTACAGACTAGGAATTTATTCCTTTGATAAGGTTTTTGTAGCATAGTTTTTTTCTCGAGTAGCTTTCTAGTTCTGCTGAGATACTCTTTCTGAATTTTTTCTTTCATCACTTGTTTGATGGTTTCAGTCTCCAAGATGCCCAAATATTTTTAGGTTTCATTTTCTCCAAGCTTTCTAATCTTATCTTGATTTGGTAGTTCCATTCTGTCAGTCAGATGTTGTTTGCCACTTTTTATTACTAGCCTGGCACATTTTTCTATGCCAAATTCCATTCCTATATCCTGACTGTATATTCTAACTGTGTGTATTAGAGTTTCCAGTTCTTTTTCATGTTTTGCAAATAGTTTGATGTCATCCATGTACATTAGGTGAGTGATCTTTTCTTGTGATCTACTAAGTTTGTATCCAGCTGGGCATTTTCTGAGTATGTGGTTAAGTGGCATCATGGCAATTATGAATTGTAACGGTGATAGTGCATCTTGAAAAATACATCTTGGGATCTTTGGTTCAGCTAAGCTTCTTCCTCCAGCTGTCAATTCAACTCTCCAGGTTTTCATGGTTTTCTCGATAAAGTTTATGACTTCATCTGATATTTTGTACATTTTGAGGCAGTTTATTATCCAGCTTTGTAGGACCATATCATATGCCTCTTTGTTGTCAATCCAGGCCATAGCTAGATTTTTCCATCTGGTCTTGCTCTCATTCAGGCTGTGTTCATCTATGTAAAGTAACTCTGCTGTGCCTCTGGATCATTTGCGGCACCCTTTCTGTCCCTCAAGGAACAATCCATTGCTTGTTAGCGTGTAGCAACCCTTATTTGGGCTGTTATTATTTTCCACATATTATTATTATTCATATTCATATTCATTTTTAAAGAAGTGATGTCAAAACAACTCAAAATCCTATATTATCTTTTCCAGGGAGTGACATTTCTGTATTTAAAAAGGGAAAAAAAAGACATAAAACAAGTGCTGGATTTTGAGTTGATATGTCGAAATTTAAGATCATTTGAATGTGAATTGGTTAAGTTATTATATTGTGAAATGATATCTGTGTTTCTGAAACACCCTTATTTCATAAAACACAGAAATGTTTCCTTAGTGAGTATGCCAGGTATAGGAGACACTTTTGTCTGAAAGATGATGTATGTATCAACATTTTCTCATTTCTTTTTCAGATGCCTCAAGAGTATTAACATACCAGTTTCCAGCAAGAAGTGTGGTTGATGGCTAATGTACATTATGTTCACAGCATTAACCATCAACCACAATTACTCAGAGTTCATCATCATCATATCGCGCTGGTAGCACGGATATCCCTGACCCTCTCTCGCCACTCCTCCCTATCGTTCATCGCCTTAGGTAGGTCTTCAGGACAACATCCTGTATCCTCACATAGCTGCTGAATGTACGTTCGAGCTGGTCGTCCTGCTTTTGCGCGGCCATGTGTGGGGATCCATAAGAGTACATCTCTTATCAGTTCATCTCTGCTTCTCCAGCAGTGTCCTGCATGTCTGGTTCGTCTAACTTGAATAGTTTTCGTGATAGGGGGCAGGTGGCCGTACAGTTGGTGTCTTGTGGGGTACTGCTGCCAGGACTTGTTCAGGATTGCATGCAGCATTCTTGTGTAATTGCCATCCAGTTTCTTCTCCAGCCGTTTTGTTAGCGTCCATGTAGTGCATCCATATAGCAGTATCGATGTGACCGCTGCCTGGAAGAAACTGCGTTTCATTTTATCGGTTAGGTCTGATTTCCATATAATTGATAGCCTATTGATAGCTGTCCATGCTTTCGTTAGCCTCGTTTCGATGTCCTTTTCGGTTGATTCGACGCTGCTTCCTAGGTACGTGAATTTGTCTACTAGTTTAAGTGGGGTTCCTTCTAGAGTGGAGATGTCCCCCGTTTGGTTATAGCACATATATTCCGTTTTGTGTGCATTAACATAGAGGCCTATGCTTGCTGCTGCTTGTTCCAAACTATGCAGAAGAGTTTCAGCTTGGTCAGGTGTATTTGCCAGTATCGCTATGTCATCGGCGTAGTCGACGTCGGTAATTGTTGTTGCGGGGTATCTTCTGCTTCTTTTCTTCGTCAGTTCGAAGCCATTCTCTTTGATTTTGTCAATCGATGTTCTAAGTTCGTAGTCTAGACAAATGATAAAGAGGTATGGGGCCAGCGTGTCCCCTTGTAGTACTCCTGCTACAATGTCAAAGTATTCTGTGTCCCCATCCGGTGATCGTACTTTTACTTTAGTGTTTCTATAGAGAATCGTTATTGCCGCTACGGTTTCTTTAGGTATGCCGTACGCTAGTAGGATTTGTTCCATCTTTCCTCTGTGAATGGAGTCGAAAGCCTTGGTAAAGTCGACAAATATTAATGTCGCTTGTAGGTTCTTTGCCCGTACACCTTCAAGGATTCTGCGGATGGTTAATATTTGTGAGGTCGTGGATCTATTTCTTCAGAAGCCATTTTGGTTTTTTCTGAGTATGATGTCAATTTTGGGTTCTATTCGGTTTCGTAGTAGGGCATTGTAGATTTTGGGAGCTATGGATGTAAGTGTTATGCCTCGGTAGTTTTTGGCTAATCCGAGGTCCCCCTTTTTAGGGAAGGGGAGTATGCATCCCTTCATCCATCTATCTATCGGATTTTGATTGTATACTGCGTTGCAGTGTTGGAGCAGTATGTTGATGAATTGTCTGGTCTTCCATACTTCCGGGGGAATTTCGTCCAGCCCTGCAGCTTTCCTATTTTTAATTTTTCTGAGAACAGAGTCGAGTTCTTCTTGTGTGAACGGTCCTCGTTTAATGTCTAATTGTTTGCTAATTATTCTGGTGATTGGTTCATGCGTTATTTTTGGTGGGTTTCCAAGTAAGTTTTCGAAGTGCTGTTTCCACAGTTTTATTCTTTCTTGTTGGTTTGCTGCTTTAAGTTTTGCTTTGGCTGTGTTCTTTCTTCTGCTCAATTCATTTATTGTTTGCCAGGCTATTCTAGATTGTCTATCTTCCACCGAGTCTCTAATCTTATCTATCTGATTTTGAATGTATTCTGTCTGTTCCTTTATATATATGCCTGCTAATTGATATTGTGCCGTTTTTAGTTTTAAGGCATTTGTGTTTGTTGGGTTTTTTCGATAGTTTTTGGAGGCTGTTTTCACTAGTGCACATTTTTCTCTCACCGCTAACGTTTCCCATGGAACTCTATATTTAGTTTTAAGTTTTGTTGGAATGTATTTTGCTGCTGCCTCGAGGTGTGCATTGACGAAGTTTTCATATTCGTCATTTGGTGTACTTTTTTCGGTCTTTTCTTGTAGTGTTTCGAATCTGTTTCTTAATTCTAATACGTATTTATCTCTTATATCTTTGTTGTTTAATAGGGCCCAGTCATAGTGTTTGGTGGTCGCTGTTCGTTTGGCGTTTTTTCGTAGGCTTAACCGTATTTTCGCCGTGACTATTCGGTGGTCGGTGGACACACCCTCAAAAGAGGAGTATGCCTCGCAATTCAATGCACTATTTTTGCATTTCTTGTTTATAAGGACATAGTCTATCTGAGCTTTAGTATTGTTTGCGTACGTGTATGTCCATAGTTTGTCCTCTCTTTTTTGGTAGTTTGTATTGAGGCATGCTAATCTATTTTCTATCATGAAATCTGTTAGATGTTGCCCATTCCTATTTGACGTGTTGTGGAGGCTGTATTTGTTGTTTCCGTTTTTCCCGATTTGGGCATTCATGTCTCCACCAATGACTAACATGTTGTGTTTCAGGATGCTACGCACTAATGAGGATAACTCATCGTTGAAGGTGACTAGTTCAGTTTCTTCACTAACATTGGTGGGGCTGTAGCATGAGATGATTGTTGCTCTGGGGTTTCCGTTAAATGTAGCTGCCATCATTCTAGGTTGTATTTTCTCAACGCTATTAAGCGTTTTTAATGCTCTAGGTCCTATAAGTAATCCTACCCCTCCTACTGCGGCGTTGACAGAGTTTTTCCATGCGGATACAGTGGCGAGCGACCAGCCATTGCCAGTTTCGTGATATTTGATATCTTCGGAGTGCGTGTATCTGTGCTCTTGTATGCATATTATGTCTATCTTATGTTCTTCGGCCGATGCAATTAGCTCTGGGAGTTGTCCTATTCTATTTAGGGTTCTTACGTTAAATGTGGCTATTTGTAGTGTTTGCTTGCATTTTAGTAGTTTTGATTGTTTGAGCTCTGTAGCTGATTTTTCGAACACCGAGGCCAGGGCTCCAACCTCGGCAGGACGCGCCCCTTTTTTACCCGCGCGAAGAGCAATGCGGTTTGTGTAAGTGGTTTGAGTGTGGATCATGGTTATCTTTCGATGGCTGTTTTATTCTCTTCTATAGAAGCCACTCTTATAGAGGAGCAGCAGTAGTTCCCTGGTCGAACTAGCGATCCTGAGCGTAAAGTCGTCAAACTCACGTCCAGGACCCGTTTAGGTATTGAGTTTGGTCGTACATGGGTTGATTCAAATACCTTTACGTACATCATGCTGCTTCCCATGTGTACGCAAAAAAAAAAAAAAAAAGGCGGGGGGTAATTTTGTTTTAAGTTTTCTTAAGTTTTAACTTAGTTAAAGTCCAAGATTAAGGTACTTTCGTATGACTTTCACTGGTACTGACTTGTGCTTTTTTTTTTTTGCTGTATTGGGACTTTTCCTAGGTTTTTCATTTTTTTTTTTTTACTACAGTTGGGAACCTAGCAGGCTTCAGGAATTATATAGCTTAAAAATTTTCCCTTTCTCTTGGGGGGGGGCTATGGTAGCATTAGGTGTTTTAGGCTTTTTCTTTTTCTTCTAAACTACTGTTAGGGCTTTCTTTACGAATTTTTAAATTATTCGATAGAAGACATTCAAAAACATTCTGCCTTGTTCGCTGACATTGGAATGACTAACATCAATTTGGCTTTATAGTAGAGTAAGCGTGTCTTTACATTTAAAATGCATAGTTTAAGCATTATTTCACAAACAAAATACAGCATAACATTTTGTAAAATTCAGCATTTTAAATTGATAGGACTTAAAGACATACTGACCAAAATTGATATATTTCTTCCAGTTGGCTCCTGAGTTCAAATGCTTCTTCCTCGTTTCGACTTTTATTTACTACTGAAATTTTAGGTAGCTTTGGAGGCGGTCTACTGGGGGGGGGAATTCATTTACTCCTTTGGAAAAATGCCCTGGTCTTCTATGTTCAAGATCAGGACCAAGCTGGAGGCCTGACCAATAAAAGAAATGACTTAAAATCATGAAACTTGGCACATTGACTGATTGGATGGTTATTCCTTATGGTATATCAACTCTTGTAGCTTATTTAATATCAAATCCTGTCTATATATCTGATTTGTAAAGGAATAGTTTGCAGGTAACATTATTTCTATCTTATCCTTTTGCACATAGTTAAATGGTTTCAAGTATAGTAAATGATTAAATATTTTATGTGACCCATACATGGGACCCTAACAGGTACTGCCACTCTAGATCTGAGTGGTCCTGGGAGTAATGGCAATTAAGGGGTACTTCACATTCTCCAAAGGTCCAGAACCTAGCCTCATCATCAAATAATTTAATGTCTTATCCAGGATACATGACAGGGGGATCTTACCCCTCTGCAAGCATGCAGTCTGCGTATTTTACAGCCCAGCACGTTAGCTTAGGGGATTTGTGAGTCAACGTCTAAACCATAATCAGGAGACTTCTCCTATGAAAATGTTGGCAACTAGGTGTCAAGAATGTATTTACCAAACCCCTCCACCATGGGCAGGAAATGACAAAGATTGATTTTTAAGCAGAGTGCAGCTGGTTTGTATATAGAGTTTCCTTCTGGTTGACTGGTTGTTCTACCAGGTCTAAAGAACCCAGTTTGCCCCATTATTTACCCATGCAAATTGCCCAGTGAAGAATTTGAACTCTGCTTGCTGATTCCATTTCCAGTAATAATAACTACTATGTCATCCATAACACTGAATGTGTGTATTATTTTAAAAAATATACTGATTTTTTTCTATGTGGTACCTTGTTTTTGCTTTTTTTAATACAGTAACTATTTACTCAGTCCTTATACCATTAGCATAAGCATGTGACATTTTAAAGTGGAATGCAGCTGGTTAGACTTCAGAGTTTCCCTTCTACTTCTACCATGCTAAAAATAAGACCCCAGCCTGCCACATAATTTTCCTATAGCTGGGGGAAAAAAGACAGATTGATGCTTTCTTCAAGGTCTTTAGCACAAAGTGAAATACAATCAGCTTCATCCAAGACTTGAACTTGGCTCACTGAATCTATTCCTTATGATCATTAACGGTGTTCCACACGAACCAATATAGGGCAGGAGGGAGTCATCCATGGTATTATGGTTATCATTATTAGAAATCAACACAGCAACACAAGTTCAAAACCTGGACAAGGCTGATTGCATTTCACATAGCACTAATATTCTTGGGAAAGGTATGAATCCAATTATTCTCCTTCCAGCTATGGGTAAATAGGAGGACAGACTGGTCTTCTTTTGCCTTGGTTAGGCCACCACTCTACAAGATGGAAAACTCTGAATTCAAACCTCTTAAACTTCACTTAAAAATTGAGCTTGTGTCACATCCTGCCTGTGTGGAGGGGTCAGTAAATACATACATGAGGAAGGATGTGACACATGGTCAATTTTTAAGCTAGTTTGTTTTTTTCTTCCAGACCAGTTGACATATCAAGGTTACAGATTCTAATCTGCCCGACTATTAACCCATCACTATCAGGAAAAGAAATAGATTTATGCCTTTCTAAAGGGCATTAGTGCAAAATAAAATGCAAACAATATCATCAAGGATTTGAACTTAACTTACTGAATCCACTTTCAATGACGATGACCATTAAGCCACACATGTCTTCCTTTTTTATTTTTTACTGTATTTTATTCTTAATTATCAGACACGCCCTTTATTTTTAACTTTCTATGATGAATTCCTAACTCTGCTGTGACTGAAAAAAGCAGGCAATATAAAATTGAAATTTGCTAGTTTTATGACCAAAAGTAATCAAACTGTCAGTAGTTTGTCTACATAATTTGCAAACAAAACAATACGGGGGAAAAAGTAGAAACTTATTTTATACAAGCATTTTAACTGCCAAGCTTATTTGTAAACCATGTAATTTTATCTGTTACTTCAATACTTTTTCATTTCTATAACTTTTATTAAGCATTTTATTCTATTTCATTTTAGTTTTTCTTGCATGTTGATGTGGAAGCCGGGTGGCAAGAGTCTGTATTGTCAGGGTTCTTTTTCTTAAGTCACAAGTAAATTTGCTCATTAAATTATATATTTAATTATTCAATATTAATTTGTGTGCCAAGAAATAATTGATAAAGTGCCCATTTGTTGTTTTTCATTATAATCTGTAAACAGAAAATATATGTATTTTTCTCTTTTGTTGCTTCATATCTCTGCCACACTATCCTTTACCTTCTTCAACAACAACATCTACATCATCACCATCAACCTATTACTACTATGACTACCTCATCCAAGTTTAAAATAGAGTGTGTCCCTAAGGTATAATGGCTAAAATTCTGGAATATGACATTGTAGTAAGCAAGTTTTACAAGGATGGCTTTAATTTTAAAAATAATACTATGAAGATTGATATTCCTTGAAACAAAGAAACCAAATTGAATCCAAAGTATTCTCAACACTTTAACCATTGCTCTGACCTGAAATATTACTGCAACAACCACTATCTTTTCCTCCATCAAAATAGTAATATCACTCTGTTGGCCGGGACTATAGAATATACCAACTGCCCTCTGCAGAAAAGTAGAACTCCTTCAACAAGTGTCTGGGGTATAACTTTAAACTACATCTGATGGTGAGGCTCTAAACCCACAGCTTCATTGCCATTATTTCCAGGTCCATTCTGACTCAGAGTGATAGTACCTGTTAGGGTCTAATCAATAGGTCAAATAGGACTATTTAATCATTTACAATACCTGAAACCATTTAACTGTGTACAAAAAAAGATTAATATTAAATCAAATCATTAGTCCTAATTAGCAATATTAAAACCCATTTAAATGTGTGAAAACAAATGAATAATGTTGAAAAGAATTATTAGAATTAGGTAACAATACTTGAAACCATTTAGTGTTGCATCTGATGGTGAGGCTCCAGACTTGGATTTTGAGAAATATGGAGTAACACTTCATTACCATTACTCTCAAGTCCACTATGACCTAAACTAAATTAATTTAACAACTAAAATTTTTTCTCAAGAAGATTAAGATTCTTTTATAACTATTATAAACTTTTTTTCAAAACTATAAATGTTTTGATATGATTTTAAAAAGGTTTGGTATAAAATAGACCAACAAAGGTGGACATGTCAGCTTCTTAAAAAAAAATAATTTTGAAAAATTGTGAGTTTGTTCTTTCTTTTAAGTATATATGTATATAGATGGAAAATAAACTAATTACTATATGAAAATTATTGTTAATTTTTATTCAAAATAGGCTCAAGAAGCTGTAATTTTTGCATCTTTATTTTTGCATGCATTATTTCTGTATTTTTGCATTTATTTTTTAAATTTCTTTGAGATTCACTGATGACCATATTTTACTTGCTATGCAGAATTTGAAGGATCAAAACCCAAAAAAATTTAATGAATCTTTTCCCACTGAGATAATAAAATAATGCATTTTTTCTATGCAAAATTTCAATCTTTTCCCACTGAGATAATAAAATAATGCATTTTTTAACCAATTAGAATCATGGGTAAATCAATTTTTTTTTCTTTTTTCAAATCTACCTCAATCTTATAAATAAGAAATGAAATAGTTAAATTTTTGGTAGATTTATTGATTCATTCAAAAAAATCTATTCAAATCTCTCAACTTTATTTCTTTTTGAGTGAAAATCTAACATTCTGTTCCTTCAAGAATGTAATTTCAACATTGCTTGATTATTTTAGATGAAACAAAAACATCATTTACATAGACATGCTTGTACTAATAATCTTCCCTTGCTGATGAATATTTTAATCGCATCTGCTTACATATTAGCACATAGTGACATACTCATACAAAGATCTACATACAATTAGAGTCAGATAATACAAACTGCTACATTTAATGCTTGAACTCTTCTTTCTTGTAATGTAATTATTAGTGAATAATCACATTCTAAGATTATCTTTTCCAACGAGAAAAGACTTTGTAACTTCTGTTTTTCAGCAAACTTTTCACTCTACTTAAAGAATTAAAATTTATCAAATTTGTATATCTATGTCTTTATTAATCATTTACATCCTTATCCATCACATATATTGTTGTACATAATGGACTCGCCTTTCTCTATAAATACACGTCAACAAGAGCGTCAGATCACGTGTGATACCATTTGCATAGTGGACAGATAGTCACTACCACACAGGACTCTCATCTTTCTACCAACTAACAACTGTTTAACCGGGTTCACTTGTATCTTGTTTCTGTATTTGTTTTTCTATCAACCCCTTTCGTGTTCCCCATGTCTTTCTTTGGTCAGCATCACAACATATACAAGGATTATTAAATAAGTTTCCAGACTTTTTCATATGGGCACTTTTATTGATAGTAATTAAGTAAAGTTGGCGACTGTAGTCGAGGGCAACCCGAACTCATGAAACTCTAGTCCTCTTCAAAGTAATCTCCTCCGACTGCAATACACTTGTTGCACCATTCCACCAACTTCTGAAAGGCCCCATGGAAGTCCTCTTGTGTGAGCATGTCAGTGACCTCCGTTACAGTCTCTCTAATCTTCTCAATTGTCTCATAACGACAGCCTCTGAGCTTAGGGAATAACCAATAGTCACAGGGAGCAAGGTCTGGACTATAGAAAGGATGAGGAACTGTCTTGATGCCCATCTTGCTCAAATAGTCTGTGACAAGGATGGAGTTGTGGACTGGTGTATTGTCCTGATGGAAATGTCACTGACCTGATTTGAAGAGTGCTGGCCTCTTCTGACGGAATCTCTTGCTGAACTCCCTTAACATAGTAACCCTAACCCTAACCCTTTGGCCAATCAACTCTGGTCTATTGACTTCCTTACTCCTTGCATACCTCTCATCATCCCTCAAAGACTCCCTGCCTTCCTTGAATCTCTTATGCCACTCAAAAACTGATGCTCGATTCATGCACCATCATCCAAAAGCAGTCTGAAGCATTCCATACGTTTCTGTGGCATTTTTTCCAAGTTTAAAACAGAATTTTTTTGCATATCATTCTTCTAAAGTGTCCACATGTCCAGATTGCATTTTTGAAATTCACCAGCTGTGACAATCAGGCTTTACTAGGGTGTATTCCAATTGCTGCTGTTGCTGTTCATTTGAACCTGAAATCATAAAAATTGGTCAGTCATCTCATGAGATGTATAGCAATAACATATTGAATGTTCAAGAGTCTACAACAACTTTAAATGCCTGTAGAAAAAAAGTCAGGAAACTTATTGAATGCACTTTGAATGTATATCATTATCAAGTTGTGCTGCAAGCACAGTTCATTAACTTTTTCTCTCTATCTCCATCTATCCCTGTTGTCCATCACTTCCAGCATGTCCTCTATACTGCATCCAGTGTTTACTCAGAGATGATGTATGTAAGCCTTTGCTGGGTAGGCATGTGTAGGAGCATATAGGAGAACATTACTTATATATTTATTTTTATTTCTCTGGTAGTGCACAACATGTATCATTTTCTTACTGGGATGGTTTTTGAGATGGTTTGTAAGTGATCATACAGCTGAGGTTTTGTGGAGTCAGGCTTCCAGGATTTGTTCAAAACAGTAATTAGTATTCTTGGGTAGTTTCAATATATATATATATATATATATATATATATATATATATATATATATATATATATATATATACTCTATTAATAATGTAGTTTACTATATCTATAAAGACTACTCTATATAGTTGAGAGAACACATATCAGATATCATAGACACAGAGTCAAAGTCATTTGGTGATTACTAGTTTCATGACTATGTAATCATTGAACCAAGTGGTTCAGTGACTGCAATGGCCATTAAGCACCATTGATTCTGTGTCTTTACTATCATAACTCTCTCTCTCTCTCGCTCTCTCTCTCTCTGTACACTTTATAAGTTGGCACCTGTAGTTGAGGGCAACCTGAAGGCTCTTTTTTCAATAGCTACTTGACAAAGGTGTAGAGGGGGTGTCCTCGTGGTGTAATGGTTAAAGCGATGGACCGCGGAATCATAGTACACGAGTTCGTACTCCAGTCGCGCTATTACGTTTACTTTCGGGCAAATACCCTTGGGAAAGGTATGAACCCCCTTATCCTTCCAGCTATGGGTGAAATAGTACCACTACTGTTCTTCTAGGAGAATGGCTTTGGCATTAAATAACCTAAAAAGAGTTGATATGCCATTAAACAAAGAAACCAAACCAAACCAAAGGTGTAGAGAAGAGCACTACTCCTTTCCTTGGATTGCTCCACTTTACCCTTGATATGTACCTTATAATGTTGAGTGTTAAGCAAGGAGGTATCAAGTAACATTTTTTGAGTCTTTGGTATGACTTGACCTTGGATTGAATCCCAGTCTCTCAGGCTATTGGTTAAGACTCAACCCATGAGGCTAATTAGACTGATCAGTTTGATATTTCAACCATGTCTTTTGCTTTGACTGATGACAAGCAAGAAAACACAATCAATCATTTCATTCAAATTGTTGTTTTTTTCAAGTTAACTTTAAGTTCAGGCTCCTTTACAAAACTAACAGGGTTAACACGATCTGTCAACCAATCAAGATGCCAACAAATACCATGTGATATATCTTCATAAAATGCTATCTCATTTCACTAAATACTGTTTATTTACACACCTTGTTGGTCTTGTAGTCCATTAAAACTTGAGTAACTTTATTCTTCAGTAAAGTAAGTAAAGTTGGTGACCATAGTTGAGAGTGACCCGAAGGTGGAGGGGAGGGCACTACTCTTTTCCCTGGATTGCTCCACTTTACCCTTGATCCTTACCTTATAATGCTCAGTGTCAAGCAAGTCAGCATCAAGTACCATTTTTGAGTCTTTGGTATAACTCAACCTGGAATTGAACCCTGGTCTTGTGCCATATGAAGCTTAGTAAATAATAAAAAGGTGCACAATGATATAAAGGGAAACACCAGCTCTTCACAAACTGGAATGAAAGTATTAGAATTAAATACTCACAAAGATTAACAAAATACTGAAAAACAGCAAACTTTGACCATGCTATAAGTGAATGCGACTGGTTCAAAGGTATAAATACATGTATAATGAAGTAGGAATGGTGAATCATTGGGTAAATATGGAAATGACTAGGATTCAACTATGTAGAAAATCAGTATGAGCTGAAACTGAAGGTGGTCCTTGAAAATCAAAGGATAAAACACTTTGGGATTTTGAAATCCCAAAAGTTTACAGGCAGAGATGAACAAGTGAAAAAAAAACCCAAAATACAAAATCTGCCAGATCATAAACAGTCATTTAAACAAATCTCAGGATGAAGATGAGAGAAAAAAGAAAAATATGTATTTGAATGAATCTTTTTTTCTTATTACATATAACTAAAGCTTTGCCATTATAATCTCTCTAAAATTCTGACTGTTGGTGGGGCTTAGAATATGCTGACTGTATCCCCTGCTGAACCCCCCCAAAATGGGCATCCTGGATATGACACTAAGCTGTATATGATGGTAAGACTATTTCTAGAGATCTAGGAAGTATGGAATATCCCTTCATTGACTTACTTCTATAGATTGAGGGAGTATAGAATATTACTTCATTGCTTTACTCTTATAGATTGAGAGAGTATGAAATACACATTCATTGCCTCACTCCTACCAATCTATTTTAAAATTATTCATACCTAATACGACCATGTACAAAATAAAACCTCAAGAGAAATAACTACAAAAAAATGTAAATATGAACATGCAATAAATGCAATTCTCTAACCTCTAGGCATGACGTGTTGTCATCAAGCAATCAATCCTAAATGGGGAGTGGATTTTATATATGAAGAAATATTTTCTGAAGAAACAAAGTAAAATCAAATGAATCAAGCAAAAATGTTTGAAATATATCCACAAAAGAACAGCATTCAAAATTCCCACCAGGAATCAATTCCAAGCCACCTGGAATCCAAACCACGAGAAAATGTAAGAGTTGATAGTTGACAGCCTGAAAATTGTCCAGACATGACTTGAAAACCATATCCTCTACTTTCACATTTCATTTTTGAAAAAATTGTTTGAATTTTTCCAGCAAACATTAAAAGAAGGAAAATGCCTTTCTTAATAACTAATGAGTTTTCTTCATTTTGTCGCTTCTTTTCTTCTCAATATTCCAAGTTGAAAACTTCTGAAACGTTAAAGTTGTGTGAAGGCCAAATAAAATATGCTTTCGAACTGATGATGCTCAAGAAGAGTGGGAATGAAGATTATGCTCCTAATGATATTCAAGCTGACAATTGTTTCATAGATAAGAATACAGACAAGAAGTACAGGGTGGAACGATAAAATTGTCACCCTAGAAAAGACGACATGATTCAATTTCCATTTAATGAAAATAAGTTTTCTTTTTTTGTTGCAGACCATCTACTAGTTGGCCAGTTGTGTACAAATCCCAAGAGCGATAGGAGCCTTCTATCATGTTTGAAAGTGACACAATGTTCAATGAGCGAGATCGGAGATGCGCCGCTGTACAACTCATGCTATCCACCCATCCATGTTGTGACAACAGGACCATTGCCAGCACCCTCAAAATGCAAATCTGGGTTGCCACGAATAACAGGGACGTGTACAGGGTGATGAAAACAAAGTTTCCGGCTACGGTTATGGTCTTTGGTATGGTTTCAAGTGAGGGCCACATCATGCCACCTCACATCTTCAAAGTCGGCTTGAAAGTCAACACCAAAGTGTACCTGGATATGCTGAAGAGTGTGGTGATCCCCTGGTGCAATCAGGTGGCCGGTAGCAGACCGTGGGTGTGGCAGCAGGACTCAGTGCCGGCCCACAGGTCCAAAGAGACCCAGGCTTGGCTTTAGAAAGAGTGCTACGACTTTGTACCCTTCTCTCATTGGCCCCCTTCCTCCCCCGACCTGAACCCGCTGGACTACTTCGTTTGGTCATACGTCGAGAACATCACCAACATGACCTCCCACAGCACCAAAGCCAGCCTTATCACCACCATCCACTGAGTATTCGTCGAGCTCCTGCTGGTGCTTGTCAAAAAGGCATGCTTCCAGTTCCGGATCCATATCAAGGTGGTGATTGAGGATGAAGGCAGCTACATTGAATAGATGTCAGCTCTACTACATAATCAAGCTACCTGAATTGATTTTTTCAATAAAAGTTTAAAAATAAAGCTGTAGTGTTGTTTTCTTTAGAACGACAATTTTATCGTTCTACCCTGTATGTATATACCTAACCCTTCTACCATGAGCAGGATGAGACACAAAGTCAATTCTTAATAGAGTAAAGTTGGTTTGAATTCAGAGTTTTCCTTCTCCCAGACTGGTTGCCAAGACTATGAATTCAGGGTGCCAGACTCTTTACCCATTGCTGGAATTGGAGGAATAGATGGATTCATGCCTTTCGTAAGGGTATTATTGCAAAGGGAAACACAAATGGCAGAGGAGTGTGAAATATCTTGGAAACTTGATGTGCAATCATTCAGATGGCACAATTGCTAAAAGCAGCAAGAATACTGAGGAGAATGCAAAATTATCTTGGAGACTTGATGTGAAACACTATACATGAGAACATTTCTAAAATCAGCCATAATACTGAGGAGAGTGCTAGAATATCTCAGAGATTTGCTTGTGAATCTCTCTCGATAAAAAATGTCTAAAATCAGGTAAAATCTTGGGAAGAGTGCTTGATTATCTTGAAGGCTTAATGTGGAACAATACAGATAATGTCATTATTAAATCAGAAAGAATACTGAGGAGAGTGCTAAAGTATACTGAAAAGAGTTTATGTTAAAACATAATATAACTAAAATCAGCAAGCATACTGAGAAAGGTCCTGGAGTAACTTAGAGAATTGATGTGAAACCATCTAGATGTCAACATTACTAAAATTAGTTAGAATACTGAAAAGTGAATTTGAGTTCTGAGAAGGTTTATTGGCACTTGATCTCCCATAAAAAATTCATCAGTTACCACTGGAATGAATCCTAAAAAATAACTTACAACAACCATAAAAATATCTATTTAGCCTTTTTGTGTACAAGAAATATAAAGATTAATAAGCTTCACAATTTATGTATTGAACCTACAACCCCAGGCATTATGAAGCAAACTGATACACTCTAAAAAACTGAAGTTTCACTCATTCATCATTCCATTCTGATGTATTGAAATGAACCTTAAGTCAACTGTAACAGGCTTTTAATTACCCAGAATTCAATTCCCTGGAAGTAAGCTTAAACCAGTAAAATATTGTTATATCATCATTCTTTTTTATCTGTATTACCTTAAGTATCCGCTTCTATCTATAAAAAGGCTGGTTGTTATCCTGCATTTGGTACAATTTGTTTATTGCCAAAGAATTTCACCAAAAGCCAACAACCATAAAACTAATCAAACAAGCAAATGCACCCTGGGGAGAGCATTCACTAGTCTTTGATTTAACTGTCAGGAAAACAGCCAACTGAAGCTAACATTGAATTGAGAATGAAAGAAAGAGTAATAAAAAGAATGTTGCTTTTTTGTTCTTCCATCTTTTTGTAGTCATTTTTGTTGGTTTGCTTCTTTGCTTATTTTCTGCTTTGCTTTTAACTTTTCCATATAGTTATAAAATCTGTCTTCTGTCATGATATTTGGTCTGAAGATTCAAATAATAATCTTTAAAATAATTATCACTATAAATAGAATTAGAATTATTTATTACAAGCTTTTAAGTAAGCTCTATCTTATATATGTGTATGTGTATGTGTGTGTGTGTGTGTGTGTGTGTGTGTGTGTGTGTGTGTGTGTGTGTGTGTGTGTGTGTGTGTGTGTTTATTTTAGCTGCAAATTATTGTTTAGACAAGATTAGGCTACTGAACTTTTCTTTTTTTATGATCTTATTTTTTTTTTTTTCTAGTTTTCTTCAAGTTTCTTTGTGTCAGGGCCCTGTTGATTGAGGAGTTGCCCTAGGTTTTCCCACCAAAGCGCTTTTGATCATATCCATTGATCATCTTTGGGGGAAATTTTTTTGTCGGTACTGTTTGTTTTGGTTTAATTTGGGTGCAAGATTTTTATTGTTGGAAAAGTTTATTATTGGTATGGGTGTTTTGGTTACACCATCAGTTGTTAAAGCTGTTTAGTATGTTAGTGATGGGGTTGAATGCTATTTCATTTGTTTGGCTGTTTAATTTTATTACTGATGACTTTAAGGATTTGGAGGTGTTTTATGGTGTTATTGTTAGATTTGTTACATATGATTTTGATGTAATTAGTGAGGGTTTTTTATATTGTATATATATATATATATATATGTGTGTGTGTGTGTGTGTGTGTGTGTGTGTGTGTGTGTGTGTGTGTGTGTGTAAAATGTTGTTTTCTATGAATATAAATAAAGAGTGTTCCATATCAGTTATACCGAATACATTGATCCAAGTTAAGACAGTGAAGACAGAATCAATAGTACTTGTTGACTGTCAGACCTCTTAGTCTGATGATCACATTGACGATATATATATATATATATATATATATATATATATATATATATATAAGTTGGCAACAATAATCGAGGGAAACCTGAAGGGTCTCTTTTCAATAGCTACTACACCAAGGTGTAGGGGAGAGCACTACTCCTTTCTCTGGATTGCTCCACCTTACCCTTGATACGTACCTTATAATACTGAGTGATAAGCAAGGAGGTATCAAGTACAATTTTTTGTCTCTAGTATGACTCGACCTGGAATTGAACCCGAGTGTTCCAGACCATTGGGAAACCTTCAAACCAATGAGCAAATTTATTTATATGTATATATTTTGATATCATATTGAATAGAAATTAGAATTCCCACTATTTGGTTAAAACAATAGAAAATTCAGTAAGTAAGGAAAGTGCTCAATGTGTAAAAAGTAGACTGCAAATATAAGATAAAAAAAGATTACAAGATAAAAACTAAAAAATTTTAACAATTCACAACTTAGGCGAGGTATTATTTTTATCTTTTTTACTTTTTGTCTGTTAATATATGTGTGTGTAATAATGATAACCAAAAATTATTAATATATATATATATATATATATATATATATATATATATATAAATATATATATATATATATATATTGATATGAAGAAAATAGAAAAACAAACAACCATTGCTGTTCAGACAACATTTTACACCATCTTAAAGTCCTGATGAAGGTTATTAAAACCGAAATGTTTAACATTGACTTTCCATAATAATAAAGTCATCAAATTGTTTTTTTCTATTTTCTTCATACTGTCGGATCTATTACCATATTTACTTCCATGTATTGAATATATATATTTATATATATATTATTAAATTTATTTATTTTTTCAATTTAAGAATCCATACAATAATATAATAATAAAAGTGATCCACCAAAAATGAATGGGGGGGGTCCTCATGGTGTAATGGTTAAAGCGATGGACTTCAGAATCGTAGTAAGTGAGTTCATACTCCAGTTGCACTATTACATTCACTTTCGGGCAAATACCCTTGGGAAAGGTATGAACCCCCCTATCCTTCCAGCTATGGGTTAAATAGTACTACTACTGTTCTTCTAGGGGAATGGCTTTGGTATTAAATAACCTACGAAGGTTGATATGCCATTAAACAAAGAAACAAACAAACAAACAAAAATGAATGGTACACGCACAAACCAGAATCACTCCTCAGAAATGAGATGTATAATAATCTCTGGGACATTCCAGAGAACCTGAGTGAAAGTAAAAACATAGACAAATACCTGGATCTTGCCAGAGAGCATAAAAGGCAGTGGGACATGAAGGTAACAGTGATAATAATTGTGTTTGGAGCCCTGGGAAATGTTACCTATTGGTCTAGAAAAGAGACTCGGAGAAGTGAAGATCAGAAGAAGTATTGAAACCATCCAGCAAAAAATATTTAGAAGCCTGGAGACCTTCAGAGATTTGCTATCACTCAGGCTTCAGTGAAAAACCATGAGTTAAAACTGGTGTGAAACTACTCATATCAAGTAGTGATGGTGATGATGATGACTAGTGGTGGTGATTATATTTGTGGTGATGATGATGATGATGACAGTGGAACTGAAATAAAATTGATACAAAGAAAGAAGAAATTACAAATGGGGTAAAAGAAAAATAATGGCAAAATAGAAGCAAAAAATGCAGATGTATAAGGGAATGTGTGTAGGTATATATATTCGTTTACTGGCTGAGCAGTATGATATTAAGTCTAATGTAAAGTTGGGCGGTTTCGAGCCCAGATTCAAGTGTTGTATGTATCAAGGCACATGGAGGAGTTGTGATACAACAAAACAGTCTGTCTGACAATATATATATATATATATATATATATATATGTAGAAAGACAGAAGGAGAGAGTGACATAGATGGAATGGAGGGAGAGAAAGTAAAAATCACAAAATATATATATATAATTAGAGAGAGAGAGAGAGAGAGAGAGAGAGAGAGAGAAATGGAATGAAGAGGGAGAGAGAGAGATGGAAGAGAGGAAGAGAGGATATAAGAAAGTAAAAATCACAAAAAAGTATTTATATATATATATAATTAGAAAGAGAGAGAGAATGAGAGAGAGTGAGAGAAAAGTAATAGAGGGAGAGAGGATATAAGAAAGTAAAAACCACAATATATATATATATAATTAGAAAGAGAGAGAGAGAAAAAGAGAGAGAGGTGGAATGGAGGGAGAGAGAATCTAAGAAAGTAAAAACCACAAAAAAAAAAAGAGAAAGAAAAAGAGAGAGAGAGAGAGAGGGAAGGAGAGAGAGAGGGAGGGAGAGAGATGGAATGAAGGGGGAGAGAATATAAGAAAAAAAAAACTTACAAGGAATTATCATTATTTCATTCTGTGAAATCTATTTGAAAGCCAAAATAAAAATTTGCGTCAGACTTTTGGGCTTTGTTGATATAAACAACAAAACACTAACTTCCACCTCCCTCTACAAAAAAAATATTGCCATGCATTATTAAGTTTTTAATCTTTCGAGTGAGCATCCTTCACTACATCCAAAAAAAAAAGACCCCAAATGAAACTGCTCATTACCAACGATGCCATACCCACCCCTCACCATCATATTTTGATATCATCACTATCATTTATATCACTAAAACTCTCACACCACACAGAATCATCCCAACTACAAACCTCACCATCCCAGCCAGCCATCCAAATAGCTTCCTAAAATCATCAACATTGATATCCTTTAGCTAATATAACCATGATTATGCATACCTTCATACCATATCTATACCATATCCAATTCGACTGGGGGGAGGGCTGTAGAATAAACTGATTGCATCTCTTCAGAGGGGTAAGACCCCCAATGAATGTCCTAGATATGACACTAAACAATCTGATGGTGAGGTTCCAGTGATTGCAGGAGCTTTGGAAAATTCAGAGTACTCCTTCATTGTCATCGCTCCCAGGTCCACTCTGGGCTGGAGAGGTAGCACCTGATAGGGTCCTATCTATGGGGCAACTAGAACTAAACCATGTACTTATACTAAACGGAATTGCTTGAAATGGAACTGTTTTTGTATGCTCAACTGAATTTTTTGATATAGAACTGTTTTTGACATTGACTGTACTTATGCTAAACTGAGTTGTTTGAATTAGAACTGTTTGAATAAACTGAATAGCTTGGAAAAGAAATGTTTTTGACAATTAAACTCTGTACTTATGCTAAACTGAATTATTTGAAATAGAACTATTTATTTGTATAAAAATGGATTTGGCATTAAATAGCCTACAAAAGTTGATATACCATAAAACCCAAACAAACAAACATATCTATACCATTAATATGTCATCCTTTTCAATCATAATCAGGTAAATTTTTACTCTTTAACCGGATGGGTTAAAGAGTAAAAATTTACCTGAAAAACTAAAAATCAGATTCTACATTTTTTTAGCAAATATTTGTAAACAAAAATATTTGTAAATATCTGCAAAGGAGAAATTTTGAAGAAAACCCCAATATTTTAGAATTTGGTGAGGGGTCATTTTGTTATATAAATTTAAAATAAAATGATCACCCACTTCCAGACCAGCAAGCATTACTGATGACCTGAGATAGCGGCAAAGAGACATGTATCCAAATGTTTTTTTTCAATTTTTTGTAGGGAAATCAGATGGAGAGGGTGGAGATTTTTTCGCTAAATAAAAAAACGGGGTGGAAACAATATTGGGGGTGGGGATTTTTCTCTTTTTTCACAAGAATAGACTTAAAATAAAAAAACACCAACACAGAAAAAAAAGAGAATAAAACAAACTGTGTAGTGGGGGGTTCTTTTCCTCACTTAGAAAAAAAGAAAAAAATCCCCCCCACAATTCCATTTTTTTTATTTATTGAAAAAATCTCCACTCCAAATAATCTTAGTTAACACCTCCACCGTATCGGCACAGACCTGCTGTATATAGGTTCTAGCTGGTTATCCTGCCTTTGCTCGTCCATGTGAAGAGGTTCACAGGAGTACATCCCTTATGAGCTCGATATATATATATATATTAAACATATATCATTTGTAAACACATTTTGTTGATAACATTTTTAAATGAGCCTGAGCACACAGTTACATGGTTTCAAAGAAGTATTGCTATAAAACATTAATTATTCTATTTAACACAATTCATTCATTTGTACGCTGTTAAATTGTTCCAAGTATTGACAATTCAATAGAGTTCAGTTATTAGTTTTCACACTGCTAAATGATCAAACAGTTCTAATTCTAACCAATCAATTTAGCATTAGTCAACAAAGTTAAATCGTTCCAAGTATTGCTATGTATCACTCACAATTCAATTAAAACAGCAGTCATTTGTTTACACACTGTTAAATGATCAAACATTTTTATTTCAAACAATTTAATTTAGCATAAATCATTTGTTTGCACAGAGTCTAAATGCCAAACAGTTCTGTTTGACCCATAGATAGGACCCTATCAGGTGCTATCACTCTGAGCCAAAGTGGACCTGGGAACGATGGCAATGAAGGGGTACTCCACATTTCTCAAAGATCGAACATTACTGGAGCCTCGCCATCAGATTGTTTAGTGTCATATTCAGGACACTCATTGATGGTGGGGAGTTTTACCCTTCTGCAGAGATGTAGTATTCTACAGTCCCAGCCGACTGGTATCATTCTTCTTTTATTAGCTTATCCAAAAAGTGTAGTTTATCCTACCTTTCATTATAAGAAACAAATCATCTGTATTGGTAGTCTTGTGGTTCACATCTTTAATTAAACTGATGGGCTCTCATAAGTTGACATTTGTCAAGAGAGTCTATCATATATAACTATGTGTGTATTTGTAAGCATAATCCAGCAAAAATCATACCTCATAGTATATAAGCAGGATGACCAGCTCGAACATACATACAGCAGCTATGTGACGATATGGGATGTAGCCCTGAAGACCTGCCAGAGGCGATGAATGATAGGGAGAAGTAGCAAGAGAGGGTCAGGGATATCCATGCTAGCAGCACGACATGATGATGATGATGATATACATAACTGCAACATAGCATAAATGGCACATTGTAGCAACTTTTTTTTTATTAATGCAATACACAGAAAATGCTCTACCTTAGAGAATAAAGTAAATTCCAGTCCTATTCACAACTGAATGACTATTTTGTGGTGTCTACATTCATGCTGAATTTCATTTTTTGATCATCCAAATTCTCAATATAATGGAAATAATTATGAAATCCTAATAAGAATGTCTGACCTCTTAAACAGAAGCATCGATATCATCAAGGACTGCTGTTACAATGGAACACAGTGTACTAGTGAATGTGTGTAATTATAACCCATAAAAAACAGCACATTGTAGCAAGATGTTAACTCAAGCAATGCTCCTAAAATGCTCTAACATGAAGAATATGACAATTGTCCAATTTGCAAGTAATTGATAATTTTGTCGTGTACAAACAGAACATGTTTGAATATAATTTTTTAATCATTCAAATTCTTTATAGAACAGAGATAACAATGAAATGCTAATTCAGATCCCAAACTCCTTCCTAAATAGAAGCATCTATATCATCATGGGCTGCTGTTAAAACAGAAATTCCACAGGTACATGGATTGTCTAGTAAACTCTTCTTTTTCTCTCTTATATATATATATATATATATATATATATATATATATATATACACGCTATTTCATACACACATCACTAAATCAACAGTCACCTACTTCTCAATCAACTTCCACTTCCACCATCTCTGCCACGTTTACCTCTGTTCCCTATCAATCAACACCAACATCCAGATTCTTCCCACCCAGCCTTTATCACCACACCAGCTTAACCACCCACCTACCCACTACCATGTCTATTTTTAAAAGCACTTTTATATACATATATTTTTTGTTTTTAATTGACTTTTCTGTTTGTAAAAAAAATACTTTCATTTATTTATGTTTTTTTGTTAAATTTGTTATCATTTTTTTTTATTTTATTTAAATGAAATAAACATCCAGATCAATATAAAATTAAAATCATCAAACATTCATTGATTTTGCGAGTCTCTTTGGTCAATAAAAACTATTCGGCTTATGGTTCACATCCGACAAACTCCCCTTTCTTTTGCTTATTGAATTATCCCCAGTTTAATTTGCCTCCTAATTACATAAATAACCAATTAATGATGGATATTCAATAGAAAACTAAAGGCAAATAACAAACAACAAAAGAAGAGAAAGGAACATTGTGGGGTAGAAATATTTATGAAATGCTTATTTGGGAATGTGTGTCAAGCAATGCACCAAAAGTAACAAAAAAAAAAAAAAAATCAATTATACTTTAAGTCTTGTACTCAATCTTTACTAAGCTCAGTATTGGATGGCATAAGACTCAATAAAGAACTAAATAAAAGCCGGAAGATTGTGTTGCACCAGAATTCCAATAGAGTCAGAGATTGCTTGCCTTGATATACAAGGTGTTAACAAAAAGTGTCAAGACTGAAGATATGTGAACAACTAAAATTAGATGATAAAATGATGATGTATAAATTCTTTGGCAAAGTCTAGACATTTAAACATTTTCAAGACAAGTGAGTGCTGTTTTAGATAAGGATATATTAAAAAAAAGCTATTATACTTTAATAGTTCTTGATATTTACTAAGTTCAATATTGTATTGGATAAGACCCAATAAAAAAATAGAAGCTGAAAGATCATGTTATACCTATTGGGTCAAACTTGCTTTTCTTGCTAAAGGTAAAATCCAAAATTTCCAAGACTAAAAAATTTAGCTTTTTTTTTATTCTAAAATTTAAGATTTTGAAATTTAAAACTTAATTAAAGATCTGTGAACAGCTGAACAACTTAGATAATAAAGACTGAAGCACTATTAGAATAATGGTTATTGGAGAAGGAAATGGAATTGGTAACCTGATTTCAAATCCCAGATGAGGCCGTTTGTCTTTTACTTTGGGCTAATGCCCTTTGCAAAGGGTGGAGGGAGACTCTTGCTAGACTGCAACATTGTAGAAAACAAATTTAAACTCTAGTTTTGCTATTGCATTTACTTTCGGACTAATGCCCTTGGGAAAGGTATAAACTCCTTTATCACCTCCAGTTAGGATTTAAATAGTATCACTGCTGTGATTGTATAAGTGCAACACCTTTTGTAGGTATATGATCAAGCTCTATGTCACTTTTCTTGTTCCTTAAATTGAAAATTTATCTCAAAGAAAAGATTTGAATATGAGGAGGACATTAAAATAAATACCATGGTGAACATTCACATCATATCAAAAAAGATTTGAAGAGGTGTTTTTACAAACGGAAACCACAATGGAGTAAATGAGGACTATTTTTAAAGAAATTTTACATTCCATTCATTGTTCATTTCTGTCTTGTTCCAGTCTTAATAAAATTTTAAAGATATCTGGTCTACTTAGTTTTGTATGACACAAGAGTTAATAAAAAGAAATACACATAAAAAGATTATGTTCTGCAAGTCTTCCATGTGAAAAGTATCTGCTTGTCTTCATATTAAGCTTACTTTAGTTAGTCATAAGATCTTAACTAAGCTTACTTTAGTAAGTCATAAGATCTTAACTAAGCTTACCTTAGTCAGTCATAAGATCTTAACTAAAGTTACTTTAGTAAGTCATAAGATCTTAACTAAGCTTACTTTAGTAAGTCATAAGATCTTAACTAAGCTTACCTTAGTCAGTCATAAGATCTTAACTAAGCTTACTTTTGTAAGTCATAAGATCTTGACCAAGCTTACTTAATAAGGCATAAGATCTTAACTAAGCTTACTTTTGTAAAACATAAGACCTTAATTAAGTTTACTTCAGTAAGGCATAAAACCTTAACTTAGCTTATTTTAGTCAGTCATAAGACCTTAACTAAGCTTATTTTAAGAAATAAGACCTTAAGTATATTTACTTCAGTAAGGCATAAGATCTTAACTAAGCTTACTTTAGTAAAGCATAAGACTTTAACTCAGCTTACTTTAAAGCTTAAGACCTTAAAAAAGCTTACTTTAAGGTATAAGATCTTTAGTAAATTTTCTTCAGTAAGGCATAAGATCTTAACTAAGCTTATTTTAAGGCATAAGATCTTAACTAAATTTACATCAGTAAAACATTGAGGGGAAAAACAGTATGAAGACTGTTGTGTCAATCTTCCAAATTGGGAAGACCTGCTTACCTTGATAGTAATCAATTTTACATTTGTAAAACAAATAGAGGAAAATAGAAATAGGAAGATTGTTTTTCACTAATCTTCCAAGAGGAGTCTGCACTCTTAACTGCCTTGGTATTGTTATATATTGGGTCAATGTCAGTATAAATGTTTATAAAATATTCCATGCCAAGTTCAACCATGGTAAGGAAGTTTGGAAGAACATTACAGTAGGTGTCATAAAGGGATTTCCCTGTGTGGCAGTAAAGGATGCTGTGAGAATGTGGTGGGGACTAATGCTAGTTGGTTTGGGTGTAGTATGAAGGGATTTGGCTTTGGGTTTGGGGCAGTTGGAGTCTAGAAAAAACAATGCAGTTCAATTTCAGAGGCCTAGCATTTAAACCTCTCCCTGGGGTGGAAATTTACTAAGCTTTTTGCTTAGATGTGGCACAAGGCCATATGAAAGGAGCACCCAATGAGACTCGAACTCACTTGTGTAGGTTTGCTAGTCGAGCTTGCTAACCATTACACCACCAGGGGCGCCCTCCTCTCCCTGGAGGGGGCTCAAGAAAAATTATGACAATTTTAATGAAGAAAGGTTCCCCTCTTCAAAATGAAAATAAGAACCAAACTGATTTCCAAGAGTCAGCTTGGAAACGTTTTAATAAAAATGAGAATCTAAAGCAATAAAACATACCAGTTAATTCTTTTCATCAGCTGAATGTAAAATGATGATCAATGTTTTTTGAGTACAGTCTTCAAGATCAGGAAGCAATACAACCCACCTACAATGCAACAATATTTACCAACCTTAGTTTTGTAGAGAACAAAGCTAAATAGAAAAAAAACTGGATTCAGAAGATTGTGTTGCGCCAATGTTCCAAATTGAGAGAACATGTCTGTTTTATTAAGCTTAGTATGGCATAAGGTCAAGAGAGGTATGTTGTACCAATGTATCAAATGGGGACAGCCTGTCTTTTTTGATATCTAAATTTAACTTAATAGAACTCAAAGTAAACTATTTGGAGATTGGAGGAAGATATTCATGTGGTACCAATGTTTTAAGTAGGGATAACTTCCTGAATTATTATTTACTCAACTTAGCTTGGCATAGCACAACTCAAATGATGGAACATCAGAGAAGAACTATATTGCACCAACTTTCCAAATTCAGAAGTAAAGTATAACTTCAAAATCAGCATTTAAAATTTTGCTTTTTATCTTGGCTCAAACACTTCTCATCGCTCAAATGTTCCTTTAGTTCAAAGAGCATTTATTATTTCCAACCTTGTATTTTTCCAGATGAGTTTTGGTTTGGTTTGGTTTCTTTGTTTAATGGTATATCAATCTTTGTAGGTTATTTAATGTCAAGTCCATCCTTCTAGAAGAACAGTTGTGGTACTATTTAACCCATTGCTGGGAGGATAAGGGGAGTCATACCTTTCCCAAGGATATATGTCCAAAAGAGAATGTAATAGCATGACTGGAGTTTGAACTCGCTAACTATGATTCTGCAATCCATCGCTTTAACCATTACACCATGTGGACACCACACTTTTCCAGATTATATGGGCATTATCTTTATAAAGTAAAAAAATGACTTTTTTAATTCAGTTGGTTCCATTCAATTAAGGCTTTGAAATATCAAATAGAAATCAGATTCTCATATGTGTGTGTGTGTGTGTGTGTGTGTGTGTGTGTGTGTGTGTGTGAATGAATGTAAGAAATAAAAAAAAATTTAAACACATTCTTGATTTAAGAAAAACATTTTTAAAATGATTTGTTTCTTCACTTATGTGTGTGTGTGTATGCTTGTGTTTATAGAAAGAGACAAGGTTATCTCTTTATATATATATATATATATGAGTACATTTGTACATGAATGTATGTGTTTATGTGAGCATAGTTGTGTGCATGTGTGTATGTAACCTATCTGTTTCTATTCCAATCTCTCTATTGATCTGACTATTTTGATTGCTGCAAAATTTTTGCAAAACATTTTTGCAAAATCTTAACCCTTAAAACCAAGTGATTAAAAATTAATTCTCTACTTTTTTTTATCATTCAGGGTACCATTCAAGCTTCAGTTCAGAAATTCAGACAATTAATTCTTTACTTATTCAAATATTTATCAGCAGAATAGAAAAAGACTACATTATCTATCTATTTGTATGCATCTCGTACATATAAGTGTGTGTGTGTGTGTGTGTGTGTGTGTGTGTGTGTGTGTGTGTGTGTGTGCTTGCACCTGAACTTATGTGTGCTTATATGTATGTAAGTGGATGTGTATACATGCATTGGTATATGTGTACACTATGTATTCTTATTTTACTCTGCCTGGAGTGGTAGTGTACCATATTCGCAATTAACAGTATGTGCGAAATGGACATGTAATGTTCATTACTATAGAACATATAAAGAACAGGAATCTCAAAAACACGTAACTACTTCTTGTTCAGGTACGAAACCTTTTTATTAACTTTGAGTTAAAGGTTTCGACGTAAGGAGGAGAGACACAATCTTCTATGCTGTCTTATTCATTTGGTCCCCAACTCGAGCGGCCCCCATCGGGCGCACGTTCGCTTCGCACCTGCGAGCACCAAAATTGATCCTTCTCGTTCGGCGTCCAAAACCCGACTCTTATTTTCTTCAAATTCTCACACAAACTTCCGCGTGCTTCCGGTGCGTGACGTCACCCGCACCTTGTCACCCAGTATCGTCTCGGACTGTTATGACATCTGAGTGACACCTCCATCCGCTCGCGCGCGCCCGCGTTAACACCTGCTTCAATCTTACACCCAACCAACCCATGTGCTGAGCCGAAAGGTTTTCAGCCTAACTAAACTCAAAGGCATGAACCGAAATCCCTCGGCTATTTCATTACATACCTATCCAACCACAATAAAATCATTTGTCATCGATGATGACAAATTATTTTCTTAAACTATTGTGACGCTCCCCCCTATATCGAACTGAGCAACAAAATCTTCAGCAATACAATTTCAACAAAATAATACAACAAAAAGCATGCGTCTGTCCCAAACTCCAAAGTCACTGAAATAAAAATAAAAAGTGTTCGTATTGTCCATCGTTTTTGTTTTTTTTGTTTCATTATTTTTTTCTTTTTCCGACCACATTTTCTGGTTCTTTTTTCTCTTTTTTTGCTTTTTTTAAAAAATTTTTTCAACAGTCACTCGTTCGGCATGTATTTTTTTTTTTCAGTCTTTGATTTGTTCTCTTATTTATTTAAAAATTTTTTTTTTTTTTTAAATCTCAGGTCAATTGCTCATTTTGTATTTTGCCCTTTTTTTGCCTTCCTTCTACGTCCGTACTCATTACTTTTAACTTTATATATCCTTCTCTCGAAATCTCTGTCATTAATTAATGTACACATTTTAACCTTCCACAACCAAGCATAGCTCGTAATCAAACCAAGATACATGTTTCCCCGTTTTTTTCCAACTTTTGACCACCGTCAAACGGTCTATCTCACATCTTTTCAACAGCTTACGAGTACCCTTCTTTCTTATCTTCTTTCTTTCTTTCGCCCTTAAAATCCTGGGTGTTCTTTCTAAACCACCAAAACCTTTATCAGCTCACTCAATAAAATTTCTCCCTCGACACAACTCAAAATCAAGTCCGCGAATTTTCCAAACACATCCAATGAGATCATCGAAACTCTGCGCATATCTTAATTAACTAATCTCCAAACCCATGTTTTTCCGTACATCTTCCTCAACAAAACCTCACAGTCCCACTCCAGGGGGAACTCACAAAATAACCGTCTGCCCTGTCAGACACAATAAATATCCGTCTCTTCGTTGATCTGCCTCTGGCGAGATATGAGACAATTTTCCAGTTGATACGGACAACGAAGCGTCCGAAGCATTCCACTGTGCCTCCGATTAGTCGGACTCGACCACCTAAACAAAAACCTGGCCTGATTTCTTCAGCACCCAAAATATCGATTCTCCAACATCGAAACCTGTCCCAAAGGTCATAACTACAGATATGCGAAATTTTTCCGGCAATCCCATCGATGAGCGAAATCTTCAAGGTCTCAAATCAAAATTCTAATCTCCGAATATTATTAGCACGAACCACCATCAAGTTACAAGTTTTCATTCATAAAAACGTTATTTACTACAAAATTCACCTACAATGACCCCGTCTATCGTAAAATCCATTCATAAAAATACGTTATTACTATAAAATTTCTTTACAAAATATTGTTTACTATTGCTGTCAATCATGAGCACGACACAATCCTCTGTCCCCACAGCGACCACCCTTCTTTCTTCTCTGTCACTGCGAGCTTATTTCTCTGTTACTCTTTCTTTCTCTCCTCCCACCATGGTATAAAGTCACATACTGTAGTAATCATAATTTTCTATGCTACCAACGATTTTTCTTTTTTTTTTTAAATTTTAGAATTATTTCCAAATCTATCCTCCACAACCATTCAAACTCTATTCGTAAATTAAACTATGACAGACGTAAATGAGCAGTTACCTTCTTATTTTTTTTCTTTTCTTCATGCCTTGTTTTTTTTTCTTGGAGTTGAGTTGTGTTACTTCTTTTTTTCTTTTCTTTTCACGCCTTTTTTTTCTCTTTTTTCTTTTGGAGTTGCGCTGTTTTTGTTTTGTTTTCTCTCTTTTCGATGTTGGACTTTTCTCCTTCATTCTGAGGGGTGCCGAATTTGTTCCTCTTGTTTTTGGTCTCTTTTCCTTGTTTCTTATTTTCTGGGGCCTTGTGTTTTCTCTCTCTCTCCCTCGATCGCCTGAACAAGCCGCTCCGAAATAGATTCCTCCTTGTTCTTAGCCGCTTCTCTGATCGTCTTCGTGGAACCATGGTAACCCAATCGAAAATCATATCCTGAACGATATGCCCAAGTTCTGGCACCAAATATGTCTATGTTGCGTAGCCATATACACGAATATGGCCATGTGCGAAATGGACATGTAATGTTCATAACAATAGAATATATAAAGAACAGGAATCTCAAAAACACGTAACTACTTCTTGTTCAGGTACGAAACCTTTTTATTAACTTTGAGTTAAAGGTTTCGACGTAAGGAGGAGTGACACAATCTTCTATGCTGTCTTATTCATTTGGCCCGCAACTCGAGCTGCCCCCATCGGGCGCACATTCGCCTCGCGCCTGCGAGCTCCAAAATCGATCCTTCTCGTTCGGCGTCCAAAACCCGACACTTATTTTCTTCAAAATTCTCACACAAACTTCCGCGTGCTTCCGGTGCGTGACGTCACCCGCACCTTGTCACCCAGTATCGTCTCGGACTGTTATGACATCTGAGTGACACCTCCATCCGCTGCTTCAATCATACACCCAACCAACCCATGTGCTGAGCTGAAAGGTTCTCAGCCTAACTAAACTCAAAGGCATGAACCGAAATCCCTCGGCTATTTCCTAACAGTAGTACCTGTTAAGGTCCCATCTATGAGTAAAATAGGACTAATGTCCTGGGTATGACATAAAACTGCATCTGATGGTGAGCTTCCAGTCCTGGAACTTTGGGAAATGTGCAGTACCCCTTCATTGTCATTACAACCAGGTCCACTTTTATCTGGAATGGTAGTTGCTGTTAGGGTCTGATCTGTGTGTCAGATAGAAATATTTAATCATTTTCTATACTTTAAACCATTTCAATGTGTGCAAACAAATGACTCAATTATTTTAATTCATAGCAAAATTTGGAATCATTTAACTGTGTATGAATGAAAGAATAATGTTGAATAAACTGATTAGTGTTAAATAGCAATATTTGAAACCATTTAACTGCATTCAAATAAAACTATTAATGTTAGCAATACTTAAAAACCACTTAACTGTGTTCAAGTAAATAATTAGTATCAAAATGAATTATTAGTGTTATTTTGTAGTCATTTAACTGTGAGCAAACTATCAACTTTTTACTTACAAATCATATATACATCTATGTATAAACAGGATTTGGCATTAAATAACCATCAAGGGTTGATATGCCATTAAATCAAA
Organism: Sepioteuthis lessoniana; assembly: GCA_963585895.1. NCBI lineage: Eukaryota > Metazoa > Mollusca > Cephalopoda > Myopsida > Loliginidae > Sepioteuthis > Sepioteuthis lessoniana. The sequence continues at coordinate 79,797,678 of OY757914.1, forward strand.
TAGCCTAAACTAAACAAATGACTGATGTTAAATTAAATTTTTAGTGCTACATAGCAAGATGTAAACCCATTCATGTGAAAATAAATGATTAATACTAAATAGAATTATTCATGAAACTATTTAACTGTGTGCAAACAAATGAGCTCTGGCTCATTTTAAAATTATGTTGCTTACAAACTATTCATTTATAAATCATATATATATTGTCATCCTCAGAAAGACTGTTTCATTGTATCACAACTCATCAGTGTGGTTAGACATGCGAGATACTTCAAGTTGGGATTGAAACCCAGTGAACTTTACGTCACCCTGATAACATAACCTTACTGCCGTCAGCAATCTCAATGTAAGCAAGGGAATTTTAATGTACATGCATTAATTTTCCTTTTGTTTACATTTACACTAATTGGCATTAATTAACTCACAAGGGTTGAAGTGTCATAAAACCCAACCAATTAACCAACCAACCAACTATCCTGTTCCTATCATTCTCATGTTGTTTCTATCTATCTATTCTATCCAGTTCCAACCTATCTTTCCATTTCTTTGTTAACTTGATCATGATTTATATAATTCAGGCAAAGTAATTTCCAATGTACAACACATCCATTTGACTTTCACTCCATATGCGAAAAATCTTGGCAAAAGCATTTTAAAATCCAACAATTATTGTTTGATGCACTTACTGCAGCTATCTTTCATTTTTTGAGTTTTTGATGAAAATCTGTAACAGAAAATCAAATATCATATATTGATCTGTATTTACAAGAGAATTTAGTTATATTCGAATTACTGGAGTGTGGTCATTTGGTTTAGGAAATAATTCAACCATCATTTTTTATCATCTTTTTACTTATATACATCTATTTCTTTTAATTTTATATAATTAAAAAAAAAAGGAGCCTATATATTTTTTCACTATCTGAGTATCTATCCCCAGGTAGTTATTTTAATTTCATCTTTTTTTTTTTTTTTGAATAGAATTGAAAAGATGTGTTAATGTCAGTGATAAAATTATCGGAATGAATGTTTTCAGTTTTGTAAGCAAGATTGAAAGGAAAAATGATAACAATTAACATCATAAAAAATCCCTCTCTCTCTCTCTCTCTCTCTCTCGCTAACACTTCTCACTCTCATCTTTCATATTTCCCATCTAAATTTTGCATCATTGAATCATCCATTTAAAATGTTTGACTCAAAGGAATTGTAAAAAAAAAAATCATTTTAGTATTTAAAAAAATAAAAAATAGGGAAAAAATATTTTGAAAAGTAAATATTCATAAACCCCACCACCACCCATTTCTCAGTTTCTTTTCGTTTAAAAACATATAAAGAAAGATCTGTTGATTCTTATGGGTTTTTAATGCCTTAAAGAATGTACCAAAATGCTTTTAGTCTAAAAAAAAAACTGAATTTAAAGAGAAAAAAAATGTAACTTGTTTTAAAAAATGGAGATATTGAAGAAAAATATTTCAAATAATGTTATTAATATATTCTGGAGGGAAAGAAGAAGCGAGTGAGAAAATTCACTATATATATATATATATATATATAAATATATATCTATTTTGTTAATTTTTATTTCATACATTTTGAGAAAAAAAAATGTTCTAAAAACAGCAGATAAAGTTTTGTTCGACACATCTCAAATGTTTATATTTTTCTTTTGCCTAATTTTTTTCAGCTATCAAATTCTTAAGAAATATATATAAATACTTACAAATATATATTTATTCACTTTTTAAAATTTATATAAAGAACTTTTGCCTCCTTCCATACATTTATTTCAATCTATATATATTTTATTTGCTTTAGGTATTTTTTTTTCATCTTCAGTAATCAATATCCATTTTTCTGATATTGTTGTAAAGCTAAATTTTTATTCAACAGCCAAAGTTATGCAAATAAAAGGTTATTGCTCCATGGTAAAATCACCTGGATTGAAGCAAAAAGTTATGTTGTTCGGTATAAGACAGTTGGCAAAGAGTTTATATTAGCAAGAACAAGGTTTTCCTTTTTGGTAGTCTATTGAAGGAAGGAAAGACCCGATTAAAAAAAGAGGTAATTTAGAATATAAGAAATTCCATTGGTCAGTTTAGCCAAGAATACTCCTACAGTATACGGAGAGATAAAACTTCTCCAAATACGATTTTTCAGAATAAAGACACTGAACTGCATCTATTGGTGGAACTCCTGTTTTGGATTTGATACTTCCCAGTCAATTCTGGTTTGCTAAGGTTCCATCTATGAGCCAAATACATTTGTTTGAAAATTATTAGTATTGGTTAGGAATACTTGAAAACGGATATGTAAACAAATCATTATAATTACTAGTGTGCCCATATTTACCGACCCCTCCACTCAGGCAGGATATGACACAAGTTCAATTTTTAAGCGGAGTTTAAGAGGTTTGAATTCAGAGTTTTCCTTCTCCTAGACTAGTTGCCTCACCAAGGTTAAGAACCCAGTCTGCCCTACTATTTTACCCATAGATGGAGGGAGAATAATTGGATTCATACCTTTCCCAAGGGTATTAGTGCTATGTGAAATGCAGTCAATCTCGTCCAGGATTTGAACTCGTGTTGCCGTGTCCATTTCCTATGACGATAACCATTACACCACAGGCACCTCCAAATTACTAGTGTGAGTCAAAAAATTTGCAATATTTTGGTAACATGAGGCACAATTTAGTATCTCTGGATGCTTTTGCCAAGGTTGTGACAGTAAGGAACAAGAGTGGACTGTGAGATGTCAAGCTTGCCTGATACTCTCCAAATGCTACTCACCAGATTTGCCTTGATGGCTTGAAGCACAGCCTTGGAATTCATGGATTTAGACCAACCTGACTTTGCCTGATGTTTGAGGTTCTTGCGACCCAAGCAATATTACTTGAACTATCTGGTTACTTTATTTACGTTTTTGGACTATTGTTCTCATCTTTGTCTCCATGTTTATCACAATGTTTTGGCCGTTTTACACTTCGGCCTTCTTCAGGTGGTTGGAATGTTGAACTTAGCCCTTTATTTCGCTCACCGGGGTAGACTGTTCTAGTTCTACAAGCCATGTTTAATGAATGTCAGTTATCAGTTATCTCCTGTTAATTTCCCTGTCTCTAAGTTCTCCATTGCCTTCACCGGGTATTGAACTCACACTCCTTTTAGGTATGTCACTGGATCTAACTCACACCTTTATAGGACACATGGCACAATGGATAAAAGCATAGGTTAGATCCAGTGACATACCCAAAGAGTATGAGTTCAATACCTGGTGAAGGCAGTGGAAAACTTTCAGAGGGGAAATTAATCGGAGATAACTGATAACTGACATCCATTAAACATGGTTCATGGAACTAGAACAGTCTACCCTGGTAAGCTTAATAAAGGGTTAAGTTAGACACTCCAACCACCTGAAGAAGGCCAGAGTGTACAATGGCCAAAATGTTGTGATAAACATGGTGACAAAGATGAGGACAATAGTCCGAATGATGTAAATAATGTACATAATACCTCATCACAGAAATATAGACAGATATCTGGTTACTATACTGTAAATTATCATACCTTCACTTTTCAAATGTTTTTTAGCTGCATTATGGCCCAGTTTGGACTCATAAAGCATAAATTCTCAAAATAGAATATGTTTCATGCTTATGTGTGACTTTCAAATTACACACAGTGTGAAGCAATGCACAATATATCAGTGCAACAACTACCACGATACTACTAACCATAGTAAGTACCCTCCACAGCTTGAACAGCTTTGGATATGTGATATGTGTGCCTCAAACTTGCGGAGAGCCAAACTTTTGACTCTGTTAAGAAGATAGATAGAGAAGGAGAGAAGGAGACAGAGGGAGGGAGAATAAATCTTTATCAAGTCCTTAATTCCTGCCAAGTGTAACAGATATTTTACAAGTACAGTGATAGATATTTATTTATGTTTGTTTTCATTGATAATAAATAAATCCATATTTTACAAGTACAATGACAGATTTTTATTTATGCTTGTGTTCATTTGTAATAAATGAATTCGTTGTATTTTTCAAGTACAGTGATAGATATTTATTTATGTTTGTATTCATTCATAATGAATAAATCCACAATATTTTACAAGTAAAGTGAAAGATATTTACTTTTGTATTTATTTTTAATAAATAAATCCATAATATTTTACAAGTACAGTGATAGATATTTATTATGTTTGTACTCATTTGTAATAAATCAATCCATGCTATACAACTGGTTTTATTTATCACAAATCAAACACTCCAGCTTATAATTGAGCACAAGGTCCCAAATTTTTGGTAGGGGAGGGAATTTGGGAAGGGTAATGGTCTTCAGAACAACTGATGCTTTCGAGAATAATCTTAGCTTAATGCAATCATCGACCCATTCACGTTATTATTGTACAAGCACACAATAAAAAAAATTCAATTACTCAATATAAGAAATACCAACTTAAAAAATTGTTTCCACAGTTTAAAGTTGAAATGAGATGACAATACAATGAAAAATGAATGGATAAATGTTCAATGTTAATGAAAATGTCAGATGTAAAAATAAGATGCAAGAAAACACAAATGAATTTCTTTTCAAAAATTTTAACAATTTAGCTTGACTGAGGAATCTTAAAAGTGCACAAAGGATGTGATATAGCTCTAACTTTTTACAGATTTTTCCATTCCTCAGCTCTCCAAATTGATCACCTGTGATTCTAGGAACTTGACCCTCTTGAAAAATATCTTGTACTGATAACTGTTAATTAGTGTATCTATCTACACTTAACACAAATTGTTTTTAAATGACATTCCTCTCTAAGTAATTGATAACATCTGTGTTAACTTCACAATGCATAGAATGTTTTCTTTTTCATCACCTGTTCCGTAATCTCTTCTGAAAGCAAAGCTCAACCATTTTTCATTAATCCAAGTGATTCTTATATATTTGTGTTGGAGTTTGAATTCTTGCTGGGTTTTTATTCAATATGTGTCACCTTTTTGGATTCTTTGAATGGCATTGTGGTTAGTTTTGTTTTGTTTGCTTGTATCTATGGCATATCAACCTTTCTTGGTGGTGCCAAATCATCCTGTTTATATATATATATATATATATATATATACTTTAAAATGAATAGGTCCACAAAAGAATTTGCTTTTAGGTTATTCATTCTTTTTCAACATCTGTTTCTGATGTTTCCAGTTGTCTTCAGAAAGTAAAAAAATTACTTCCTGAAGACGATTTAAAACATCAGAAAAACATGTTGAAGAAGACTGAATAACCTAAAAGCAAATTCTCTCATAGACCTTCATTTTCAAGAACTTAATTTTTTTCTCTCACTGGACCAATAGAAAAATGGTGATATATATATATATATATATATATATATATATATATCATACAGGACTTGTGAGCAAATAGTTTGTACATAACATTTTTAAACAAGTCAGAACTCATTTGTTTACACACAGTTAAATGGTTTCAAGTATTGTTATTTAATATTAATAATGATTCCTAGGAAAAGACCAAACAGTTCTGTTTGACTCAGAGGTGGGACCCAAACAGGTACTACCACACCAGGTCAGAGTGTATCAGAAAGTGTAATGGCAATGAAAGAGTGTTCCAAATTTCCCAGCACTCCAGGACTGGAGCCTCACCATCAGATAGTTTAGTGTCATAACCAGGACACTCAATCAGGAGATTTTAACTCTCTGGAGAGATGCAGTTGGCATATTCTAGGACTAGATTATTAGTGAGTTTGAATTACACTAAGTATCCCAGTCTTCTAGCCTTGTGCTTAACTAAGCTAAACTTAGTTAATTACTTTAGGTGCTTTTAACTGTGTTATATAGATAGTGAGCTCAACTAGTAGACCCTTGTTGGTGAGTTGGATTCTCACTGAGTGTTCATACTTCTGGCTTTGCATCAAACTACACTCATCTTTGTAAACTACTTTAGGTTTTTAGAATGATGTTATAGTTTGTGAGCAAGGCTAGCAGACCATTTTGGTGAATTTAATCCTCACAGAGTACTCAAGGTACAGGCCCGGTGCCATCTAAGCTAAGCTTTGTAGATGACCACGAATTGTACATTTTCCTTATCAATTGTTTCTCTTCATCTTCGATAAAGTTGTTTGCTTCACCTCTTTCTTTCTTTCACTCTCTCTTACTCTATGGATTTCTTACTCTTGATTTCTTGCTTTGTTTTGTTATATTCTATGACTCTGTAAGTCTGGCTCTCACGCTCATTCTCAAAAAGTACTAAAGTTAAAGTGCTGGGCTGTGTCCTTGGAGTAAGAAAGTTTGAACTCCAGTCACTCTATTGCATTCACTTTTGGACTAATACCCTTAGGAAAGATATGAACCTCTTTATCCTCCAGCTTTGGGTTCAATAGTAATATTGCTATTCTTCTACAAGGATAGCATTGGCATTAGATAACCTATTAAGGTTGATATACCATTAAAAAAAAGAAAAACTCTCAATCTCACTTTCTTTTGCTCTCTCTCTAACTCTCTCTCTCATTCTCACTCTGTCTCATTTTACCCTTACATTTTCACTCTATTTTTGGCTCTCACTTTGGCACATTTTCTCTCTCTCTCTCTCTCTCTCTCTCTCTCTCTCTCTCTCTCTCTCTCAGTTTCTATCAAATTTTCTTTCCACTTTCCATTATTAATCTCTCACAGTCTCATCCTTACTTTCTCTCATTCTCTCTCCTTCCTGCAGTCAGTCTCTCTCTCTCTCTACGAAATTGGTTATTTCTTCTTCTTTCAGTCTCCAACTTAATTTTTCCATCTTTTAACACCTAACCTAAATTATTTAGGTGTTTTTTGGCATGAGCTATCTGTCTCTGTCTCTGTTTCTGTCTCTCTATTCCTCTCTTCATAAATATATATTTATATATAAGATAAACAAAAGTGATTAGACAAGTTGGAACATTTCTTTCGTGTTATTTATTTTTTGATCATTCTCAACAAGTTTTTGACCTAAGGTCATCACCAGAAGAGAAATTTAGATTATGACCCCTGTTTGGGTTCTTTATTTTAATGGCATGTCAACCCTCAGCCATAAACACAAAATACATGAGGCGAAGAGGATGTTCATACTTTTGCATAGGACTTGAAAAGATGATATAAGATCTGTAATTTTGAACTGAAGGTAGAGATTCAGTGGTCGCTCAAACAAAGGGGAGAGGTCTACTGGTCTCTCAAGCAAAGGGAGAGACCCGCTGGTCACTCAAGCAGACTTGTCAGCTCCTTAAGTGTGTTCTCCGGCTGTCGCACTACTTCATAAAAAGGGTCCCCGCCACAGACGAAAGATATATGCGAACTCTCTCTAGCTGTATTCCTACTTCACTCAATTGTCGCTATGGAAGAATAAAAATATAAATTATATTTTTGTATATTGAGTTTTTCATTGTTTGTCCAGCGGTCAGATATGTGACACATTAACCATTATACCACAGAGATTTCCCTCATATATAAACCCTGTTTTATATTTCCCTGATTGTTTATTTTAGACTATCTTCATGGAACCCTCTTTTCTGTTCTGTAGTTCCAACAATGCTCATGTCAGGTTAATAATGTAAAAGAATGCCTAGCTTGAAATATCAGGCTTACAGTGTATAGTAAAACTGTCCTCAATATAATATATTAGGCTTACATTATATAGTAAAGTAGTACTCAGCATAAAATATTGGGCTTATATAGTGAAATAGCACTCAGCTTAAAATATCAGGTTTATAGTGGAGAGCAAAATATTATTCAGGCTGAAAAATCAGGCTTAAAATGCATAGTAAAATAGCACACGGCCAGAAATACTTTGCTCATGGTTCAAAGGATTCAAATATATGGAAATACCAGAGAATAATAGAGAAATCCTTATAAATCAACAAGTACAGAAAAAGAAATATGTTACTAAATACAGTCGAAGTTAATCATTTTGGCCATCCATTTTAGTCAGAAAAGTAGATCTAAAATTAAATTATTAAAGTTTTATGCTAATGACTATCAAGATATTAGGATGAATACTTATAAAGGTATTTTAATTTCACATTTTGGAACAAGAAGCTTAATTGTTTCTGCAGTTCAGTTGGATTTGATTATTTTCCTAATGTTTTATGGTTGACTCTTAGTCCAAAGTGAATTTGTAATAAGCATAAAAAACTAAACAATGAAACACAGTTTAGCCTAGATTCCACTACATGATTGAGCATTTATAAAATTAAATTTAGGCTTGTCTGAATTTCTAAGCAAAGGAATTTTTATTATTATTAGTCAATTTGAACTGGTGTTTTCATACTAGTCATTATAGTCCTGTAACAACAACTGTAACTTGTGAACTTTTGCAGGGTGTTCTGGGTATAATACTAAACTGCATCTGGCAGTGAAGTTCCAGTGTTTAAGCTCTGAGAAGTGTGGAGTCACCCTATCATTGCCATTACTCCCAGGTTCTTTCTGACTTGGAGTGCGTATACCTGTTTAGGCCCCATTTATCAGTCCAATAGGTTTGTTTGAGATAATGTTTAAAATGATTCTGAACTACATTGATACACAGACCCTTAAAACATCAATATTATAACTAAGTATAAAGTGTTTACCAATTCAAATTGATTGTAAAGAGACATTTTTGAACTGCATATAATTGGAAACCCTAATTGTAAAAATTACTTTGGCATAAAATAACTAAAGAAAGATTGATATGCTATAAAAGCAACCACATAATTGCTCTCAAGTTATCAGTATAATGAAAGAAATATTAGAAATGAAATATCAACAAAAATTATTTATATTAAGAATTGTTACCTCAATCCATATAATTGCATGTAAAATAGCATAAAATAACTCAACTGACATCCTGTAAAACAAAGAAGTTAGAGAAGAGACAGACTGATTGGTAAAATTCTACTTTCTGGTAAAGCATGGTCAGCTATTAATTTTTAGTATTTTTAGCAGTTTTTTGAGTATTTTTAGCTGGGTTTTTTTTCTCAATTATTACACAATTTACAATAATGAGAAAAAGAATACATCAGAAATAGAAATGAATTAGTTCTTGGTGAGATTTGAACTCACATCATCTTTACCAAAAGGAAGCCTGGTTAAACACACTTGCTCAAACTAACTGAGCTATAAATAGCCATTTGTTGATAAAAGCTCAAATCAAATCTTTTAAACTCATCCTTTCCATTCTCATTGGTTTCTTTGTTTAATGGCATATCAACTTTCATGCATTATTTCATGCCAAAGCCATCTTTGCAGAAGAACAACAGTACTACAAGTTAACCCATAGCTGGGTGGGTGGGATAAGGGAGTTTATACCTTTCCCAAAGGTATTAGTCTGAAAGTAAACTCTATAGTATGATTGGAGTTCAAACTCACTTTGAAGCCAAAATCCAACAGTTTAGTCATTACACCATGAGGACTCCCCTTTTTATTCTCAATTTCCCTTGGTTCCATGTGTTGTTATATTTTCATATGAGTATTATTAGTAGGATTTTTTATTTACTTTTCTATGAAGCATTCTGAACCATTAGTTTTGACTGGTATTTTTTGGTAACTCACTCAGGCTGCCATTATATGATAATGATGAACTGTGCAGAAGTTGAACTCACATCCCCTTGGACTCAAGAAAGTTAAGGGTGACTGAGAATACAGAAAAAAATGTGTTTAAAAGGTTTGAATTCAGTTTCTGATAACCTATGGCTCTTTGAATCTCACTTAAAGAAACTGGTGTGTTTAACCAGGATTCTTCAAAGCAAATGACAGTGATTTTGAATCTCTCTGAGAGCTTATCCTCTCTAATTTCTTATCTTTGTCGTAAATCGATGACCTGAGTAAGTTATGATTAAAAAAGCAACTAACAATTAAGAAGAAATTAGATATTTGTCAAAACTATTGGATCAGTTTGGCATAGAGCAAAAGGTAAAACAATAAAAAAAATAGTAACAAAAATAACGTTTTCTTGCTTTGTCAAAAATAATTACTAGTTTCCGTTTAAAATTCCCTGAAGGGTACCAATGATGACAAAAGGCACCTGAAGAAGGCTACAGAATAGAATGGCTGAATCATTGTGAATATAACAACCACAATGAGGACAATAGTCCCAGATGCGGAGGTAAATGTTAATACTGGATATATGTTAAAATATTAATGTCATTTATAAGGCAAATGTTTTGAAGAAAGCAAAATACACAATTTTTTCAGAATTTTTTCCCATTAATATAGACTCTATATTATTTAGAATTGGTTTATAGCAAAAATTATCTTAATCTCATGAAAATATTTCTTTTCAGGTTATTCAAAATACTGTCAAATCAAACAGAGTGCTTCAGACTGGAATAGAACTCTCATCAAATCTTTGGTGGCTAAGAAATGCAAACTACATGAAATTTATCAAAGAATGTCATATGTATACAGTGAAGTATGTTCTAGTCAAAACAATGTTTACAAATGGGCTAAACAAGGGTTTGCTAGTAAGAGCCTAAGTTGAAAAGACATTTCATTAAAAGGAATTGCACTGACTCTGGTAAAGAAAAGGTTCCAGTCGTAGCAGTCAGTAAAAAATATCATGTAGACAGTATTCTGAGACACAAAAGAACACATCATTATTGATTTCATTGAAAAAGGTGCAACTGTAAACACTGCATTTTTTTGCCGAGGAGTTGGCAATAAGAAGCACTTTTTACATTTGCGCATTAGGCAAAATTCATCTTATTTATTGCATGACCCTAGGATTAGGAAAAAACAATTGTGTATTATTTGTACATGATTTAAAAAAATGATATTTAAATGTTTACAAGTTAAAAACTATGGTAAGCAAGTGTTTGTTTTATTGCGATGATAATGAAATGAATCATGTCAATTATGATCATTATGAATAAAATGCTGATGGCTTTTATTTGATAGAAGTATTGTAAGTTATTTAAGCATTATAAATAAGTATCAAATTAACAAAAAATAAATTCTTGTGACAATATATACAAAAGCCAACTTTAATCATTAAGCTTCATACATATATGTAAATGAAAAAATAAGAAATATTTCTTGGAAAATAGACATAATGAATGATATAGATGCACAAGATTATGTCGGAAAAATAATTATGACAAATGAATTTCTGCTTGTAAGAATGGAATAAGTCTTTAAATGTACTATACAGGGTGGAATGCTAAAATTGTCATCCTAAAGAAAATAACACAACAGCTTTATTTTAAAACTTTAAATTGAAAAAATCAGTTCAGGTAACTTGATTATGTAGTAGAGCTGACATCTATTCAATGTAGCTGCCTTCAGCCTCAATCACCGCCTCGATACGGATCCGGAAATGGGAGCATGCCTTTTCCACAAGCACTGGCGGGAGCTCGGCAAATACTCGGCAGATGTTGGCGATCAAGCTGTCTTTGGTGCTGTGGGAGGTCATGTTGGTGATGTCCTCGATGTATGACCAAACGATGTAGTCCAGCGGGTTCAGGTCAGGGTAGGAGGGGGGGCAGTGAAAGAAGGGTACAAAGTCGTAGCACTCCTTCTAAAGCTAAGCCTGGGTCTCTTTGGACTTGTGGGCCAGCGCTGAGTCTTGCTGCCTCACCCGGGGTCTGCCACCTGATTGCACCAGGGGATCACCACACACTTCAGCACATCCTGGTACACTTTGGTGTTGACTTTCAAGCTGACTTCGAAGATGTGAGGTGTCACAATGTAGCCCTCACTTGAAACCATACCAAAGACCATAACCGTAGCCAGAAACTTTGTTTTCATCACCCTGAGAACATCCCTGTTATTTGTGGTAATCCAGTAATGGTTCTGGCTGTCATAACTTGGATCAGTAGAGAGCATGAATTGTACAGCGGTGCATCTTCAATCTCGCTTATTGAACATTGTGTCTCTTTCAGATATGATAGAAGGCTCCTATAGCTCATTGGCTTAGAGGGTAGAGTGTTCGCCAAAGGTCTGGGAGACCTGGGTTCAATCCCAGGTCATATCATACCAAAGACTTTAAAAATGGTACTTGATGCCTGCTTGCTTAACACTCAGCAATATAAGGTACGTATCAAGGGTAAAGTGGAGCAATCCAGGGGAAGGAGTAGCGCCCTCCCCTACACCTCAGTGTAGTAGCTACTGAAAGGGGAGCCTTCTGGTCACCCTCGACAACGGTCGCCAACTTTTATATAGCTCTTGGGATTAGTACACAACTGGCTAACTCGTAGATGGTCTGGGACAAAAAAGAAAACCGGAAATGGAATCATGTTATCTTTTCTAGGGTGACAATTTTATCGTTCCACCCTGTATTGCCTCTCAAACATTTTAATCATTAAACTTCATATGCAAGCATACATACATACATACATGCAGGGACAGACAGACAGACAGACAGACATATATATATATATATTAACAATGTAGTTTGAAATATTTATAAACAGTGCTCAATATTGGTGATAGAACATACTTATTTAAGTTAGACACCGAATCAACAGCCCTTAAGTCTGTCAGTTTCTTTTTTATATGAGACATGATCACATCAGGGATAGTCACCATTGCCTGTGTCTATACTATCCAAACATATATATATATATATATATATATATATATATATACATACATATATATATATATATATATATATATATATATATATATATATATATATATACATACTAGCAGAGGTACCTGATCCATGAACAGACTAAAAGGATTTTATGAACACCAGTGAGTGAGATAGAAAGGCAGAGGAGAGAAATAAGCTAAGAATTTAAAATGTTTCCTTGTTTGTAGTTGAAAATTTTTAGCCTTATTTGTAGTTGAAAATTTTAGCCTTTTCAAATAAAAAGTATTTTTATTTTGTGGTATTTTTTCAAATTCATTTTTAGTTTGCATTTAAAATAATATTAAAAATACACTGGTCCAAGGTTCAAAACATTTTCATTTTTTTTTTCTTTTGTTCTACAGTAAATTTTTAGTTTTTACGATTAGTCTTTAGTTACAAAAAAATTTTTCACTTAATAATTTTTGAAAAACCAGCATAGTTTTAGTTCATATTTTTATTCTCTAAAAAAATTTATCAATAAAAGAATGAAAGAATTCATTTATGATAGTACTATTTTATTTTGAGATTTTTTTTGTCCACATTTGGAATATTATTTTAAAAAATGTAATCCTAAACTTGTGACTGGTTTGAAACACTATTACAATTTTATTTTTCTAAAGACTTTTTTTTTAAAATATGACAAAAATTTCCTGCAGAGTTACAGCAATAAAAATGAATTCATTTGGGTTCCTTCTTACCTTATGAAAATGTAACAATAAATAGAAGCTAAGAATTAAAAATGTGTGCTTATTTTAAATGGAAAATTTTGCATATTAATTCATATGAAAAGTATCCATTTATTTCACAAATAGTTTATTTTGAAAAAAATAATATTTATGTCACACTGATTAAAAATTATTATATTTCATTCGATAAACTTGAATAAGGTAGTCTGAAATTTAGAAGATAATGAAAGTTGCTATTCAAATCTATTTCAAAACAACTCATTTTTACTTAAGCTCATGATTTGCGCTGTTTCTTTGTGTTTGTATTTTCAATAAAATGTGTGTCATAAAAAATTTTCCAAAATACAAAAACAAAATACCTAAAAACTACTTTTTTGACATTTTATAGGAGGTTTCTCTTTCGTTCTAATTCAATGTAGAATAATCACCCATTTCCAGAACAATTAGACGGCCATTTTTATTTGGATTTGATTTTCAATGAAAACTATTTTTTACACGTATTTTCATTACATACAGCTTCATCCTTTTTTAAATCACAAATCAAGAGCTTAAGCAAATATAAGTTGTTTTGAAGTAAATTTGAACAAAGCAATTCATTCATTTTCTTCTAAGTAATTTTAGACTAGTTTATTCAACTTAATCATTCAATTCTATTATATATTTACCACCCCACCCCGCTCGGGTAGGATATGACACAAGGTCAATTTTTAAGTGAAGTTTAACAGGTTTGAATTCAGAGTATTTCTTCTCCTAGACTAGTTGCCTCACCAAGGCTGAAGAACCTAGTTTGCCCTACTATTTACCCATAGCTAGAGGGAGAATAATTGGATTCATACCTTTCCCAAGGGTATTAGTGCTATGTGAAATGCAATCAGTCTCGTCCAGGATTTGAACTCGTGTCAACATGTCCATTTCCTATGATGATAACCATTACACCACGGGCACCTTATTCTAAAATATATTAGCATTCATTTAAAAAAAACAGTTTTTCAGTCATTGATAAATAATAAAGTAAAGTTGGTGACTTTAGTTGAGGGTGACCTGAAGTAGTTCCCTCCCCTACTCCCGAGGTATAGCGGAGGGCGCAACTCCATTCTCTGGATTGCACCACTTTACCCTTGATCCTTCCTTTATAATGCTGAGTGTTAATCAAGGCGCCATCGAGTACCATTTTATGAGTCTTTGGTATGACTCAACCTGAGATTGAACCTTAGTCTTCCAGACCATTAGCGAACACTCTACTCATTAGGCTAATAGCTGGGTAATTCATACTTTTTTCTTTTTTACCCTTTAAAAATGAAACATGATGGGTGTTATAAAAAGGTCTTTACAATAAAACGAATTAAACATTTTTTGTATGAGAATTTCTTTTTTTGCTTTCCATCTAAAACAGTATTTCAAAAAAAAATTTTACAATTAGTTTTTAATTACAAAAACAAATATTTTTGAAAAAGCATTAAATTCAAATTTCACCAATAGTGTCGATGTGATATTTTAACATGATGGGTCTGACAGAAGAAGAATAAAGAGTCAAACCTTTTTTGTACTTACTTAAGAAGAACTGAGAAGAATTCCATGAACCGATTGATTTTTTATCATTGAAGTATATCATTAATGAGAAACAAATCAAAAACTAAATTTTATACTTTTCTTTATTTTAAAGATATTAAAGTATATGTGCAATTTTAATAACATCTCTTTGCTGAGTTATAAGCAGACACATACCTACTGAAACAGACAAGACTTCTTTATATATATATATATATATATATATATATATATATATATATATATATATATATATCAGCCCTGAATAAACGTTGTTGTCTACAAGATATTTTCTCAAACCTCTCTTACCAATTCTCTTTAACTCTTTTCTTTTTCCTACTCTAATTCTTTCTCAATTCTCAATTTATTCGTTATTCTAAAAGGTTTTTAAATTGGGAGTTAATGTTGGTCAAATCCGTCATTGATAATATATATATATATATACATATATATATATATATATATATATATATAAAATAAATAAATAAAATAAATAAACAAAATAAATAAATGAATAAATTCAAAAAATACTAATCTCTTTGTGGACCTATCTATTTGAAAAAAAAGTATATATATATATTTATATCAGACCTCTCACCTGGTAAGGTATGACACTTGGTCATTTTATTGTTAGAGGCATTCATGAATCAAGACTTATACATGGCTATTATAAAAAATGATTGATCCTGTCGGCATTCCTATTTTAGGGTAGCTCAGGTGACAAGCAATAAACTTAACCCTGCAAGCTGGTAGTGCTTGGGAAAAGGCCCTTTGGAATTTGATGGTCTGCTCAAAAACACCTTGCTCGAATGCCAAGAGAACCTCAGAAGACAAGAATCAAGATAGATTGATAGATAGATAAATAGATTTAAGTATAAAATTTTCTTGGAAATCAAACCTTGCAAATAACATGAATGCATTTGGTCGTTTGCTTTATAATTATGACAAAAAGAAATTCCCCATAAGACTTTGTCCGAGTAGTATTGGAATACATCCCTCCAGGAACTGTATTATTTCTTAAGAGTCTTTTTTACACTTGCCATGTTAGAGTCTAAGAAGTTCTGCTTGTAAACAGCAGTATCTTGAATGTTAACATCACCTGCAATATAATCAAGAATTCCAATACCAGTGTTTAGGATATACTCTAGATATCATGAAGATAGTATAAATGGTGAGTAATAGTGGTCAGAATCATAATGATATTATAGTAATGACGATGATAATCAAATAGCAAGCTTTGCATGAAGTCAAGTATTCTCATTGCTAAAACATTTGGCTTGTGTTTCACTAAAGATGACTCAAAGCATCAATTGACATTTTTATTTTCGACATTTGAAATTCATTTGGTTTAAATTTAATGTTCTTCAACAACTTTTTAATTAATTTATTTTTGCTTGTCTTCCTCTTTTTTTACTCCAGAACTCCATAAAATTTATTTTATTTCTCATCTTTATAACTCAGTTAGTTCTGTAATTTCTTTTATGATATTTTCTTTATAAAAATATATTTTTTTAAGTCTTTAATCCCATTTTTGGTCTTTGTTTTATTGATTTCACATTTCAAGTCAACTATTGACTTTATGATGTCAAGGGACTTTTGGAAACATTTTTAAAAAATTTTAGTTTTTCATTTGTTTCCTTGAATTTTTTAACCCATATTTTAAAGATTAATTCCTGGATTAATTTATACAAACAAACAAACTAGCAAACAAATATAATGTAAAATAAAAATGCAAGTATTTTATGAGTGCTCTTGGCAAGGAATGATAGCCTTATGCTAAAAACTAAAAGGCATAATGCCAAATTCTATATCATTTGATTTTTATTTCTAACAATTTTTTATCAGGTATTTGAGGAAGGATATCTGTTTTATTTTTCCTGAATTTAATATTGAATTTTATTTCACTGATTACTGATTCTAGAATATTATTCATTAAAATATTTTATATTTCTTTCTATTTGAGTTTTTTTTCTTGAAATCTTTTTGTAATTTTGTAACTTAGATATAGTTTAACATTTAGTATAACTTTTTTCTTAATTCTATTTCTTCCTTATTATTACCTAATTAATACCTTTCTTTAATATTTTTTATTAAACTTGATGGGAACTAGATTTGGACACTGTATGCTGTTTTAAACATATCCTGGAAGCAGCATCCTGCAAAACAGCTGTTGTATGGCCACTTATCTCTCATTTTGCAAACCACCCAAAAGGAGTAAGACATACTGAGTGTGACTGAAAAAGTAAAGATGAAGTTATAAGCAGACTATGGACTCCTACATATGAACCCACCAGTGTTAGCTGACTAGCAAAGCCTTAGATGTATCACCTCTGTGTGAACACTGGGTGCCATCTAAATGACATTCCAAGAGCGATGGGAGATTGGGACAGAAGACAAGAAAGGTTCAAAGGAATCCACACTGTTTGAATGTGTTGATAATAATGAAATTTTTTATTGCTATTTACTTATTTTTTTGTGTTTTTGACTGACATTTTTTTAATTGGTTTTCATTTTATCCAAATGGTAATTAGTTTGCAAATTTTAATTTGTTTTTTATTTTCTTGTTCTCTGTTTATTTTTGCAATTAATTAAAAAAAAAATTTCTGACTTCAGCATAACTTAATTTTGGTTAATTTTGTTTTATGTCAATGAATATTTTATTAATTTGCTAATTGTTATTTTTCTAATTAAAAAACAAAACAAAACAAAAAACTATCTTTTTATATTCACTATTAGTGCTGTTTAAATATTTGAATTTTTATTCCAAAATTACTGTCTTATTTCTTTTTCTTCTTTTAAATAATATTTCTTAATGATTTATGTCTGAAAATTTAAAAATTAAGATGGTGCCATCTATTTGTGAAAAATATGGGATACCTTATGAGATTAGAATTCAAAGCATCAAACAATGAGCCTAACTTACTAACCATTATACTTTATTAGATGATTAACAAAATTCAGGAAGTAGTAGTTAGGGAAGAATATCAGACAATTTTGTCCCAAACTGGTTATTTCAAGGGTAGTGTGTAGTGTGTTTAAATAAAACCAACTACAATTGATATCAACATTACCTTCATGTTCCACAGCCTTTTCAGTTTTCAGGCAAGATCCAACTATTTGTCTATCTTTTTATTTTCTTATATTTTCATTGTGGTCAATAGGAATGATAAAATCTACTAGATGACAAATTCTTTTCTTCTTGTTAATTAAAGCTAATTTTAGTCTTCTGACCAGAACTGAATAATCTGTTTGTATTTCTAAGTTCCAAAGAATTTTATGCATCTCATTTTCTATGACAAATTCTGGTTTGTGCATGTACTATTCATTGGCATAGTCAAATTTTAATCTCTTGCACAATTCTCAGTGGATCAACATTCCCACCCACTTATTCCTAGTTTCATATTTCTTTTGGGCTAGTTTACCACATTTACTTATAATGTGATTAACAGTTTCCTCATATAACCAAAATTTGCCGTTCTCTTGCATATTATCAATTTTTTCTTTGATATAATAAGTCCTTATAGCATTATTTTGTTGTTATTAATAGAGATTCAGTTTTTCTCTTCAGGTTTACCATTCTTAGTATATTATTTTTATCATTATTATTATAAAGAAGAAGAAGAAGAAGAAGAAGAAGAAGAAGAAGAAGAAGAAGAAGAAGAAGAAGAAGACAGTATTGATTTTTTCCAAACAGGATTTTTTAGTTTTAACTGTTGGCTAAGGAAGGAATTAAGGGTTAAAAATGAACCTTGAATAAAACTTTGTCATCTCATCTTGTATTTCACATTTAATTCAGCTAAAAACAAAATCAAAATAAGTAATAATTTTAAAAAAAGACATAAATGTTTAATTGCCAGCTCTGGAACATTTATTTTTATTACTCATGCAAAATTAAAAGATACTTCTATCAACCCACCTCTTTTTTTTATCTGAAAAGAATCCAGAATTGTCATTTGAATCTAGGATTCTAAGGAATATTTTTCTGGAATCATAATGATTCTTAATCATCATTACTGCCAATCAATATCCCCAATGTAGAAAGATATGAATTACAAACACAATAGTTTATAAAAATCTGCATATAAAATGATATCATTTGTCACTATTCTCATCTACTGGAACTCTGTTTTATTGTATAATCGATTCTGACAGCTTCAGCAGAGAGACAAATTTCTTTTTTCCAATCAAAAAAACAGAGAAAATTTGGATCAAAATTTTGTTTAACTGTCACCACAACCACTACTACCACAAGCATCAACATTATCATAATCTATGACTGTTACTAAAGAAAGACAATTATAGTCTTGTAGTTATGCTTTTTCTTTTGCTTTTGATTTTCTTTTTCAGTCACTGATAGCTATCAACCCAGCTGTGTCTCAATCCTGAAGAAAATAATCTTCTTGATCCTGGAGAGGGTTCTTTCTTGAGGAAGGGACGAGTGAATTTACTTGATTTCTGATGATAATGTTTCACATGATTGAAGTATTATTAGCTTGATGGACATTTGTGATCAGAGAGCCAAACTGATTTTGCTAAGCGGTGTATAACCCATGGCCTTGTGACAACCTTCGTTTAGTTGGGTAAAAAAGAAAAGTAGTAAAAGTTGACCCCTAGAAATAATCTTCTCTCTCTCTCTCTCTCTCTCTCTCTCTCTCTCTAAAAAAAAACCCAAAAAAACTAAATCTAAAGTTTAAAAGAAAATTTATTTTTTATTTGTTTTCTGAATCTGTAATACTAAAATTAACCTATGTTGGGTTATTTCATACCAAGAGGTTAGGGAATTGTATGCATTATGTATTCAGATTTACATTTTTTGTTTAGTAGATTTTAAAGTGATTTTTTTTGCACATGGTTATATATTAAGTATTCCAATCTAATACAAATAATTTGCTCACGGTTGTATGGTTTCAAGCATTTCTATGTAATACTGATTTATACGCAATCCTATAGTTTCAAGTACTCATTCCTATAAACAATTATCATTTGTTTGCAAATTGTTTTATAGTTTCAAGAAACTAATAACAATAATCCTTAATAAGCAATTAAAACCTCAAGTAACTATTCTTAATAGAAATAATCTATACACATTTATATGGTATCAAGTACTACTATCTAATGTTTAACTTTTCAAACATATCTATTTAAATTTGGGCCATTGACTTAATGAGTAGACTGTTCACCAATAGTCTGGGAGACCAGGGTTCAATATCAGGTTGAGTCATACCAAAGACACTAAAAATGGTACTTGATGCTGCCTGGCTTAACACTCAGCATTATAAGGTGCATATTAAAGGTAAAGTGGAGCAATCCAGGGAATGGAATAGCGCCTTACACCTTGGTGGGGTAGCTATGGAAAAGTAAGCCTTCTGGTCACCCTTGACGAAGGTTGCCAACAACTAGTAGGGCTTAGAATATGCTGATTGTCTTCCCTGCTGATGGGTAAGCTTCCCTTCAAAAGATATGTTCTGAGTAGGACTCTAAACTCCATTTGATGGTGTGTCTCTAATATAATTAAGGATGATACTTTATTATATTAGGTAATTATTTTACTTGTATTAATCAATTGTATGTAAGCTATAGAAACACCAAAGTGAAAGTACGTTCACCAGATGGAGACACAGAATACTTTGACATTGTAGCAGGAGTACTACAAGGGGACACACTAGCCACATACTGCCTTATCATCTGTCTAGACTACGTGCTTAGAACATCAATTGATAAAATCAGAGAGAATGGCTTTGAGCTGACAAAGAAAAGAAGCAGAAGGTACCCCAGAAACACCAAAGTGAAAGTACGTTCACCAGATGGAGACACAGAATACTTTGACATTGTAGCAGGAGTACTACAAGGGGACACACTAGCCCCATACCTCTTTATCATCTGTCTAGACTACGTGCTTAGAACATCGATTGATAAAATCAGAGAGAACGGCTTTGAGCTGACAAAGAAAAGAAGCAGAAGGTACCCCACAAAAACAATTACCGACGCCGACAACGCTGATAACATAGCAATACTGGGAAATACACTCAACCAAGCCAAAACACTACTGCATAGTTTGGAATGAGCTGCCACAGGCATTGGCCTCCATAGCAATGCACACAAAACGAAATATATGTGCTATAATCAAACAAGATGCAACCTCTCTGAAACTGGTAGACAAATTCAGCTACCTAGGAAGCAGTGTCTCATCAACCGAAAAAGACATCGACACACGACTAATGAAGGCATGGACAGCTATTGATAGGCTTTTGATCATATGGAAATCAGACCTGACTGATAAAATGTAACACAGTTTTTTCAAGACAGCGGTCACGTCGATACTGCTGTATGGATGCACTACTTGGATGCTAACAAAACGGTTGGAGAAGAAGCTAGACAGCAATTACATGAGAATGTTGCGAGCAATATTGAACAAGTCCTGGCGGCAACACCCCTCAAGGCACCAACTATACGGCCACCTGCCTCTCATCACGAAAACTATCCAAGCTAGATGAACCAGACATGCAGGACACTGCTGCAGAAGCAGGGACGAGCTCATAAGTGATGTACACCTATGGACCCCCACATATGGCCGGGCAAAGGCAGGACGACCAGCTCGAACATACATACAGCAGCTATGTGGGGATACAGATGTAGCCCTGAAGACCTGCCAGAGGCGATGAATGATAGGGAGACGTGGAGAGAGAGGGTCAGGGACATCTGTGCCTGCGGCACAACATTAGGATGATGATGATGATGTAAGCTAAATTCTTTGAATGAAGTGGAGGTCATGTTGCAAAGGTCATATTATTCAATTGTCGCTCATGTAGCAAGATTATTTAGTTGACAGGTTGTTTTTGATATTGTAGGATATAGGCTAGATGTGGGGAAAGTAAACAAATTGAGGACAACGACTGGCATGGGTGATGACGTCATGCATGAAGATTAAAGACACCTGTGCTTATCATGATTAGCAGCTGAAATAATTGAAATATATTATATAAGAAAAGGTATTTTTTGATTCAGTCAGAATTGGCAGTTTGGAGCAGTTGAGTTGATAGTTCAGAGCTCGAAAGTAGAGATGGTGATTTGACAGCTCCCTGGATGAAGGGGCAAGTAAAGTGAAGAAATTGACATCAGATGTTTATGTTCGTCCACCTTGCACAAGACTTTTAGTGTTTCTTTAACATAACAGTAGACCTTTCTCTCTTTATTCCTATGTGACTGCTGAATGAAATGTTTACAGTCAGAAATAAACTCTTTTGTATTTTGAAGCAACAAGTCTGCCTTGTATTTGAAGAGTGTGACACCTATTAATATTAGGGATGTGCGAAGCCAGTGAGACAATAATAAACTAGTCTATCTGGTCCCGTGGTGTTACATGCTTCCCGTTTGGAGTGATAGTGTTACAGCTCCAGTTCTGCCATTACTCCCAAGTCCACTCTGACTGAGAATATTAGTACTTCTTTGGTTCCAGTCAGTAGGTCAAGTAGATCTTTGTAAAAATGAATCATATTCAATTGGCCCATGAGCAAAAAAAAATCTCAAAACCAAGAAATGATTACACAAAAAATGTAAATGTGAATGTTCAATGAATAAGATTTCGTAACCTCTTGGCATAAAATAACACTTGAGAGGTTGATATGTCATTAAAATCAATTAATCAATCATATGATTGGACAGAAGTATTCTTATTTTATGGAATTCTTTATTTGTTTACATTCGAACAATTATCTTGAATTTATTTATTGCTTTGAATCATGAACATATTTTTTCACTTTATAATTTTTTATTTGGGACATTTTGCAAAAATTATATATATATATATATATATATATATATATATATATATATATATATATATGGTTTTTCTTTTTTGATGGCAGTTCAAGTGAACTCATCTTTTATTTTAGAATGTATTTTTTTTCCTTTTAAGAAATTTTGCTCAGAATTGAATTAAATTTTTCTGAAAATAAGGTTTTAAAAATAGGCCATGTACAGGAAATAAATGCTATTTTCATTTTAAAATCTGGGACAAGTTTATTTTTAATTCTCCCCACACCCCACTGAAAAATATTTTTTAAAAACATGCTTGATAGAATGATTTAATGCCTGCTTTTTTGATTTGTGTTTTTTTAAAAGTTTCTTCTTTCAATCTGAAGATCATGACTTGCAATTATAAATCTGCTTTCAAAGCAAAAATATTCCATAATCATCATATTGAAATATTAGTCATTTTGTTATTGTAGAAAAATTTAAAAAAAAAACTTTTAAGTTATCAAAAGATTGCAATTTTATAAGTTGTAAAATTATTTCTCTTTCTTCTGGTGGCCCAGATTATCAATGTGTTTTGGATTTCTTGATTTTAATTGCACTGGAATTGCATTATAAGATAATGCAGACTACTAAATGATAATTTAAGTGCAGATTTAGAATTTTAAAGACTGAAATCATTCCACTTTATTGTCTATCAATGTTTTCTTTCTTTTGAGGAAACATTTTCAGAATTCAAATTCTCCTAACAAATGTGTAGTATCTTAAAAATGAATAACATTACTTCTTATGGGAGTTTAATTTTTATTGGGAACTTCAAAGTCACAGCCCTTTTTTAACTTTCCTAAATAATTATTTATGTACATACTCCTTTTAAATATATATATATATATATATATATATATATATATATATATATATATATATATATATATATGGGGGGCATTCAATATGTTTCCAGACTTCTTTTGTACTGGCATTTAAAATTGTTGTAGACTCTTGAAAATTCAGTATCTTATTGCTATACATCTTATGAGATGACTGACAAATTTTTATGAGTTCAGCTTCAAATGAACAGCTACAGCAGCAATTGCAATACCCCCTACTAAAGCCTGATTGTCACAGCTGGTGAATTTCAAAAATGCAATCAGGATGAGAGGACACTTTAGAAGAATATGCAATAAAATTCTGTCTTAAAATTGGAAAAAATGTCATAGAAATGTATGGAATGCTTCAGACTACTTTTCAACCATCTTGCATAAATTGAGCATCAGTTTTTGAGTGGCATAAGAGATTCAAGGAAGGCAGGGAGACTATGAGGGGTGATGAGAGGTGTGGGAGGAGTAAGTAAGTCAATACACCAGAGTTGATTGGCCAAAGGGT
This sequence comes from Sepioteuthis lessoniana, assembly GCA_963585895.1. Classification (NCBI taxonomy): domain Eukaryota; kingdom Metazoa; phylum Mollusca; class Cephalopoda; order Myopsida; family Loliginidae; genus Sepioteuthis; species Sepioteuthis lessoniana. Next base: position 79,821,622 of record OY757914.1, read on the forward strand.
TAGGGTTAGGGTTACTATGTTGAGGTTTTAAGGGAGTTCAAGAAGCGATTCCATCGGAAGAGGCCAGCTCTCTTCAAATCAGGTCAGTGGCATTTCCACCAGGACAATGCACCAGTCCACAACTCCATCCTTGTCACAGACTATTTGACCAAGATTGGCATTAAGACAGTTCCTCACCCTCCCTATAGTCCAAACCTTACTTCCTGTGACTTTTGGTTATTCCCTAAGCTCAGAGGCTGTCGTTATGAGACAACTGAACTGATGATGGTCATTGACACGCTCACACAAGAGGACTTCCATGGGGCCTTCCAGAAGTTGTTGGAATGGTACAACATGTGCATTGCAGCCGGAGGAGATTACTTTGAAGGGGACTAGAGTTTCATGTGTATACTATCAATAAAAGTGCCCATATGAAAAAGTCTGGAAACTTATTTAATGATCCTCGTATATATATATATATATATATATATATATATATATATATATACATAAAAAACAACCTTGAATTTAAGCTTACACACCAACTAAAGCAATCTTCACTGTAAAAGCTTGAAGCAGAGGCAACCCTAGACATTATTAGCCTTCTGAAGAGGACCATAAAGTTTGAAACACATATGAAATAAAAATCTAAATTACTCTATATAGATTCGTCTTAAAATATTATTTTTCTCTCATTAGACCAACAAGAAATTTTTTATATATATATATATATATATATTAATATAGGATAACGTAGACTCTGAATCAGTGCTACTTGGTGCTGGTCAGTTTCTTGCCTATGCTATCATAAAGCCAAGCTCACAGTCAATCAAGCACCATTGACAGTGGCTCTTACGCTAGTCAAACCTATATTTTATCACCAATATAGAGCACACTTTCTTTATGAATATAGCAAACTCTCTCTCTCTCTCTCTCTCTCTCTCTATATATATATATATATATATATATATATGCAGCCTAGAAAAATCTCAAATTAAGAACATGAAATCCTTTAGGTTTCATGGGATTCATGTAATCATCAGATAGAAAATGATTGTACACACAACAGGAAAGTTAAAGTAATGAAATTATGTTCTGTATTTGATATTTTTAAAAGTTGTATACCTGCCATTGGTCAAATGAGTAGAGTGTTCACCAATGGTTCGCCAATGGTTCGGGAGACATGGGTTCAATCCCAGGTTGAGTCATACCAAAGGCTCTAAAAATGGTACTTGATGCCGCCTTGCTTAACATTCAGCATTATAAGGTGTGTATCAAGGGTAAAGTGGAGCAATCCTAGGAATGAAGTTGCACCCTCCCCTACACCTCGGCATTATAGCTATTGAAAAGGGACCCTTCAGTTTACCCTTGACTAAGGTCACCAACTTTACTTATACTGGCTTTGGTAACCCGAAGGCTCCATTTCATTAGCTACTACATTGAGGTGTAGGGGAAGGCACTACTCATTTCCTTGGATTGCTTTACTTTACCCTGGATCCATATCTTAAAATGCTGAGTGTTAAGCAAGGTGATATCAAGTACCATTTTTTGAGTCTTTGGTATGACTTGACCTCGGATTGAACCCTGGTCTCCCAGGCCATTCATGAACAATCTACCCACTGATATATAACCCTCGACTATGGTTGCAAACTTTACTTTTTTATAGCTGCTTTGCTTTAGTAGAATTGAGCTCTTTCTCTTGTAACCTTTTGCATTCATATGTTTACATATATATATATATATATATACAAATGTTTTTGTTGTAGGTTCAAAAAGAGAAAAATATTTTAAAATGAGTAGGTCCATGAGATTTGTATTTTTTTAGGATTTATTCATTTATTTTGTTCCTACATACATGTATGTTTCCAACTTATTGATTTCATCTGAGAACATGTATGACACAAGGCCTTGTTAATAGGGTACTCACTGAGACTTGAACTCACCCGTGTTTGCAGTTTTGTCCCTTTCTCAATTAGTGCATTAGTGGCAGACCAAGTGCTGATGATTGGCATGGAAAGATGGCAAGAACCCAGTGGTTGCAGATAAGCATCTATGCTATTAAATATATATAAAAACTAATATATATATAATTATATATATATATATATATATATGAATATATATAGAGAGAGGGTTTGCTATATTTCTAACGAAAGTGTGCTCTATATTGCTGTTAAAATATATAAACACTTGGTTAGATATGTGTAAGACCCAGTGTCTGCAGTACTTGATGACTGTTAGTATGGAAAGATGAAGGCATAGGCAAGAAACTGACAGGCACCAAGAAACATTGACTCAGTGTCTATGTTCTCCTATACATATATATATGTACATATATATATATATATATATATATATATATATGATCTATCCAATAAAATAAAAAGAGATTTCTTTCAAGAAACGTTAGAAGTGCACAAGAATGCTATGAGCTATACTGGACCAATCCTAGAAACATCACCCCTCATGAAACAACAGCTGTACGGCCACTTGCCTCCTATCTCCAAGTAAGACTAATGTGACATGAAGGACACTGCTGAAGCAGGAAGCATGAATTCATGTAACATTCTCCTATGGCCCCTTTAACATGGACATGCCAGTGTTGGCTGACCAGCATGAACTTACCTACAACAGCTCTGTGCAGTCACAAGGTGTAGTTTAGAAGAACTGCTTGGAGTGATTGATGATAGGGATGGATAGAGAGAGACACAGAGAAATCTGTGCCAATAGCATGACTTAATAAACATAAAGATATATATATATATATATATATATATATATATATATATATATATATATACTCTTAAAAAGAACCAACAATCGGTCACATTAAGATTATAAATTTATTTCCATCCTGTTAAAAACATAAATATAAATCAATGATCTGAAAAATTAACCGGACCTCTTCAGATCAAACAAGAAAATATATTTAAATAATTTTTTTCACATTCACAACCAGACCAGAAAAAAAAAAAAAATTATTTCTCCCATATAAGAATAAGCCTTTAACTTCAAGTAATAACAAGTATCAACTTATTATGGCATATAAAAGAACATCCAGTTTCATCATACTTCATATTTAAAGAGGAGAAATTTACTACTACAATAATACATGTCAAAACCTTCAAACATTTATATATATATATATATATATATATATATATAAATGTTTGAATGTATATAAATATATATATATTTATATATATATATATATATATATATATATGAATTATTATTCAGACATATCTAATTTTATTTCATCTGTATTTATCATTAAAATGAACTAAAAAAGTCTAAAACTAATGTTATTTACAGTAAAATCCCCACCTCAAGATTACTATAATAGAGTAAAAATCACTAATAAAAATTCAAAATCTAATTCATTTACCAATTTAATAAATTATAGTTATTCATTTTTATTTATTCATTTATTCAATTATTTTAGAAAATAATCTAAATTTATTTTTATGTCTACATCTAGCAATTAAATCACATCTCTGATTTAATAGGTTAACGAGATCAAAGTATAACATAATTTGTATCTTTTCTTCCAGACACAAATTATATCTACCATCAAAGCAGCTCAGAGTAGTAGATCTTTTCAATATTTTTCTTTGAATTTTTGGAGATAAACCTCTATTTTTCAACTTCCAAAAATGTTTGTATAAAGCGGTTTCATTTCTCAAGTGTTCATGAGAGAACAAATGAATATGATTATTTTATCCTAACTTCCATCTAACTGACGAAATTCCAGTATAAATTTTTTATCTTTTACATTTTCCTTTAGGAAAATAGTAGTTTGATACACTACATTTTTCAAATTACATATACCATTCATAGGACAATCAATTTTTAGAATCACAATTACAATTATTATTGTTATTACTATTATTACAACTACAACTACTACTACAATTATTATTTTCAAGTTGGTGCCAATATTTTCTAATTACTTCAGTATTATGCGTGTTAATTGTTTTTTAAAATTTATTTTTGCAGGAATAACTAATTTTTAAGGTTTTCCTATAAAATATTCTATGTAATATATTATACTGATTAAAGCGTTTATCTTGTTGGGAATGAATAAATAAATTTTTACAAAATTCAAATTGAATTATAAAGAAAATTATCAAGATACGCAGAAACTCCCAGAGGTCCCTGAGCGGAAAAAGGGACGACACATGCGTAAAGAAAAAGGGACCTCCCGACAAAAGGGGGAGGCCCATTCTCTTTCAGGCAGTGACCAGCAAAGTGACAACACCTTGCTAACTAGTGGAAGAGGCCATGCGTTCGTCTTTGGACGACGCGTTGGCTAGTCCTTTCACGGATAATAGTATGCCAAAATACAAAAGCTACAAAATGGACCTATCGAATTATGAACTAAAACACTGGACTTGGATAAAGTTCCAAAAGCGACTAACACATTGTTAAACTTTTAAAATACCAAATGAGGACTCACATACACCAAGAAATGATAAACGAATTTTAAACACCTTGACACCTGACTCCATAATCTATTAATTTAAGAAAATATTTTCCTACGTTTATATTAGTAAGTTTGCAAAAAGTGGGGTTGAACCATATAATTTTCCTTTTTCTATTTTTATGACATTTTACTTTTATATTACAATTATCAATAGTTTCTTTATCTTTATACAAATTATTGTTATTATAAGGTTCAATCTTTTTTGGCTCCAGGTAAGTAAACTCTTCTTTAAAACCTGACGGCTTCAATTTACATTTTACTACTTTCCTGGAAAATTTTCTATATGATGATAATCTCCTTATTCTCAAATTAACAGGTTTTGGAACTTGTTTAATAATAGAACTTGGCTGATTAGATTTAGAAATAAAGTTTTTTTTTTGGGGTGGGGGCTGGTCTGGTTGTGAATGTGAAAAAAATTATTTAAACCCATTTTCTTGTTTGTTCTGAAGAGGTCCTGTTAATTTTTCAGAGCATTGATTTATATCGATGCTTTTAACAGGAAGGAAATAAATTTATTTTCTAAATGTAACCGATTGTTTTCTTTTTTTTTTTTTTTTTTTTTTTTTGAAGAGAAAATTATTAGCTCTGTGAATTTTATTTATATTGAGCTCTTGACCGGGATTACTTAGATTTAATATTCTATTTTTGAATATTTTATTGGTCCTGCTTGGAATTGTTCCCAACTCCAGATTTACTGGATTGAATAATATCTTATATATATATTTTAGCAATGGGAATATCATTATTAGGTTTTAGATATATGTTGGTTTTACGTTGGTTATGTTGGTATTACGTTGGTTGTGTTGGTATTACGTTGGTTATGTTGGTGTTATGTTGGTTGTTATCCCCTCGCTAAATGTTGATGGAAAATAAAGGTGGTGGAGAAGAACGAAGACGTCGTTAGGTTTTATATGAAGGTTTTAATGGCAACTTGAAGTCAAGGGTTTATGCTGGTATGCTGTAAGTCTCGTAGGAAGGAAAGAAGGTAGGAAGTTGTTATATCGTATCATCTAATTTATTTTCAACTAGGATCTCTTGGTCTAGAAGAATAGATGCAAAGGGTCCATAAACTAGATGGCTCTCCTCATAGTGTATGATGCTGCTGCTGCTATTCAAGAGCAGACAGTTAAACGTCTGTTCCTATTGAAGATTTCTGAGGAAGAGAGCGTTTCGCAGGCTTTCTTCAATTTTTGGTGCTGCTAGGAAAGATGGTCCGGGCTGAATAGGATAGATCATCCTGAATGGGTGAAAATGTTCGGCGACTCTAACGGTCAAATTAAATTATGCGTCAAACAAAAATATGAAGTTCTTTCTGCTACAATATATATATATAGAGAGAGAGGGGGAGAGAGAGAAAGAGAAAGAGAAGTGTGTGTGTGTGTGTGTGTGGTAAATATGAATTTAAAAATAAATTTAAAAACTAATTAGGAAATGAATTTGAGATACAAACAGATGTATAGCTACTGTCAATTTCCTGTTGCCATGTACAGATGATGCAGCAATAAATCTGTTGGTATTTTTAAATTATTTTAAAATTATTCTAAAAATTATTTTTACTGTACTAGCAGGTTTATCTTAGATATCGTGTACTGTAACTATGAAGACCAGCAGAACTACTGATAGTTGTCATCTATATCGGACATGAACAAAATATGTAGGACATTGCTGGAGAAGCAAGCACAAACTCATAAGTGATGTTCTTCTATGGACTCCTTCACATGGACATTCCAGTGTTGGCTGACCAGCAAGAAGTTATTTACACCAGCTCTGTGCGGACACAGGATGTAATTTGGAAGACCTGCTGGGAGCAAAGGATGATAGGGACGGATGGAGGGAGAGAGTCAGGGAAATCCATGCTGTCAGCACAACTTGATGCTAATGATGATATATTGCCCATAAATAAGTACACCCAAACAAATTCAGATAAAAAGTTTATTCCCTTCTAAATCAAGGATACCAGCCAATTATTATTTCTAGTGGAACATTATACAAGTAAAACGGATATTATTAGATATTATTTATAACCAAATCTCTCCAGCATTAAAACTCTCAAACCAAAGACAAAACCCCACCACATCTGTAACCAAAAATTCAGATGTATTAAAATATAGAAAGGATGTGATCATCTTTGGATTGGTACATGCGTTGATTTTTGTTTACAGAGTTTCAATGCTGTTGAGATAAAATAATAACTCAAAGACATACTTCTAATTTCATGTCAGAAAACATTTTACCAGGATGCAACTCAGCTGTTATCAGTGTACCACAATGGGTTGAACATGTTTATGTGTGTATTGTTATGTCCTAAGTGGTAGTCAGTCCCTGTAGTAACCTCGCCATTGGAAAAGATGACGAACACACAAAACTCTTAGTTCACAAACACAAAAGTTTATTCTCTACTATACTTTTTAAGTAGTCGTTGGGCATTGGGAGAAAGAAACAGAGTTTGTGCTGAATAATATGATGAATGAATGAATGATGATGGACCATAATGAAGAGGCATGACACTTTTTTTTATAAAAATATAACTCTCTCAGCTTTATTCCTCAAAAGGGTCAAAACTGCTGCAACTGGGAGAGAAAGACAGTGAGACAGAGAGACTAGGAGGAGGACTGTATTGACCAATAACTTCTTAACTACGTGGTGCTTCCATACTCAGGACCCCCACATAGCACTTTTGCTTCTCAGCTGAGGGGGCCACGGCCCCCTACTGGGCACCGGGCGACCACTTACTGGTACTCTCCGGACCGCGTGACTGCCTGAATGTGGTTCTGAGAGTGAGACTGCAAGACTGTCTGTAACTGCTGAGGGTGTCTGCATATATCATTTCACAATCCCTACGCGTTTCTGGTTGTCAACCCACATGAACTGGTTCCAGCTATCAACCCATGTGATCTGCTTAGACCCACGTATTACTGTCTTTCTGTTTTCACAGCTGGAACAAGAAGGTTCTGTCAAAGGTCAATTGGCAACACATGAAAGCTGAATCGACGGCATTAACTAGACAAAGAGAAACAACATGTCATGAGGAGAAAGAGAGCAGAGACTGACCTTGAATTTTCTTTCTGGTTTTCTGTTGTAGTTTTAATATACTTGTTAGCTGGTTTTGTCAGTTATGCATCCAGTGTGAGACTCTTTTTTGGAACTCATTTCAAAATAAGGGCCACAACCCTCAGCTGTTTTCACATGGCTGTATCTAGCCTTTGACTGACTGTCTTTACCTCTTTGTGTTTGTTTGTTTATTAACTTTCAACCTGATTCATCCCCTTACTTCCATCTGTTGTTGGAGGGAGGAACATGTCCATTCCTGGGGTTGCATACCAGTGCAGAAGATTTGGGACCTCAGGCTTTTTCTAGTCTTTTTTAATCCCTGTGGACATTCACCTGTGACTGAATGACCAACGAGTACTTTGACCGGACTCCTCAGAGGTCAGTTGGCTGTTCTGTAGACTCTCTGTCTGCTTTTTCTTCTTATTTTTTTCTTCTTTCTTCCTTTCCCCAGAAATTAGCCTCCTGTTCTCTTTATAACTTAGACCAACCATAATGACTGAACACCAGTACTAAAGCAAAAAATAGAATAGATTATTAGAGGGAAGATTCAACCTCTACTGACATATCACCAATATCCATCGCTGAAATTGCAGGATGATAAAATAAAGTAAGAAGTACTATTTTCAGAGCAACACTGCTGTAGAGTTTGTGAATAGATAATACTTTTTAATATCCATTTTGTTTGTACAATGTTCGACAAAAAATAATGAAAACCTTTTATCTTTGGCTTAGAAGAAAATTCTCTTTTCATGAAATAATTAATCAGAGGCTGATACTTTATATATATATAAGTAAAGTTGGTGACCTTAATCGAGGGTCACTGAAAGCTCACTTTCCAATAGCTATTACACATTGTTGTAGGGTAGGGTGCTACCCCACTCTTTGGATTGCTCCACTTTACACTTGTTCCTTATATATATATATATATATATGAAAATTTAAGTCTTTAATACCCAAATATTTTATTTCCTTTATATAGATGATATATTACACATAATCCATGGAATAATGACTTAACAAAAATTACAGATAAAATAAAATTGATTCTACCATAGATTTTTCTTACAACCAAGAAGCAAACAACAGCTTACTTTTCTTGGATATTTTAATTATAAATGATCACTTCAAATCTTATAATAAAAGTTTCCATACACATTTGTACTGGGTGGAACGATAAAATTGTCATCCTAAAGAAAACAACACTACAGCTATATTTTAAAACTTTATTGAAAAAATCAATTCAGGTAACTTGATTATGTAGTAGAGTTGACATCTATTCAATGTAGCTGCCTTCAGCCTCAGTCACTGCCTTGATATGGATCCAGAACTGGGAGCATGCCTTTTCCACAAGCGCCAGCGGGAGCTCGGCGAATACTCAGCTGATAGCGGCGATCAGGCTGGCTTTGGTGTTGTGGGCAGTCATGTTGGTGATGTTCTCGATGTACAACCAAATGAAGTAGTCCAGCCGGTTCAGGTCGGGGGAGGGGGGCAGTGAGAGAAGGATACAATGTCGTAGCACTTCTTCTGAAGCCAAGCATGGGTCACTTTGAACTTGTGGGCCGGCGCCAAGTCCTGCTGCCACACCCAGGGTCTGCCACCGACCACCTGACTGCATCGGAAGATCACCACACACTTCAGCACATCCAGGTACACTTTGGTGTTGACTTTCAAGCCGACTTCGAAGATATGAGGTGGCATGATGTGGCCCTCACTTGAAACCACACCAAAGACCTAACCGTAGCTGGAAACTTTATTTTCATCACCCTGGGCATAGCCCTGTTATTTGTGGCAATCCAGATTTGCATTTTGAGGGTGCTGGCAATGGTCCTGTTGTCATAACTTGGATCAGTAGAGAGCATTTGTTGTACAGTGGCACATCTCCGATCTTGCTTGTTGAACATTGTGTCACTTTCAGACATGATAGAAGGCTTCTATCGCTTTTGGGATTTGTACACAACTGGCCAACTAGAAGATGGTCTGCAACAAAAAAGAAAACCGGTTTTCATTAAACGGAAATGGAATCATGTCATCTTTTCTAGGGCAACAATTTTATCATTTCACCTTGTACTTATATGATAACCTCAAAATAAGAAGGGGAATAATCATAGGTTTATTTTACTTGAGAGATCTTCGGATTTTCACACCCAAATTTTTAAATAAAAAATTTGTCTATTGTGAAAAGTAATTTTCACAACTTCAATATCTTAAATTGCTTAAAGGTGCCAAAATAAAAGCTCTCAAAATTCACAAAATTTTATTCTAAAAGTTCCTGACAATAATTTTTCCCAAAATAATTTATTTGATGAATATATTATTTTATCTAATTATTCAACCACAAACACTGCACACAAGAAAAACAAAAAAAACTTAAACAACTTTGGAATCAAAGCAGTTACAAACTCATCAAAAACAATAAAGAATTTAATCAATAATAAGAATAACAACACCCACATTAAATTAGTCCATATATGAAACTTCTTGTTATCTTCAAAAATGAACTTATGAACACAAAAGTAACTTGATAAAAGGAAAAACAAATAATGGTTTGGTAAGACATAATTTAGAAACTAAACACAGCATTAAGTTTAAAGATTAAAAAAATGTTAGAAAATTGTCAAAACTTGTATCATTTCAAACCATAAAACTATCGAACAAATCTCCTTATTTAGTTAAATTAACACAAAAAAGAAACAAAATTCTTTATTTAGAATAATTTGACTTCATCATTAAGATAGATAGATTGATAAATAGATCAGACGAAAAGATAGAAAGAAGCAGACTGACATTAGTTATGATGGTAAAATGTATTATGAAATGTTTGAAATAGATAGATATGAAAAGATGGGGACATATTGCCTTTTTTTTGTTTGTTTTTTAATATGTTTATGTATTTATGCAAACTTTTGAATATTATTGGTGAAAATACAGAGTTGCTGGTGATGATTATGTCAAAAAATAGTGTTTTGCTTCAGAAGTCTTGCTCTGTGTCATTATGCTTTCTGTATCTGTAGTAGTAGAGGTAGTTGTAGTAGTAGTATTTATAATTGTTGCTCTCAATCACAATTGATATATGGGTACCCAATAGGTATTTGCTGTATGCCCCACCAAACAGGAGAGAGTGGTACAAGGCCTTTTTTAATGTGGGTCTGGGCGCAGGATTGCAGCTCACACATGCCTGGCAGTTCCAAAAATTCTTGAGCCATGTCAGCATTCCCCTAAAAACGAATGCCTTAGGTGCCAGGCAATAAACCTAGCCCCTCCAGAGAGCATTAGAGTCTGGAGGGTCAGCCCCTTGAGGCTCAAAGAGTACTGATCTTAGCACGTGTGACATGAATGCCGGCTGCTTGGAATTCATGTCAGATGGCCTCAATCGACTTCCATCAGAATCAAGATACATCCAACCCAATCTGTATACCTGTAAATACAACTGTTCACAGGTGCTACCAATCTGAGCCAGAATGGACCAGGGAGCGATAGAAATAAAGGGGTACTTCACATACCCCAAAGCTCCGACGTTACTAGAGCCATACCATCAGACTGCTTAATATCATAATTAGTACGCTCATTGGGCGAGTCTTAAACCTCTACAGAGATGCAGTTCGTGTATTCTGCAGTCCCAGCTGATGGAGCCATCCAGACTTGTAGAACCTGATAGGGATTCATCAATGAGTCAAATAGAACTATTTAATCATCTACTGTACTTGTGTTATATCATCATCTACAGCATCATAACGACACAATAATAAAGATGCAGGAAGACTTCTTTATAAATATATACCTCTCACTTTATTGTAAGTGTTCGAAAAGGTTATTCAAGGTTTGCGTGTGAGAGGGAGTTTGAGACCGAACATAAACTGCAATATTTTGACCCCTACTCTTATGGACGTCAACATTGTGTCTTTCTTGTTCTCCTGATGCTCAACCGGAGGCCCAGAAGCCCACTCTGCTGGGGAATGGCTTTCTTTACTGCATCTTATCAGTAACTTCCCTGGACCCCAACTCATCAGAGCCCAAAGGCCCCTTCGGCCTGATGTGGCTTCCTTACCACATCTCGTCTATAACTCCGTCTGATCTCTAACTGGAACTAGAACTAACTGACTTCTGTCTTGACTGAGTTATATAATAGTTCAACACCCACTCAGTCGCCTACTTGATTTTTGGAATCGCATGTTGGATCGTCATTCAGTGGAAATACCTGTCATGCAGTTCACAGGTCACTTTCTTCTGGTGCATCAGTCTATGAGTGTACCATGGGAATTTTTTTTACCTCATCCCATTTCATCAGCCAATTTCTGCCCACATGATTTCCTTTCATAACTGCCATTAGAATGTGTCACCTCCTTCCGGTGCATCAAGTTGGAATGGCATTTTTGGCTGGGTCGAAGGTCAAAATATCACACTTGAAACCATTTAACTCAATACAAACAAATGATAGTATTTAATAGAATTATTAGTATTAATACTTGAAATGATTCAACTGCATGCAAACAAATTAATAATGTTGAATAGAATTATTAGTGTTTGATAGCAATACTTGTAACTATTCAGTGTTTTGGGAATGAAATTAAACTGCATTTAATGATGAGTCTCTAGTCTTGGATTTTAGGGAATATGGAGTGCCTCTTCCTTATCATTACTCTAAAGTTCACTCTGACTCCGAATGGTAGCACCTGTTAGGGTCCCATCTATGAATCAAATAGAGCTATTCAATATTTTGGGAAGGATTATTATTAGTTATTTAAAACCATGGAGCTGGATACTGGTTTTTCCTATTAGATAGTAATACATGATAAATAGAATTAATCACTAATGTTAAAAAGCAATTCTGGAAACCATTAAACTGTTTACAAACAAATAACTAATATTAAATAGAATTATTATTGTTAATAGCAATACTTGAAACTTGTGTAAACAAATGAGCTCTGGCCCAATTAAAAAAAAGCTACTTACAAACTCTCTCTCTCTCACTCTCTCTCTCTTACTGTCTGTCTGTCTGTCTCTCTCCCTCTCTATATATATATATGCATGTGTGTGTGTGTGTGTGAGTGAACTGGAATTTGGCATTAAATAACCATCAAGGGTTGATATGCCATTTAATCTAATTATATGATTGAACCTGTAAATACATTTTTTGTTACAAAAGCATGCTTCTTTATATACATCACTCGACCCCTTTTTAAATTTTATATGGTTTGCACTTTTCAGCCACCAAAAATTTGATGACAGTGCTCTGTCCAAGCTGGGATTATTCTGTTTGATTTGCTGCCATTTGAATAGTCTCAAAACAAATATTTTTGGACGATTAAAATAATTTTTTCTATAAACCTATTCCAAATAATGCAAGGTTTACATTTATTGAAAGAAAAATCTGATTAACTGATGTATTTTGCTTTTTTCAAAAAATTCCTCTTATTTATTGAATAACCCTCAAATGAGTGTATATATATATATAAATATATGTGTGTGTGTGTGTGTATGTATGTATATATACAGTTGGTTAAAAAATAGTAAGTGCTTTTGCCGAGTAATAAATCTATTCTGGCATAATGTTAAAGTAAGCATGAAAATCTATGTAAGCATCTGTGATGCCTACAAATTATTCAAAATAAAATCTGCTTAATCTGTTTTCTGTCGAACAACAGGAATTGCAAAATCTTTTCCATGTAAGCCTATATTTTATACCATATGGGATTTATTAACACTCTTTTTCCTGAAATATTACACATTGTAAACATACATAAATGAATTAATTAATGCTTCAACAATTGGAACAGGAACATTAAAAAAAACTTCTTACATACTTAGTTGTTTTATTTATCTAAGCATTGTGATAATTTTGCTTTCTTACTTCTTTTGTAATTTTGATGAACCTTGTTTTATGGCATTTAACTCCTCTACCGACTATTTAAATTTGATATCGTAGTTACTATGTATTAAGGATGTTCGCCCATGGTCTGGGAGACCTGGGTTCAATCCCAGGTCACATCATACCAAAGACTTTAAAAATGGTACTTGATACCTCCTTGCTTAACACTCAGCAATATAAGGTACATATCAAGGGTAAATTGGAGCAATCCAGGGAAAAGAGTAGTGCTCTCCTTTATAGCTTGATGTAGTAGCTATTAAGAAGGGAGCCTTCTGGTCACCCTCGACTAAAGTCGCCAACTTTACTTACTTACAAGTATTGGTTTAGTAGCAATATCTCATTTACAGAAAGTGATGTCAACATATGCTTAGAAAAGGCATAGGCTGCTATTGACAGATTATCAATCACATGGAAATCTGATAATTCCAATGAATTAAAAACAAGAATTCTTCCATGCTGTAGCCATATCAGTACTACTGTATAGCTTTATCACTTGTACTCTCATGAAATGATTCAGGAAAAGACTACATGGGAAGTGCACAAGAATGCTATGTGCTGCCCTTAACAAAACAGCAGCTGGGGGGCCACTATCCAAGTTAGACAAAGAAGACATGCTGGGGACTGCTGGAAAATCAGGGACATACTCAGAAGCAATGATCTTCTGTGAACTCCTAACATGAACACATTGGTGTTGGCTCTCCAGCAAATACTTACATACTTAAGCATTTCACAGACACTGGATGCAGTCTACAGGACCTACCAAGAGAGATGGTTGATAGGGACAGATGGAGAGAGAGAACCAAAGCAATCCATGCAATCAGCATAATTGGATGATGATGATGATGATGATGAGGACGATGATATTAGCCATCTATAGCATCTGAATGAAATTTAGCCTTTTACTTCATATATAAAATACTGACATATACCATCAAACAAAATAATTTCTACCAATAGATAATAATTTAGGTAGTTTGATCATTTTTCAGGGGGTGGTATATTTTGGTGAGCGGATCTCAATTGCCTTATATTTTTTAATTTGGTGACAGAAATCAAAGTATTTGATGACGTAAAAATTCCCTCCTTTTACATTTAATATTACAGTAAAACAGAATTAGGCCAAATATTTAGATAATTAATTCAGATATTTGTATTTGTTCAAGTATTTAGGACCATTACTAATGTATATCCTTCATGAATAATCCTTGATTGAAAGTACATATTGGCAACACTTTCAAATAGTTCCATGAATTGGACTTTTCAGTCTCCTTGATCAATTCTAGAGGAGATTTTGTGTGGGAATTTTTTTTTTTCATTTATAACCTTAAATCTTTGAAAAAAAGTTCTTTTGAAAGACATTTAATGTTTAGAACCACAAAATGCGACTAAATCTCTTTCTTTTTGTGTTGACTGCAATAAAATCTTATTCCTGTTTTTAACTCTAAAAACCAAGTACTAATGTTTGTATTGGTTTGGGTTATTTTTTTAATGGCATTTCAAGTCCTGATGGGTTATTTAATGCCAAAGGTTGTTTGTACACAGTTATATCAAGTATTTCTCTCTAAAACAAATAATTTAAATAATTGAATGCTGTAATCATTTGTTTGTACATAGTCATAATTTAAAGTATTCTGATCTTGTACAAATAATTTTCAAAGTGTTCTATTTGACCCATAGGTGCAAGTATTATTTATGTGCATATCCTTTTATATATATATATATATATATATATATATATATATATATATGTTCTGATTATATATATATATATATATATATATATATATATATATATATAAACACAGAAAGTGCGATGGATAAATTGTTGACATCTTCAATCTATTATTTCGTGCATGAATTTTATTTGTTTTAGGTTTTGTCTACTATGCAGTAAATTAGAGTCAGTAGGGCTTTTTCTGTGAAGCTAGCAGTAACATAATGCAATTCAATCCTCCAGAAATTTGGAAATAGCCTGCTATACTGCTTGGCATTCATACTGGGAGCTTTTATATTATTATATTATAATTACAATATATATTATTATATATATATATCATTATATATATTATTATATATATATATATATATATATATATTATCATATATATATATTATTATATATATAACTATTATTATATATATATCGTTATATATATATTATCCTATATATTATCATTATTATGGAAAACAGTGCTATGACATAGTTTACTCATCTATAAATTTGGAAACAACATATTGTACTACTTGGCATTCATACTGGAAGCTCTAATATGAAAATATCACAGTGTTTCAGTGTCAATCTGAGGACAGATTTATATTTATATTGATGAAAACTAAACACCCAGTTCATGTCATGGTGTTTAAGGCAGTTTCAAGTGATGGTGATGAAATGCCTCGATTCATCTTCCCACATGATTTCAGACTCAACACAGAGATCTACATCAAGTGCTAGGAGGAGGTAGTGCTGACCAGAATCAAGAAGATTGCCACTGGAAGACCCAATGTTTAGCAATAAGACTCTGCACGATGTCCCCAGGCAGGAGAATCAAGTGTTGACAGAAAACCACATCAGCCCTAATATCTGGCCATCAAACTTCCCTGATTTGATTCTCCTTGATTATTATGCATGTGATGTAATTAAACAAAAGGCCAACAAAGCTTCATGCAACACCATAGATGAACTGAAAGCACGGATAATAGCAGCATTTACCAATTTAAACAAGGAGACTATTGGAAAGGATTGCAGGAGATTCCAAAGTTGTCAGGAAGACATGATGAAAACCAATGTCTTTTGCAGTGAATAAATTCAATCAATTTGGGGATATTTTCTTGTGATTTTTGTAAATACATCTGATAAATTGTGATGTCAATGTTATTTTCAATTTTTCCATTATACAGACAAATTTTCACCCTTCACATAATATATATATATATATATATATATATATATATATATATATATATATTATAAAAAGGAAAATAAAGATTTCTATTATTTAGTACTCCTGGCAAAAATAATGGAATAATTGCCCTTAGAGAATACTCACCTTGTTTTTTTTTTTATTTAACAGTAAATAAACAAACAACAGATTAGATGCTTAACACTT
>OY757914.1:79843110-79938110 GCA_963585895.1 Sepioteuthis lessoniana
ATATGTGTGTGCACCTTTGATTTTTGGCAGGATATGCAAGAACGTGTCCAGGCAGTGATATCACGCCTCATGTTTGGCCAGAAAAATCTAGCTGAAATCAGCTTCACTGTGGCTTTGGGTCCGGGGTGTGCCAATTGGTGTAGGGTGTCAAAAACAACCCTACGATGAGTCATCGGAACAAGAGGTCGAGGTGCGTCTGTTGAGGTGTCACAGATAATCTGCGTGTCCGCAGAGGGCACTGGCAGGTATGCGAACTTGCAAGTTGCAAATTCAGGTGACGATAGATCCAAGGTGTCCAGACGTGGCTGGTCTAAGGCCATCTGCCGTAAGTCGATATCCGAAGGTGAGACAAGTGAATTAATTGGAAGGCGAGACAAGGCGTCTGCCGCAGCATTCTGTTCACCAGAGATATGTCGGATATCGTTTGTAAACTGCGAAACAAAATCCAAGTGGCGAGTTTCGCGAGGAGAATACTTGTCCGGCTTTGAGCGCAACGCGAAAGTAAGCGGACGGTGATCGGTGTAGATCACAAATTGCCTGCCCTCTAGTGAATGCTGAAAGTGTTTCACTGCGAGGTACATTGCCAGGAGTTCACGGCCAAACGTGCTGTAACGTTGTTCTGCCGGTTTCAGCTGTCTCGAAAAATAAGCGAGAGGTTGTAGCTGTTGTTGGTATTGCTGTTGCAAAACTGCACCTACAGCTGTGCCCGATGCATCAACGACCAATGAGAACTGGGCGTCGGGTACAGGATGTGCAAGTAGCGATGTTGTTGCTAATTTCTGCTTCACTTCGTTAAAGGCTTTTAAGTGAATGTTATTCAACGAAATCTGCTCATTTTTCTTTTTCCTGTTACGTAACAGGTCAGACAGAGGAGACAGGAGATCCGCACAGTGTGGGATGAAACGTCTGTAATAGTTGAGCAGACCGAGGAAGTGCCTTAGTTGGCGGAGTGAAGTGGGTGGTTGGAGGTCTTGTAGGGCCTTCACTTTTTCAGGTAAGGGAGATATCCCTTCAGGGCTGATAATGTGTCCCAAGAAAGTTAGCGACGAAGCACCGAAAACACATTTACCAGGGTTAATCCTCACCTGGTACTTTTGAAACCGTTCGAACAGTAGGCGAAGGTGAGTAACATGTTCCTCAGGTGAGGCACTTGCTACGAGTATATCGTCTATATAATTATAGACGAAGTCCAAATCACGCACTACTTCGTCCATGAAGCGTTGGAAGGTACTAGCCGCGTTTCGCAAACCGAAAGGCATAGTTAAAAATTCAAACGCTCCAAATGGAGTGGTTACAGCAGTTTTTGGTATGTCGGCTGGGTTCACTGGTATCTGATGGTAAGCCTTAACGAGATCTAATTTGGAGAAGATCTTACAACCATGCAGAGATGAAGCGAAGTCTTGTATATGTGGGATTGGGTAACGATCAGGTACCGTAATGGCATTTAGTCGTCGATAGTCCCCAGTCGGACGCCAATCTCCAGAACGCTTTGGAACCATATGCAAAGGGGAAGCCCAAGGACTGGACGAGGGGCGTATAATTCCCAGCTGCAGCATGTGGTTAAATTCTGCCTTCGCCGCCTTTAGTTTATCAGCAGGGAGGCGACGAGGGCGTGAGAACACCGGAGCACCTGTGGTCTCAATGTGGTGTGTCGTTTCGTGAGTTGATTTGCCCACAACAAAATTTAAGTTAGTTAACTCTGGGTAAGAGCGTAATAATATTTGGTATGGGTCGTCTGTGGCGGCAATGAAAAATACCGGGCTGATGGGTGAGGTATTTGCCTTATAACCTGTGACGGAAAGTTCCGTATTGCCGTCAATAAGTCGTCTTTTGCGCATGTCCACCAAGAGGTTGAAGTGGTGCAGAAAGTCCGAGCCTAGAATGGGATATGGTAAATCAGCTACTGTAAAAATCCATGTAAAGTCTCTCCGTAATTCCAAGTCCAGAGAACGAGAAATTTGACCGTACGTGGGAATAGGGGAGTGATTTACCGCTTGCAGTGTGATGGGCGACACTGGCGGCTTCTCAGTGAGGAGTTTCAGAGGCCAGATACTGCAAGCTGCTCCTGTGTCAACCAAACAACGTGCTTGGGACCTGAAGTCAGTGATAAAATAGGCACGGTTGTTGTATAAATCTTGTGGAGAGTGTGCCGTGCTCAGCTCTCCAGATTTAAGTTTCCCTGGTTTGAAAACGAGCAGGGCATTTTGCATCTCCGAGCCTCAGCACCAAAGCGACTGTGATAAAAACATAGTCCTGACTTGCTTGAGTGGCGGCAGTGGTGTGGGGATGGCGAACGACTTTTGTATTGACGTCTAGGCGGTTGTGATTTGACTACGGCCAATTTACTTACTTCATTGGTAAGCCGCATCAAAGCTTCGAGTATGGCCACTGTAGTGTCCATTTTCTTTTTAATTCATACAGTGACAACAGACCACAAAAAAAATCAAAGAAACACGTTTCAATGAGAAAGGAACGAAAGGGATAAAAAGCCACAAGAAAATAGTGATATTCGTGTAAAAATAAAATAAAAAAAATTGTTTTGTTTTAAAGAAGGTGCTCCTTTAAGGTTTCTTAGTAAGGAAAACAAAATTTTAAATTCAAGATGGCGTCGCCCAATGGCTATTTAGGCGGGAAAATGAAATGTTAAATAGGGAGAAGGCGCTCTTTTAGCTTTGACTTTCTAAAAAAAAAAGTAAAAATGTATTACTCACTTGTTTTTTCCTTTTTTTTGTTATTGTAATAAATTTTTTTGTACCACGTGGTCAGTTGAAAAGAGCAGAGTTGTAAGTTTCTTCCTTTTTCTTTTTGTTATTGTAATAAAAAAAAAATTTTTGTACCACGTGGTCAGTTGAAAAGAGCAGATTAGTAAGTTTCTTCCTTTTTTTTATGCCAAGTCGGCCAAGCTGAGGGTAATAATTTTTTTTCTTTTTAAACTTTGTTTCGTATGAACAAAATGTAGTGTCCGTTATGCTTGCTTGAGTTGGTGTTTTTCTTGTGGACGGGCTGAAAAAGAAGATAATTCCTGGTTGGAAAGTTTTAGGAGTTTTTTTTTGTTGTTGTTGAGGCACGTGTTCGAAAAATGTTACTTGGGTAAAGGGAGAATCTTGTATCTTTCTATTTGACCACTCGTAAATGGACGCCAATTTGTCTGCAAAAAGAAAGATGATATCTCTTTTTAGGAAGATTGTTTTACTTGCCGCAAATTTTTTTCTTCGTTTATGGCTTCGTAAACGAAGTATTTTAAAGTCTTTCTCTGGCACGAAAAGGTTTTTTTTTATGAATATTTTTCTGAAAGAAAAATTTGCGCCTATGTCTTCTCAGCCGACGAATGAATTGAACGAACACGTGTGTCACTGGGGAGAAAATTCTTGGGTAGTAGTATTCTTTCGGTTCTTTGAGTCAGGAAGCTTTTTCTCTCTCTTTTTCTCTTCTTTTTGCTTGTTCTGCTGTCCGAAAATGGAGACCGTGTTTCGTGTTATTTTTTTATTTGTTTCGTAATTCAGAAGGTGCCATACGGGGTCACCAATTTATAGCGGTTTGAGGGAATTAGTTATTTTCCCTAACACTATAGATTTTATGGGCACAAGAAATGAATTACAAGACTTTGCTTTATAACAACACACAAGAACGAAAGTTCTTTATTTGCAGCTTTGAGGAGGTTTGTTCTTGGCGCTGCAAAACTCGTGGTGTTTAGGCTTGCTGGATGTTTGAGACGAAATGGCTTAGCGGGATGCTGGAAATGGCAGCGTGTCGTTGGACGTGTGAGGGAAGTATTCAAAGTCACAGTGTACTTTGTGTCGAGAGCGGAGCGGCGCTCGGATCGACATGGTAAGTTTCTGTGGTGCTTGTGGAAGGCATGTTGAACGTATCTAATTCATATTCAACTGGGATTCCTTGGTCTAAAATATTAGACGCAAAGAATCCATAAATTAGAAGGTTCCCTCGTTGAATGTCCATGTTGCTGCTGCTAGGGTTAAAGCCCCGGTGATATGTCCACACCGGGTGGCTAGTTTAGCTATAAGGCATCGCTAAGCAGGGGCGACCAGAGACACGTCCGTTCTAGTCGCCGCCTCCAGCCGAAGAGAGGGTTGTGTTTGGCCGCTCACCCCTTTGGTAGCCGGAAATGAAGATCCGGGCTGAATGGGATATGTCATCCTGATTGGGTGAAATTCGGTGTCGAATTAAATAGCGCGCCAAAACAAAATGAGATTTTCCTCTTCTCTACAGATGGAAAAAATAGAGAAATATAAAACAGTAATACCAATTACCAATGTATCTGTTGTTTGATTCATAGAAGTTTTGTCATTGAAATTCGTCAAATCAAGATTTTTTTACAAGAAGAAGAAAAAGATATTAACTCTCCAAAAAGGGATGGGGTTCAATTTAGCAGATTTTCCTTTTCTTCTTATCTACTAAGAAAATATCAACCTGTCAACAGTTCAAATATTTCTCACACACACACACACACACACACATTCACACACACATGCACACTCACACACATGCGCACACACATATGCACACGTGCACACACACACACACATGTGCACACACATACACACATGCACACACATACACTCACATTCATACATGCACACACACACACATTCACAGACATGCGCACACACAAACGCACACGCACACACATACACACACATGCACACACATATACACACATGTACTCACATGCCCACTCATTTACACACACATACGCATATGCATACACATACACATGTACACTCACACACATACATGCATACTCATGCATGCACATTTACACTCATATATACACATGCACACATACACCCATTAAAAAGGAAAAGATAATGGTCATCGTTGGTTTTTAAGTCTATAAAAGTGATTTAAAAATATCTTTATTAATGCTTTCAGAAAAACTGGCAATGGTATTTTATTTTCATTTTCTGGAACTAGACAAAGTCTCAGTGCAAACTTTGATTCTATTTATTCTGCTGAGGAAAATTGAGAAGGATGGATGATTTGGTTTCTTTGTTTAATGGCATATCAACCTTTGTAGGTTATTTAATGCCAAAGCCATTCTCCTAGAAGAATAGTAGTGGTACTATTTAACCCATAGCTGGGAGGATAAGGGGGTTCGTACCTTTTCCAAGGGTATTTGCCCGAAAGTGAACGTAATAGCGCGACTGGAGTACGAACTCGTGTACTACAATCCCGCAGTCCATCACTTTAACCATTACACCACAAGGACACCCCGAGAAGGATGGAGGTCAGGTCATTAATAATTAAATTCTGATAAGAACCAAGTGATCAAATATTTTAAAGCAGGTGGTAAAAAGTCTAAAGTAGGGGTCCACAACCTTTCCCAAGGGTATTTGTTTGAAAGTGAATGTAATAGCACGATTGGAGTTCAAACTCGCTTACTACAATTCTGCGGTCCATCGCTTTAACCATAACACCACGAGGACACTTCCATAGGTCAAATAAAACTGTTTGCAAAGGATTCGATAGGAATTGAGATATATAACCATGTGCAAAATACTTAAGAAATTACACAAAAATGTAAATATATATGTATAATGTATGCAATTCCCTATTCTCCAGATGGACTGAAATACCATTAAAATGAATCAATCAGTCAGTCAATGAAAAGATAAAATATTAGGTTTGAATGAAGTGGTTTACAGAAGGAGCACATCAGACAAGTGATGATATAACAGTAGTGAATACAGCATACTCTTGACATAGAGGTGCTCTTGGTGTAATGGTTATCACCATAGGAAATGGACTCTGTGATACGAGTTCAAATTCTGGACGAAGTTGATTGCATTTCGTATAGCACTAATAACCTTGGGAAAGGTATGAATCGAGTTATTCTCCCTCCAGCTATGAGTAAATAGTATGGTGTACTGGGTTCTTTAGCTATGGTTAGGCAACCAGTCTAGGAGAAGGAAAACCCTGAATTAAAACCTGTTAGACACTGCTCAAAAATTGACCTTGTGTCACATCTTGCCCATGCAGAAGAGTTGGTAAATACTCTTGGCATGCTTTCTTTTGGAACGGTATGTAGTGCCAAACATGATCATTACTTGCTGGGTGTTGGTGATAAGGTTTGGAAATCATCCAGATGGAAGCATGTGGTTCTTATAGAAATTGAGGATGTGGCAAGCAAGAAACTTGAACTTTAAATCTTCCGAATGTTGAAGATGAATGAGTTCCATCTGCAGTGGTAATGGTACTTCTTCACAGTCAGCATCAAAAAGTGAAGAGAAAATTTTGAAAGTTTGGCGAAGGGTTGCATGTATGGGCTTCAAGTGTTGCGAGTGGCCTTCTGGCTACAGGTTGGAGATCCCTTGGTTAAAGGTTCATTGCCAAAAGTCAACACCTGAAAAATAGTCCATCATTCATTAAAATCAAGCTGTAAGCCTACCCTACAAGCAAGATGTATTCATCCTACTTTTTATTGCAGCAAAAAACATTGAACTATGGTTTTGTGAGGACTGATAAGTGAATGAACAGTTTCCACTGGTTAACATTTATGGACCCCTGAAGACCATTGCTTGAACTACAAATATAAGCAAAGTTGGTGACCATTGTTGAGGGTGACCCTAAAAGCTCCCTTTTCAATAGCTACTACACTGAGGTTTTAGGAGAGGGCACTACTCTTTTCTCTGGATTACGTCACTTTACCCTTGATACGTACCTTATAATGCTGAGTGTTAAGCAAGGAGGTATCAAGTACCATTTTTTGAGTCTTTAGTATGACTTGACCTAGGATTGAACCCTGGTCTTTTAGGTCATTGGTGAATACTCTACCTACTAGGCGAATGGGCCAGTATATTTACAAATATAAACACATGATTTTTATTAATTCTTTTTTCAAATGAATGAAATAAATCACTGGGAATAATAATAACTATGAAAACAAATGTCATAACTTTTGTTTTCAGACTGGGAAATTTTCAGTTTGAGGTTTACTGTTTACTTGTTCACTTTATATGGTTAAGCTAAAGATTTGGTTTAGCAAACCCGAAGGATACAAAGAAAGAGTCTATTATAGAATCCTGGACAAGACTGATTGCATTTCACATAGCACTAACACCCTTGGGAAAGGTATGAATCTCATTATTCTCCCTCCAGCTATGGGTAAATAGTAGGACAGACTGAATTCTTCAGCCTTGGTGAGGCAACTAGTCTAGGAGAAGGAAAACTCTGAATTCAAACCTGTTAAACTCTGCTTAAAAATAGACCTTGTGTCATATCCTACCCGAGCGGAGGGGTTGGTAAATAAGATTATAGAATCGTATTTGTATTTTAAATTGAACTCCTCATTATAAATTTTTAAAGTTTTGAAATAAAAAAAAACAAAGATCTGAAAAATTTTTCTAAGGTCGCTTCAGTAACCAGAGAAAATTTGGTGGCCATTATTCCAGCAGACCTTGAGTTATGGAACATTAAACAGATAGACAAAAAAAGACATCTGAGGAATTATTGTAAGATCAAGAATTAATCACAGTTATACATAAAGTAGTTAGTTCTTTTTTTAAACTTTGCATAGTCTGACATGCTGGCCTCAGTTTCAACACTTTTTCAATCAGCTTCAACAACTATTTGCAAATTTATAATTTTCCCAAAGATTAAACGACCAATTTAGGAAATCTTTAATGTCACAGAAGGACATAGATATATAGTCTATAGGCCACATGCAACCCATAGGTGATCTGTTTGAAACCTCTAATATTGAATATTTACTCATTGCAATTGTCTCTTCATAACATTAAAATGCCTGAAATAAGCCAATTTCATGTTTCCAGCATTTTCTTACAAAACTTTTTATTCGCATAAGTTTCTTTTATTTAGTTGGGGGTGTCCTCGTGGTGTAATGGTTAAAGCGATGGACTGTGGGATCGTAGTATGCGAGTTTGTACTCCAGTCGCGCTATTACGTTCACTTTCAGGCAAATACCCTTGGAAAAGGTATGACCACCCTAATCCTCCCAGCTATACGTTAAATAGTACCACTACTGTTCTTCTAGGAGAATAGCATTGGCATTAAATAATCCAAC
Organism: Sepioteuthis lessoniana; assembly: GCA_963585895.1. NCBI lineage: Eukaryota > Metazoa > Mollusca > Cephalopoda > Myopsida > Loliginidae > Sepioteuthis > Sepioteuthis lessoniana. Next base: position 79,851,152 of record OY757914.1, read on the forward strand.
AAAGGTTGATATGCCATTAAACAAAGAAACCAAACCTCTTTTATTCAGTCATCAAAGTCATTTCCTGAATTCCTCACTTTCTAAGTAAGATATGTATTCTCTTGTAAATGAACAATTGTTTGTTTCAATTCAATATATTTGTTAAAAAAAATTTTTTCTTATCCTTTCATACAAATCTATAAAATCCTTATTCTGACATTTTCCTTGATTTTTTACGATGTTATGCTATTTTCAGCTAAATTCTACATTCTGTCCTAAAAGAATGGTTCCAGTTTTGATTCAATTAATTCTTTGTTTCGGTTTGGTTTCTTTGATTAATGGCATATCCAGCTTTGAAGGTTATTTAATGCCAAAGCCATTCTCCTTGAAAAACAGTTGTGGTACTATTTAATGTATAGCTGGGAGAATAAGGGGGTTCATACCTTTCCCAAAAGGGAACATAATAGCGCAACGGGAGTTCAAACTCACTTACTTGTTATTCCACAGTCCATCGCTTTAACCATTACACCACAAGGACATCTCCCAATTAATTCTTTGAGAAACTTGTTGATATTTTGAACAATTTTGGAACCTTTGACAAAACAAGGAATGTTTCATTGAATGAAAGAAATGATAGTCTTTTAAAGTAACTGGTCAAAATAGTATGCCACAGATGGAAGAACTTCCCATGCAAACTTTATAATCATTTGCAGTGTTACATTTGCAACATGATGAAAAGTGTGATCATACCGCAGAATTATTGGTCTATTTCATCCAAAAAAGTCTTTTGGTTGGTTGTTGGTTAGTTGAGTTTATAGCATATCAACCATTGTAGGTTATTTAATGCTAAATCCAGTTTATACATATTTATTGAATATATATATGATTTGTAAAGACTTTGTTGATAACATTCTTAAATGAGCCTGAACTCATTTTTTTAAATGGTTTCAATATTGCTCGCAACATTCTTGTGTAATTGCCGTCTAGCTTCTTCTCCAGCCGTTTAGTTAGCGTCCAAGTAGTGCATCCATATAGCAGTATCGACTCAACCACTGCCTGGAAGAAACTGCGTTTCATTTTATCGGTCAGGTCTGTCCTGGCAGCAACACCCCACAAAGCACCAACTAAACGGCCACCTGCCTCCCATCATGAAAACTATCCAAGTTAGATCATATTTACCCTACCCCTCCGCTCGGGCAGGATATGACACAAGGTCAATTTTTTTAAGCGGCGTTTAAGAGGTTTGAATTCAGAGTTTTCCTTCTCCTAGACTAGTTGCCTCACCAAGACTGAAGAACCTAGTCTGCCCGACTATTTATCCATAGCTGGATGGAGAATAATTGGATTCATACCTTTCCCAAGGGTATTAGTGCTATGTGAAATGCAATCAGTCTTGTCCAGGAATTGAACTCGTATCACCATGTCCATATCCTGTGACGATAACTATTACACCACGGGCACCACCAAGTTAGATGAACCAGCCATGCAGGACACTGCTGGAGAAGCAAGGACGAGCTCATAAGTGATGTACTCCTATGGACCCTCGCATATGGCCAAGCAAAAGCAGGACGACCAGCTCGAACATACATACAGCAGCTATGTGAGGATACAGGATGTAGCCCTGAAGACCTATCAGAGGCAATGAATGTTAGGGAGAAGTGGCGAGAGAGGGTCAGGGATATCCGTGCTAACGGCATGACATGAGGATGATGATGAAATGGTTTCAATATTCTACAAAAAAAATTTTTATTTGCACTCAGTTAACAGGTCAAACAATTCTATTTCTAACAATTTGAATTGACATAAATCATTTCTTTTCACAAAGTTTAAACGTCGAACACTTCTATTTGACTCATTGATAGGACTCTATCACGTACTACCACTCCGGGTCAGAGTGCACCTGATAGCAATGAATATGAAGGTGTATTCCACATCCCCCAGAGCTCTTGGGCTAGAGCCTTGCTATCATATGGTTTAATGTCATATCCAGGACATTTGTTGGGCGTGAGGAATTACCCTCATCAGAGATGCAGTCAGTGTATTCTACAGCCCCAACCAACTGGGTTAAGTCTTTTGTGATTCCATACATCATTCAAATGAACCAATCACTCACCATTTGCTCAACTTTCAGCAATTTATTTAGAGAAATTTACTTTGAATTTCACTAAAAAGAGAGAAGTTTTTCTCCCTGCAGATTCAGTTTTTGTCTAAAATACTGAAAATTGGTTTAATCTTTTATCACCAGTGACTATCTTGTCAAAAATGATTTTTGAAGCCCAGTAAGTAGAAAAAATAAATGTTTAAACACTGATCACTGCTTCTTTTTGTAAGAGCAGATATAATTCATTTTTTGAATCTTTGAATTTTGTAACCATTGTCAATTAATAAGACAAGTAAAAAAGAGTTGGTAACATTTCAAAGATTTCATCAATATCAAACAAAAGTGATGCTGCAAACATCTGCATCTGCAAAAAAAAAAAAATTATAGAAACTCTAATCAAAGAATTGACTAAATTCATGGATTACATATTCAGAAAATTAAAGAAACACAAGCATTATGATTAATCAAATTCATGGATTTCTTGTCCTGGGAATAATCACCAGTCACTGAAAAGAAACTGTGTCACTTTAGAAGACTATTCAAGTGTGAGTTATTTGTTTAAAATTGTTCTGTATCTAATGTGAAAATCAGTCTTGCTTAAGTCATAAGTATGAACTAAATAGATTTAATTCACATTCTAGATTAAAGTAATTATCAAATTATTTTCTTCATTAAAAGATTTCGGTTACCTAAATGCTTTTCACAAGCATTCAATTGTTCAAGATATAATGGAATAATGAAACTATATTTTTATCTTGACTTGCATCAAGCTGCTACTTGAACAAAGGAATTTTTTTTTCATGACAAGAATAAGTCAGAAGTCATTACAATCAAATTATTTAAATTAATCACTCTAAATTTGTTTCAATATAAATTTTTTGAATTATTTCTTTTTTTTTTTAACAGAAAAAGCTACTACAAGGGTGGGCTAAAAAGTTCAGAAGGTGACATCATAACTGCCATTGATAACAATGAATTTCAAACATGGCGACACCTATGGAAGAAGTATGTGGACTGCAAGGGGGACTATGTCAAAAAATAAACCTCATTTAGTCATTTTCCATGAGAGTATCTTGGACAGCCTATGAACTTTTCGCCTGACCCGCGTAAAACAAAATATTCATTCAAATTATTATGTTGACTTGAATGGAATAAAAATTAAATTAAATTGAATTAGATCAAATTAGATTAAATGAATTAAAAATTAGAGGCACTTCTGGCATAATGGCTCTTGCTATAGTTGGTGAACTCAGCCACCCGAGTTCCTACCCTGAATGAGACTGTTTGCATTTCATTTAGCACTGATATCTGTGAGAAAAAGTCGAATCAAACTATTCTTCCTCCAGCTATGGGTAAATAGTTGGGCAGACTGAGCTCTTTAGCTTCAGTATTGCAACCAGTTTAGAAGAAGGAAAACTCTGAATTCAAACCATTTTTAGATCTGAAGAGGGCTGCTTAAATTTTTGTACACTCCACATTATAATTGTTTTTGATCCTCAATTACCAAATATCAAACATACCACTGACTAGAATTTGAATAATATAAATGTATGACTTAAGTCTCCTAAACAGAGGTTTTGTTTTTAAAACAAAATGGAATTTCTTCAAATATTTTCATCTTAGCTTTCATCAAACTGAATCATTGATCTTAAACAAATTTTATAAAAATTTCAATGATTGACTTTTTCAACATCATAATACCCAAAGCTAAAGATTATTTTTTGTTGAATTCACTCATTGTCAAATCAGCATATAAACCTTAGTTATCTATGAAACTCTGAATTAGTTTCAAAATAAATATTTTTGTAACATTTTTTATAATAAACACCATAATTGGAGAACAAATAATAAAATATTCATTCATTGATGTTATATTGACTGAAATAAAATACAAACATTGGGACATTATAAATGTCATATATTGGAGATTTTCTGAAGCTAAAAAATTTTCAAATAAGTGTCTACATCTTTGGGGTGTTCTTTGCTTTTTTTTTTATGGCATTTTAAATAATTGTTATCACTATTTTATCCTGGTTTTCATCAAACTAAATTAATCATCCTAAGTTATCTGATATGAAATATATCACTGACTGAATTTTTACTATCATGTATATATTAGTAAAGTTTTCATTTTATATATATATATATATATATATATATATATATATATATATATATGCACACACACACACACACACACACACACATATATATATTTTGGTCTGAAGATTGAATAAGCAAGAAATTAACCATCACTAAGCACAGTTTATTCTGTGTTTACACTATCCTAACTTAGATCTACATATGATCTAACAATAATACTCCTTATATATATATATATATAGTTTGGCTTTGCCTTTGGTTTGGTTTTATACCATATCAATAATTGTTGGTTATTTAATGCCAAATCAATTTTTATATATATAAACATTTCATTTCAAACAATTCTATTTAGCATAAGTATAGTTTTTTTTGTTTACACACAGTTAAATGTTCATTTGTTTGGGTTTTATGGCATATAAACCTTTGTGGTTATTCAATGCTAAATCCATTTTTATACAAATAAACAAATTTATTCAATTCAATTTAGCATAAGTACAAAGTTTAATTGTCAAAAACATTTCAATTTCAAGCTATTCAGTTTAGTCAAACAGTTCAAATTAAAATTATTCAGTTTAGTATAAGTATAGTTTATGTTTGCACACAGTTAAATGTTAAAAGAGTTCTATTTCAAACAATTCAGGGTATTATTAGTACAGTTTCAATGTCAAAAACAGTTCTATTTCAAACAATCCAGTTGAGCATACAAAAACTGTTTCATTTCAAACAATTCAGTTTAGCGTAAGTGCACAGTTTAAATGTCAAAACAGTCCTATTTTAAGCAATTCATTTTAGCTTAAGTACTCTGTTTAGTTCTATTTGACTCATAGTTAGGACCCTATCAAGTACTACCACTCCGGACCAGAGAGAACATGGGAGCGATGGCAATGAAGAGATACTTCACATTCCCCAAAGCTCCAGCATTACTGAAACCTCACCATCAGACTATTTAGTGTTATCTAGGACACTTGTCCTAGGTTTCCAGACTTTTTTTTTCGTATGGGCACTTCTATTGATAGTATACACATGAAACTCTAGTCCCCTTTGAAGTCATCTCCTCTGGCTGCAATTCACTTGTTTTACCATTCCAACAAGTTCTGAGGGGCCCCATGGAAGTCCTTTTGTGTGAGCATGTCAATGACCTTTGTCACAGCCTCTTTCATCTCCTCAATTGTCTCATAACGACAGCCTCTGAGCCTAGGGAATAACCAAAAGTCACAGGAAGTAAGGTCTGGACGATAGGGAGGCTGAGGAACTGTCTTGATGCCCATGTTGGTCAAATAGTCTGTGACAAGGATGAAGTTGTGGACTGGTGTATTGTCCTGATGGAAATGCCACTGACCCAATTTGAAGAGTGCTGGCCTCTTCCCAAGGAATCTCTTGCTGAACTCCCTTAAAACCTCAACATAGTAACCCTAACCGTTTGGCCAATCAACTCTGGTGTATTGACTTCCTAAATCCTTCCACACCTCTCATCCCTCATTGACTCCCTGCCTTCCTTGAATCTCTTATGTCACTGCAAAACTGATGTTCGATTCATGCAAGATGGTCAAAAAGCAGTCTGAAGCATTCCATGTTTCTGTGGCATTTTCTCCAAGTTTAAAACAGAACTTTATTGCATATCGTTCTTCTAAAGTGTCAGATTGCATTTTTGAAATTCACCAGTTGTGAGAATCAGGCTTTAGTAGGGTGTATTCCAATTCCTGCTGTAGCTGTTGATTTGAACCTGAAATCATAAAAATTGGTCAGTTATCTCATAAGATGTATAGCAATAACATAGTGAATTTTCAAGAGTCTATGACAGTTCTAAATTCTCATACAAAAACTTCTGGGAACTTATCCTATACACCTTTTATGTACATACAGACTTATATATATATATATATATATATAGTGTATATTCATTGTGTATATATATGTGTATATATATATATATATATTGGGTATAAATATATATCTCTAGTGTGTATATGTATACATATAGATATAGATATATTTCTATATATATATATATATATATATATATATATTTGATATATATATATATATATATATATATATGTACCCATATATATATATATATATATATGTATATATATAATGAAAAATTTATAATAAAAACTTACTTTTCTTCCCAACCAAAGATAGCAGAATTTTATTATTTCTAGTGAAACATTATATAGGGAGGCAGAGAAGACTGTTACTATATAAAAAATTTTACTCAGTGAAGCTGATAATAGATTGCATTTAAGGGATATTATATTCCACAATTAGTAAAAAGTAATTTCCAAGAGTCAAAATGAATATAGTTAAAAAAAATACTCTGTTTTTTTTTCAAAAGTTTTTCAGTTCAAAAATTGTGAGTGGTTTTGTATATATATATATATATATATACGTGTATGTGTGTGTGTGTGTGGAACAGGTATGCTTATTTTTGCTCTTCAGCAAATTATCATTATTAATAAATAAAGACCCAAGTTCAAAACCTGGACAAGGCTGTTTTAATTTCATTTTGTGTTAATACCTTTTAGAAAGTCATGAATTCATCTTGTCTTCTCCACTTATGAGTAAATAGTAGGATAGACTTGGTTCTTTAGCTTTGCTTAGGTAATCAGTTAAGGAGAAAGAAAACTGAATTCAAGTCAGTTTTACTCTTCTTAAAAATTGACCTTGTGTCAGATACTGCTTATAGTAGAGAGGTTGGGTACATGCATACTACAGAATAGTAAGCTTTAGGTACCCTAGATTAGTGACCTTCAACCACATCTAAGATTTTTACTGTAGATGAATAAGTTTTTATGAAATATATAATAGCATTCATCTAAGAATTGTATTTCAAAAAAGATATATAAATATATATCTGAGTATTAATATACATTTTACTTATGTGAATCAATTTCTAACTTGCATTCTATCGATTAGCAGAGATCTATACTGAAGAAACTATTATTGTACTTGAAAACAACACCACATAAATTTGTCATTCACATTGTTTAATAAGTAGAACTTGTCTTTAGGTCCATAATACCAAATACAAGATGCCGAATGATGTTTCATAAAATGAAATAAAAGAAATATGATTGGTTCCGGTTCAGTAACGAGAGCATTCTCTTTGGCTCTCCTCAATTTTCTAGCCTCACTTTCAGTTATGGTAATTTACTTTTGCAATCAACAATATTCCAAGTTTAGTTATTTCAAGCTAATGTGGACACTGTCATTCCCGTTAGAACGTAGACCATTATCTACATATTATCAGAAATTTCAAAAAATAGCATCAAATAAATTCTTCCTGCTGTTTGGTAATCATTTAATAAGTGGAATTTTCAGGAACAAATCTCCCGATTGGTTCTCGTTCATCAGCGACTTTATTTCCAAATGTCTCAGCCCATCCCTGACCCAGCCCGCCTCAAGTTTCAAGATATTACTTCCAAACTCATTTCCTTCCAAAATTGTCTCTTATTACATGATAAATGACAAGGTCCAGCAAGCAGGCATAATGCTGTCTATAAAACTTCTGATCATTCCATTTACACTACTACCGCATTTTCTTCCACAAGTTTTGAGATTGTCCGAGGTTGACTGTTTGTGTCCGATTGGTGAATGGATGGACAGACACATTCCCTGCCTCATATAGAACTATCTCTTAACTTACAAATGGATAGATGACTGTGACATGTTTGAATTAATACGTTGTTGATAGGTGTCCCTAAGGTATAGAATCTGATTTGTAGCCCATTGATCAGGGACAGATAATGATACTATATCCTGCTGATCGGGGCAATGAGAGAACTCGACAAAGAACATTATTCGTCTCTGGCTCCTTGCCTGAGAAATTGCATTGTGGTGATGGAATGGTCATCTTAGGATTTGCTATAAACATGTTGATGTGTTGGTCACAGTCAAAGCACCTCACAATTAATTGAAAATATTTGGTGATAAAAATTTAAGTGGTGATGAAATTCAGTATTTGGGTATATTCAATGAATATCCTATTCAAAGAATATATATATATATAAGGAACACTTAATGCAGTGGTTATGTTGCCTCAAAATGGAATTGGTGACCAGAGTTCAAATCCTGGATGAGGATGTTCAAATTTCCCTTCATGTCTTCAGGAAAGGTATGAATCTATCTGTTCTCTCCTCCAGGTAGGAGTAAATAGTAGGGTATTCTAGGTTCTTTAGCCTTGGTTAGGTAACCAGTCTAGGAGAAGGTTAACTTGAATTCAAACCAGCTTTATTCTATTAAAAAAAAATTAACATTGTGTCAGAATCTGCCCAAGGTGGAGGGATTGAATAAACACACACACAAACACATATATATATATCATCATCACATCGCACTGGTAGCACGGATATCCCTGACCCTCTCTCGCCACTCCTCCCTATCATTTATCGCCCTAGGTAGGTCTTCAGGACAGCATCCCGTATCCTCACATAGCTGCTGAATGTATGTTCGAGCTGGTCATCCTATATATATATACATATATATATATATATACATATATATATATATATATATATATATATATATATATATGCAGTATTACTCTTACATAAGTGCATCCCTTCTCATCTTTTAATAAAAAGTTCATTTTTTTTCTAAGCCCAAAATACCTTGATTTTTTTATAGTCACAATAGATAAATTGTTGACATTTCAAATTATTAATTTTGCACATGTATTTTATTTGTTTCAAGTCTTGTCTACTGTGCACCAAACTTGAGTAAGTTAGGCATTTTCTGTGAAGATAGTAATCACATAACGCAATTCAAGAAATTTGGAAATAGCAGGCTATACGGCTTGGCATTCATACTGGAAGCTCTTATATTATTATATTATCATTATATATATTATCATATACATATATTATAATACATATTATTATATATATCATTATATATATATTATTGTATATATCATATATATATATATATTATCATATATATTATTATTATTATATGTATTGTTATATAAATATTAATATGTTATTATATATATATATATATATATATTATGATATTTATTATTATTTACTCCATTAGAGTTTTTCACATCAGCATTAGCTGATGGTTTTTAACAGGAGTTTGAGTGACAGCAAGTCTCCTCAAGTCTCCAGGACTCTTCTCAGTATTCTGACCATTTTCAATAATGCTGTCATTTGGATGGTCTCCACTCGTCCACCAACTTCCAAATTATATATATTATTATTTACTCCTTTAGAGTTTTTCACATCAGTGTTAGCTGATGGTTTTTCACTGGAGTCTGAGTGACAGCAAGTCTCCTCAGGTCTCCAGGACTCGTCTCAGGATTCTGGCTGTCCTCAGCAATGCTGTCATTTGGATAGTCTCTACCTGTCCACCAACTTCTAAGTCCTCCAGGCCTTTTAATAATTCTTTAGTTATTGTGCCTAGCACACCAATCACAATTGGCACAATCGTTACTTTCATGTTCTACAGCTTTTTCAATTCTCTAGCAAGGTCAAGGTACTTTTCCTTCTTTTCATTTTCCTTCAGATTTATTCTGTGGTCCACCGGGACAACAAAGTCGACAGTTTTGCAAATTCTCTTTTTTTTGTTGATTGTTATAAGGTCTGGTCTTCTGACCGGGATTAGGTCATCCATTTGAATGTTAAAGTCTCATAGGAGTTTAAGCGTATCATTTTCTAGGACAGGTGCTGGGTTGTGCATATACCATTTGTTAATATGGTCAAATTTAAATTTCTTGCACATTTCCCAGGGGATCCCCTTGCCGACCCAGTCGTGTCTCGCCTTATACTCCTTCTGTGCTAATTTGCTGCATTCGCTTATTATGTGATTGATCATTTCGTCTCTGTTACCGCATAGCCTACATTTACTGTTTTGTTGTGTCTTATCTATTCTCGTTTTGATATGATTGGTCCTTATGGCGTTGTCCTGTGCTGCCACTAGAAGAGATTCCATTTCTCTCTTAAGGTTTCCTTTCCTTAGCCAGGTCCATGTTTTCTGGTGTGAGATGTTTATTAGTCATTTAAAGCGGCCATAGAGTTGTTTTTCCTCCTATTTTTGTTTCCTTGTCCTATTTACCAACCCCTCCACTTGGGCAGGATATGACACAAGGCCAATTTTTAAGTGTAGTTTAACAGGTTTGAATTCAGAGTTTTCCTTCTCCTAGACTAGTCGCCTCACCAAGGCTGAAGAACCTAGTCTGTCCTACTATTTACCCATAGCTGGAGGGAGAATATTTGGATTCATACCTTTCCCAAGGGTATTAGTGCTATTTTTGTTTCCTAGTTGTTGTTACTCTATCATCTATCGTGTTGTCCATATCATTCCTGATGGCTGTGAGTAGTCCTTGTTCATGTATTTCTATGTAGTCTTTGAACTGTTGTATCGATGCGTCAACACTATCTTCAATGCTGATGAGTCCTCTTCCTCCCTCTTTTCTTGGTACGTATAGTCAGTCATTGTCGTCTCAGGGATATAATGCCTTATGCATGGTCATTAGTTTTCTTGTTCTTTGATCCATTTGTTTTAGTTCATCTCTGGTCCAATTGAGGAAGGTCACAAATATCTAATGAGGGGCTCAGCCCAGGTATTTATTCCTTTGATGAGGTTTCCACTGGAGAGTTTTGTCTCTTGTAGTTTTCTAGTTCTCCTGAGGTATTCTTTCTGGATCTTGTCTTTCATTTCCACTTGTTTGATGGTATCAGCCTCCAAGATACCCAAGTATTTGTAGGTTTCCTCTTCTCCAAGCATTCTAATTTTGTATATATATTATTATTATCATATATATTATTATACTCCTCTAGAGTTTTTCATATCAGCATTAACTGATGGTTTTACACTGGAGTTTGAGAGACAGCAATCTCCTCAAGTCTCCTATTATCATTATTATTATTATTATTTATATTTATATTATTATATATATCTTTTTATATATAAATATATACATTATCATATATGTATATTAAGATATATATTATTATTATATATATATATATATAATCATCATTATTATTATTGTTATTACTATTATTATTATCATATATCATTATATATATATAAATATATATATTATGATATATATTATTATATATATATATTATTATATATATGAAAATTTTACAGTGGTTTGGTGTCAATCTAAGCACAGATTCATATTCATATTGATGAAAACTAAACACCCAGTTTACATCATGGTGTTTTAAGCAGTTATTTGCGATGGCGACATTATATCTCCATTCATCTTCCCACATGGCCTCAGACTCTACATGGAGGCCTTTTCCAAGTAGCTGGAGAAGGTAGCACTGACCAGGATCAAGAAGATGTCTTCTGGAAAACACTACGTCTGGCAACAGGACTCAACTCTAAGCATGAGAACTCAGTCTTGGCTGCCAGAAAATTTCTGCAACCTCATTAGCTCAAATATCTGGCCATATAATCTCCAGATTGCAATCCCCTTGATTATTATGTGTGTGATGGGATTGAGTAAGAGACCAAGAAAATTCCTTAGTGCAACACCAAAGATGAACTGAAGGCAAGGATAATGGGAGTATTTACTAATTTAAACAAGGAGATTGCAAGAAAAGCTTGCCAGAAATTCTAAAGTCATCTAGCGGTCATGACTGAAGACAATGGTGATTTCTTCATGTTTAGTATTTGAATATATTTTCATGTAATTTTTGGTAAATATATCAGATAAAATTAGATGTCTGTGTTATTTTTATTTTTACATGATTTAGGCAACAATTTACAGATCACATATGTATGTATGGTTTGGTTTCTTTGTTTAATGGCATATCAACCTTTGTAGGTTATTTAATGCCAAAGCCATTCTCTTAGAAGAACAGTAGTGGTACTATTTAACCCATAGCTGAGAGGATAAGGGGGTTCATACTTTTCCCAAGGGTATTTGCCCGAAAGTGAACGTAATAGCGCGACTGGAGTACGAACTCGCGTACTATGATTCTGCAGTCCATCGCTTTTAACCATTACATCACGAGGACAGCCCAACACATGTATGTATGTATGTATATATGTATTTGATTAAGAATAGTAGACAAGGATTGTTTATTCAGTTTTTAGGATTAAACCTGACCCAGTGGTTTTTAAGGGAGTTTATTTTAGACCCTTTTTAACTGTAAATGTAAGGCATTTTAAAGAAATTATCATAAAATTAAGGAAATGAGAAAAGATAAAAAAAAAAAAAAAAAAAGACAAAGAGAACATATATGATTACTGTAGAAAGTAATTGGCCAGTTCTAAAAAAAAATTCCAGCACTAAAAATTAGCTGATCATTGATGACATTGAACATGTATAAAAATGTTCAGTTCGTGTTTGCCTCTCAGAATTCACATTCTACTGAGTAATATTGCATCTATTCCATGTGTCAAAAAATGGGACATAAAATAAATTCAATATCAACTTTCTAAACAACAGAGGAAAATCCTCAAGTTGACACAGGCCTATGGTGGTGAGCTTCTCTCCCAGACATAAGTTTTAGGCAACGTGAGGCATTTTTATATGACCAAGAGACTGGAAAATGAAATGCGTACTGGTCAACCAGTCATATCACTAAGTGAGATAAATGCCATAAAAGTAAGTACTCTCATTATTTTGATCAATATTTGATGATGAGAATGATTGCTGATGAATTAACATTGATCTGCTGATTTCTGATCAGGGTTGCCCACCTGAAAAACAAAAAGAAATCACTCTGGTTCTTTTCTAGACACTATCAGTGACTGAACTTTTGTTAAAAAAAATACAGTGACAAATTAACTGAAGGCAGTGTCAGTTGAAGACTTCTTGAAGTATATTGAAAGAAATGAAGTAGATTTGTAATTAAGCTGATAATTTTTTTTACACAAACAGTTTTATTAATTGATTGACCAACCCTGTTGTATTCTGCTCATGACAGTAATATGAGATGAGTTTATTGACCTTAAAGAAAGGAGATAATTTCCTATTTAAATAATTGACTCACTGAGTTCCAAGTAACTAAAAACTATGTTGATATTTATGGTAGAGTTTCTTTTTTAATTTTATTCCTCCATCAGAATTTAGCTTTGGTATCTTACGTATATAAAAGCAGTAATAGGGATGGATAAATTACATGACACAATGCTACAACATAATTTTTTATTCTAAATATACCGTTTTAAATTGAATATCTAATAAGTAGACAATATTTTTTAAAATATATATAATCTGTTCATTTCTATCTATCTATCTATCTATCTATCTATCAATCTATTTCACCCTATTCATATAAATTCCTCTATCTTAATCTCTGTATCTATCTATCTGTCTATCCTAGTAAATATCTATCAATCCCCCCTCTCTCTCTACCTCCTTCGTCTCTCTCTCTCTCTCCATTTATCTGTATATATATATATATATATATATATATATATATATATATATATATATATATATATATATATATATCAGGCATTTACTATTGATACATGTACCCAAGTCTGTGTATCTATCTTGATAAATCCACATCTATCAATTCCAGTTGCTTTCTCTCTCTCTCTCTCTCTCTCTCTCTCTCTCTCTCTCTCTCTCTCTCTTTCTTTCTCTCTCTCTCTCAATCTCTCTCTCTCTTTCTTTCTTTCTTACTATTGATCAATGTTTATCAAGCATTTACTATTGATACATGTATCCTAGTCTGTGTATCCATATCTATCTATTCCAGTCTCTCTCTCTCTCTCTCTCTCTCTCTCTCTCTATCTATCTATCTATCTATCTATCTATCTTTGTAAGGTTTTTCATTTTGGTCCATCTACCCTTGTCTATGTATCAATCCTAATAAATCCCAATCAATCTCTCTCTCTCTTATATATATATATATATATATATATATATATATATATATATATGTAATTCTTGAATTACCACTTACATTCACAAGACTTCACTTCCTTTACTAATTTGTCCTTGTTTTTACTTTTTATTTTATTCTTCTGCAAAGCCTTTGTTTTGCAAAAACTGCTGATCAAAAATATCAAAAAAGCTAATCAAAAAGTAATGAGAATTGTCGCTGGCTCATCTAGACATTGGGTAAGGTCTAGACATCTTGACAGCAGCCTAGATGCCAAGAGATTAGAACTTCATTTTATAAATTGCTGAATTCTATGTCTGTCTTCATTTAAATTTTGAAATTTAAAAATTTTAAGATTCACACACACACACACACACACACACACACATATATATATATTTTTTTTTTTGAGTTTTTTCAAGATTTTCATACCTCCATTTCACCTCAGTTTGGATATTTATGTAGTTGGTTGTTTGGTTGGTTGGATTTTATGGCATATCACCCTTTCTAGGTTATTTAAAGCCAAATCCATTTTTATGTAAATAATCCGTTCTATTTCAAACAATTCAGTTTAGCATAAGCACACACTCTAAATGTAAGTATAGTTTAATTGTGTAAAACATTTCTATTTCTAGCTATTCAGTTTAGTCAAGCAGTTCTAATTCAGTTTAGTATAAGAACTGATTTTGTTTACACACAGTTGAATGTCAAAACAGTTCTATGTTAAACAATTCAGTTTAGTGTAAATACAGTTTCAATGTCAAAAACAGTTCTATTTCAAATAATTCAGTTTAGTATAAGCATGCAGTTTAAATGTAATTATGGTTTAATTGTCAAAAACAATTCTATTTAAAGCTATTCAGTTTAATCAAACAATTCAGTTTAGCATAAGTCTGCCGTGAGTTCTATTTAACCCATAGATAGGGCTCTACGTGGTGCTACCACGCCAGACCAGAGTGGACCTGGGAGCGATGGCGATGAAGGGGTACTCCGCATTTCCCAAAGATCTAGCATTACTGGAACCTCACCATCAGATTGTTTAGTGTCGTTATCAGGACACTCATTGGTGGGGTCTTAACCCTCTGCAGAGGTGCAATTGGTGTATTCTACAGCTCCAGCTGACTGGGCAATATCTATGTTGTGTTTTTCTTTTTACAATATAGGCCGGGACTTTTGGTCATTACCCTTCTCCTTGTATGACAATGAAAAATGGCTGTGTGGCTGCCTCAACTCATGAGGTATACATATCAATAAATTACAAGCTCGAGGATCATATTGCATTTAGTCTAATGTACCTCATTAAAATTCTGTATGCTTTTTATGAGTAGGTAATATGATACATGTCAACTCAGAATGTGTTTAATGATAAAATAAATGATGGTAATACAAATGAAAAAAAAGAAAGAAAAAAAGCCCCCCCCTACCCCCCCAAAAAACAAACCAGCATCCAATGTATGTGTGTGTTTGTCAATGAATGTATGTTTGCATACGTACAATGTGTGTGTTAGTGTTGGTTTCTTTATGCTTCATACTCAAAAATATACGCATATTTATGAATACTTTCCGGAACATATGTATTTATAATGACTATAAGATGAATTATGTTTTAAGGTTTGTTCTAACCTTCACTTCCTATGATGCTCTTTCCCTTTGCTTCCCTTTCAGTGAGCAATTGGGTCGGAAGTTTTTATTAACATTCATACCAATTATCTTTTGAACTCACAATCCGAGCCAACATTTTATGCTCATGTGTTAATATCTCCCAGATTTTTTAATATCAGTGTGTATGCTAAGATCTGTGTGTCTGTATATATATATATCAGTATTTATTACATTAAATCTGGCAGGAGACCACATGTAAAGCGTACCTATTGAGGACTGAACATATAATAGTAATAATAGTCTGATAGGCTAGCTTTTTAGCCATTAGATCACATTAGATTTTCTCTACATACATACATACATACATACACACACACACATATGTATATTATATATATATATATATATATATATATATATATATGAATATAAAAACTAAAATAATTCTGTTTTCACCGCAGGGGATGGTGTCTTATCTTTCACCTTCAAAACACTAAAAACTATAAGTACCAAAGTGAACCAAAGAAGTTGAAGATAGAATTATCTTAGTTTTTATACTGCTCAGCCAGTTGGCATATGAGCACTTAGATTTTTCCAACATTTTTAAATGATTGCTTTTTTTCTCTCACCTATTGTTTATATATACATGGTGCCTTCAATAAGTTTCCAGACTTTTTTTTTTAGAGGCATTTAAATTATCATACACTCTTGAAAATTCACTATGTCATTGCTATACATCTTATGAGATGGCCTGACCAATTTTTATCGTTTCAGGTTCAAAAGAACAACTACTGCAGGAATTGGAATATGCCCTACTAAAGCCTGATTGTCACAGCTGGTGAATTTCAAAAATGCAATCTGGATGTGACAACACTTTAGAAGAACAATATGCAATAAAATTCTGTTTAAACTTGGAAAAAATGCCACAGAGACATATGGAATGCTTCAGACTGCTTTTCGACCATCTTTGCATGAATCGAGCATCAGTTTTTCAGTAGCATAAGAGATTCAAGGAAGGAAGGCAGGGAGTCAGTGAGGGATGATGAGAGGTGTGGTAGGAGTAAGGAAGTCAATACACCAGAGTTGATTGGCAAACGGTTAGGGTTACTATGTTGAGGTTTTAAGGGAGTTCAGCAAGAGATTCCGTCAGAAGAAGCCAGTACTCTTCAAATCAGGTCAGTGGCATTTCCATCAGGACAATACACCAGTCTACAACTCCATCCTTGTCACAGACTATTTGACCAACGTGGGTGTCAAGACAGTTCCTCAGCCTCCCTACAGTCCAGACATTGCTCCCTGTGACTTTTGGTTATTCCCTAGGCTCAGAGGCTATCGTTATGAGACAAATGAGGAGATGAAAGAGGCTGTGATGAAGGTCATTGACACGCTCACACAAGAGGACTTCCATAGGGCCTTCCAGAAGTTGTTGGAACAGTACAACAAGTGTATTTCAGCCGGAGGAGATTACTTCAAAGGGGACTTGAGTTTCATGTGTATACTATCAATAAAAGTGCCCATACAAAAAAAGTCTGGAAACTTATCGTATGCACCTCATACTTATAGTATATTTTATACATGTCTCAAATTATAAAACATTTACGACTAGTTCTCACAGTTCCTTCTTGCTCACATGAGGAGTTCCCTAAACAGTTCAAGGAATATGATGCCCTCTCATTAGGGGGATATGTTCTGCCTTTTAGTGGTTGGCGTCTGGAGTTAAGAATTCTATGTCTTGACGGTTTGAGACTTTGGTTCCTAGACAGCAAATTTCTCAGTCCATCAAAGTTCATATTTAGAAATCATACATATATATATATATATATATATATATATATATATATATATATATGTGTGTGTGTGTGTGTGTGTGTGTGTGTGTGTGTGTGTGTGTGTGTTCAAAAGTATCTAAACTGAAGCTGTATTTACCAATAGAGAATTCAACAATGAATTAAGCTTTAATTTTTTTCTAAGCCATATCTTTGGTATTTAACACGTTTACTCAAGCAAGTTGTCTACTGGTCAAAGTACCAAGGAAATTCCCCTTTTGTTTTGGTGTGAATCTCAGCCATCTTTTCTTAACATCTTCCACATCCACAGTCATATCCTTGAGATGAACTTTTAGTTTAGAATGCAAGAAAAAGTCACCCACAGCTGTCTTGTTAGTATAGAGGTTGCCGGACTCACACAATCTTGTGTTTTACTAAAAACTGTTGATTAAGAATATCAAAACAGCTAATCAAAAAGTAAGAAAATTAGCACAGACTCATCTTGATATTATCTAAAGTCTAGACATCTTGGCAGTAATCTAGATATCTAGACATTACAACTTTATCATATGAGTTGCTTGATTCTCTGTGTCTTGATTTAAATTTTACATTTTAAAATTACAAAACTAAATTGTTCAGGCTTGATACTTTTTGATAACACTTGGTATATAGAAACAAAATGTATTCTTTTTGTAATATATTGACAAAATCAGACAGTATTTTATATATAAGTAGATTTGATATACATGAATTATGAAGAGATTTTTAATCAGCTTAAAGGATAATTATAAGATACTTATGAACGAAGACATAAAAAGAATAAGGTTCTCCAGTATTGTTGATTCCTTGAAAGAGAGAAACAATTCTCGGAAATTTAGATATTTACTTATATTTCATCTGAATATCCCTTTAACTGATAAGAGCGACCTACTTATGTTTAGAACTGAAAAAAAGAAATGGAAGAAGAAAAAACACTAAATGTTATTGTTTATTGATAATCCCAAATGAAAAGTGTCCTAATTATTTTTGCAACTTATCAAACTAATTTCATTTAGTTCTAATGAATATTTAATGAGGGTAGCTACACAGCATTGCCCTCTTTAATTTATCTGCTGAGATCATTGCTAATTTAAATGTCATTAATTCATATTTAATAAGTAAAAGGAAAATGAATGGATTAAAGATATATGCAAATTATAATGAGCTTATTTGCCCAAACATTTATTTCTTTTGTCCACTCCCTAATTAATGTCTTTAATCAAAGTGTAGAATATGTTCCCTAATTTCCTTTGGAAATGGTATAAAACTACTTCTCACTGTTCCCTGTCTAATTGTCAGATACCATGACATAATCTCCTATCACTGGCATGCCACAATTGCCAATAGAAAAAAAGGCAAAATTTTGGCAATATGCTGGTTTGTGGCATATATTTCATTTGATTGAAGTAGTTCAATCTGTGGAAGGTATTTGCTGTGTTGGGTAGTATTGTGGTAGTAGGTGCACTGACATAGTGTACATTGCTTCACTTGATGTGTGATTTGAATGCTGTACAGACAAACGTACATCATAGTCTAATTTGGGAATTTATACTCTATAAGTTTGAACTAGACCATAATGCCTCCAAAACAACAAAAAACATTTGAGCAAAAGATGAAGACACATTTAATCACTATACAGTAACCAGAGGGTTCATGAAATTTCACTTGTGTTGCAAGAAACTTGACAATCAGACAAGGGCAGATAGGCCCAAAACTGTGGATTCTAAGAGTGTGTTCCAAGCCGTAGAAGAAAATCAAATGAGTTGCACTCAGAGAGTATCAGGTGAGCTTAGCATCTCAATGTTCTGTGTGATTCATCACCTTCACAACTTCACAACAACCAGTGCTGCTGAATTGTGCTTCATGTTACTAAAATATTGCAAAACTTTTGACTAACCCTACAACATGTCATTTATTAATGTTTAATGAATAAAAAGCAATAGAAAAGATAAAAATATTCAAAAGAATATGAAAGGTGCTAAATTATTGGAGCATTTTTTCTTCTTTAAATTTGCCAAAAATTATCTTTAATCGAAATATAGCTTTAGTTCAATGATTTCCTTGAAAGATATTTTGACAAAAATGTTCCGTCATTGGCATGCCATTGTAGCTAATGGAAAGGAAAGCACTTACTCAAACCAGGTATTCATAGTGTTATAGGAAATGAACAGGATGACACAAGTTCCTATTCTGGTTGTGTCTGTTTGCATTTCACATAGTGCTAATAAATACACTTGACAGTTTCTTGCCATCCATCCATATTGGCAAGTCTTCTAGACACCATCTAGTATCTGCACAGAGCTGATGAATATAAATTTTTGCTGGTCTGCTAACACTATTGTGTCCGTGGTTCATCGCTTATAAGCTAGTTCTTACTTCTCCAGCAGTACTCTGGAAGGTTTGTGAGATATGAGGTAAGTGGCCATACAGTAGCAATTTAGGAGAGTGCTGCATCAAGGATTCATTCCCAACAGTATGTGTTGTTCCAATCTAAATTTTTATCTAGGTGGTGCAGCAATACTGTTGTACTGATACGGTTATAGTATGGAATAATTTCGATTTATTCTATTGGAGAGATCAGAATACTATAAGGTTATTCACCTCTCAATACCAGTCTATGCCTTTCCTCAGCATATGTTGACATAACTTTTAGTAGATGAGATATTACTACCGAGGTATATGAATGGAGGCTTCCATGGTGTAATGATTACCCTTGTAGGAAATGGACATAGCAACATGCATTCAAATTCTGGATGAGACTATTGACATTGTGCTTATACTATCAGGAAAGATATGAATCCAAGTATTCTCCCTCCAGGTATGGGTAAATTGTAGGGTAGACTGTGCTTTTTATTCTTGGTATGGGAACTGGTCCCGAAGAAGGAAAATACTGAATTCAAACCATCTAAAATTGACCTTGTGTCATATCTTGATCATACAGAGGGGTTGGTAAATATATACTTAAACCACTCTCCGATGCATATCTTACCTATCTAGATTATAGTAAATAAAAGTCCTTAATCTACTAGTGGCTAATGAAATCAGCTTTGGCAAATTCAGATTCTAATTGATGGTGTGTGTGTGCATCGACTTCCCGTAATGGCTTTTGGAAAAACATGAATCCATCTCTTCTCCCCCCACCCCGCCATGCTATGGGTAAAATAGTAGGATTGACACTTTAGCTTTTGTAAGAGATTTAATCTAAGAGAAGAATAAGTCTGACTTCAAACTCCTTGCCAACTTGTTATAGACCAGGATGGTAGTGTAAGAATCATATCTTGGAGAACCTGAAGAAGACCTGAGTCTCACACTGAACTGGTAAATGGCTGATGGGAAGGGCAAAATAGAACTATACAGCTTGACTTATTATCCGAATTTTGATGTGAAAGTTTCCTTGCTTAATATTTGGTCTATGTTAACAATATAAAAGTATTGGTTGGTTTAAGGGAATTTATAAGTAATATTATATTTTAAAATGCATATTTGCTGCATAAAATCAATGCATTTTATGATTAAGCTATGTAGTGAATAATGTTGTTTCATATGCTGAAGCGGTGTACTTAGCATAATTGTTTTTATTGCTGGAAATGGAATTGGTGACTTGATTTCTAAACCTGGATGAGGCTGTTTGCATTTTCCTTCATGTTAATATCCCTGGGAAGGCATGAATCCATATATCCTCCCAAAAGCTTTGAGTCAATAATGGAACAGATTGGATTCTTTCACCTTGGTTAGGTAACTAGTCTATGAGAAAGAAAACTCTAAATTGAAACCAGCTTTACTCTGATAAACAAAATTGGCCTTGTGGGTAAATATATGAAGTCATTCTTGATGAGGGCTAATAAGGTTATATGAAAGGATGTGTTTGCTTTTACATATAGGCTTATTAATATGATTGATAATTCATATGATTGATTAATTGATTGAATTTAATGGTATGTTAAACCAATAAGGGTTAATCTATCCCTAGAGGTTAGAGATTTGTGTTCATTGTATGTTCATATTTACACTTTAGTGTCATATTCACTTTTCAGGGAGTGTCCTCATAGTGTAATGGTTAAAGTGATGGATTGCGGATTTGTAGTAAGCGAGTTCGAACTCCAGTCACGCTATTAAGTTCACTTTTGGACAAATACCCTTGAGAAAGGTATGAACCCCCTTATTCTCCTAACTATGGGTTAAATAGTACCACTACCGTTCTTCCAGAAGAATGGCTTTGGCATTAAATAACCCATGGAGGTTGATATGCCATTAAACAAAGAAACCAAACCAAACCACTTTTTATGGTGGGGACTCTTACACCTCAGCTGGCAATACAGTCAGCATATTCTCCACTCAGCTGATCTGGTAGTTTTTCTTCTAAAGAAAGAAATGAATTATTGGTGTAACGAAACTTTTTACATTGCCAATAGCTCTTATAGCTTTGTAGTAAAGCAGTGAATATAGCAAAACCTATAGCTTCCCCAAAGCAAAATATATACATTTAAATCTTACTGAAAGCTTATATTTTATTTGTCTCAAAAATGCAGCACTATTTCTTGATGTTATAGAAATAATGACTTATATTAGTTCTCATAAAGAAAAGCAGCTAAAATCAAAATTTAAAAAAAAGGACAATCAAAATGAATAATAAGGAAGCAGGGTTAATTTTAACAAATAATTCTTTCATTTTATTCAATTGTTTTTTTCTTATAACTCTTGGGTCATATTTCTTTTCATTTCCATTTGTTCAAAGACTTTTAAGTAAACAGTAAAGAATCAGAAATAATGAATAAATAATAGTTAATAATGATAAAAACTTATTTGTTTTTGTCTTTTTTTCTAATCCATTCTGCTTATATAATAGCCAAAAAATAAATATAAAAATAACCAGAGTTTTAAAAGAAATTCTCAGTAAAAATTGATAATAAAGTAAGTTTTGGCTTGTACAACATGGTTGATTTGGACCAACATGGTTGATTTGGTTCATTTGTTGAACAGCATATCGACCTTTATAGGTTATTTAATGCCAAATATATCCTTGAAGAAGAACAGTCATCATCATTATCACAATATCAAGTTAATAGCACAGATTTTCTTGAATCTTTCTCTCCATCCATCCCTATCATCCATCACTCCCAGAGGTCTTCCAAACTACATCCGGTGTCTGCTCAGAGTGGATATAAGTAAGTTCTTGCTGGTCGGCCAACACTGGCATGCCCATGTGTAGGGGTTCATAGAAGATTGTCTCTGATGCATTCATCTTTTCTTCTCCAGTGATGACATGTATGTTTGGTTGATCTTATTTGGATGATTTTTGAGATGGGAGCTATGTAGCCATACAGCTGTTGTTTCATGTGGTGTTGCTTCCAGGATTTGTTCAAAATAGCCTGCAGCATTCTTGTGTAGTAGTGGTATTATTCAAACCATTACAAGGGGAGGATAAAGGGGTTCATACCTTTCCCAAGGGTATTAGTCCAAATATGAATGCAATAATGCAACTGGAGTTTGAACTCACTAACTATAATGTTAAAAACCAGCAATTTAGCCACTGTGCCATGGGGACTCCCTGCAAAATTGTTGAATGTGATACTCCAGACACAACTTTGCATATAAAACAACCCATTAACCATATATGTATACACACATGTCCCTAATTATTTTCATATATTATTTTAATTTTTTTTTTTTTGTAAGCACTATCTTTAAATTTACTTTCCTATCTAGAAAACTTTCCTTCTTTTTAATATGATTATGAAAATTTAATATCCTTTATATGCCTACATCATTCATTCAAAGTGAATATATAAGGATTGTATTTCCTTTCTTGTGTTAAACTTAATTGAGTTGATTTAATTGAATTATTCAAATTTAATTTGTAATTGCTGACGATGCTTTCTTAAACAACAAAAATAAAACATAAAAATTTTGGCTATAAACTTACACACTTTGTCTTCTTCATCTTAGCGCAGAGCAACAACAATATTAATAAAGTGTATGTGATGTTCATATATAGTCTTAAAACTCTGTTGTAAACAAAACAGAATTCATCAAACATTTTTGAAATATAGATGAAAGAAAATAAGGTAGAGTCTTCATGGTATAGTGAACTGCAGTATATGCTGAACTGTGACAGTATAGAAAGCGAGTTCTAACTTCAGTCGTGCTATTATGTTCTCTTTTTGACTAATACCCTAGAGATAGGTATACTTCTCCTTATCTCCTCCAGCCATGAGTTAAATAGAACTACTACTGTTCTTCTACAAAGAAGACTTTGGAATTGAATAACTCACAAGGGTTGATGTACGATTAAACAAAGAAATCAAAGTTCTTATGGCATGGGGGCTAATGTGCTACATTGTACCATCATACTATGAGCACCCTTATCCCCACCCCAGCTATAGGTTGAATATGTTTGGAATATTGATAATCTATGAGTATATTTTTAAAAAGATATTTTTTCAGTTATGGTTTCATTATTGGTTTCTTTCTTTATTGGCATATCAACCTTCATGGGTTATTTGATGCCACATCTATTCCTGTAGAAAGATAGTAGTGGTATTATTCAACTCAATCAACCAAAATGGCGTAGTCAGCTGGGGCTGTAGAATAAATCGACTGCATCTCTTCAGAGGGGTAAGACCACCCGGCCCAATGAGTGTCCTGATATATGACACTAAACAATCTGATGGTGACGCTCCAGTAATGCTGGAGCTTTGGGGAATACAGAGTACCCCTTTATTACTATTGCTCCCAGGTCCACCCTGGCCTGAAATGTTAGCACCTGATTGGGTCCTATCTATGGGTCAAATAGAACTAAACTGTTTGCTAATGCACTGAATTGTTTGAAATAGAACTGTTTTGACATTTAAACTGCATACTTATACTAAACTAAGTTGTATGAAATAGAACTGTTTAGATGTATAAAAATGGATTTGGCATTAAATAACCAACAATGGTTGATACGCCATAAAACCAAACCAAACCAAATCAAACCTTTTATTGCCTTGTTTTTCAAATTTTGTTACCTTTTCCAGCAAAAAATGACTTTAATTTTTTTTTTTAATGACTGTAGGAATTGGAGTATAGTTACATTTACAAGCAAAAGAATGATATTCAATAAAATTTAAAATAGTCTTAGAGGTCTGTCCATTTTCCCCACTAAAAACCTATATTTACATATATATATATATATATATATATATATATATTCATATATTTTCAGCCACGATGATAAGATAATTGTTTCTGTATGTGTGCTTAAGGGAATAAAGAGATTATGGTTTAATTATAAACAAAAATAGTTGGAGTTATATGACTGATTAATTCAGGTGTCATTGTAACCCTATACACGACAAAATAGATATGGCTTGAAAGATTCTATTTCAATAAAGGTTTTGGGTATCAGTGAAATAATGAGTATATTGTATTATTTTATGATGTGAGTCAATTGTTTCGAAATATTTTTGTACATGCTAATTTGCATTGTGTATATCAGGTGGTTTTTTTTCTAGATCCCTGCTGTATAGTCTGGAACATGCAGCGTCCATATATTCTTAGCAAGATTGAACCTCTGAAATTAGTAGACTCGTTCACATACCATAGCAGTATTATCTCATGTACTGAAACCAATATCAACATACACATAGTGAAGGCATAGATTGCTAATGAAAAGTAGTTGGTCATATGGAAATTTGAGCTTGGGGATAAAGTAAAATGGGATTTCTTCCAAGCAGTGGCTGTGTCAGTACTACTGCATGGTTACACCAACTGAACTATAACAAAATTCATGGAGAAAAAGATTGTTGGGAAGTAGACAAGAATGATACCAACTGTTTGAACAAATCCTGGAAGCAGCATCTCACAAAACAGTAGCTGTACGGCCACTTACCTCCTATCTCACAATCCCTCCTAGTAATATGAACAAAATATGTTGGCCACAGCTAAAGAAGTAAGGGCAAACACATGAAGGATGTTCTTTTATATATTCCTACACATGGACATAACCCTATTTACCAACCCTCCGCTCGGGCAGGATATGACACAAGGTCAATTTTTTAAGCGGAGTTTAACAGGTTTGAATTCAGAGTTTTCCTTCTCCTAGACTAGTTGCCTCACCAAGGCTGAAGAATCCAGTCTGTCCTACTGATGGACATAACAAACCAGCAAAGACTTATGTTCATCAGCTCTGTGCAAAAAGTGGTACAGTCTTGAGCATTTACAAAGAGAGATGGTCAACAGGGATGGATGTTATGAGAGAGTCAAAGGAAACCGTGCTCTCAGCACAACTTGATGAAAATATCATGTGACTGAAACGGTTCAAGTTATGGAATGTTCTCACTGTGGTAGGTAGTATCGTGGTTGTTGGTACACTGACACATTGTTCAAGGGCACCTCGGGTGATGTAATGGTTAGCAAGGTAGACTAGCAAACCTACACGAGTGAGTTCGATTCTCATTAGGTGCCCAATTCATGCGGCCTTGTGCTACATCTAAGCAAAAAGCTTAGTAAATTACCACCTCGGGTGGTGTAATGGTTAGCAAGGTAGACTAGCAAACCTACACGAGTGAATTCGATTCTCATTAGGTGCCCAATCCATGCGGCCTTGTGCTACATCTTAGCAAAAAGCTTAGTAAATTACCACTGACACATTGTTCATTACTTCATTCTGTGTGGGATTTAAAAAACTCATAGATGAATATTCAAGACAATCTAAATTAGAGGCTTATGCTTCATGAATTTGAATTGAGACATAAAGCTATGAAAGTAACCAGAATCATTAGTTGTGTAAAAGGTGAAAATACAGTTGAATGCAGTACAGTAACCTGATGGTTTTAAAAATTTTGCTCAGGTTGCAAGAACCTTGTCAATTAAGAAATGTCAGGTAGGCTTAAAATCAGGGATTACAAGGTTCTGCTCCAAGCCAGAGAGACAAATCCAGTGTAACATTTAGAGAGTATCAAAAAAAGCTCAGCATCTCACAATCCAATGTTAATATGACCTCAGCAAAAGCATCTAAAGTCGTTAAGTTTTGCCTCATGTTAGCAAAATATTGCAAAACTTTTGACTCACTCTAGTGTTTCTTATGTATTTAGAGTTTCAAATCAGAATTTTTCTTTGTTTAAAATTTGTTTTGATTGGCATGAGGCATTGGAATGAAACATGAGAGTCTTTTATCTGTCAGTCTGCTTCTCTTGGGCTTGCTTCACTGAATAAGTAATGATAATGAGGATAATATAGAGAATAATGAGAAAATAACTGTGAAAAAAAAGGTAAGACTGAAAAAGAGAGAAAAAAGAAAATTAGACAACTGAAGAATCGAAAAGAATAAGAAAAAAGAAAATCAAAGAAAGGATTGGAAATTTTTAAAAAATGATAACAATCAAGAGGAAAGTATAAAATAAAAAAGACTGAGAGAGTCGGGAAGAAGAAGTTTAAGGTGGAGACAATGTAGATGCTATTTGTAAAGAAACATAAGAAAAAAAGGCCTAAAAATTCAAAGATGACAAAAAAATCATACATAAAAAGAAGAGAAAGAAAACAAAAAAAAAGACAACTATACAAGGCAAATATCTAAAAGTAAAAAAAAGAAAGAAAGATCAGGCAAATATATATTTAACAGAGAAGAAAGAATAACCTATTACCATTCTCATTCTTTTAATGGGAATGCTGAAGAGACAAGAGAGTAGAAGAAGTTTGTGTGGAGAATGTGAAAGAGAAAAAGTAGATGATGAATTGCCTTGTGGGTGGAAATTAGAATACTCTAACTGCATCCTCTGCAGAGGGGTAAGACACCCCCACAAAAAAAAAAAAATCTGTCCCTAGAATGAGATGAAACCATATCTAGCAAGACTCCAGTTCTGGAGCTTTTAGGTTTATGAAGAACTTGTTTATTGCCATTACTCTTAGGACCACTCTGACCTGGTATGATAGTGGCTGTTAGGGTCCCATCTATCAGTAAATAGATCTGTTTAAAAATTAGATGTATTCAATAAGACTGAGTGAAAAATAGATAAATATGAACATAAAGTGAACATGATTCTCTAACCTCTGAATATGAAAAACAGGTTGACATGCCCTTAAAATTAGTCAATCATAAAATCATAAATCCTGTAGATTATAAAGGGTTGTGAAAGTTAAGAAAAATAAGTTAAAAATGATTAGAGATTCAAAGATGACAAAAAATGGAAAACAATTGGAAGAGAAAGTAAACATGAAAAAAGAAGAAAACTACACAAAACAAAAATTTAAAAAAGGAAGAAAAAAAGAAAAATAAGTTGATTATAAATCCAATAGGAAAGAACAAATAAACTATTACTTTATCTTTGAATCACAGAAATTCTTCTTCTATTTCAAGAGGTTTATGTATTATATACATGAATTTTAAAAATAATTTAGTATCTAATTTTATCCCGAAGAAAAAATAAAACTTTTCTATACATACTTTGAAAATAGTCTGTATTAAACTGAGAATTATTGAAAAAGCCATAAAAATTTTCTTAAAAATATTTAAATTAGAAAAAAAGTAGCGATACTATTTTTTTTTTCATTGTTGGAAAAAAAAATGAAGAATACTTATAAATATTTTTTAGACAGCAGAGGCAAAGGATAAATTAATTTCAAATATTATAAATCATTTTTTATCTGTTAATACTTGGAGCAATATCTATTTTGTCTATTTATTTTTCAGTGCTTGAACCACAACTTAATATTTGGTTTCTTTATAACTCATAAATTAGTGTCTAGGAAAATGAATTCTGACCAATTTATTTTTCTAAGAATCCATATACTTGTATACCAATTTCCTTGAATGTGGTCAAGGGTCAGTAAAAACATCTTGAGAGAATGTACACAAGAACAGGTCCCAGTACAATATAACAAGCTCAGCAAAAAATATGGCGGGGGGAGTCTAAAAGTAATGCCTTTTTCTTTATTACAGGAATAATTACCAGCATAGGAATAGGTATCATACCACAAAATGAAGCTGATCCTCTGTGGATCACATCCTTACTTCTCAACATAGTCATCATTTCTCTCAATAGCAATGTTCCACCTTCAAATGAGAGCATGTATCCCTGCTTCATAAAATTCGATTGACTGTTCTTTGAGCCACTTCATCACTGCAGTTTTCACTTCCTCATTATTGGCATAATGTTTACCAAATTCTTTTTTCATAGGGCCAAAGAAATGATAGTCTAAAGGCACTAAATCTTGCTATCAATAATGCCCTCGTTCTGTATGACAATGCCCGACAACACTCAAGCATTAGGTCAAGGGACATAATCACCTCATTCGGGTGGACAACTTTACCACATCCTCCATACTCATCAAATTTAGTGCCTCCAGACTATCATTTCAGATAAGGTGTGTAATGAGGCCATGGTAATGCAGGAACATTTATATCTAAAGAGAGTGTAGAGTAATAGGAAGCTCAATATTTTTTGTTGCATTTTTGTGATACACTCAACCAAACGCACTTGTAATAATCCAAAATTACTCAGCTAAATATTCAAAGGCAACACTAATTGTTTGATTTTCAATCAAGGTTGCCAACCTGAAAATTAAAGATATCAGCTTGTAACTTTCTAAACAGATCTGGTTATTTCAAAGAAAGATGGAAACTTACACAATTATATAAACCCATCAAGATGCACATGCAGACATGTGCATAAACACATGCAAATATTTTGGCATTGATTCTTTTTTTTTTCACTCATGTTTCCTTAATGATAAAATATTATACCTTTTTTAATATTCATTTTCTAAAATTTAGATATCATTTTTATTTCTGAGTTGTGATTATAGAAATATCCATTTGCCTTAATTTTTTGCTTTCAATGAAACACATTAGATATTATTCGTCATTTATATCATAGCAGTTGGCCAAGTTTGTTGGAAAAATCTTATACATTTCTCATTCTATGCAAATACATTTTTGTGGGTATATATATACTGACATATGCATTCACAAAAACTAATGCCTGTATGTGAATATGTCTGATGTATATAACTAAATAATAATTGTATGCAAAAAAAAACCTACAAAAATTTCATGTAATATAATGTGTTATTCTCCAATAAAATCCGTTAATATGGGGAGGAAAAAAAGAAAATTATGCATAATTTTGCCAAACTTAACAAGGATCTCAACGTATAAACCAAATTATTTGCAAGCAAAATATAACTTCCTAAAATCATTGCTCCCAGATTTGGTAAGGAAATAGATGAAACAAAATGAATTATTTTAAAAACAGAGCAAAAAAGGAACTTTTAGCATATTTATATCTAAGAGGCCTATTGTGAAGACAGAAGCAGAAATATTAATTTGATAACACAAGTTAGTGGAGCATCTAATTGGCATAATTAATTTATTACTATCTTTGAAGTGGGCATTTTACTTGATTTATGCCATAAATAAACATATGCCTATTTCAAATGTTTATATATATATATATATATATATATATATATATATACATGTATATATATATACTTATACATCTGCATACGTATTTATTTGATTTGAATATTAATAAGGACACTGAGAAATATATACATATATATATATATATATATATATATATATATATGTGTGTGTGTGTGTGTGTGTGTGTGTGTGTGTGTGTGTGTGTGTGTGTGTGTGTATATCATACATATTTGAGAGGGAGGGTTATAATTGTACTGATTGAGAGATTGTATTTTTGTATATTATCTATTCCTATATCTTTTTTACATATCCTTCTTTTTTATAGGAATATAAAATTCATATAATGAATGACATATATATATATATATATATATATATATATATATATATATGTGTGTGTGTGTGTGTGTGTGTGTGTGTGTGTGTGTGTATGTGTGTGTGTATGTATATGTGTGGGGAATGTATATATCAATAGGATGATATATAGAAAAATAGATAATAAATGTACATTGTCAACTATTATGATATATGAGTGAGGATATGCACTCATGAATACAAACTATTCTAATTGAATAATTTATAGACATATATATATATATATATATATGTATATATGTGTGTGTGTGTGTGTGTGTGTGTGTGTGTGTGTGTGTGTGTGTGTGTGTGTGTGTGTGTGTCTGGAGGACACACACACACACACACAAACACACACACACATATATATATATATATATATATATATAAATATATGTGTGTGTGTGTCTCTGTGTGTGTGTGTGTGTGTGTGTGTGTGTGTGTGTGTGTGTGTGTGTGTGTGTGTGTGTGTGTGTGAGTCTCTGTGTGTGCATATATATATATATATATATAATATTTCTGGAATTTTAAACAAACAGATAGATAGATAGATAGATATTAATTCATGAGAATTTAAGTACTGTATAGGAATCTAGAAAAATTTTGAGAGTAACAAAGCAAAAACCATTTTAAAGTAGACAAATTTATCATTGACAAAATTGAATATTCTTTTAGAAAACTGCTTCTATATTCTCAGAGTAAAGTCAAAGCCATTAATAACCAAGACAATCTTTGAAAGGTAGCTAATAAAACAGGGTCCAGTAATATCTTATTCTATTATTTCATGAGCTAAAATAGTTCCCCTTTGATATAGATACACTTAGATACATACACGAGGCATCATCTGTTTTTCCTATAATCCATATCCATTTCAAATATGCTGTAATATGCACATATACAAATGCACACACATACACATTGTCCCATCGGCTGGGGCTGTTGAATACACCAACTGTTCTGCAGTAGGGTAA
This sequence comes from Sepioteuthis lessoniana, assembly GCA_963585895.1. Lineage (NCBI taxonomy): Eukaryota > Metazoa > Mollusca > Cephalopoda > Myopsida > Loliginidae > Sepioteuthis > Sepioteuthis lessoniana. The sequence goes on from OY757914.1 coordinate 79,882,279, forward strand.
AACACCCCAAATGAGTGTCCTGGATATGACACAAAACAATCTGATGGTGAGACTCCAGTAATGCTGGAGCTTTGAGGAATGTGGAGTACCGCTTCATTGCTATTGCTCCCAGGTCCACTCTGGCCCAGAGGGATAGGGTAGCACATAATAGGGTCCTATGTGTGGGTCTGATAAAAGTGAATTGCTTGAGACTTAACTGTGAAAACCAAAATCTGTACTTACACTAAAATGAATTGTTTAAATTTTTATCAGAATAAATTAACTCAGCATTAAATAACCCAAAAGGGTTGATATGCCATAGAAGAAAACAACCAACCTACGAACCACACACACACACACACACACACACACACACACACACACGCACACATAATAGATAGCTTGATAGATAATTCTTACTAATTGGTTTGGTTTCTTTGTTTTATGGCATATCAACCTTTGTAGGTTATTAATTGCCAAAGCTATTCTCCTAGAAGAACAGTAGTAGTACTATTTAACCCATAGCTTGGTGGATAAGGGGGTTCATACCTTTCCCAAGGGTATTTGCCTGAAAGTGAACATAATAGCGCGACTGGAGTACGAACTTGCTTACTACAATTCCATAGTCCATCGCTTTAACCATTATACCACGGGGACCTCCCCAATTCTTTCTAAGTACCTTATATATATATATATATATATATATATATATATATATATATATATATATATATATATATATAGTTGTAAAAGCATATATATGCAGATAAAATATCAGGCAATAGTCCATTGCTTAACCATTACACCATGAGGACCTCCCCCAATTCTTTCTAAGTATGATATATATATATATATATATATATATATATATATATATATATATATATATATATATATATATATATATATATATATATATAGTTGTAAAAGCATATATCTGCAGATAAAATATCAAGCAATATAAACAGTTCATAAGGTTTATTGTTTAAAAGTAAGAGACACTTTTGGAAATAATCATGAAATTAACTTTATAGAAAAATGTATGTACCATTTTGTTTCTTGTCATTCTACCATCTTTAAAGTATTTGAAACTATCCAGGTGTGTACAAGTTGTTTGTATTAGATAGAAATACTTGATAAATAGAATTACTAATATCAAATAACAATACTTGAAACCATTTATTTCTGCACCAGCAAATGAATTATAATAAATAGAATTATTAATATGTGCTACCAATACTTAAGACCATTTATCTGCTTGCAAACAAATGATTAATATTAAATATAATTATTAGTGTTGGATAATAATGCTTAAAACCATTTAACTGTGTGAAAACAAATGAGCTCTTGTTTATTTAAAAATAACTTTTTGCTTAAAAATCCCATATATATACTTACATATATGTATTTGGCATTAAATAACATACAAGTGTTGATAAGCCATAAAACACAACCAGACCATTGCCCAGTCACTGGGGCTGTAGAATGCAGAGGGATAAGACTCTCCCAGTGAGTGTCCTGGTATGACACAAAACAATCTGATGGTAAGGTTCCAGTAATGCTGGAGCTTTGAAGAAAATGGATTAACCCTTCATACCTATTACTCCCAGATCAACTCTGGTCGAGAGTGAAAGCATCTGATAGGGTCCTACCAGTGGGTCAAATAGAACTAAACTGTCTTTTTATGTTAAACTGAATTGTTTGAAATAGAACAGTTTTTGACATTTTACTGTTTGTAAACAAAAACTATACTTGTACTAAATTTAATTGTTTGAAATTTATTTTAGAGTTAAATGACCTGAAAAGGGTTGATATGCTGTAAAACCAACCAACCAACCAATTAACCCACTAACTGAACTAAGGTTTGGTTTGGTTTGGTTGGTTTTATGGCATATCAACCTTTGTAGGTTATTTAACGCCAAATCCATTTTTATGTAAATAATCTGTTCTATTGAAAACAGTTCAGTTTAGCATAAATACACAGTTTAATTGTCAAAAACATTTCCATTTCAAACTATTTAAGCAGTTATATGTAATAATTCAGTTAAGTGTAAATACAGTTTTAATGTCAAAAAACAGTTCTATTTGAAATAATTCAGTTAAGCATAAGCACGCAGTTTAAGTGTAAGTACAGTTTAATTGTCAAAAATGTTTCCATTTCAAGCTATTCAGTTTACTCAATTCATTTTAGCATAAGTATGCTGTTAGTTCTATTTAACCCATAGATAGGGCCCAATCAGGTGCTACCACGCTGGGCCAGAGTGGACCTGGGAGCGATGGCAATGAAGGGGTACTCCGCATTCCCCAAAGCTCCAGCACTGCTGGAACCTCACCATCAGATTGTTTAGTGTCATATCCAGGACACTCTTTAGGGGGGAGGGTTTACCCCTCTGCAGAGGTGCAGTTGGTGTATTCTACAGCCCCAGCTGACTGGGCAATAGCTGAACTAAATCTTTCAAGCAGCTAAATAATTCTATAATTTAAGACCATTTCATCATTCTAATCAAGGAACTGTACTGATTTTTCCCCTTCTTCATCTTCTTTGTCTACTTCTTCTCATTACATTCTTTTCTCATTCTTTCCTTTTTTTTTCCATTTCTTTTCTAAATTTTTTCTATTTTTCTTTTAATTTTTATTTTTCTCCTTTTCATTTTATTCTTTTTATTATTCTTGCTGTCTTTTCAAGTCAACGACAACTCATCATCATCATCATCATCATGTCATGCCACCAGTATGAATATCCCTGACTCTCTCTCACCACTCCTCCCTATCATTCATCGTTTCTAGCAGGTCCTCAGGGCTATATCCCCTATCCTCACAGAGCTTCTGTATGTAGGTTCGAGCTGGTTACCCTGCTTTTGCTATTGCTGGCGTATATATATATATATATATATATAATTCTTTTAATACCCTATCCGGTGGCAAAAGCTGCTTTGTAGCGCCAGGAGCGGCAGTAGTGCCTTGAGCCACCGAAACCGTGTTATTACCCTGGTTGGCGGTTGATGAGAGCAGGGTATCGCACGTGCTTTCACACGTTTTATGATGAAAAAAAAAAAAATATATATACATATATATATCATCATCATCATCATCATGTGATACTTGCACAGATATCCCTGACCCTCTCTCGCCACTTCTCCCTATCATTCATCGCCTCTGGTAGGTCTTCAGGACTACATCTCGTATCCTCATATAGCTGCTGTATGTATGTTCGAGCTGGTTACCCTGCTTTTGCTCGGCCATTGGAGAACATCACTTATGAGCTCATCCCTGCTTCTTCAGCAGTGTCCTGCATGTCTGGTTCATTTAACTTTGATAGTTTTCGTGATGGGAGGTAGGTAGCTGTACAGCTGGTGCTTTGCAGAGTGTTGCCTCCAGGATTTGTTCAAAATTGCTTGCAGCATTCTTGTGTAGTTGCCGTCAAGCTTTTTCTCTATCCATTTAGTTAGCGTCCATGTAGTGCATCCACATAGCAGTATCAACATGACCGCTGCTTGGAAGAAACTGCATTTCATTTTATCGGTCAGGTCTGACTTCCATATGACCGATAGCCTATCGATAGCAGTCCATGCCTTTGTTAGTTGCATGTCGATGTCTTTTTCGGTTGATGAGACATTGCTTCCTAGGGAGGTGAACTTGTCAACTAGTTTCAGAAAGCTACTGCCTAGTGTGAAAATGTCGCCTGTTTGATTAAAGCATATGTTTTCCATTTTGTGTGCATTGACATGGAGGCCAATGCCTGCGGTGGCTCATTCCAGACTATGCAGCAGTGTTTCAGCTTGGACGGGTGCATTTGCCAGAATCACTATGTCATCAGCGTAGTTGGCATCTGTAATTGTTTTTGTTGGGTACCTTCTGCTTCTTTGTCAGTTTGAAGCTGTTTTCTTTGATTTTATCAATCGATGTTCTAAGCATGTAGTCTAGACAGATGATAAAGAGGTATGGGGCTAGCGTGTCCCCTTGTAGTACTCCTGCTACAATGTCAAAGTAGTCTGTATCTCCATCTGGAGAACGTACTTTCACTTTGGTGTTTCTATAGAGAATCATTATGGCTGCAACAGTCTCTTTTGGTATGCCGTATGCTAGAAGAATTTGTTCTATTTTCCCTCTGTGTAAGGAATCAAGGGCCTTGGTAAAGTCGACAAATAGAATTGTTGCCTGTATGTTTTTTGCCTGTACGCCTTCAGGATTCAATGGATAGTCAATATTTGTGAGGTCGTGGATCTATTTCTTTGGAAGCCATTTTGGTTCTTCCTAAGAATGTTGTCAATTTTGGATTCTATGTGGTTTCGTAGTAGGGCATTGTATATTTTGGCTGCTATGGATGTAAGTGTTATACCTCGGCAATTTTTGGTTAATCCAAGGTCACCTTTTTTAGGGAAAGAGAGGATGCATCCCTTCATCCGTTTGTCTATTGGATTTTGATTATAAAAAAAATATTTGGATTATAAGAAAAAAAAATCAACTACAACTACTACTACTTTATTCCTCAATATCTTGAGTTATATCATCTTCTTCTTCTTCTTCTTCTTGCAGTAACTCAAGTCCATAGTTTCCCAATTTTCTCGTCCTTATCTCTACTTCAAGTTTATATTGAAATTTCATTTTTGAATTGTCTTTTTATCTAATTTACTATCCAGAAAGCATTTAACTTTTATCCCTCATCAAGGAATCATACTAGATGTCTTTTGCAGTCTTCCAGGGAATCCTACATTTTTTACATGGGGGACAATGTTCTAAATTCTGAAGAATTCTACATTTTTTTACATGGAGGACAATGTTCTAAATTCCAGAGAATTCTACATTTTTTTACATGGAGAACAATGTTCTAAATTCCAGGGAATTCTACATTTTTTTACATGGAGGACAATGTTCTAAATTCCAGAGAATTCTACATTTTTTTACATGGAGGACAATGTTCTAAATTCCAGAGAATTCTACATTTTTTTACATTGGGGACAATGTTCTAAAGAGTCCATGAATGTCAGTCTTTGCAACAGTTGTTAGTAATTCATTTCACTTGTTCTTGCTTTCCATATTGTCATAAAATATTTTATTGACATTGCTTTTCATCATTTGTAGTAATAACAGATGTAAATCTGTTTTGTTTTTTTTTTTTGGTTATGTGGATGCAACTAACATAAATGAGTTTGTAAATGATTTTTAGCATTTAATTTTGAAATTTTGAGGATCATAGCTCACCCCCACATGTTATAACATGGATCATTTTCAAGATATGAGTTAATTTCATGTATATCTATATATATCTATAACTATATCTATCAATCTATATAGGAAAAAACTGATCCTCAGGGAGCTACTGTTGAATACTACTGTTGAATACTAGCTCACCTGAGGCAATCCCCAGGCTAATATCCAACCCACGTTAAATACTATCTTATGTGAAGATCAACAATGTGAAACTCTGAATCATGAATTTTTATCATGTTTTATTATTATCTTACTTTATATTTGAAAAATATTGCGATATTGCTCGCCATTTTCATGCAGAGAGTTCTGTGAAGATTTTGCAGATTATTAATGCTTTTAGAGTTAAATTCTACTCATAATTACAAATTCATACTGAAGAAATCAGATAAAATGAAACAGTTTGTCTGTGAATGACAATATATATGCTCCTCTCCTGGGGGTTGAGCATGCTGGCAAAGGAATCAACAGCTGCCACCCTTGTAATGCAAAGTTCTTTTAATGAATTGGCCATTGCAGTATCCAGCAGCACAAAATGTAAACAAATGAAAGCTAATATATAATGTTATAATTCCCAAGCTGATGTAGGTTGCCTGAATGGCTAAGCAGTTAGATACTAAGCCTGGCATAAAGTTAGGCAGGTTTCAATCCCATCTTGAAGTGTCCTGCATGTCTGGCCACACTGAAGAGTTGTGATATGACAAAACAATCTGTCTGTGGATGACAATATATATATATACATTTTGCTGTTGGTACAAAATTTCAAAATGGTATATTGAAAAGAAAACCACCTTAAAGGGAAAAAGAAAAAAGAAAATTCTCATATAAATTACCCTGGATCAGATGAGGGAAAACAGGAACCAGTACTTTGCTGGAGGATGTATCTAAATTCCTTCTCTTTGCAGAGAGTAGGTTGAAGAGATGTTATATATAGTGCTTTAAGTATAAATGTTATATATAGTGCTTCAAGTATATTGACTCTCTACATTCTTTATCATTGGTTTCTCTTATGGCCATTTCTCTGACAAGATGTTAAGTGAAAAAAAAATTTTTTTTTTCAGAATGAATCAAGTATATATAGATAGATATATAAATATAAGATGCAATCAAAAGCTATAAAGACCAAAGCTGCATCTACCAAGAAAGAAGTGAACAATGAATGAAACATTAATTTTCTTCAAAATAGTTCACTTGACATTAAACACATTTATTCTATCAAATCTCCCACTGCTACAAGTATCTCTTCTTTTCATATGGTACAAATCCATATTTCTTTTAATATCATCCACATTCTCAAAACTTTCCCTGGAGATAAATTTTAAATTTGGAAAACGAGGAAAGATTGCATGAAGATTAGTCTGGTGAGTATAAATATGGACAGTGCTGCATTTGCGCAATTTTGTGTTTGGTCAAAATCTTGTAATCAGAATGTATCAAGACTGCAGATCAAAAATCAGGAGAACAAGCTCTGACTCATCTAGTTATATCTTTCAACATCCAGACCTCATTATTTTATTAAATATCAGAATTTAAAAACTTTAGGCTTCAATCTCAGTATTTTTTGTCATACTTTATTTATGAGTGTTATTCAATAAATAAGGTGAAACTTGCATAAGAAATTGTCAGTATAAAGTTTTACCTTGTTCAAGGAACTCAGGATCCTTTGATACTCCAGAACACAGTCAACATGACCTTCTCTACTGACTGCTGCTTCCAGAACTTTTTCTTTACCAGAGAATCAGCTGATTTCCATTCCATGGACTGTCTTTTCAGTCCAGACTCAAAGAGGCAAATCCATGTCCAGCAATTTGTAAACATTCTTTTGACTAAAATGTATTTCTCTGTAAACATCTCACATTCCTCTGTAAATTTCACATGGTTTGCTCTTCTCAGCCATCAAAACTTTGATGACAGACCTCTGTTCAAGCCTGTAGCACTCTATCTGAGTTGCTTGTATTTTGAATAGCTTGAAAACAAATATTCTTATGGGATTAAAATAATTTTTGTAAGATACAGCAGATTTTGAATTTATTGAAAAAATTTCTAAAAGGAATAATTCATTTTGCTTTTTTAAGAATAATTCACTTTATTCATTGAATGACTCTCAAATGTGGGTATGTTAGAATCTGTGAATGTTTATATACCATAATAATTATCTGTTTGCTAAGTCACAAAAACAAAATAATCATTTTATAATTAATTAGGATAATCCATTTATAATTTATGGTTTAATCATCACATCCTTCTATATCAACCAAATTACTTTAAACTAAATGCTATGTTTGCTGCAACACAAATAATCTATAAAATCTCACTTTCACTTTTGGCAGAAAAGAAAATTAGAATTTCTCAATGACTCTATTTTAGATGATCTTCAGTCATTCTCCATACTTTTATAACAATCTGAAGAGGCATTGGGATGTTTGGTGTTAGGGAGAATATTTTGTTGAGTCCTCACTCACAAAGGTCAAATATTAGGTGATGAATAATACTCGACTGTGAAATACCAAGCTCATTTATTACCTCCTGAGTGCTACTCATTGGATTTGCCTCAGTGTCCCCAGAGCAAGGCCATGGAATCCACACTGTTAGTCCTACTTGACCTTGTCAAATCCTCAAGGTTCTTGCGACTCAAGAGAAATTTCTTGGACTATTTGGTTACAGCACTCTGATTAACTGTGTTTTCAACTTTCAGAAAACAAATGTTTTTGCTTTCTTGCACAATATCATGACCCAGTTAAACTTGTAAAGCATTATCTGAATTAGACTATGTTACATATTCATCTGTGTGGTTTTCAAATCAACCCCATTGGGAGGTGTTCTCATGGCATAATGGTTAAAGCGATGGACAGCGGATTTGTAGTGAGTTCGAACTCCAGTCATGCCATTAAGTTCACTTTCGGGCAAATACCCTTGGTATAGGTACAAACCCCCTTATCCTCCAAGCTATGGGTTAAATAGTACCTCTATTATTCTTCTAGAAGAATAGCTTTGGCATTAAATAATCTACAAAGGTTGATTTGCCATTAAACAAAGAAATCAATCAATCAATCAACCCCATAGTGAAGCAATGCACAACAGTGAGTGCACCATCTAGCACAATACTACCAACCATAAAAAGTACATACCACTGCTTGAACTGCTTTGGTCCCATAATATACATACTGTGAACTAGCATGTACCAAAATATTGTGAAACTTTTGACTCATCCTTGTAGTATATCCATGATAAAGTAATACTAAATAAACAGTAGGAAAAACATAGTAAGTTTACTTACACAGATACAAATACTTAATAGATTCAATATATTCATCCAAGTATTTACAGTAAAGCAAAAATGTATTCCAATAGAAACAATATCCAAATATTGTTCCATGAACAAGCCTTATATAAAAGGGTTACAGAAACAGTAAAAGTCTTCCTTGACAAAGATGAACAATACAATGGCTATCACCAGGATAGGAGACAATATCTCTACTATTCAAAGAACAGGGGGATAAAGAGAATGTTTTCAAAGATTCTGAGATTGTCACATGTGACCATGAGGTGCTCAATGGACATGGCCCATTCTCCAAGGGAGACAATTATTTGTCTCCTTATATATATATATATATATATATATATATCTTTCTGGAGCATAGACTATTACTACTATTATAATTTCAATTGTATCAACTCTGTTTCTATCTTTGTGCCTTGTAATATCTTGGTAAACATTCATTATAATCATGAGATATACAGAGGCAAATTTTGTAATCATATCCTTATAAAGAATTTCATTTATATTCTTTTTAATAATCATAGCAACTGTCTTTCTTGCTTTTGACTAAGTTTTGATTAGGCTGGTACATAGGGCTCAAATTGCTTTAAATACCTGTTGATTTCTAATGTTAAATAATAGATTGTTGGAATCTGATTGTGGTTATAGTTTAGATAAACTTCAACAATTAACATGTAAATGACAGTTTAAAGTCATTTGAGAGCTTGGCTTTATTGGACAAGAAATTCACATGATCAAATGATATTAGAAAATTTAAAGAAGATCATTAATTCAACTGTAGTTTCAAAAGATCACCCAAAGAGAGTGTTTGATAATTCAATCCCTACTCCAATTGGCTCCCAATAGTTAAAACAGGTAATGTGGGAAAAATTATCAACAAGTAGTTGCATAATATGTACACATAAAAACATCTGTGTTGTTTTTCATCCCAGCATAGAATTATATGAAATAATAAGAAAAGTGATAATAAGCAAGAAAAAACATAAGATGATAAAAAGAAGAAACATGGTGACGATGGAAGAATACAAGAAAGGAGCTGGACAATGGGTGATAGTGTAAGAAGTAGACAGAGAACATAGCACTTAGTGGTCACCCATGTAAATGCTGAACACATTCATCACTGCTTAACTCTGGTATTCTAATGGGAACTTAAGCTTTCAGCGTGACTTGACCCAAAGTCTTGGTTATAATCTTTTTGGGGTTTTAGCAAATATATTCATCTAAAGTTTTTAACTACATTATTTTTAATCATAACTATCTTTCTCTTCTAATAAATCATGGTAATCATATCCTTGTAAAGAATTTTATTGTGATATTTTCATTAATTTTATCAAGTATTTTGCCCAGTTGACTGAGGCTGTAGAATATATCAACTGCACCTCTGCAGGGGGGTAAGAACCCCCCCACTTCTCAGTGAGTGTCCTAGATATGACACAAAACAATCTGATAGTGAGGTTCCAGCAATGCTGGAGCTATGGAGAATACAGAGAACCTCTTCATTGTCATTGCTCTCAGGTCCCCTCTGGCCCGGAGTGGTAGCACTTGATAGGGTCCTATCAATGGGTTAAATAGAACTAATATGCATTCTTATGCTAAACTAAATTACTTAAAATAGAATTATTTTGACATGTAAACTGTGTACTAATGCTAAACTGAATTGTTTGAAAGAGAACTGTTCTGACATTTAACTATGTGTTAATAAAAACTATACTTATACTAAATTAAATTGCTTGAATTTGAACTGTTTAACTAAACTGAATAGCCTGAAATAGAAATGTTTTGACAATTAAACTGTGACCTTAAGCTAAACTGAATCGTTTTAAATAGAACTGTTTATTTGCATAAAAATGGATTTGGCATTAAATAATCTACAAGGGTTGATATGTCATTAACCCAAACAAACAAACAAATAAACAAACAAACATTTATTGATTATTATGTGTACTATCTTTGCAGAGCTATCAACACCAATAAATTTTAGCATTCAAATCCATCCATAGTGCAATTATGAACTTTTTTAATCCTTTGGCAGTTATGCTCTTCCATAGTTTCAGTATTGTTTTGATTTTGTCTACTTTGTTATTATTGTCTGTTTTTATTGTCTCATTTACTTTTTCATCAAGCTATACATCTTTGTAATGTATTGATTAAATTTATTATTGATAAAATTCCATTTTATCTTCCAACCAGAGAAGTTAAAACCATAATAATAGAAGTGATTCAAATATATGATCGACAGTAATTAATAATTATTGGATTAACAAATAAGAAATTATGCTTGCTTTTGTTAACACTTTAAAGCTTTAAGCCCAATATTTTTTGATTGAATGCCATTTTACTATACACTTATAAGCTCAATATTTCAGATTTAGGGAGATCACAACAAGATTTTAGAAATAAAATAATTGATATAGGGACCAGGGTGCAACATTTTGTAGTCAGACTTGGCAGAGCAAAAGCAATTGTTAAAATTCTATATTCTGATTAATGATTGATTGATTGATTGAATTTAAGTTCAAATTACACAAAAAAAGCCACTCAATACCAAGGTCTTCAATTGGTTGAATATTTTTTGTTACTGCTTTACACACGAGTTGTATTAAGAGTATATTTTTATTTACTTTTGGAGAAAGTCCTCATGGTATAATGGCTAACATGCTGGACTGTGGCATCTTAAACTTCAATTGTGCTATTATATTCACTTTCATACTAATACCCTTAGGAAAGGTATGAACCCTCAATTCATTCCAGCTATGTAGAATTACAATAGCACTTTCCACCAATACTCTCTTGCGACGACGTGCCTGTATGTGGACAGTCTGATGTCACAGCTCATGCAATGATGTGCCCGTATGAGGACAGTAAGATGCTCAATAAATAATCCTTCTTCTCCTCAAGTAGTAGCAGTCTTCTCTGGGCAACTCTGTTTGCTACGTAACTGAATACTTGTGTGAACAATCTTCACAAATTCAACAGGTTAAATAGTATCACTACTTTTCTTCTTCAAGGACAACTTCAACATTGAATAACCCCCAAAGGTTGAGATGCATTAAGCAAAGAAACGAGGAGAAGTAGCCAAAGAGTAGAGACTTACATACATCCTAGTAAACAAGCTTGAAACACAGTCGTGCCATTACATTAACTTTTGGACTAATACTCTTGGAAAAGGCATGAACTTCCTTATCTCTCCAGCTTTGGGTTAATTAGTACCACTACTGTTCTTCTATAAGGATGGCTTTGGGATTAAATAATCCACAAAGGTTGATATGCCATTAAACAGAAAAATCAAACCAAACCTAACTATAAAAACAAATATGGTGCCAATCAGAACAGTTATTTGCTTACAGATCCTTCAGTACAAGTATAGGACTCATCCATATGTTTCCATCTATGGGTTAAATAGTACCACAACTGTTCTTCTACAAAGACAGCTTTGGCATTAAATAACTCATAAAGATTTATATGCCATTAAACAAATAAACAAAACCAAATTATAAAAACAAATATGGTGCCAATCAGAACACTTATTTTCATACATATCCTTCAATACAAATATAGGACTCATCCATATGTTTCCAGCTATGGGTTAAATAGTACAACTACTGTTCTTCTTCAATGATAATACTCCATTAAATAACCCATGAAGGCTGATCTGCCATTAAAAAAGAAACTAATACAAGAACTACAACTACAATTACTACTAATACTGGGATTCTCTGATGTAAAATCTCATGCCTTGACAAGGCAGTAAGTACGTTCAAATTCATTTACATTACAATGTTAGGGTTCATGGCTGAAAATAGCTGGAAATATAAATTGTTTTGATCTTGTTTCTTTTTTTGGTTTCTTTGTTTCAATGGTATATCAAACATCTTGAGTTATTTAATTCCAAAGCCATCCTTATAGAAGAACAGTATTGGTACTATTTAACTCATAGCTGGAAGCATACAGTTGTGTCCTATACATGTACTGAAGTATCTATATGCAAATAACTGATCTGATCAGCACTGTTTGTTTTTACTGTTTGATTTGGTTTGATTTATTTGTTTAATGGTGTATCAACCTTCTTGGGTTATTTAAAACTTGTTGAAAAACAGCATTGATACTATCTAATTCATAGCTAAAATAATGAGAGGGCTGATGCCTTTCCCAAGTTTATTTGCCTCAAAGTGAATGTATTTGTACGACTGGGGTTCAAACGTGCTTATTTCAAGACCGCAGTCCCACACATTATCCATTATGCTATGAGGACTCCCGTAAAATGTTTTAATCTTTTATGTAACAACCTGTAATTAACAGACTGCCACATAGAAATGGAGGACATAGCAGTACAAATACTGGCTGCTTAGGTTCTATTCAATGACTGGTGGCAAAGATATATGCTCAAGGACAGATAAGCAAATAAGCCACACACAACAGCTTTCACAGATTTAGAAATAAAAAAATCATTTTTTTTTTTTGATTTTGTTATATTTTCAAGGTTGGCCTTTACAAGTTCTGTTATGTGCTAACATATTTTTGCAATTTTTGTTTTGATGCAATTGCATGCACACTCCTATTTTGTTAATTTAAATACCTTACTTTAATTTCCACTCCTGTTTCAGATGTTAAATTCATCATGTACAGTACAAAAATGCTTAACTAGGGTTGAGCAAAGAATAATTTGTGTTTATTTGAATGTATACATCCGAATGTGTATATGTATGTGCTTCTAGGTTTGTATTCTTGCTTCTATATGAATTTTTGTAATATATATTTATATATGTGCATTAGTGCCCCCCTTCTCTCACTCTCTCTCTCTCTCTCTCTCTCTCTCTCTCTCTCTCTCTCTCTCTGTATGAATGTGTGTATGTATGTATGTACCTCTGTCTGTGTATATGTGTTTGTTTGATTGTGTGTGTGTCTGTATGAAAGTACCTCTGAGTGTATATGTGTGTATATGCCTCTATCTTTGTGTGTGTATGTATGTATCACAGCATATGTATGTTTGTGTGCCTCATTCTGTGTATGCATGAGTGTGTACATCTGTGCTTCAGTGTGTATCTTGGCAATATATATACATGTACGTGTGCATGTGTGTGTGTGTGTGTATTCATGTATGTCTGTGTGTGTGTATGTGTATACAGTTAGAGAAAATGAGATTACAAAATTACATCAATTAATTTCATATGCAGATTTTTCATAACATTATCTTGATTTCATGTACACACACACACACACACACACACATATATATGTACCACATTATCACCCCAGATGATTTCTAATAAAAAGTTATTTTTCTTCTAGACCAAAGGTAACAGGATTTTAATATTACTAATGGAACATTATAGAACCAAAACAAACATTATCATTTATTAACAATATCAACAGCATCGGAACTCTGTCATCAAAGGTGGGAATATGTGGCAGTCCAAAAATATGTAGAATCCTTGATATATATAGTAAAGTAAAGTAACAGGACATTGGCAAAATGGTTAGTGTTTGTTAATGGTCCAGGAGACCTGGGTTCAATCCCAGGTCAAGCTGCCAAAGACTTTAAAAGTTGGCGACCATAGTCAAGGGTGATCTGAAGGCTCCCTTTTCAATAGCTACGACACCAAGGTGTAGGGGAGGGCAATACTCCTTCCCCTTAATTGCTCTACTTTACCCTTGATGTGCACCTTATAATGCTGAGTGTTAAGTAAGGAGGTATCAAGTATCATTTTTAAAGTCTTTGGTATGACCCGACCTGGGATTGAACCCCAGTCTCCTGGATCATTGGTGAACACTCTACCCACTAGGCTAATGAGCTGGTAATGTAAAGTTGGCAATCATAGTCGAGGGTGACCCGAAGGCTCCTTTTTCTATAGCTACTACACCTAGGGGCAGGAGAGGGCACTGCACCTTTCCCTGACACTTGTAAATTGATGCAATATTCTTCTGAGGTACAGAGGTGTTAAAATTTTATTTTTGGTCACAGACTTCCAATATTGTAGAGTTTGATGATAAATAATGCCTGACAATATGTTTTGACCATCTAGTGTTCCACAAGAAATGATTAAATTCTGGTATCTGGTTTTTAAAAAAAGATTGTTGGGATATATTTATTGGTGATACTGTATGAATGTATATATGTTTGTACATCTATGGTTGATTGGTTGTGTTTTATGGCATATCAACTCTTGTAGGTTATTTAATGCCAAATCCTGTTCATACATTAATTGTCTTGAGAATTAATTTTTATTTATTGCGGACTTTTTGTCCTCATCTTGGTAGTTTTTTTTTGTGTTGTTTTTTCTTACACTACATTTCGGGCCAAATTTCACCTCTGGCCTTCTTCAGGTGATTTACCGCGACCTTGGATAGGAATGCTGAGTCTTGTAACCGTATCCCCAGTATTTACTGCCTTCCATAGTTGTTGTCTATCACACCATTTCAGGGCCTGTGGCGCAGCGGATAGAGGTGTTGAGTCTCTACGGTTCCAGGTGAGCATTGTCAGAAGATAGCAGTCTCAAATCCTACCCAAGCCGGCCAGAGGTTTACTTGGTCAAAAAACATGGTGTGATAGACAACAACTATGGAAGGCAGTAATTACTGGGGATACGGTTACAAGACTCAGCATTCCTATCCGAGGTCGCAGTAAATCACCTGAAGAAGGCCAGAGGTGAAATTTGGCCGAAACGTTGTGAAAGAAGAAACAACACAAAAAAAACTACCAAGATGAAGACAAAAAGCCCGCAATAAACAAAAATTAATTCTCAGAATAAGAAGCCTCATCTCAAAATGATTCCAATTAAAGACAATTATTAATTGTCTTTTCATTTATTTGTTCATGGATATCTATTAAATATACATATTTCTAAATGAATAGTTTATGGGTTACATTTTTTTTAATGAGCCAGAGTTCATTTGTTTGAACTCAGTTAAATGGTTTCAAACATTGCTATGTAATTCTAATAGTTCAATTTAGCATTAATCATTTCTTTGTACACTATCAAATTGTTTCAAATAAAGTAAAGAGTTGAAGAGTTCTATGAGACCAATAGATGGGACCAAAACAAATACTACAACTCCAGGTCAGATGGACTTGGAAGTAATGATAATGAAGGGTTACTCTGAATTCCCCAAAGCACCAGGATTGGAGCCTTACCATCAGACGCAGTTTAGTGTCATATCCCGAGCAGTTGTTGGTGGGAGAGTTTTATCCATCTACAGAGATGCAGTTGATGTATTCAACAGCACTAATTCACTGAGATGCTGTGCCTCTATGTGCATCTTCGTAATATGTATGTATGTATCTATGTACACAATCCCTCTACCATCTGCAGGATGTGACACAAAGATAGTTTTTAAGTGAAGTAAAACTTGTTTGAATTTAGAGTTTCATTCTCCTTGACCAGTAGATGTACCAGGTTTAAAGAGCAGAGTCTGCCCTACTATTTTGCCCATAGTTGGAGGCAGGATATTTGAACTCATACCTTTCCTTAGGGTGATAAGCATTATGTGAAATGCAAATAGGTTTGTCCAGGATTTGAACTCTGGTCAAAAATTTCATTTCCCTCAATGATAACTGCTAAGTTAAGCACACTTCTTTTATGTATATATTTATGTATATGTGTGTGTGTGCTTGTATGTGTTAATGTGTGTGTGTGTGTGTGTGTGTGTGTGTGTGAATATATATACATACGTGTGTATTTGTGTATGTATGTGTCTGTATGTAGCAAGCGGATGTGAAACTTGCAAAAGAAAAAGGAAAAAAAAATTCCTGTGTAGATTTTATTCTTCACTTTTTGCATACATATGTATGTGTGTGTGTGTGTGTGTGTGAATATATATATATATATCTATGAGTGTATGTGTGTGTGTTATTTTCAATCTGATTTTACTGAACAAAGAGAGAGAGAGAAAAAAAAAAAGAGACAACTAAAGATAAATAAATTCAAGAAGCTAAGTATACAGAATTTGATAATTGTACAAGATCAAAAAATCTTTGTGTAGTCTGGCACAAGGAAATTGTAACGAGACACTCATAGAGGACTGAACTTGTAATACTGGCACATTACTCCACATGAAAAACTTGCTATCAATTACACAATAGTTGGCAACCTAATAGATTTAAGATTAAAGAACATTCTGTGAGAATAAAACTTATTCAATAAGCAATTTATCCTATCATCATCATCATGTCGCGCCGCCTGCGCGGATATCCCTGACCATCTCTCGCCATTTCTCCCTATCATTCATCGCCTCCGGCAGGTCTTCAGGATTACAACCCGTGTCCTCACATAGCTGCTGTATGTAAGTTCGTGCTGGTCGTCCCACTCTTGCACATCCATGAGTGGGGGTCCACAGGAGTACATCGCTTATGAGCTCGTCCTTGCTTCTCCAGCAGTGTCCTGCGTGTCTGGTTCGTTGAACTTGTATAGTTTTTGTGATGGGGGGCAAGTGTCCGTATAGTTGGAGTCTCGTGGGGTGTTGTCGCCAGGACTTGTTTAATACTGCTCTCAACATTCTTGTGTAATTTCCGTCCAGCCTCCTCTCCAGCCGCTTCGTAAGCGTCCATGTGGTGCATCCATATACCAGTATCGACACAACCGCTGCCTGGAAGAAACTGCGTTTCATTTTATCAGTTAGGTCCGACTTCCATATGATCGATAGCCTATCGATAGCTGTCCATGCCTTCGTCAGTCGTGTGTCGATGTCCTTCTCGGTTGATGAGACGCTGCTTCCTAGGTAGGTGAATTTGTCGACTAGTTTCAGAGAGGCTCCGTCTAGTGTGGCAATGTTGCCTGTTTGGTTGTAACACATATATTCGGTTTTGTTTGCATTGACATGTAGGCCAATGCCAGCTGCAGCTCGTTCCAGACTATGTAGTAGTGTCTCTGCTTGATTAGGCGTATTCGCTAGTAACGCCAAGTCATCAGCGTAGTCGGCGTCCGTGATTGTTTTTGCGGGGTACCTTTTGCTTCTTCTCTTAGTCAGCTGGAAGCCATTTTCTCTGATTTTGTCGATCGAAGTCCTAAGCACATAGTCTAGACAGATGATAAAGAGGTACGGGGCTAGTGTGTCTCCTTGTAGTACTCCTGCAACAATGTCGAAGTATTCCGTGTCTCCATCTGGTGAACGTACTTTCACTTTGGTGTTTCTGTAGAGAATCATTATTTATCCTATAAGTAAAGCTAACCATAGAACTATAGTATGTACCTTAATAAAACTTCATTTTTTTTATACAAGACTATAGTTGTGAGACACTCAGTGAGAATCAAACTCCCTCAAAAGGCAATTTAGCCTACAAAAAAATAACCATTGCTCTATGCTTATCAACCTAATAAAATTCATTTGATCTGACACAAGGCCTTAAAAGTATCAGACTTGCAATACTTTAATTGGTAATCAAGACATGTTTGTTAACCATCCTGTTACAGGAGGCACCAAAGATATTGGCAGATGGAATTTCACTTGTAGTTGGCACTTTTCAAGAATGTCTTTTAGCACTCTTTCTTTGTAAAACCTTACTGTGTTGCAAATAAATGACCTTTGAACACTTTTCCTTTGAGTGAGAAACATTTTTGTTATAGTTTCATGGTCTTTATAATTTGGGGTTGTTGTGAAAATGAAATTCTTGGTAGGTATTCATTTGAACAAATGACTGTTAGAAATTATTAGAAAAAAACCCTCAAGTACTGGAACTTTTTAAAATTCTTACATGAAGCTTTGTTAATCACTATAAAATCATAACTTATAGGAGGTGCCCATGGTGTAATGGTTATCGTCGCAGGATATGGACACGGTGACATGAGTTCAAATCCTTGACCTGACTGATTGCATTTCACATAGCACTAATACCCTTGGGAAAGGTATGAATCCAAATATTCTCCCTCCAGCTATGGGTAAATAGTAGGGCAGACTAGGTTCTTCAGCCTTGGTGAGGCAACTAGTCTAGGAGAAGGAAAACTCTGAATTCAAACCTGTTAAACTCTGCTTAAAAAATTGACCTTGCGTCATATCCAGCCCGAGTGGAGGGGTTGGGTAAATATGATAAAATCATAACTAATTCTTTTTTTTTTCTTTCTGAAACTTGCTGTAGTAGAAGTGATAACATGAGTGAGTTGCTGGTCCTGTCTGTGGGGCTTAGAATGTGCTGACTGTATCCCCTGCAGAGGGAGAAGACACCCCCAACTACAAAAAAAAGTGGTGTCCTGGGTATGATACTAAACTGCATCTACTGGTAAAACTTCAGTTCTGGAGACCTGGAGAGTGCAGAGTACACCTTCATTGTCATTACTCCCGGGTCCACTCGAATCTGGAGTGGAAGTGACTGTTAGATTCTTATCTATAAGTCAAATGGATGTGTTTAAAAGTAATTCATATTCAATATGACCATCTTAAGAAACAACTACAGAAAAAATGTAAATATAAACTTACAATGACTAGGTTTCCCTAACCTTTAGGCATAAAATAACCCTAGACGGGTTGGCATGCCATAAAACTCAATCAATCAACCAAGTTAGTTTTGATAAAAATGTTGTAATGGCTACTTATGGCCAAAGTCTTTTTTCCAGCGACTTTAAAAATTCAAGTATCTAATTATCATTTGTAAACATTTAAAAATTTGCTCATAGGTATATGGTTTCAAGTATTCCTATCTAATTATAACAATTTTCAAAAACAAATTTATTTGACCCATAAATAAAACTTAAACAGGCACTTCAAATCTAGGTTAGAGTGAATCTGGAAGTAATGGCAATTAAGCCTCACCATTGGATACAGTCATGGCCATTACATCCCTTTTTGTTGGGTGTCTAAACCCTTAAACCCTTTGTAGTAGATAAAATCAGCATATTCTAGACTCTGAGAAAAGCTACTAAACTTAGGAAGATTATGTCTGTTGGTTGGCTTTATAACATGTCAACTCTAGCTTGGTTATGCTGAGCTGAGTCTTTTAGACAAGTCACTGGTGTTTACAGTACCTGTTGTACTTAAGTGGTCAAGGAAAATAAAATAAAAATACCAATAAACATCTGGCCCAGTCAGCAGGGGCAGTAGAACACACTGATTGCATCTCTGCAGAGGAGTAAGTCTCCCCCAGCGAGTGTCTGAGATATGACACTAAACAATCTGATGGTATGGCTTCAGTAATGCTGGAACTTTGGGGAATGTGGAGTACCCCTTCATTGTCTTTGCTCTCAGGTCCACTCTGCCCCTAAGTGGTTGCACTTGATAAGGTCCTATCTACGGATTAAATAGAGCCGTTAAAAATTTAAACTGTGTACTTATGCTAAACTGAATTGTTTGAAATAGAACTGTTTGATCATTTATCTGTGTGTAAACAAATGACTGATGTTTTAATTGAATTGTTAGTTATACATAGCAATAGTTGAAAACATTAAACTGTGTGCAAACAAATGATTAATAGTAAAAAGATTGTTTGTATTAGATAGAATTAAGTGAAACCTTTTAAGTGAGTGAAAAAATGAGCTCAGTCTCGTTTAAAGATGTTATGTACAAAATGTGTTTAGAGATCATATTTGTAATATATATGTATTAAAAGGATTTGGCATTAAATAACTAACAATGGTTGATATGCTATAAAACCCAACCAAACCAGTTAACATCAATAATACGTTTTTAGATTTTTTCAAACTCATAATATTCCAACTCTATCTTTTTATTTTCATTGCTTTAGTTGGATTGATAAATTTTAAGGATTGAAATCTATAACTGAACTCTATTATTAGTACATTTGCAGTCCAGTAAGTCTATGACTCAATGCACAAGACATATCACTTTAGAGACTAATAGCAACTAATTTGCTAAAGTATTTGGTTGACTTAGTACATATGCATGCACTTATAAACACCAAGTCCATCAGCTAGGTCATTAATTATATTAATTTATAGATGTTTTCATAAATTGGTTATCTTAATTCATGAATGAAAATAGTGTGTGCATGTTAATACGTGTATAAATATATATGTGTATTGTAGGATTACAGTAACACTTACCCGGCCAGTTGTGTTCCATCACTGAGTGCCCAGACTATTTTCCCCTCTAGAAGTGGGCAAAGGGTATACAAAGTTAGTTTGTACTGCTCTATCAGGCGAGCATTGTGCTGAGACAGGTTTATCCCAGGATTTTGAGCTGCAGCTATCCATTTTGCACGTGGTTTGTATTGTATGGGTTAGGATGGTATGACGTCACAATACTGGCAGTGGAGTAATGGATGTTTTTTCTGTATTGGAGGATAGCTCTAACTGCCCAGCTATTATCCAAAAATCCTTGGGCTCCAGTGTTGCCATTCATTATTCTTTTAATGGTCTTGATGGCAAGCTTTGCCTGACCGTTGCATTGAGGGTGGGTAACAGATGATGGTCTGTGCTTCACAGTCCAGCCCTAGGGACGCTATTTTAATGAGAGGGCCGTGAAGGGTGGTCCACCATCAGTGCTGAATTTCTCAAAGGCACCATTAGCCTGGAATATATCTCGGCAAATGAGGATGAGCCTTGAGGTGTTAACTTACCCGTGACTCAACAGGTATAGAGTAAGCCAGCCAGTTAGCCTATCAGCGTGTGCTCAATATCCCTGTTCTCCAACATGGAAGAAGCCCATGACAAGCTGCTGAAATGGCCAATCAGGAGATGGTCTCCAGGTGATCAGCACTCGTGGTTGACTTAGAATGATATTCAAGCATACTGTGCAGTTGGCTCTAACGTTGTGAACTGAGGCATTCATTATATATATATATATATATTGTGTATGGGCATACACATATACACACACACATATATATACATATGTATATATGCACACATCGTGCATATACAGTGTGGAACGATAAAATTGTCGTCCCAAAGAAAACAACACAACAGCTTTATTTTAAAAATTTATTGAAAAAATCAATTCAGGTAACTTGATTATGTAGTAGAGCTGACATCTATTCAATGTAGCCGCTTTCAGCCTCAATCACCACCTCAATACGGATCCGGAACGGAGAGCATGCCTTTTCCACAGGCGCCGGCGGGAACTCGGTGAATGCCCGGCGGATGGCAGCGATCAGGCTGGCTTTGGTGCTGTGGGAGATCATGTTGGTGATGTTCTCGACGTATGAACAAACGAAGTAGTCCTATAGAACTTTACATTCCTATAATTTAATGTGGGCGGTATGCCACTTGTTCCCACAACAAAGATGGCGGACGCTCACATATTCAGTCTCGGGAAACCATTGGCCAGGAGAACCACGTGACATGTTTAAAACTACGTCCGCGAGTAAATTTTAGTCCTGCGTTTGGAGCCCCTTACAAGACGCATATTTTCTATAAATAGGTCGTCTTCAAACGCCGTTTCTCTTTTCTACACAAATTCTTCGCAGCAGCAACACACTCCCTCCAGTGTGAATCAACAGGAGTGAAAAGCAACAACATCGATGGGCCTCGCAGACATTCAAAATATACATTGACTATGAGACGCTCTCCAGTCTCAGAGAAACTGCCCGTTTCTAATCATAAAAAAAGGACATTTTAAATACGTAATCCTTTTGTAGCTTAGTTATGTTAGACACACACACACACACACACTATTATTTTGTTAGTAGAATTAGAAATATTTTTATGTATCAATGTAAGTTTTATTGTTGTAGAATATGAATTTGTTTTTGTTCGTCGCCTTGTTTTAAATGTTTCTTTTTTCCGTGCCGTTTTACAACTTTTATTTGTTTCATATCTTTTGCTAATTTGTTGCATATCCTTCACTCATTGGCTTCCTTCAGTTACTACTTTTTCCATGTGCCTATATTCTACCTTTAAACTAAACTAAATATCAAAAATCAACATTAAATTGCAGGGAACTATAAATACTAAATACATGTTACCACTACAGTCCAGCGGGTTCAGGTCGGGGGAGGAGGGTGTTCAGTGAGAGAAGGGTACAAAGTCGTAGCACTCCTTCTGAAGCCAAGCCTGGGATCTTTGGATTTGTAGGCCGGCGTCGAGTCCTGCTGCCACACCCAGGGTCTGCCACCGGCCACCTGATTGTACCAGGGGATCGCCACACTCTTCAGCGCATCCAGGTACAGTTTGGTGTTGACTTTCAAGCCGACTTCGAAGATGTGAGGTGGCATGATGTGGCCCTCACTTGAAACCACACCAAAGACCATAACCGTAGCCGGTAACTTTGTTTTCATCACCCTGGGCACGTCCCTGTTGTTCGTGGCAATCCAGATTTGCATTTTGAGGGTGCTGGCAATGTTCCTGTGGTCATAACTTGGATCGGTAGAGAGCATTAGTTGTACAGCGGTGCATCTCCGATCTCGCTCGTTGAACATTGTGTCACTTTCAGACATGATAGAAGGCTCCTATCGCTCTTGGGATTTGTACACAACTGACCAACTAGTAGATGGTCAGCAACAAAAAAGAAAACCGGTTTTCATTAAACAGAAATGGAATCATGTCGTCTTTTCTAGGGCGACAATTTTATCGTTCCACCATATATATATATATATATATATATATAGGAATCGTGTCTGTTTTGGATTGTACGAGTCGACTTATAACTCAGAAAAGAGATATCATTGATCATTAAAACTGCACATACAGTTTAATATCTTTATAATTATTGAAATCTAAAAACTTAATTTTTGATTTTCATTGATTATGTGTTATAATCCACTCATTAAAAATCAATCGATTAATTAAACTTTATTCAGTTCTTCATAAAGACGTCCAAAAAAGGGGGGAATTTATTCTCCTTCAGACTGGCCATGTTTAAATGTCACACGGGTATTATAGACGAAATTTGAATTTGATACTTTTTCGAGATTGTTTATTAGTTTAGCTCTAATCGTGGAAAATAAATAAATGAATAAATAGATAAAATTGTTTTTTTGAGAACAAAAAAAAAAAAAAAAATGACGAAAATGTTTTAAACCAAGGGATACGTTTTTTAAACAACTATTTTATATGTTCAGCAAAGTAAGAAAGTCGAATATGAAAAATTTTACATTTTTAATTCTTAGCTGCTTTTTATTGATAGGAACGTTTTTATTTGTCAGTTTCTCAGTACCTAGCTATAATGTTATGTTTTTTAGAGAGTAAAATGAAAAGAATTACAAAAACTTAATAAAAACATTGTTTATCAATGACTCAAAAACTGATTTTTGAAACGAATACTTTTCCTATTTCTTTGAGCAAAATATATTGATTTTTAATCAATGTAACTCCAAAACTTCAGAATAAAGAAATAAACTATTCACAGAATAAAGAATTACTTTTCATTTGAATTAATAAGCGACATTTTTTACCAATAATTAAGGACACGTTTTTAATTCTTAGCTTCTTTTTATTGTAACATTTTATAGGGTAAGAAAGAAGATAAATTTAACGAATACATTTTGCTTCACTGTAACGCTAGAAGCAATTAAGAACTGAATTGAATTCTTGTAATAGCTAAAAAAAATCTTTAGAAAAATAAAATTACGATTAAACCACTCGGGTAAGATTTTTTTAAATAACATTTTAACTTGAACAAAACCAAAATTCCAACAAATATGTTATACGTGAATTCTTAGATTCTTTTATAGTTAAATTTTAATAGGATGAATAAAATTTGAATTAAAACTCTACTTCTTTTTCGTAAATTATTATTATATCGTTCTATAACTGAACACTCATTATTAAAACTTAAAATTTATGGAAGACCAAAAAACAAGCAAAAAAATCATGAAAATCTTTAAAACCTTTCACCTATATAGGGTTACATATTTTTTTATATATTATCTTAAATGTAAACAAAAAAGAATAAAAACTAAAAAGAAAAACAACATAAAAAATAAAAAAAAGACAATCTATAATATAAAAGAATACTTTTAATTTGAATTACTAGGCAAAATCTTTCAACAACAAATAAGGAAACAATTTTAATTCTTATTGGTCTTTGTAAATGCTCTATGATTTTACTCCAGTTATGGACACAAGGTACTTCTGCTCGTATATATATATATATATATATATATATATATATATATATATATATATATATATATATATATATGTTTCATTAAATAATAAAGACAAATTTTGACCGTATAATTTATTTATGATCCTTTCAAATTTTCAGAAAAGTGTCTTAGTTTCAGGTTGGAATTGACAGATGAATTTCCCAAAATTGTCCCCAGCACTTTTGGGGCCCTTCATAGGCAATCATTAGGGGTTGCTTGCTTGTGTAAGGTGTGTTTGTATTTTTAAAAAAATGAGTTTTGAAAGTTTTAGAAAGTTTATGCCATAACGAAAATATGAGAACTCAGAGTTGGATAAAATAGGGTAACTGATGTATTTAAAAGGGAACGCTATTTAAAAGGGAACACTATTTAAAAAGGAACGCTATTTAAAAGGGAATACTATCAATGGAAATAGAATACTATAGGAATATGGTGGGGGGACGACTTAAAAGCATTTCAAAACATTTTCAAAATTAATTTTATTAATTTTAGGTTTTTTGTTTTTATATGTAAAAATATGCTACCTAACTACACACACACACACACACACACATATATATATATATATATATATATATATATATATATATATATATATATATATTAGTCCTTGCTTAACACTCAGCATTATAAGGTATGGATCAAGGGTAAAGTGAAGCAATCCAGGGAAAGTAGTCGCACCCTTCCCTACACCTCAGTGTTGTAGCTATTGAAAAGGGAGCCTTTGGATCACCCTTGACTTGCTTCTATATATTGAGAGGCATGTGTGGGGTAACAGTCATAGTCTAGATTGTTTTCTTAGTTTAATGGTATATCAACCTTCATGGCTCCCTTCTTGTAGTCATATTATTTAACTCATTGCTGGGGAGAGGGATAAAGGGCTTTATGTCTTTCCTAAAGTCATTAGTCTGAAAGTGAACATATAGTACAAATGGAGTTTGAACTATTTTACAATGATGCTGCAGTTCAGTATGTTAGCCACAACAACATGGTAACAATTATAGTCATAAGGAAAACCACTTAAAATCCTGGACAAGGTTGTTGGCAGTTCCATTCATGCTAATGCCCTTAGCATGAGTCCATCTTTTCTTACCCCAGCTATAGATAAAATAGCCGGTCAGTCTGACACTCCGGCCTAAAACGATGAAAAACTCGTAATTCAAAACCTGAAGAATTTTTTTTTTTCTTTCAGAGACTCTGTTGCACCATTTTTCATGCATTTGTTTATCAAAAAACAAACAGATCACTTGATAAGCAGTCTGTTAGGCACTCATTTGTTGTTTGGTTTGGTTTGTTGGGTTTTATGGCATATCAACCTTTGTAGGTTATTTATCGCCAAATCCATTTTTATGTAAATAATCTGTTCTATTTAAAACAATTCAGTTTAGCATAAGTACACAGTTTAATATTCAAAACATTTCCATTTCTAACTATTCAAGCAGTTATATGTAACAATTCAGTTAAGTGTAAATACAGTTTTAATGTCGAAAAACAGTTCTATTTCAAATAATTCAGTTAAGCACAAGCATGCAGTTTAAATGTAAGTACGGTTTAATTGTCAGAAACATTCTATTTCAAGCAATTCAGTTTACTCAAATAATTCATTTTAGCATAAGAATGCTGTTAGTTCTATTTAACCCATAGATAGGGCCCTATCAGGTGCTACCACTCCGGGCCAGAGTGGACCTGAGAGCAATGGCAATGAAGGGGTACTCCGCATTCCCCAAAGCTCTAGCATTGCTGGAACCTCACCATCAGATTGTTTAGTGTCATATCCAGGACACTCGTTAGGGGGGGTCTTACCCCATTGCAGAGGTGCAGTCGGTGTATTCTACAGCCCCAGCTGACTGGGCAATCATTTGTTGTGTACAATGGGAGAGGTATTACTTCTACTAATACTACTACTACTACTGGTGATTAATAGTCATTATTACTGAAAATGGAAGCAGCTTTGCCATGGTCAGATTCCAACTGATCTATGTGTGTGACTATTTTACATAATGCCCTTGGGAAAGGCATGAATCCATCTCTTTTTCTCCCAGTTATGGGGGA
This sequence comes from Sepioteuthis lessoniana, assembly GCA_963585895.1. Taxonomy (NCBI): domain Eukaryota; kingdom Metazoa; phylum Mollusca; class Cephalopoda; order Myopsida; family Loliginidae; genus Sepioteuthis; species Sepioteuthis lessoniana. The sequence goes on from OY757914.1 coordinate 79,908,771, forward strand.
AATAGAGAGACCGACTGGATTCTTTAACCCTGATTAGGTAACAATAAATCTTTGGATGAGCACTTAGTGTTATGTTTACCATCATGGGAAATGGAACTGGTAATCAGAGTCCAAATCCTGGATGAAGCTGTTTGTGTTCTAGCGAGCTGATAGTTCAGTCAGCTGAGGCTATGGAATATGCCGATTGCGTCTCTGCAGAGGGATAATACTCCTTCAACACTAAACCATCTGATTGTGAAATTCCAGTCATGCATGTTTGTGGAATGTGGGGTACCTCTTCATTGCCATTACTCTAAGGTCCACTCTGACCAAGAGTGGTAGTACCTGTTCCTGCCCTATCTATGAGTGAAATAGAAATAATGTACTAAGTATGACATTAAACTGCATTTGATAGTATGGCTCCAGTCCTGGTAGCTTTGGAGAATGTGGAGTACCCCTTTACTGCCATTACTATAAGGTCCACTTTGACTTAGAGTGGGAGTACTTGTTAGGGTCCCATCTATTCGTCAAATAGATTTATTTGTATAAAATAGCAATACTTAAAACCATTTAACTGCATGCAAACAATGCCAATGGGCTAGGAGACCTGGGTTCAATCCCAGGTTAAGTCATACCAAAGATTAAAAAAATGCTTCTTGATGTCTCCTTGCTTAACACTTAGCATTATAAGGTACAGATCAAGGGTTAGTGGAGCAATCCAAGGAAAGGAGTAGTGCTCTCCCCTACTCTTTGGTGTAGTAGCTATTGAAAAGAAAGGTTACCCTTTACTGCAGTTGGCCAACTCACTTACTTACAAACCATTACTTACAAATCATAAAATATGCATGTATAATCAAGATTTGTCATTAAATACCTACCCAAGGGTTGACATGCCATAAAACACAACCTAATTAAACTACTTGGCTGATATTGAGCACTCTTTAGTTATGAACATAGCAAACTACATTAATTAATTAATATATATATATATATATATATATATATATATTTGTGTGTGTGTGTGTGTAGTGAGAGAGAGAAAGAGAGAGCAAAAGAAAGCCTTTGATTTAGTCAGTGAGATCATGAATGGGTTTCATGCACACTCTACTGAGATTGACTTGATTCTGTAGAAATTGATATGCTCTCTTTTCAATCCATATATGCTTTGTACTGCCGATTTTCATGGTATCCTCTTGGTTTATTGTTTTTTGATCTTCTTTAAGCCTTCAAAGAGAAAAAAAAGCAAACATTTGCTATAAGATATTAAGGTATTCCATCAAAAAGTTGATATTGTTAAGATCAATGGTTACTAAGGTACAAAGGATTTTATGCAATGAAGCTTTATTGAGAGCAAAATAAATGATAATATTCATAAAGAATAAAGCAACCACAATAAAGCAGTTAACATGACGGACAAATGATCGTACTTAGCAAAAGTGCCTGTCGTAATGTTGAGATCTCAACAGAGTAGATATGAATGTCTGTTTTCCCTCCTGATCATTGCTCAAAGACCAAAGCGATGGATCTAAAGTGACCGTGACCATGAAAGTGAGAATAAATGAAGACATGAGGTTCTTTTGATATCAAATCAAAACTACCTGCAAGTGTTTCTTTTGTGAAACATGACTCATGAAAAGTGCAAGATACTATAAATAATGCCTCCATGGGAATTGTTATCAGTAAACTACTGTATACAAGACAGATTGAAGCCCACCAGCATTGCAGCCAAAAAAGCTTGTCTGTGATGACAAGAATGGGAGGCTATCATCTTGTAAAAGCTATCCTCTTTGGTAAATTATTTTCTGGCCAGCACAGCAAAAGACCATGTAAACGATACAGGGACTTCTTTGAGAGGATCTTCATCTCTGGAGGAATCTGCTACTGCATGCAGATGACAGAAGCTACTAATTGATTGATTTTAATGACATGCTAACCTAGGCATCAAATAATCCTTCACATGTGCTTCACTAACCTCTAGGCACAATGCTTATACGTTTATATTTTTGTTTATATTTACATTTTTTATCATTTCTTTAAGAGCTCTTTTTTGCACAATGTTCTATCAAATATAAATAATCTTTAAACAGATATATTTGACCATTAGGTAGATACTTACTTTACAGGTACTACCACTCCAGGTCAGAGTGGATCTGACAATGAAGGGGTACTCCACACTTGCCAAATCTCCAAAATTGGGAGCCTCACCGTCAAATACAGTGTAGTCTCAAAACCAGAACACCCTTTTTTTTGGTGGGTGGGTGAGTCTTATCTCATTGTAGGGAATACAGTTAGTGTATTTTAATCCCTGCTTATAGAGCATGGAATAGATTCAAGAACTTATTAAAAAGGACCTTAATCTTTTGTGGACTCAGCTTCTACTTGTCTATGACAGAAGTTACAAAGAGGGAGACATGGCAATATAATGCCTTCCAAGTAACACCCAATTTATAGTAGAAAATCACTGCTAGAGAAGGAGAAATTTCATATAACCAGACCTTCTTGCTAACACTTTGGAAAAAATTATTTGTCCCATAGGGCCAAGCCAGCCACTGATGGATTTTGAAATCATTGTTTGCAAAGCCAGGCCATAATGATGATGATAATATATTCATAGCTACATATATATCACTTCTGGTACTTTTGAAAATGACAGAAGAGGAGAAGTCTCTGAGGTGTAGGGATTACCATGCTGGATTGTGACCTCAGATACTTGGGAAATCCTCCCCAGTCATGGATTAAATAGTATCACTAATGTTCTTCTACAGGGATGGATTTTGCATTATATAACTTATCTGCTCTTAGCTAGACATATGCTGATATCACTTTCAGTTGATTAGATGTTGCTGCCAAGGTATGAGAACTTGTCTACTAATTTTAGAGGCTTCCTACATAAAGTAGAAATGTCTCCTTCTTATTTAAAAGTTATTAACTATTTTTCTGCCTTCATGAAAGGGCCAATGCCTCCTGCTGCATGCTCCAGGCTATGAAATAGGGATTCAGCTTGGGAAAATGCATTTGTGAAAAGTGCACAATCAACTTTGTAGTCTGTATCATAGTTTCCGCTGAATATCATTTGCTTTTTGTTTTTTTTTAAATTTTAAAGCAATTTTATTTCATTAGATCTCTTGACATTCAAAGAACATAGTCTAAACAGATTATTAACAAATATACCTCAAATGTATCTCCTTGTGAAACACCATTAATAATGTTGAAGAAGTCAGTGTCATTGTCAGATGAATGAACTAACGCTTTTGTGTTTTCGTAAGTATCTTTATTTCTTGGGGAGACCATAAGCTCTATCTTTGTAGTATTTACTCCATCTTTCCTCTGTGTATGGAATCAAGTATTTTGGAGAAATCTGTAAACAATAGTGTTGCCTTGAGATTTTTTGTACTTACTCCTTCAATGATTCAGCAGATAGTCAGAATTTATTAAGCTGTGGATCAATTTCTCCTAAAACTGCCATGATTTTTTAGAAGAATTTTCTTGATTCTGGGTTGGATATGGTTGAGAAACATGGCATAATAATCCTTAGCAGCTATAGAAATAAGGGTTATGCTGCTGTAGTTCTTTGTGATTCTGAGATCACCTTTCTTGGAAAAAAGGTGGATGCAGGCTTTTGTTCATTTCTCTATTGTATTTTGTTTATACACAGCATTGGGTAACTGAAGAAGTATGTCATCAAATTTCCCTGTCTTCTATACTTCAGGAGGTATTTCATCCTAGCTTGCAGTTTTTCTGCTTTTCTTTTTTTATTTTTGGTACTATATCAAGTTCTTCCATAAACTGTCCGAGTTTGATGTCTCTTTATCTATTAGTAATCATTTTAATAGGCTTTTCAGTGAATTCATGAGGTTTTCAGAGATGTCAAAATAAAAATCCCAGATAGAAAATTTGACCTGGGGATGTGAATGACGTCATGCACTGGAAGCATGCGTGGAGGATTTGGGGAGATTTGAAAAAGTGAGTTAGTTGAGTTTTGCCTCGGAAGAAGACGGTTGACTTTCGCTGGCTCGCCGTGGCCTTGTGTCGGGTACACACGGGGTTTGGAGGAGATGAAAAAGTCAGTATAGAAAGATGATATCTCTCTCCTTATGTCAAAAAACCTTTTAACTCAAAGGTAATAAAAAGTTTTGTACCTGAACTAAGAAGTCGTAAGCGTTTTTCATGTTTTGGGATTCCTATGTTATATATGAACATGTTATAAACATTATATGTACGTTTCCCATATTCATGTATGGGTATGTTACATGTTTAGTGTTACTCTTGAAGTGCTCTTCCTTCTGCTCACTTTATTTATTGTTTGCCATGCTAATTGTGCTTGTCTCTCTTTTACTAAGTTTCTGATTTTATTGATTTGGCTTTGAATGTATTCTAGTTATTTTTTTTTTTTTTTGGTATGTGTTAGTTCTCTCTGGGCTTTCTTAAGTTTCTGTGGATTGGTATTTGCTGGGTTTCTTTTATTAATTAAGAATGCTTTTTTCATGTTTTCTTATTCTTCTCCAGTTGCTATTGCCTCCCATGGAACTCTACATTTGGCTCGTTGTTTGGTTGTATTGCATATTCATCATTTGGAGTATGTCTTTCAGATGACTTCTAAAGAATATCAAACTTGTTTCTTTCAGTTTCCATATAATAATTTCCAATATCACCTTGGTGAGGTAAGAACAGTATATTGTGAAGCTTTAACTGGTTGTGTCTTATTTCTGTGTAGACTCAGTTGAATCTTTGTTGGGATGATTTTGTGATTAGAAGATACTCCTTTAAAAGAAGAGTATGCCTAAAAGTTTACAGCTCTATTTATCTACTTCTTATTTTTTGAATATATAATTTAGCTATGCTTTAGAGTTATTTGGGTGGCTGTAGGTCTAGGGTTTTTCTTTCCTTTTTTGGAATTTATGATTTAAGCATGTTAATCTGTTCTAAAGCAAAATATCTACTAGATATTCACTATATCTTTTTAGTCAGTTATGTATGCATATGATTTCTATATTATGTTTGACAGCAAAAATTATCAGCTCAAGTAAACAAGTCTATTGTGTTTAAATTCATGATATTAAATGTTGCTTTGTTAACAATGTTTTTGCATCTAAGTAATCTTGATTTGGGTTTGAGCTCTGTACCTGATTTTTCAAACGTTGTAGCCAGAGCTCTAACCTCAGCAGAACATACCCCTTATTCATTTGTGCAAAGGGCAATACAGTCTGGATGTATGGTTTGAATTAGAGTTATGGCAATCTTTTGTCGACTTTTTTCCTCATCAATAGACTCTACCCTTATAGATGTATAGCAGTAATTTTCTGACTGAACTATTTGATCCTGGTCGTTCTTCCACCCAGCATCTAGTGGAGTAAGTTTTTTGATTGATCCACCTTACATTACATCCACCATGCTGCTTCCTATGGTACCCATTGATATTAGGTTTTATATATATATATATATATATATATATATATATATATATATATATATGTGTGTGTGTATTTTTTTATGGTGGAGTGGGTGTATTGAAGTTTTCATTTTTTCCCAGCTTCACAGGATCAAATTCCAGACTTTATTTTTTATGCTTTGAAGTGAATAAAGATTTGTATGTTTAAATCCCTTTTTATTTTATTCCATTTTTGTGGGCTGATTTTATTCTTTACTTTAAAAATTAACTGTAGAAGTTACTCCTCTGATATAGTAAAAGCACTAAGGTACTCAAAAGTATTCAACAAGCATCCAGTTGGTAGACAAGGGAACAAGCCATAACTCAGTACTGTTGATGGTATTTGTTGAATGCACCACTTACACACTAGTTTGGGACCAGGCCTTTTTTATTGTGGGTACCAGGTACAGGACCATAACCCACACATGTCTGGCGATTCCAAAAATATCTTGAGCCCTATCGGTAATCCCCTAAAAAGGTGCATCTCAGGCACCTGGCAGTAAATGTAACCCATCCATTAAGAGTTAGAGCCTGGGATAAGGCCCCCTGAGGATTTAAGGATGCTGGTGTCAGCCACCAGATGCAAATGCTGGGCCTACCCGGCACCCACGTCAGGCAGCCTTAACTGACTGTCACCAAGTCAAGACACACCTGGCCTGATCCGTGTATCAGCAAAGTGCATCCTGGCTCAGTGGAACAGTAGACTCAGTACAGTCGCTGCAAGCATAATGCAGAATGGTGGATATTTATCTTGCACTATATCAACACTGAAACCAGCAGCCAATCAAAGCTTGAGGAATGAGATCCCCCAGGTGCAAGAATGGAACATTCTAGAGTACCATAAATACTGGTTGCTTCATGCACAAATCTCAATGTAATTTGCTAGTCAGGCATTGTTGTTGCTCAACGCAACAGTACACTGACTTGCTCAATTCAACATTGACCTTTAATTTAGTTATTGTCCTAGTCTTTCTTTCTCTCTCTTTCTCTCTCTCTATATATAAATATATATGTGCCTTTAAAATTTCTAAGGTTTAACTTTCTTTAAACTGTCCCCTTTTTAGCTTAATCAGAGTTGGTGAGATTTAATCTTGCATCCTTATATCAGCAACTACTTTTTCTTACTGATTTTTTACTTTTACCAATTTTTAAACACTTTTTACACAAGTCCCTTTGGGAATTATATTTCAGCACCACCAACTCAAAAAACAAATGACTGACAATTTTGGCATGCATTTTTCTAGTTTCTCAATAGATTTTATTTTTCTATATTTAGGGAGGGGCTAATTATGCTTGCAAAAAATTTGTCCTCATGGCTTCCAGAAAGTTCTTTTTTAATTCTGTTCTTAGCCATACTTTTTTAAATATTAGAAAGACTAATTTTACTTTGATCATTTATCATATTTACCACCCACTCCACTTGGGCAGGATATGACACAAGATCAATTTTCTTTAAGCGGAGTTTAACAGGTTTGAATTCAGAGTTTTCCTTCTCCTAGACTAGTCGCCTTACCAAGGCTGAAGAACCTAGTCTGCCCTACTATTTGCCCATAGCTAGAGGGAGAGAACAACTGGATTCATACCTTTCCCAAGGGTATTAGTGCTATGTGAAATGCAATCAGTCTCATCCACGATTTGAACTTGTGCCGCCGTGTCCATTTCTACGACGATAACCATTACACCACGGGTACCTCCTTTACTTTGATCATTTATTGATATATACAGAATATATATAAATATCTATATACATATACTCATATTTTTTAGATATCAACAAATTTTAAAAAATCCATGATGTACTAACACTATATAAACAGAAAAAAAGACAAGATAAGCTTATTTATACATAGAGAAACATTTTGAGGGGAGAGTGTTTGTAAATAGCCAGGGAGACCAGTGTTCAATCCCAGGTTGAGTTATACCAAAGACTCAAAAAATGGTACTTTATGCCACCTTTCTTAACACTCTGTATTATAATGTATGGATCAAAGGTAAAGTGGAGCAATCCAAAGAAAGGAATAATGCCCTCCACTACACCTTGGTGTAGTAGCTAATGAAAAGGGAGCCTACAAGTTGCTTTCAACTACGGTTGCCAACTTTACTTACTTATACATGCAAGTAGTATTGAAAGATACATAAATGAGTCCCAACAGATAAAAATATACACAGATTGTTTCATGAACAAGTTGTGTGTTAAAAGGATACAAAACTGGAAAAAAGCTTATTAGCTGAGTGTTGTTAATATCATCATGAGGCTCCACAACCCTATGTCAGGTTAAAAGATGATGTCTCCTTTGTTCAAAGAACAAAGTCAAATAGAGGCAGAGAATAGGTTTCTAGGACATTTAACACCTCCTAAAACACACAATAGAAATTCTCATTCTCTTAGGGAAATAATTATTTATAGTCTCCCTACAGTTAGGTTGGAGATCTGTTTAAAATTCCCTGATATATATAATCATCTTGAGCTGGGTGAATAGGTTTATCTTAATTTATGTGGTTGTCTCTGTTTTGAGTGATCAGATTTGGGTGACTGGATATATCATTGTGTGATTGACTGGATATGTGCTTTAATTTGGGTGATTGGATATATATTTTGCTTTGTGTGGTCGGATATGTCTTGATTGAAGGGAGTAGATGCGTATTTTGATTTATCATACATTTCTTCACTCATTTATTTCCAATGTATCTTTGTAAAGATTTATAACAACTAAATATGTTTTTATTATTGATGTTTTATAAATGAATTGTTCTTTATTTTAATTCAAAAAATTTTCTTTCATTATTTTTTATCTTTTTATCGCCTTTCTCTTTCATTATCATTTTAGAAATTTTCTTTTATTTCTTTACTTTGCTTATACTCCATTAAAATTGCTTTTTTTTTTCTTTCATTTTTTTGTATTTCTTATTACTCTTGTTTTGGATTCTTTTCTTTTTTATTTTTCATTCTTTTAGACTTTTTCTTTCTTTCGTTCTTTCTTTCTTTCTACTCTCCTTTTCTTTCTTTCTTCTCTCCTTTTCTTTCTTTCTTCTCTCTTTTTCTTTCTTTCTTTCTTTCTTTCTTTCTTTCTTTCTTTCTTTCTTTCTTTCACAGGCTCCTTTCTATTTCTTTTCTGTTTTTCATTTTTTCCAATCTTTCATTTATTTCTTTCTTCAATCTACACATGTATTTCTTTTCACCTTTTTTTTTCCATTTCTTTTCTTTTATGGATTTCCTAATTTCATTTAAAAATAAAAGATTTTTTGGTTCCATTTGATGATGAAGCAATTGAAAGAACAAAAAAAAAAGACTTTATATATATAAAATACATAAATACATAGACATATGTACACGAGTACATACATATTTTAATGTTGAGTGCATTTAGATTTAAACACATTATAATCCTATGAATCATGTAATAAGCTGAATTATACTTATATCTCTACTAATTTATCTCCTCTTCAAAAATAATGCGAAAAGTGGGGCACAATAAAAAGAATACGAAAAACAAATTTGTATATACTTAAAGAAAAAATAAAAAATTTCGAAAAAAAAAAATCCAACCAATAAATCTATATAATTTGCAAATTATTACATCTTAAACATTGAGGGATGTTAAAGACTCATACATTGTATAAAGTCTGAAGAAATTAACAAAAAAAAAAAAAGAATAAAAGAAAGATAAATTTGAGCTTTTTTCAAAAAGGCAAATAACTTTAATGCAACCAATCACACAGCTCCTTTTTCTCTAATGAGTTAGAGAGGGCAGCTTAGGATGACTCTTTTTAAAGTGGAGACAGAGACAGTCAGAATAAAAATATATAAATAAAAATGAAAATAAGTGGAGCTGAAGGAGGCGGGAAGAAGGTTTTGTCAGGGTAGATGTTTTAAAAGGAAGAGAGAGAGAGAGAGAGAGAGAGAGAAAGGGATCTTTGGCGCCAACTCACCACTACTACCCAGGATACTGTACAGTGGGTGCACAAAATGAAGATGAAGATAGCAATCTTGTATAATGTTTCAAAGTACTGTAATTTAGCATAAAGATACCCTGGCAGATAAGTGTCTCTATAAACTTTTGTAGTTACCACTTACCCTGTTGAATTTTTGTAAAAGGACACAAGATTTTGATTATGTTGTTGGTTTGGTATTAGTAGTAGTAGTAGTAGTGGTGGTGGGGGTGGGGGTGGTTTATGTTGTCTCAGGTTCTTTTGTTCCAATTTTCCTCAAATTAATTTAGAGGCCAAAAAACATAGCTGAAATCTTCATACAAAAAAACCCAAAACAGCAAAGAAATGATGAAAGTAGTCAAAAAAAAAAAAATGTGTAGAATAATGAATCTAATTCATCTCCAAACGTTAGACAACTTTGAGTATTACAACTCTTAATGCTACTAGTTTGGTTACAAAATCAGCATGCCATATGCAATAAAAAAATGTTAGTTGGAGTAGAATTAATAAGAATTTCATCTAGTTCTTTGTGGTATTGCTACATGATATAGCAAGCTCCTGTGGCTAATAATGCCTATTTGAATCTCATTAAAGCTTAACTAATTCTGAATCCTTATGACAGAATCACTGATGACAATGTTTTTATAAAAAGTTAATTTTCTTCCTAACCAAAAAATACTGATATTTTATTATATATAGTAGAACATTACACAATAAAAACAAATATTATCAAATAAAATAAATACTGAACAAGTATCATCAGATATTAATAAAGTATATTACAGTGTAACCTGGATGTAAGAGAGTTGTCGGGACTGGAGAATAAATCTCTTATATTCGGATTTCTCTTATATACGGGTTTGGTCAGTTTTGTTTAGGTAACACAGGTTCTAATTTGAGACTTATTCTCTGGTCCTGACAACTCTCTTATATTCGATTTTCTCTTATATCCGGGTTTGGTCTGTGTTGTTTAGGTAACACAGGTTCTAATTTGGGACCATAGAAAATTTCTCTTATATCAGGGTTACACTGTATTAGGTTTGGTTGTTTTCTTTGTTTAATGGCATATCAAACTTCATGGGTTATTTAATGCCAATGCCATCCTTGTAGAAGAACAACAGTTATGCTATTTAACCCATAGTTGGTAGGATGAGAGGATGTAACCTTTCTCAAGGGCATTAGTCCAAAAATGAATGTAGAAGCACAACAAGAGTTTAAACTTGTTTACTTTGAGGCTGCTATCCATAGGGACACCCCAGATGACCAAGACATGCAGAACACTACAGGAGAAGTAAGAGTGAGCTCATAAGCAACATTCTTCAGTGGACTCCTTCACAAAGACAAGTAGGTGTTAGACATCTGGTTAGAACAACAGCTCAGTACTGACATAGGATGTAGTCTAGAGGACCTGCTGAATGTGATGAATGATAGAGAAGAATGAAGAGGGAGAGTCAAGTAAATCCATGCTCGCAGCATGACATGATGAAAATGATGATATTTAGATAATAATAATTACCAAATTAATATCATTATATATCTATGAGAACCAAATTAATATTATTATATTTCTGTAATTACAAGTAATATTTTTTAGATATTGATAATTAACAAATGAATATTATCAGATATTAACAATTACCAAATTAATATTATCAAATATTAATAATTACTGCAAATTATAATTAGATATTGATACTTGTAATTACCAAGTGAATATTATCAAATAATAGTTATTACCTCTAATTATTATTAGATAATAACAATCCAGGAAATGGAGTAGCACCCTCCCCTACACCTCAGTGTAGTAGCTATTGAATAGGGAGCTTTCAGGTTATCCTCTACTATGGTCACCAACTTATTATTAGATAATAATAAATAGTAAATAAATATTAATGAATACCAAATTAATATTATTAGAAATTGATAATTACTCATCATCAAGTCCTACTGATAGCAAGAATTCCCTTGACTCTCTCTCACCACCCATTCTTACTGTCCATCACTCTTGACAACTTCCAGTGTCTCCTCAGAACTGACGAATTTATGTCTATGTGGGTTGGCCAACACTGGTGTGTCCATGCTCAACCCCACAATATAACTTTGCTTTTGAGTTTATCCCAGCTTTTACAGCAGTGCTCAGCATGTTTTGTTCATCTTAGTTGGATGGTTTGTGAGATGGGAGACAAGTGGCCATACAGTTGTTGTTTTGTGGGATGATGCTTCCAGGATTTGTTCAAAACAGCATGCAGCATCCTTGCATAGTTCCCACCTAGCTTTGTCGGCAAGTGCTTTGTTAAAGTTCAGGTAGTGCAACTATACATGATTGCAGTTTGGAAAACTTCCCTTTTTATTTTAGTTGAGAAATCAGTATTCCATATGGTCAATAATCTGTTGATAGTCATCCATGCCTTTCCTGTGTGTATGCTGACATCATTTTCAATAGATGAGATATGGCTACCTAATTATGGTCTACTACTTTCAGAGAGGGGTGTATCCTCGTGGTGTAATGGTTAAAGCAATAGAGTGCAGAATCATAGTAAACGAGTTCGTACTCCAGTCGTGCTATTACGTTCACTTTCGGGCAAATACACTAGGGAAAGCTATGAAACCCCCTTATTATTTAACCCATAGCTGGGAGGATAAGGGGGTTTCATAGCTTTCCCTAGTGTTAAATAGTACCACTGCTGTTCTTCTAGGAGAATGGCTTTGGCGTTAAATAACCAACAAAGGTTGATATGCCATTAAACAAAAAAAAACAAACCAAACCAAACCAAACTAAACTACTTTCAGAGGCTGTCATTTAATTACTACTTAGATTAAAATCTTTAATTATATATAATTACCAAATTAATATTATTAGATATAGACAATTACTCCTAATTATTATGAGATATTAATGATTACCAAATTAATATCATTAAATATTGGTATTTACTCTTGATTATTATAAAATAACAATGACTATCAATTTCATATAATTGAATATTAATAATTACCAAATTGATATCATTAGATATTAGTAATAATACCTAATTATTATTGATATTAACAATTCCCAAATTAATATCATTAGATAACATTAATTACTGAATTGATATTATTAGATATTGGTATGTAAAAAAAGTAAAGTTGGTAACCATAGTCAAAGGTGACCTTTTCAGTAGCTACTACACCAAGTTGTAGGGGAGGGCGCTACTTCTTTCCCAAGATTGACCCACTTTACCCTTGATCCGTACCTTATAATGCTGAGTGATAAGCAAGGAAACATCAAATACCATTTTTGAGTCTTTGGTATAACTCGACCTAGGATTGAACCTAGGTCTCCTGGGCCATTGGCGAACACTACCTAATTATAATTGATATTAACAATTCTCAAAATAATATCATAAGATACTAATAGTAACAAAATTGATATTATTAGATATTGGTAATTACACCTGATTATTTTTAGATATTAATGATTATCAAATTGAAACTTTGTAACCGAAAATGTGACTGTACAAGAAAAGTAAAGTAAGTAAAGTTGGCGACCGTAGTCGAGGGTGACTAGAAGGCTCCCTTTTTGATAGCTACTACACTGAGGTGTAGAGGAGGGTGCTACTCCTTTCTCTGGATTGCTCTACTTTACCCTTGATATGTACCTTATATTCCTGAGTATTGAGCAAGGAGGCATCAAGTACCATTTTTAAAGTCTTTGGTATGACGCGATCTGCGATAGAAACCAGGTCTCCTGGACCATTGGCAAACACCCTACTCACTAGGTCAATGAGTGCATAAATAAGTAAACTTTTTATTTATATTTATCCTCTTTTATGTTTAGTTATAGAAGTTCATGGTAGTAATATGGTTTGATTGTATGAATGATAAAATAACTTTTTATAAGGAATGTTATGTAAGTGGCACACTTATGGTTTTGCTGTATTTAATTTTATATTCAAAGGACAAGGGGGTGTCCTTGTGGTGTAAGGGTTAAAGCGATGGACTGCGGAATCGTAGTACGCGAGTTCATACTCCAGTCGCGCTATTACGTTCACTTTCGGGCAAATACCCTTGGGAAAGGTATGAACCCCCTTATCTTCCCAGCTATGGGTTAAATAGTACCACTACTGTTCTTCTAGGAGAGTGGCTTTGGCATTAAATAACCTAAAAAGAGTTGATATGCCATTAAACAAAGAAACCAAACCATCAAAGGACAAATCTAATAAAAACAATTGCAAGAGCACAAAAAAATGTGCAGGACAGAAAATTTTGTTGTCAAAAGATGGATATGGTGAATCCTTTCTTCAAAGTGACTCTTGAATAACAATTTAATTCAAATCAATATTCAGTAAGAAGATTCGAGATGGGCACATCTTACTCTTGCATAAAGTGTGGAGGAACCAGTGAGGATCATGCTCACTAAATATTAATAATGGTCTGCTAAACAAACTGAATAACATTATCCCACTTCAAAAATTTTCATTTGGTTTCTTTGTTAAATAGCATATCAACTTTCATGGGTTATTTAATACCAAAGCCATCCTTGTTGTACCTAGTGATACTATTTAACCCACGGCTATGTGGGCAGAAATGAGTTGGTAAAGCGGACATAATAGTGTGATTGGAGTTTGAACATGCTTGCTATGATATGACAGTACAGAAATTTAGCCATTATGCCATGGGGCATCCTCTCACTTGAAAAGCTTCTTATATTATTTATAAATTGACATTAAGTCAGTATAGATATATTAAGTATAAGAAGTCATTGTCTTTTTCTATTTATTTACTTGAGTTTATAAGTTTCTTTTTCTTTTCCTTTTAATTTTATCTTTTTGATAAGATTTGTCACATTGACATATATATTTCATGCACTAAATAGAACAACTATTATGGAATGGGGGCTGTATCATTTTATTTTTTCTGCAAAATTCAGATATCCAAAAATCACACGACGGATTAATTATTATTTTATTATAAAACTATGCAAATATTTATTTATGTACAAGTATTTAACTGGTATTCATTAAGAAACTAAGAATTATCATTTGTTTTAAATTTTCTTTATTTCTTGAACACACACACATACACACACATATACAAAAATGTAAACACACAAGCATGCATAAGCATATATATATATATATATATATATAGAGAGAGAGTCCTGGTCACAGTTATTGGCACCCATGAAATCCTTGTACATAATGTAGAATATCTGAAGGAAAAAACACAAATGAATCTAGCGAAACAGCTTTTGTCAATATATATTTGATTATTTTCAATTTATTCCTTAAAATTTTAAATATAACAAAAAAAAATCAAAGGGTATCAATAATGATGATCAGGAGTATATATGAGGATCATTAAATAAGTTTCCAGACTTTTTTTCGTATGGGCACTTTTATTGATAGTACACACCAGCTGCAATACACTTGTTGTACCATTCCAAAAACTTCTTGAAGGCCCCATGGAAGTCCTCTTGTGTGAGCGTGTCAGTGACCTTCATCACAGCTTCTTTCATCTCCTCAATTGTCTCATAACGACAGCCTCTGAGCTTAGGGAATAAGTAAAAGTCACAGGGAGTAAGGTCTGGACTATAGGGAGGCTGAGGAAGTGTCTTGATGCCCATCTTGGTGAAATTGTCCGTGACAAGGATGGAGTTGTGGACTGGTGCGTTGTCCTGCTAGAAATGCCACAGACCCGATTTGAAGAGTTCTGGCCTCTTTCGACGGAATCTCTTCTTGAACTCACTTAAAACCTCAATATAGTATTCCTTGTTGATCTTCTGTCCAGTGGGAACCCAGTGCATGTAGATCATGCCAGTGCTGTCTAAAAAAAGGGATCATCAAAAGTTTGTGGGTGGATTTGCTCTGTCTGGCCTTCTTGGGTCTGGGATAGCCAGCATACTTCCACTGGGAACTCTGTCTCTTAGTCTCTGGGTCATAGCAGTAGATCCAGCTTTCATCGCATGGCATTTTTTCCAAGTTTAAAACAGAATTTTATTGCACATCGTTCTTCTAAATAGTCCTCATGTCCAGATTGCATTTTTGAAATTCACCAGCTGTGACAATCAGGCTTCAGTAGGGTGTATTCCAATTCCTGCTGTAGCGGTTTGTTTGGAGCTGAAATCATAAATATTGGTCAGTCATCTCATAAGATGTATAGCAATAACATAGTGAATTTTCAAGAGTCTATGACAATTTTAAATGCCAGTACAAAAAAAAATCTGGAAACCTATTGAATGCACTACATATATATATATATATATATATATATAGAGAGAGAGAGAGAGAAAGAAAGAAAGTGGTGTAATGCTTATCGTTGTAAAAAATGGGCAGGGCAATCTAAGTTCAAATCCAGGATGAGGGTGATTGCATTTCACATAGTGCTAATACCCTTGGGAAAGGTTTGCATCCAACTATTCTCCTTCCAGCTTTGGCAGATTGGGCCCTTTAACCTCCTTATAGCAACCTGTTTATGAAATAGAAAACTCAATTCAAAAGTGTTAAACTCAGCTTAAAAAATTGACCTTGTGTTACATCCTGCTCATGTCAAGGGCTTAGTAAACACTCACACACACACACACACACACACATATGTATACATATACATATATATATACACAGTGTGTTAAAAAGTATTAAACTGATGCTGTATTTATTAAGGCAGGAATAAAAATTGAATAAAACCTTAATTTTCTTTAAAATAGTTCTCATTGCATTCAGCATACTTATTACCCTGGGTTTTCTATCATTCAAAGCACCTCTTTTGATGTTTGTAACTGCACTATCATATTTATTTCTATCTCTTCCATATCCACAAATTGGTTATCTTTGAGATTAATTTCCAATTTAGGAAACAAGAAAAACTTGCATAGAGCTGATTCTGGTGAATATGGGGAGTGTTGCACTTGCACAAACTGGTGTTTCAATGAAAATTTTATTCAAAAATATTGAAACTAGCAATATAATTTTTTGAAATAAGCATTGGCTTATCTAGACTTTGACTAGACATCTAGATATCATGAATTTATTCAGTGAGTTGCTCAGATGTGCATGAGTTTTCATTTGAAATTCAAAATAAAAGAAAATTTAGTCTTGGTACATTTTCATTTTACTTCATATATATATACATATATAAGTGTGTGTGTATGATTCATTTTGAAAATTTGAAGATGAGTCACTATCCTACCAAGTGTTATTTTGATTATTGATCTCATACTTTTTATTGTTACTTCAATATTTTAGACCAGCATTTATTATTGTCGTAAATAGAATTGGTGCCTCAAATTCAGATCCAAGATGAGGGTGTTTTTATTTCTCTTTATGCTGATGTCTATGGAAAAGACATGAATCCAATTCTTCCTCCCCAAGAAATGGGAAAATATCAGAGAAGACTGGGTTCTTTGGCCTTGGTAAGGCAACTAGTCCAAGAAAAAGAAAACTCTAAATTCACACCAGCTGTACTCTGCTTAAAATTGACCTTGGTCACATCTTGACCATGGAGAGAGGAACAAGTTATGCTGGACACTGCTGGAGATGCTGGGATAATCTCATAAGAATTATTTTCCTGTAGGTTCCTGGACATAGACACACCTAGGTTGGCCAACCACCAAAGACTTATATTCGTCAGCCTAATGTAGTCACTTGATGCCATCTAGAGAACCTATCATGAGTGATGAATGATAGGGAAGGATGGTGAGAGAGAGTCAAAGGAAATCAGCATGACTTGATGATATGTATATACTGAAGAAAACCAAAGAATAGATTGGTGAAAATTTTTGAATAACAAGAAAAAATCTGGATAGCTTATAGAAAAATATGTCTTTGATTCTAATTATTGCAGATTAAGTTACACAGCAAATCCAAACTCTATACTAATGACTGTTGAATGATAGTATGATTAGTTGTGATGAAAACCAAATGAAATTAAGATGAAAGAAATGATCAATAAATGGTTCATAATGCTTCATTTAATAAGAATTCAAGATACTAATACCACAATTGTAATAAAACGCCAATAAAATGGAAATGAAAGAAGTAGCTGTCAGAAATTAATTATTATTACCATGTAAGGTCAGTTTAGAAAATAATGAGATTGATTTTTTAACAATATGAGCAACATGTATCAATAAAAAAACACCCAAACTTGTAACATGACCAATTATCAATAAGAAAAAGAAATTTTTACATAAAAATTATTTATATTAGTTTGTTGAAACTGAACAGGTAATTTGTGTCAACAAGACTTATTTTATAAGGTTTTGTATTCTAAAGATATATTTTAAAGCTTTCTTCAAATATTCATTTTTTTTTCTGTGAATAAAAGAATTAAACCAATAGATTTCTTTGATCTACTGATACAATTCAAATTTTAGTGTCTTAAGAGATGCATGGAAGAGTATTCTACATATCAGTTTGTCTGTAGACAACGACACTGTTTCTTTTACATGAAAATAGTCAAAAGTTCTTGGAACACAAAGGAAAAGACAATGGGAAATTCTTGCACTCTTTTAATTTTTATGTAGATTCCTTCATAAGGAAATAAGAAAAGTGGAATAAAGTATTATTAAAAGATTCCTTTGACTATGGCATGTAATTATTCACATTATTTTAGACTATAATATCAATATCTTGGTTAAAATTAATAAATAAAATGGCATTTAGAGAAATAAAAATTCTAATAATTTTCACACTTCTTTGTTGATAGCATTACTATAGTTCAAACGTTCTTACTTCAAGGCTGCAGTCAAGTACTAAAGCCATTATGCGATGGGAACACTGCGATGACGTCTTTAGAAAATTTACTGTGGCTGTATTATTCTTAAAAGTTTGGATAAGTAAAAAAATGCTTACATTTAAAAAAATGTGAAAATATGAGATTAGGTTAAAAATTTGAAACAGTTTATTATTCTTTAATTAATTAATCTCCAGCCATGAATCAGCTGATCAATATTAACTTTAAACAAATGCAAACATCATTCTGTTCCTGTTTGCCTCTTAGAATTCACACTGAGCAGAGTAATCTTGGATTATTACACATGTGTTTGGTTAAATGTGTCAAGAAAATAGAACTCAAAATAAAATTCTTGGTTGACCTTCAAGGTAATGGAATAGAAATATTTAACATGTTAACACAGGCTTATCCATCTCAAAGCACAGGTTTTTTAGGAGGCACATCATCAGAGGGTTCATTGACAATGAAATTGATTGGTGGGGAATTAACATTGATCAATCTTATTACTTTGAAGACACTTTTGGGTTTTGGTCCAAGAGAATATTCCAAAGCTATCACAGCTCTTTCTTTACTGATCCTAGTTCTAATGAATATTTTCTGTACCCCAAAATCAAAACCCAGTTCCATGGTTACCATTTGAGAATAGTTGAGAATATGCAATAGGCTGTATTGAACTAATTGAAGACAGTGCCATTTGAAAACTTCCTGTGTTATTTTTGGCTGTGGGAACGATATTCCACCTAAGGAAACTAGAATGAAGGCAATAAATATTTTTAATTGATAACAAACATTTTGATATTATATTATTACTTGATGGTAGGGAGGATGTTTTGTTGAGTTCCCATTTACCAAGATCAAATATTAACATCAGTATATCCACAATGAACAAAGATTGAAAAAATAGATGGAAAGACAAGATAAGCTCATTTACATATTCATAAACATTTAATACATGTGTTGTATGCTCATAATCATAACAACACAACAATAAAGACGCGTGCAGGAATACTTCTTTAACAAAATATTTACCTCTCACTTTACTGCAAGAGTTCGAAAAGGGTTGTGTTGGGTTCCACTGTGAGAGGGAGTTGGAGATCGAACATAACTGCAATATTTTGACCCCCGCTCTTATGGTCGTCAACGTTGTGTCTTTTTCGTTCTCCTGATGCTCAACCAGAGGCCCTGGGGTCCACTCTGCTGGGTGCTGGCTTTCTTTACTGCATCTTATCAGCAACTTCTCTGGTCCCGAAACTCCATCGGGGTTCCCGAGGGCCCCCTTGGCTGGGTGTGGCTTTCCCTACCACATCTCCTCTCCAGCTGGAACTCGAACTCAACTCAACTGTCTTGACTTCTGTCTTGACTGAGCTATATAATAGATCAACGCCCACTCGATTGCCCACTCGATCTTTAAAATTGCATGTTTAATTGTCATCAAGCGTAAATAACTATCATGCAGTTCAGAGGTCACTCTCTTCCGGTGCGTCAGTCTATGAGAGTATCATGGGATTTTTTAGCTTGTCCCATTTTGTTAGCCAATTTCTGCCCATGCGATTTCCTCTCTTAACTGCCATTGGAATGTGTCACTTCCTTCTGGTGCATCACCTTGAATGGCATTTTGGGCCGGGTCAAAGGCCAAAATACAACACATGCATAATATACATACAAGAATTATCAAAAAAATAAACAAATATGTCCCAACAGATAAAATATGCACATATTGTTTTTATGAACAAGCAGTATATGAAAGGGGTACAAAGACAAAAAATGCATACTTGATGAAGTTGAACAGTACAATGATAATAGCCATGAAGAAGCAAGAGACAATATTTTTACAGATAAAAAAAAAAGCGGCAAAAAGAAAGTGAGACTGGTTTCTGTTCTGTGACAATCCATGAGCCCCCTACAGACATGCCCATTCATGAAAGGAAACATTTATTTTGAGAATGTGACACAAGATCTACTTTTAAGTAATATAAAGATTGTTTGAATTCAGAGCTTTCCTTCTCCTAGACTAGTTGCCTAATGAAGAGTAAAGAACCCAGGGCTGCTCAACCATTTACTCATTGTTGGGGGAGAACAGAGGATTTTTGTCTTTCGCAAACATATTAGTGCAAAGTGAACACAAGATGCCATTTCAGTTTCATTTTTTATAATAATTATTGCACGTTGATGTAGTTCAAAATGACTTTAAACATTATCTCAAACAGACCTATTTGATCAATAGATGGGTTGGTTGGTTGGTTGGGTTTTTATGGCATATCAACCTTTCTAGGTTATTTCATGAAAAATTTAAATTTATACATATAAACAGTTCTATTTCAAACAATTCAGTTTAGCATAAGTACACAGTTTAATTGTCAAAAATATTTCTACTGCAAGCTATTCAGTTCTAATTCAGATAATTCAGTTTAGCATAAGTACAAAGTTTAGTTCTATTTGAACCATTGATAGGACCCTATCAGATGCTACCACTCCGGGCCAGAGTGGACCTGGGAGCAATGGCAATGAAGGGGTGCTCCGCATTTCCCAAAACATCATCAGAGTGTTTAGTGTCATATTCAGTTTGGGGGTGGGAGTCTTACTTCTCTGCAGAGCAGCAGTCGGTGTATTCTACAGCCTCACCTGACTGGGCAACTATGGATGGGACTCTAGTGGGTATTACCATTCTGGTTCAGAGTGGAACTGGGAGTAATGGCAATGATTGGGTGACTCTAAACTCCCTTGTGTTCCAGAACTGGATTCTTTTGGTTTGGTTATGTTTCATAACATATCAACCCTTGATGGATATCTAATGTCAAATCCTGTTTATATATATATATATATATGAATTGTAAGCAAATTCTTTGTAAGTAACATTATTTTTAAATGAGTTAAAATACATTTGTTTGCACAGAGTTAAAAGGTTTAAAGTTTTGTTATTTAACATTTGTAATTCTATTTATCAAGTGCTCCCATCTAATCCAAAAAAATTATATAATGGTTTCAAGGAGCTAATAATAATAATAATAATAATAATCCTTAGTAAATGATCAAAACAGTTCTATCTGACCCATGTTTATGAGCCTAACTGGTTCTATCACTCCGATTCGGAGTGGACTTGGGAGTAATGGAAATGAAAAAGTATTCCACATTCCCTAAACTGTGGAACTAGAGCTTCAACATCAGATGCAGTTTAGTGTAATACCTTGGACAATTTAAGCTTTTGCAGACTTATTATCTGGAAACTTAAAAAAGTTAAAATCTTATCACTGGTACTATTGGTTATTCACTAAACAACAGATTATTGTATTCTCTCATAGTATAGTATTTGTTTAAAGGAATTTCATTTTACATACAGGCTTCATTTTTTAAATTAATCATTTTGTAGAATAGAATATTGGTGGCCAAAGGGTGTAGGTAAAATCCAAGGGACTTATGGCAGTTCAACAGCCTTGTCTGTATTCCTGCAAACATGCAGCTGGCTCTGCATTCATACAATCAGGAACAAGGGAGATAATTCCCTCTTATACCTACATGAATGTTATTGTTCTCATAAAATAACCCCAGATGGGTTGACATAGCATTAAGATTTATTTACAATCAGAACATGGATATGGGATAGGTTAAAGTTATGTTTATGTCTTATTTTTGACCTTCAACTAAAATGGTTAACAAATAAATCTTGAATGCATATTATCATTATTATTACGTATACATTTTAATTTCAAATTAAAATTGCTTTTCATAAATTTGACTGAAACCAAATGAAATGAGCTTATTTGGTATAAATTAGATTGGACTACATACATACACACACATATAAATGTATGTGAGTGTTTGTTTTCATAGAATATCACACCCATGTTAACCTATATATATATATATATATAGTAAATATATATTATAAAGGTGTACGATTGTCACGATCTCACTTGGTGGGTTTGTGGCAGACCAAATGCAGTATAACTTGGAGAGCTCAAAATCTGCAACAGACCAATTATATAATAGTAATAAATAGATATATTTTAGTTTTTATATATATTTAATACCATTTAGGCTTCCCTGCGACCACTGATTTCATGCTGTCTTATTACGATAATCATTAATCAGAGAAAGTATATATATATATATATATATATATATATATATATATAATAAAGCTAATAAAATTGCATGGTAATTAAAAACTTTCAAAAAATAGAATAATTTATGAATAAACATTAAATATTAAAATTCACAAAAAATCTTACTGTCTCTTTTTCAGTTTGGTTTGGTTACCTTATTTATAGGCATCTCAGCATTCATTGGTTATTTAACATCAAAGCCACCCTTTAGAAAGACATTAGTGATACAATTAAACTTATAACTTTGGGGATAAGGGACTTCATACCTTTCCCAAGTGTTTTAGATTGAAAGTGAAAGTAATAGTACAACTCCATTTGTACTATTACTACAATATCCAAGTCCTGCATGCTAGGCGGTATACCATGCAGACTCTATCTGCCTATGTTTGGATTGTCATTCAAGAAAGTTGAGAAATTAGAGAATTTTTGTAGGTTTATATAGAGATATATATATGCAAATTTCATTAAACATAATAGACATTTTATGTCTACATATTTTCTTCTGGATCCGTTCGAATTCCCGAATTACTTTTATCGTATTCTGGGGGAATTGATTTATGTATTGTCCATAGTTGCATGTATCCCTAGTACTTTCTGCCCAACTTTGGGCCATCATCAGGGGAGGATCTATTACAAAAGTGATGTAACTTTTGTTTTAGCATATTACTACTGTGTAAGGGCGTCTTTGCCGTTGAAGATTATGGCGTTTGCTTTTAAATGGAATTCTATAATTAGTGCCAGTTGCTAAAGACATTTAAGTACATTAGCACTGGTTTGAAAATTAATTCTATGAAGTGTTGTTTGCATGTTTCTAATATGTAGTGCTTCGAGAATCTGAATTTTTTGTTTATTATTTTGATGTTCTAATATTATTGTGTTGTCGGTGAGAATTTTCTGTAGTTGTGTTGTTGGGCATGAATGTTTTTTTAAATGAAACAGATTAGATCAAACTGAGCAACTCCAATATTTTGCTTCAGTTATATTTCATAGTATGATTAAGTAAAGTTGGCAACCGTAGTTGAGGGTGACCCAAAGGCTTCCTTTTCAATAACTACTACATCGAGGTGTAGGGGAGGGTGCTACTCCTTTCCATGGATTGCTCAGCTTAACCCTTGGTCCTTACCTTATAATGCTGAGTGTTAAGCAAGTTAACATAAGTATCCTTTTTTGAGTCTTTGGTAAGACTCAACCTGGAATTGAACCCAGGTCTCCCAGGCCATGAGCAAACACTTTAACCATTATGCCAATGTCTGGTATGAATAATGATTATAAATATATTAATCTTCTATAATAATGATAATATAAATGTGCCATGGGGTAATGGTAACTATTGTAAGAAATGGAGACAGGGATATAAGTTCAAAACCTGGATGGGGCTGTTTGTATTTGCCAGAGTGCTAATACTCTTGGGGAAAGGTATTCATCAAACTATTTTCCCTTCAGTTATGGGTAAATAGTAGGGCAGACTTAGTGATTTAGCTTTGGTTAGGCAACTGGTAGAGTGTTTGCTAATGGCCTGGAAGACCGGGGTTCAATCCCAGGTCAAGTCTTCCCCGCTATTGCTGTGTCAGTACTAATGTAATATTGTAACACTTGGACTCTAGCAAATTACAAGAAGAAAAAGCCAGGTGGAAACTACACTAAATGGTGCTGAAGTAAAATCAGGAATATTCTAGAATAATAATAAATTACTTTATTATAAAACAAGATTAATTTTAATTTAAAAGAATAAACAACAAAATAAGAAGATAGACACAAAACAGTTAATTTACTCAATATGGCTGCCATTTTTTTCAATTATTATATCAACACACCTTCAAAAAGATTTGCATGCCTTCAAAATAAATCCTTCAAACATTTTATTCCATTACTCCTCAATAGTAGTCTTAAGCAAACCAATATTTGGATGGGAAGTTGGATTTATTTTGTTTTCTAAAATGCCCCACATTGCGTGATCAAAAGGGTTATGGTCTGGGCTTTAATCTTGTTTAATTGATGTCCTAAAAATTTTCTCTAAGACTTTTAATTCATTAGCGTGCTTTCTTATTGACATTGTGGGTTCCTTCTTAATCACCATTGTGAGAGCAGTTAAAAAGCTTTCTTTTTATTTTTTGTTCAATCCACCACTCCTTCTTTTTCCTTAAAAAGCTCTTTTTCTATAAATAGAGTAGCCAAAGAAACTTTGGATAAGTTTTGGCATTAAGCAAATCAAAAATTCTTTATCGTTTTTTTTTTCTTGCTCACTCATATTGGGCTGAATTTTAATAAAAAAAGTGTTTGAATAATAGAACTAATCATGAAAATTTAGATATATCATGTTTTTTTCCAAAATTATACAAATCAGACTAAAAGAAATGTTATAAAAATTATTCCATATTTTCATTCCATACCCTGTAGGATGTTGGAAGCTGTTTTTAAAAATCCTGGTAGTAGCACCTAACAAAACTGTAACTGTTCAGTCACTTACCTTCTATGATGCAAACCATCCAAATAAGATGAACAAGACCTGCTAAAGAAGTTAGGTTAAACTCATAAGAGATGTTCTCCTATGGACTACTACACATGGACACACTACTGTTAGCTGACCTGCAAAAACCTACATTCATCAGCTCAGTGCAGATATTGGATAACGTGTAGAGGACCAGTCAAGAATGATGGCAGATAGGAATTGATTGCTAGAGGGAATTAGAGGAATCTGTGCAATCAGTTTGACTTGATGCTGATGATGATCTATCTATTTTGATCTCCACATTTTTTCTCAGTTTGTTCATATCAATCAATATCTATTCTAATTTCTCTGTTTCAACTTGTCCCTATCTATCTATCTATCTATCTATCTATCTATCTATCTATCTATCTATCCAAGGCTAGTTTTAAGGTGATTCAACAGATTGGTGGATATTGGGCAACTGGGCTTATGTAAAAGAAGTTTTTCAAAACTGCAGTTGATTAAAACATACCTATAGTCAATAATTTTACATGAAAGACAAAATAATCTGGCATAGTTAACTATTGAAAATGACATTATAAAAAACATTTACTTTCAAATGATTTTGTATGGGAGGGGACCCCACAAACAATTTTCTCATTGGGCACCTCACATCCTTGCACTGGTCTCTTATATATATATATATATATATATATATATATATATTTCATCATTAATACAGAAAAATTAATAATGGCCTCAAATTTTTTTTAGCTTAGGGCCTCAGCAGGTGAAAGTCTGACCCTGACAAGGCCAAATTAGGGCTAGCAAAAGAAGTGGAGTTAGTAAGTGTGTGTTACACTAATCTTTCTTGTGTAGAGGACTTGTTTAAAAAATCAGCTTTTGAAGTACCAGCTTTTTATTTGGGATGTGATCAACAGTTGTGGGGCCAATGTAACAATCTCAACCATGAGATAATCCTAAAAGCAGATTAACAATAGAAAATGACATTATACCAACCATTGACTTTGAAATGATTTTGTTGGATACAGAGCCTCACTAACAATTTTCTAATTGGGTCATACACTTCCTTTTTATTGGGTAGATAGCCTCACAAACAATTTTCTAATTGGGTCCCACACTTCATAGCACCCGCCCTCCATCTATCTATCAAATTTCAATCTGTCTATGGATCTGTCTTTCTCTTTTTCTGTGTGTATATATATATATATATATATATATATATATGTATACAAACAGATAGATAGATAAATAGATAGATAGATCCATTATTCATTGATAAATATGTATAGTGAAAATGGATGATAATATCTGTGTATGATGGGGGAGGTTCTATATGAATATATGTGTGTTTGCATGAATGCAAGGCTGAATATAGATATGGATATTTATTACTTTTTACTGTTCTTGTAGATAAAATTTGTCAGGCTCATTATATCAATAAAAATGTCCTCTTTACTTTCTCCTCCCATTTAAATCTTAGATCTTTACTGATTTGATTGTCTAATTCCACTGACAGACTCAAAACTTCTTATATTAATGCATGCTCCCTTGCAACTAGTGAAAGCTTAACCACCTGCAGAGGCCCCGACCTTCCATCTTCCACCTGCAGCTTAAAAAGTTTAGCATTAGCATTCAAAAGGGCAATTGCTGTCAAATCAACTCAAATAGCTTCATAATTTGTTTTGTAAAAGGGACAATTTTATAGCAGCAACATTAGGCAAAGGGCAATTGACAACTTTTTTCTTTTCTTTTGTTTTTAACAGTTTTTGTTGTTCTAGACTTTCAGCTGGTTGTGCAGTTCAGTAAACAATTTACTAAATGTTTCTTGATTGTTGGAGATAGAAGAATAATATGTATATGGAAATCTATGCAAGTATGAGGACATATTCATATTAGTATACAAATGCATCCATAGTTACACACACACACACACGCACGCACACGCACACACACTGACACACGCGCACAGACACACACACAGACACACACAGATACATAGTAATGTTTACAAAGTTTATTTATATAAATGTACATTATTGCAAATAAATAATATACACATTTAAATAGATATATCATATGCAAAAAGGTATGTATTTACCCGACCCCTCTGCCATGGGTAGGACACGGCATAAAGTCAATTTTTAAGAAGAGCAGAGCTGATTTGAATTTAGAGTTTTCCTTCTCTTAAACTGGTTAACTGACTAAAGCTAAGGAAACCAGTCAATTCTACTATTTACATATAACTGAAAGGAAAACTGTTGGATTCATGCCTTTCCCAAGGGTATTAGTATGACGTGAATCATAATTAGCCTCATCTCATGTTTGAGCTCAGGTTAGCGATTCTAAATCTATGATAATGAATGTTACACTTTGTGCATTCTGTAGATATATGTAAGTATAGACACACACTCACACAAATATGCAATAATGAACTTGACTATATATGTGTGTATGTATTCACACATACATGCACACACACACACACACACACACACACACACACACACAAAAAAAAAAAAACAAGGAAACATACACACTCATATACACGTATGCAATGATGATCTTGAATATATATATGTACACTCACACACACACACACACACACACATGCACACACACAGATGTGCACACATGCACATACACAGACATATATGTAATGATAATCTTGACTATATATGTATGTATACACATGAAAGTACACACACGCACACACACACACACACACGCACACGCACACGCACGCACATATATGCAGTGATGAACTTGACTATATATGCATATATACACACTGACACACTCACACTCATACGTACACATTATATACACACATATGCGATGAACTCTTGACTATATATATGTATGTATAGACATACACACACGTATGCACATATGCACAGACACATATGCGCATGCTCATATACGATGCTGATCTTGACTATATGTATATGTATATATTTTAAAAGAGGAAGGTCCACGAAGAGATTTGTATTTTTTGAATTTGTTTATTTTGTTCTGACATACGTGTTATGTATATGTATGTTTCCAGCTTGTTGGTTTCAAGGCCTTTTAAATGGGGTACTCAATGAGACTTGAACTCATTCTTGTTTCCAGTATCATCATCATCATCATATCGCGCTGGTAGCCCTGACCCTCTTTCGCCACTCTTCCCTATCGTTCATCGCCCTAGGTAGGTCTTCAGGACCTACCTAGGTCACATAGCTGCTGAATGTATGTTCGTGCTGGTCGTCCTGCTTTTGCACGGCCATGTGTGGGGGTCCATCAGAGTACATCTCTTATGAGTTCGTCCCTGCTTCACACGTATATATGTGATAATGAACTTGGCTATATATATATATAAATATATGGACGGACACACACACACACACACACACACACACACACACTCAAGCACATATACACACATAAAAACACACATATATGCAATGATGATCTTGGCTATATATGTATACACTCACATGCACACACACACACACACACATACATGTGCAATGATGAACATGAGATCATATGTTTGTATATACGTGCACAAGTACATACCCAAACAGACACATATATGATGATGAAATTGACTATATATGAACACGTATGCATACACATATATGCAATGATGAACTTGACCATATATGTATGTATATCATATTTACCCAACCCTTCCGCTCGGGCAGGATATGACACGAGGTAATTTTTTTTAAGTGGAGTTTAACAGGTTTGAATTCAGAGTTTTCCTTCTCCTAGACTAGTTGCCTCACCAAGGCTGAAGAACCTAGTCTGCCCTACTATTTACCCATAGCTGGAGGGAGAATATTTGGATTCATACCTTTCCCAAGGGTATTAGTGCTATGTGAAATGCATTCAGTCTAGTCCAGGATTTGAAGTCGTGTCACCGTGTCAATTTCCCATGACCCTATTTACTAACCCCTCCGCTCGGGCAGGATATGACACAAGGTCAATTTTTAAGCGGAGTTTAACAGGTTTGAATTCAGAGTTTTCCTTCTCCTAGACTAGTTGCCTCACCAAGGCTGAAGAACCTAGTCTGCCCTACTATTTACCCATAGCTGGAGGGAGAATATTTGGATTCATACCTTTCCCAAGGGTGTTAGTGCTATGTGAAATGCAATCAGTCAGGTCCAGGATTTGAACTCCTGTCGCCGTGTCCACATCCTGTGACGATAACCATTACACCACGGGCACCTCCATGTCAATTTCCCATGGCGATAACCATTACACCACGTATATGTATATACATGTACAAGCACACACACACACACACACACATGGGATGATGAATTTGACTATATATGTATATATACACATGCACACACACACACACACACACACACACACACACATGTGATGATGAACATGACTATATAAATATGTATATGCATACACACACATGCACAAGTGCACATATATATATATACATATAAGTAATGTTAGCAACCGCAGTCGAGAGTGATCCGAAGGCTCCCTTTTCGATAGCTAGTACATGAAGGTGTTAGGGAGGGCACTACTCCTTTCCCTGGATTGCTCCACTTTACCCTTGATCTGTACCTTATAATGCAGAGTGTTAAGCCAGGAGGCATCAAGTACCATTTTTTGAGTGTTTGGTATGACTCAACCAGGGATTGAACCCAGGTGTCCTGGGCCATTGGTGAACACTATACACATACACACACATATACACATATGCGATGATGAACTTGCCAATA
>OY757914.1:79943110-79980610 GCA_963585895.1 Sepioteuthis lessoniana
GAGGAGGCTCTGTTAAGGTGTGAGGGACTTTTGCCATTTGCAAAGTCAAGGATTTGCTCCAAGTGATGGGCAAATTCAATCAGACCAGTTATCACAGCATACTGCAGCATCACGCAAACTCATGTGGACTGTGGGTCAAGTATTTGTACTCATGTAAGATAATAACTCAAAGCATACAAGTAAACTCTACAAGAGGTACATTAAAAGCGAAGAAGAACAGCACATCCTTCAACTGATGTCTTTGCTGGTGCAGTCTGTGGGCTTAAATTCCATTGAACTGGTGTAGGATGAACTTGACCGAAAAGTCAGAGCTAAACAACCCATAAATATGGAGGTGCCTGTGGTGTAATGGTTATCGTCGCAGGAATTGGACACGGCGACACGACTTCAAATCCTGGACTGATTGCATTTCACATAGCACTAATACCCTTGGGAAAGGTATGAATCCAATTATTCTCCCTCCAGCTATGGGTAAATAGTAGGGCAGACTAGGTTCTTCAGCCTTGGTTAGGCAACTAGTCTAGGAGAAGGAAAACTCTGAATTCAAACCTGTTAAACTCCGCTTAAAAAATTGACCTTGTGTCATATCCTGCCCGAGCGGAGGGGTTGGGTAGATATGATAAATACGGCTCACCTCTGGCAACTCTTGCAGGAAAGCTGAGCAGAACTATCTTCAATCTACCTCCAGTCTTTGGTGGAAAGAATGCCGATAGTCTGTTAAGCAGTAATAGCTGCCAATGGAGGTCATTCTGTAAAACCAAATGTTTAAGAAATTTTTTCTGTGTTTTTTTGGTTTAATCTGTATTTAATGTGGTTCAGGAAGACTTTTATTTAGTATGATAAATAAAAGCATTGTGGTACTTAACTTGTTTCCTTATAAAAAACACTTTTTGGATGAGAAATATAAATTTTTCATACCGTCAAATACTTTTAATTGGTAGTGTATATTTGGGTGTATCAAAAATATTTTCCTTTTTTACACACACACAGAGTCACATATACATAAATATGATTATGATTATGAACAAAATTAAATGCTAAAAGGGTTTTTAATCAGTAAAAAACTTTACAGTGTAGAACAAATATAAAAAATAAGATGTAAAACTGAATAAAAAGCAATGACTTGGAGTTTCATGCATTCAGTACTCAGTGGTGCAAGTATTCAACATGTCTAACTTTTTCCTAAAAGCCAATCAGTGACAAAATACTGAATGACCCTTGTGTTCTGATAAAACAAAGATTTTAATAAGTCAACAGTGTAAATCTTAAAATGTGTAAATCTGAGTTTTTTTTATGTAAGATTAAATTAAAATGGATTATTTTTACTGTAGAATTAGATTAAAATGAATAATTTTTAATGTAGAATTAAATTGAAATTAATAATTTTTAATGTAGAAATAAAATTTTAAAGCTCACTGAAGAAAACTACTCTTGGAATTAATCTACTCTCAAGACACACTGCAAGCATTTTAGTAGATCACCAAAGTTAAGCAGTGATGTACCCGTTTATTACTTAGATTGGTGACCTTTTAAGCAACAGTAGGTACTGTAAGCAACCTGAGGCCTATGTGCAATATCTAGGCCAAAGTTTAGTAAATAACGACTGTCAAGTCAGGTTAAAAGCGACCAATTTCTATCAGATCACTGAAGTTTAACAGTGTAGTTCCTGTTCAGTACTTAAATGGGTGACCACTTAAGTAACAGCAGGTATTATAAGCAATTCGAGGCCTGTGTGCTATATCAAAGCTCTCACTGATCCCATAAAAGTTCATTTCATGAACATATCTAAAGACTATGATTCCACCATGTGATTAATATTATATATATTACACTGTTTCAATGTATTTTCTTTTTTTCTACACAACTTTTCTAAAGTTATTATTTGTTAAAATTTCCAAAATTTCCAATTAGATAAGCCTATGTAATCAACAAAATCATATGTAGGGGTTAGGAAACAAATATTAGGGTGTATCAAAAATGTGTCCATTTTTTTATTCAGATCTTTACTTCATTGTTTGTTTCCAATATTTCCCAAGGAAATATCTATACATCCTTTATTATTCTTGCTATTTAACTCTTTATAAGTTTTTCATGCCAATTGTGACTCAGATTTCATAAAAGTCTGTGTTACAGCAAGTCTTTTCAGCTCTCCAAGACTCTTTTCAATATTCTGACCAATTTCAGTTATGAGAATTAATTTTTATTTATTGCTGACTTTTTGTCCTCATCTTGGTAGTTTTTTGTGTTGTTTCTTCTTTCACTACATTTCGGCCAAATTTCACTGATTTACTGCGACCTCGGATAGGAATGCTGAGTCTTGTAACCGTATCCCCAGTAATTACTGCCTTCCATAGTTGTTGTCTATCGCACCACGTTTTTGACCAAGTAAACCTCTGGCCGGCTTGGGTAGGATTTGAAACCGCTATCTTCTGACAATGCTCACCTGGAACTGTAGAGACTCAACGCCTCTATCCGCTGCACCACGGGCCCCAAAGGGCAATCAAGGATGGATTTTTTGGTCTTATAAATCCTTATCTGGTCTTCCATAGTCGGGTCCGTACCGAATTTTTGTAGTTGTCTTTAATTGGAATCATTTTTGATTCCAATTAAAAACCGGGTAAAGGTCCGGGTAATTATCAAGTCTTTTGCTTCCTTTAATATTATTCTGTAATTTGATTTTTTCAGTTGATTCATTTTTTCCTCCTTGTTCACTTTAACTAGATCTGGTCTTTTGGCTTGGAATGGATCATATGATCGTACAAAGTTGTAATCTTATCATGCGAGTTTTTGACACCAGACTTAACTGGTGATTTTTCAATGAAGTCTGAGCAACAGCAAGTCTCATCCTATTTACCCAACCCCTCCACTTGGGCAGGATATGACACAAGGTCAATTTTTAAGCGGAGTTTAACAGGTTTGAATTCAGAGTTTTCATTCTCCTAGACTAATTGCCTAACCAAGGCTGAAGAAATCAGTCTGCCCTACTATTTACCCATAGCTGGAGGGAGAATAATTGGATTCATACCTTTCCCAAGGGTATTAGTGCTATGTGAAATGCAATCAGTCCAGGATTTGAACTTGTGTCACCGTGTTCATTTCCTATGACGATAGCCATTACAGCAAGTCTCATCAGGTTTCCAGGACTCTCTTCAGAATATTCTTGCAGATTCTAACTGCGCTGTGATCTGGGTAATCTTGAGTCTTTCTCTGAGTTCCAGTTTCTGCAGTTTCTTTTTCAGATTTCTGGGGCCCCAACTACAATTAATATCTCCATCACCTTCATGTTTTTTAGCTCTCTGGCAAAATCCTGGTATCTTTTTGTTTTCTTTTATTTCCCTCTATGGTTGACTAAAATGGCAAAAATCGTCTTGGCAAGTTCTCTTCTTATTTATTAATACTAGATCTCCAAATCACTGATTATTATGGTTATAGTAATAAATAATCACAGCAGGAAATAGACAAAATGGGAAAAAAATTGCTGCTATGTTTATATGCATGTATGATTACTTAAAAAAGATCAATTCTCCTCAACAGTCTTACTTGTATGTCTTGCAAATGGCTCTGCAATAATTAGCATTGATAATGAAACTCTTCCTTATCCAGATTATTCACCAGCCATCTCACTAACAAGCCATCTCCTCTTAAAACATCTGGACACCTTCCTGCAATGTAACATCTTCACTTAACCAAAGTTCAATCTAAGACATCTTTGAAGAATTCATTTGTTCCAGAACTTTACAATTTTACACTTCCGTTTAAAAGCTATTATATGGTTTCAAGTAACTATTCCTATTTGATGATCATAATCATCTGTTTGCACTCAGCTTCAAGTATTCCTATCTAATACTAGTAATTTTCTGATAGTTTTATTTGATTCATCATAACAGATCCTACCACTTTAAATCAGAGTTGGCAATGAAGGGGTGACTCTAGTCTCCTCAGAGCTCCAGAATTAGACTTTCACCACCATTTAGCAGTTTAACTTCATTGCCAGGAGACCATACACTGAGATCATGAATTTGTCTGATAAATAAATAAAATAAAAAGTCTATTTAAGTTATAATTGGTTACCATCTACAAGTACTGGACCATTTATCTTGCTTCTAGAAGTCCAGAAATCCAGAAAATCCAGAAAATTGTCTGTTTTGAATTAATGCATACATTCTGACATACATTCAATTAAGACATTTTATTCTAAGCTGAAATATACTGCTTTTAATTTAATTTTATGGATGTGCTCATGGTGTAAGGTTTATTGTCATAGGAAATGGACACCCAAGTTCAAATCCTGTATCATGCTGTTTGCATTTCACACTGCGGTAATACCTTTGGAAAAGGTATAAACCCAACTATTCTCCTTCCAGCTATGGATAAGTAGCTGGGCAGACTGAGTTCTTTAGCCTTGGTTAGGCAACCAATCTAAAATACTGACCTTGTATTATATTCTAGCTACATGGAGGGATTGGTAATTACATACTGCGTTAGATTTAATAGTTAAAACATACAATTTTTTTTGCTTCAACTTGATAATGATAATTCAAAAAGCTAATCATTAAATACTTATTTGGAACTCTTATCTGAGAGTTTGTAATAACCAACTTATTATTATTATTTAAGTAAGTAAAGTAGGCAACCATAGTCAAGGGCAATCCAAAGGCTTCTTTTTCAAATGCTACTACACCAAGGTGTAGAGGAGGGTGTTACTCATATTTACCAACCCCTCCGCTCGGGCTGGATATGACACAAGGTCAATTTTTAAGCGAAGTTTAACAGGTTTGAATTCAGAGTTTTCCTTCTCCTAGACTAGTTGCCTAACCAAGGCTGAAGAACTTAGTCTGCCCTACTATTTACCCATAGCTGGAGGGAGAATAATTGGATTCATACCTTTCCCAAGGGTATTAGTGCTATGTGAAATGCAATCAGTCTCATCCAGGATTTGAAGTCGTGTCACTGTGTCCATTTCCTATGATGATAACCATTACACCATGGGCACCTCCATTAGAGGAGGGTGTTACTCCTTTCCCTGGATTACTCCACTTTACTTTTGACATCATATAATACTGAGCATTAAGCAAGGAGGAATCAAGTACCATTTTTTGAGTCTTAGGTATGACTTAACTTGGGATTGAACCTTGGTCTCCTGAGCCATTAGCGAACACTCTACCTACCAGACCAAATTATTAAATAATAATTATATAATTGTTATATTATCAAGTCAAAGCAGTCTGAAAAGGTCATTCATAAGTCTCTATGAATGAATGAAAATTATTATTATAACATAAGCATCTAAAAGTGTAAGTTGATGATTTAATCAATGAATTTTGTAATTTCTTCCTGAAATCTACCTTAAGTTCAAACACTCAATTTGAATGTGTGCACTGAAAATAAAGAAGAAAAAGATCATTAGTGGCTGTGAATTAAGTCAAGAGTTACTGAGGGGACAGGACTATTATATTGGGTATCACAAAATCACCAAGAGATTAAAAAAATTGGAATACATTTAGTTCTTTTTTTTATGAGTTTCTAATTTTTCTTTTTAGAATATGCATTTTTCTTAACTGAAGCAAATTTATTTCTATTGTATATTTTTTTCTATGCTACAAAAAATTGAATTACCAAGAAAAATGTATGTTCTTTTATCTTTAACTATTTAAGTGATTTTTTAAACTCTCTTGTAGATGCAATGTAAATGAAATGTTAATGATTTTTATTATAGAGAAGCATAACAAATAATTTTTTATAGAATGAGATGTAATTTTCGTAGTTCTATTTAAAAAAAAAACTATAAAAAAATCAAACAAACAGGTCTTTAACATAACGTAATGGATAGGAATAGTGAATTGACACTCATTCATCTTGATGAAGTCTAGATGATTAGACAGTAGTCTTTATGTCAAGATTTGCTGCAAGCCATACTGAACAATTACCCAGAGATTAAAAAAATTAGAATACATTTTGATTTTTTTTTTATGAATTTCTAATCAGTCCTGAAGCCAACACCCTACAAAACAGCAACTGTATGGCTACCTACCAACCATCTCAAAAACTATCCGAATTAGACAAACCAAACATGCGGGACACTGCTGGAGAAGTAATGATGAACTCATGAGCGATGTACTCCAGTGGACCCCTGCACATGGATGAGCAAAGGTTGGATGACCAGCTAGAACCTATGTACAACAGCTCTGTGCCAATACAGGATGTAACCTAGAAGATCCCTGGCTGGAGAGAGAGGGTCAGGGAGATCTGTGCTAGTAGTGTGACATGTTGATAATTACGTATATTGCTCAACTGTACACATGTCTTCATTTAAATCTAGTCTCAATACTTTTTGATCAGATATATAGTAGTATGCTGCACGGTGGAAAGAGATTTGTTTTCTTATGGATACTAATGGTCTGTGTTCAAGCTCAAGTAAAAGCCTGAATTTCAAATGCTGATTTTCAAAGAAGTATGATCAAGTCAACTTAGAAGCTTAGACCCTGTGTTAGATTAGATTAAGCTTAATATCAATAATATGAATATATGAGGTCAGCTTGTTGGCTGCAATCATTGTGGATTTCTTACCAGTGCCAGTCATCAATGTTTGAAATGAATTTTCAATTTAAGAATTTAAAAAAACACATATAGTCATTGGTCTGGTGAAACAAGAGAGTGCTGCACTTGGACAATCTTGTGTTTCACCAAAAACTGCTGTTCAAAAGTAATTGAGATAGGTTTTTTTTTTTCAAATTTGTTCTGATTTGTTTAGAAATCTTGAGGGCAGTCTGTACATCTTGACATCACTACTTTATCTATCTATCTATCTATCTATCTATCTATCTATCTATCTCTCTATCTATCTATCTATCTGTTTCAATCTTTTTATCTGCTGATACATCTTGACATCACTATTTTATCTATCTATTTCTCTATCTATCAATTTCAGTCTTTTTTTCTGTTGATACATCTTGACATCACTACTCTATCTATCTATCTATCTATCTATCTATCTATCTATCTATTTTAGTCTTTTTATCTGTTGATACATCTTGACATCACTAATCTATCTATCTATCTATCTATCTATCTATTTCAGTCTTTTTATCTGTTGATACATCTTGACATCATCACTTAATTCTGTAAGTTGCTCAGTTGTGTATATGTCATTATTTAAATTCTAAATTTTAAATCAAAAAATTCAGAAATTTAAAAATTCAGAAATTTAAAAATTCAGTCTTCATCATTTTTGCTCATACCTTATATATATTTCCTACACAAAATATAACAAGCTTTAAATGATTGAGGTAGTATAAAAGTTTACTGGGGTTTGTTATAATTGTATTGAAATTTGTGTAAGTTAGATTTAACACTATTTTGTTATTGAAAGTTTTTTCAACTGGTTTTTCCTCCCCTCAAAACAAGAGTGAAAATGATTAAGTAGAATGAATATCAACCAATCTTGCCAAGTCAAACATAGTATTAATGTTTAATGACAACAACTGATAATATTTACCCTAAAATATCAATATAATCAATATAGATGTCTTTTCAAAGATGCTGGGTTGTGTGCTGTTCATCATGAGGTTAATTCATTAGTCTTTGATGACCTTTCTCGGGTTCAAGCCTGCAAGTTAAAATAATCATTCAAACTACAGTAGCAGAGTTACAAAGGTTGCAAAATTGATTATATTCATTTGGTAAAAATATCATTATAAGGAAGACATTTAAAAAGAGATGATTCTTAAGTATGTCTCATTGTAGGTAAAAAAAAAGAAAGTCAATAATTTTGAGAACAGAATGAAAATCATGATAATGGCAGGAAAAAGGATAAAGGAATTTCTAATTAAAATAATAGTCTACTTGTATATACAAGAGTGAGTCAAAAGTTTTGCAATATTTTGTAATTTGAGACACAATTCAGCAGCTGAAGATGTTTTTGCAGAAGTAGTGAAGGTGATGAACCACTCGGGACTGGGAGATGCTGAACTTGCCTCATACTCGCTGAGAATTAATCTCTGCCTCTTTAGCTTTGAGTACAGTCTCAGAATCCAACATGACCTTGCCCGATCATGAGGGTTCTGCAAACTTGGTGAGATTTTTTAAACTATCTGGTTACTGTGCTCTGATCAACTGTGCCTTCACCTTTAGCTCAACAAGCATTTTTGGTTGCTTCCATAAGATTATAGCCCAGTTTGAGCTCATAAAGCATAAATTCCCAAATAAGAAAATGTTGCACATCCATCTGTACAGCTTTCAAATCACTCACAGAGGGAAGCAATGCATGTGTCAATGCACCAAATATCATGATACTATCAACCATAATGGGTACCTTCCACAGCTTGAACTGCTTTGGTCATGTGATATACATGCTGCACAGGTTAGCCTTTAGCTACCGCTTTGCTATCTGCGTAGCGCTAAGATAATGCCAATCTTAGCCACGGCCTCCTGGCCTGTTTGCTCAAAAGTGAAGAGCTTTGGCACGAAACAACCTTAGCTACTGTCCCGATACGTCTGTACAGCTTTGGCGCGGCAAAGCCATAGCTACCGTCCCAACTCGTCCGCACAGCTTTGGCACGGCAAAGCCATAGCTACCGTCAACGATACGTCCGCACAGCTTTGTCACGGCAAAGCCATAGCTACCGTCAAGGATACGCCCGCTCAGCTAAGGGCACGATAAAGCCCTAGCTTCCCCGATTAACTCGCTCAACTTCGTATGTGCTAAGGCTTGGCAAACCTTAGCCACGGTTCCCCCGTCCGTTCTCTTGTTCCGTAGAACTAAGACACGGTCCAGTCTTAGTCACCAGCTCGCTCGACTCTACACGACCAAGCTGCCAACACCGACTTTGATCGCGACGCTCCAGCAATGCAGCACCCAGTCTACGTACGACTCGCTGTTACGGACTGCCCTAGCATTGCAACATCTGGCCCACGTACGACTCGCTATACGGGCTAGCAACCAGATAGCCCCCCCCACGGTTAAACCCAACGTACTGTCAAAACCGGGATATCGGTTTACCAACCGTGACTGACACCAGCTTCCCGCAATGATCGTCCAGCTGCATCCTACGACTCAACGGACCTCAGCTTCCCGCTACGATCGTCCAGCTGCATTCTACGATTCAACCGACACCAGCTACCCGCAACGATCGTCCAGCTGCATTCAACGACTCAACCGACAGCTACTCGCATCAAACATCTAGCTGTATCTCCACGACTCGACCTACGCCAGCTACCCGCATCAAACATCCAGCTGCGCACATCTACGACTCGACCATACCAGCTGTCGATATCACCCATCTAGCTGAAGACCAAAATACAACAGCCATGGACTTTACACACACGTTTGTAAATCTGACTCTAAATTGTCACTTTTATCATATTTGTTACCTCGCCTTTGTTTCCTTCATCGTCTTTGGCTGTTATTACTCGCACGCTTTAACTTAAAACATTTGCAGGGTCGACTTTCTTATCGGCTCCGCAACAACCTTATTTTTTTCTTGTTTGGTCAATCAAGGTTATTGGGTAGCGGCCGTTTGCTTTTGTTATACTCACGGTGAAAGAAGCGTGAGAAGGTCCCATCCATGTTTCGAGGTCTGAAGGAAGAACTAAAGTTATTTGCTGTGTTGTTGCTTAACTTCGTTTTATTAATTTTACTACACTTCTGTAAATAAGCAATAAAGAAAGAAATATAAGTTCACTACACTTTATGTACGTGTTTATTGTGTTGTTTAGTGTTCTCACGGTTTATTAAAATATCGTCCAGGAAGCCCACCGCAAAATCAAGTCCGCTAAGCATGGTATCCATGATTTGCTGGAAGATCGCTACAGCGACTTTTACCCCGAAAGACAATCTCTCGAATTTATACATACCCCTGAGAAGTAATTGTCTGGAGTTCCGAACATTTTCCATCTACTGGAATTTGCAAGTATACATCGCTCAAGTCGATTCTTGAGAAAATATTTCCGCTACTAAGTTTTGAAAAAAATCTCATCCAGGTTCGGAAGAAGATAATGGTAACTTTTTAACGCATCAATAAGTCCGCGCAGACACGAATTTCTTTTGTTTTCTTCTTCACGTAGATTACTGGGGAG
The DNA here is from genome assembly GCA_963585895.1 of Sepioteuthis lessoniana. Taxonomy (NCBI): domain Eukaryota; kingdom Metazoa; phylum Mollusca; class Cephalopoda; order Myopsida; family Loliginidae; genus Sepioteuthis; species Sepioteuthis lessoniana. The sequence continues at coordinate 79,953,185 of OY757914.1, forward strand.
CACCGTTTGCAATATGCAACTTTCGAGCGTGCCCCCATACTTTCAAGTTTATCCAATTCATCGTTGATTTGACCCAATGAAGCAAAGAGGACATTTCTTTTTCTTTTGAAGACTGGAGTAACATTTTCTTGTAGTTCTAATTTAGCGAACATTTTGGTACATCTTCCCAGACCCCCAGAGAAAATTTCAAGGAGTTTTGCCTTTAGCTCAATTTTTAAAATATCTGTCTCATTGGTAAGACTTTCAAATTTTTTACTGAACATGTTTATTAGCGTTACGTAGAGCTTGAGTTTTTACATCCAATCAGTTCCAATTAGATTGTTTGTGTTTCTCATCACAAAAATTTTTAGTTTGAGTTTTTCCGTTGAGCATGAAATTTGAAATTATTTCACCTTTAAACTTTATTTTTTGTCCTGTTACGCTTCTTGCAACTTTGTTTGTCCTAGACATTGTAAGATCACCTAATTTTTTCCTAGTGTGTACATAAATAATTGATAGATCCGAACCCGAGTCCAATTGTAGTCTTATACTTTTATTCAGAATCTTGATCAGCTCATATTTCCTGAAATTTAGGCTTTCTGACTCATCAGTCTCACTGACCTGAACAAATTTATTATTTTTCTTTCTTATTTTTAGTTTGCAGTGCATGCTTTTTTGGCCTACCTTTTTTTTTTACAATTGAGACATTTTTTGTTCTATAAAGGCAATCCTTATACCTATGAAGATCTCTAAAAGCGTAACACGGATTAGGGGTCACAATTCTTTTTTTGTTTGTTTCTCGTGGCATATATCTTTTTTAATCTGTGACACGCTACTCACTTCAATGTTCTTGGAGTCTTGGCATACATTAACGAATTTTTCAGTCTTCTGCGATTTGTAGAAGGGCCAGATTTGGTTCATTTTCCAGTTTATTTAGAACCCTTCTTCGAATGTCTGCATTTTGATTTGAGACTATTCCTTGACAAAAAAATTAAACACTTAAAATTGTTAGGACTTAATTCAGCAAGTTTAAATCATAACAGTGCTTGTTGAAAACGCTTGCGAATGTTGAATAATCTTCGTCGTTTTTTTCTTATCAAATTCATACACTTCCATCTTTTATGGTATAGGAAAGTCTTGAGATTGAACCGTTTAGAGAGTAATTTAACAGCTTCACTGAATATCAAATCACTAGTTTTTTTTCGGTAAAATTTCGTCTACTCCTCCCTTCCTAATTTACTAAGAAGAAAGCGAACCTTCTTAAAGTCATTCCAGTTTGCACAGTCCGTATGGTACAAACCTTCGTATTGTCTAAAATACAGGGTGGAACGATAAAATTGTCGTCCCAAAGAAAACACTACTGCTTTATTTTAAAATTTTTAATGAAAAAATCAATTCAGGTAACTTGATTATGTAGTAGAGCTGACATCTATTCAATGTACCCGCCTTCAGCCTCAATTCCCGCCACGATACGGAGCCTTTTCCACAAGCGCCGGCGGGAGCTCGGCGAATACTAGGCAGATAGCGGCGATCAGGCTGGCTTTGGTATTGTGGGAGGTCATGTGGGTGATGTTCTCGACGTATGACCAAACGAAGTAGTCCAGCGGGTTCAGGTCGGGGGAGAGGATGGGCCAGTGAGAGAAGGGTACAAAGTCGTTGCACTCCTTCTGAGGCCAACCCTGGGTCTCTTTGGACTTGTGGGCCGGCGTCGAGTCCTGCTGCCACACCCAGGGTCTACCACCGGCCACCTGATTGTACCAGGGGATCGCCACACTCTTCAGCACATCCTGGTACACTTTGGTATTGACTTTCAAGTCAACTTCGAAGATGTGAGGTGGCATGATGTAGCGCTCACTTGAAACCCCACCAAAGACCATAACTGTAAAGTCTTTATATCTGAGGTAATGGATACTTGCTAGGTATGGACTATTACCAAGATGAATCGATAAGATGGATGATGATTAAAGACAGAGGGAAAACGAACATCTGCTGCTATGCCTGGTATATTCCTTTATTGACCAAATCCCCCGGATGTAGTTGGGGCCGTAACCCCTGTGGCATCAGAGGTTATTTCCCTTTTGTTAGTTAGGATATTACAATAACCGTAGCCGGAAACTTTGTTTTCATCACCCTGGGTACGTCCTTGTTATTCGTGGCAACCCAGATTTGCATTTTGAGGGTGCTGGCAATGGTCCTGTTGTCATAACTTGGATCGGTAGAGAACCTTAGTTGTACAGCGGCGCATCTCCGATCTCGCTCGTTGAACATTGTGTCGCTTTCAGACATGATAAAAGGCTCCTATCGCTCTTGGGATTTGTACACAACTGGCTAACTAGTTGATGGTCTGCAACAAAAAAAGAAAATTGGTTTTCAATAAACGGAAATAGAATCATGTCGTCTTTTCTAGGGCGACAATTTTATCGTTCCACCCTGTACGACAAAAAGGTTTTGTTTCTTCAGGGGCATAAACGAAATTATTAATGGCATTCCATATGGCATCTTGGGAAAAAGAATGTTCACTTACCACATTTTGTCCCCTCCAACAGAATTGTTTGTTTCTTTTGAGTTCGTAGAAATATCTCTCAGAATTTCCTTTGTCTCAAATTAGTCTGCCTTTAAATTTCTAACTGTAATTCTTTAGTTCTTTTTTGAAAGGCAAGTTGTTGCTCTTGTTGAAATTTATCTATTTTAAGCATTGTCGCTTTGAAATCCTCCATTTTTGATTTTTTTAAAAGAATAACCCTTCTCAATTTAAGTGTTTTTTCTTTCGTTCATTAATCTGAATTACTATGTTGGACATTTTTTTTATCGAACAGTAATTCGAGTAACTGTTTCCAGTTAGATTTTTTTTTCTCTTTTTCTTTCTTCACGTGAAGTAATAAACATGAACAAACTGAATTACGATGTCGTTTTTAGAACAACGAAAGTTAAATCCACGTAATCCTTTGAACTTTTATCTTTTATCAAGGTTTTGCCGTTATCTATTCGAATTCCTTGTTGGTTTAGACGAATAATTTCATTTTCTGTAGGTCGTTTTATGCGTCCAACGTTTTACGGAATGTTGTTTTGAGAACAGAGTACGTATTCAAAAAAATCAAATTCTTGAATCTCTTCGCCGTCCAGTTGTCATGTTGGCGTAAATTTTCTCGTTGAAATAATTATTCAATTCCTTCGCGTGAAATTCTTTTTGAATCTTCAGTCATCAAATCCATGTCCGGGGTGGGGAGCAATTGTTAGTTGGCACTTGAATATTTTTCAAATCCTCAACTTGCTTTTTTTTTTATATCGATTCCTCGAAAACCGTGAAGCCAAGTTGTTATGCTCTTAGAAAAGGGTATTAAATGAATGAGAGAAACATGTGTTAAGAGAGAAAAATAAATGTCATGTATTTCAGCAAAACAAGTTATACAATATCGCAAGTGTAGCTATTTGCTATCAACTCCCTGAGTGGATTACAGTCAAATGTTTATTGGAAGAGTCAATTTTGTGTTGAAAATAAGGAATGATGTCACAGTATTAAGTATTCTGTTTAAATATCAGAACACTTCTATTTCAAACAATTCAGTTTAGCATAAGTACAGTTTTTTGTTTAACACAGTTTAAATGTAAAAACAATTCTATTTCAAACAGTTCAGTTAAACATAAGTTCACAGTTTAGTTCTATTTGATCCATAGATAGGAGCCTATCAGGTGCTACCATTCCAAGACAAAGTGGCCCCTGGAGCGATGGCAATAAAGGGGTACTCCGCATTCCCCAAAGGTCCAGAAATACTGGGGCCTCACCATCAAATTTCTTAATGTCATTTTACCAGGACAATCGTCGGAGGAGTCTTATTTCTCAGTAGAGATGCAGTCAGTGTATTCTATCGCCACAGCCAATTGACATAGATAGATATTGCTATTAGCAAGAAATGGAAAGCAAGCTTGAACTTTCTAGATTTTTAGAGAGATATCTAAAATAGTGCTCATTATTTCAAAAACAAGCGAGAATTGAATTAAAACCTAAAAGTATAAAATTTTCTGATTGTTTTGAAGCTATTGGTAAATGTTTCATTGGCTATGAACCACAATTTTTAAATGGAAAAAAAAATGAAGATCAGTCTACTTCTATGGTATTTAATGAAGAATGAGAACAGAAATGAAAAGAGAAAAATATATATGTAACAACACCCAGGTCAAAGGTTCACCAATTAAAATAATAGATCAAAACAATTATTCTGAAGGCAAATGGCTCAGTAAATAATTACTTTGGTGTCTGCACTTTTGATTTTTTTACTTACTGGTTTACTAATATCAGAAAATTTTAAAATGCATACATACATATGTACATATGTACATGCATAAGTGTTTGTGTGTGTAATCTGAAAATTTCTAACCTAAACTATTAATGTACAGCAGTTTAAAAATAAGCGCACTTTTTAAAAATATATTTATAATAAATTTTGGCAAATTTATGCTTTAACCATCTTTCAATTCATTGTATCTCCAAGAAGTTCCACTCCTTCAAACCTCATTACCTGAGTCAATCATATGATACTTTTTCAAAAACGAATGCTGATTGAATAATTGAATATTTATATGATCTTTCTTTGAATAAGTACTTTTCTTTTCTCTTGTTATTTTATTTTATTAAAACATCCATTGTCGTTTTAGCAACAACCATTTTTACCATCTTAAAATTCTGACGAAGGTTTACTAAAACTAAAATGTTTTAACGTTGACTTTCCATAAATATAAATTCATCACTTTTGGATTATTTTGTTTTTCTATTTTCTTCATAATGTCAAATTCATTTCCACTATTTACTTCCATATATATGCATACTTACTTTGTTTGTTTGTGTGAGCGTTTACGAACCAAAAAACAATTTCTGGCAAAAATCAAATTCATTGCCTTACCTAAGACTTATCTCCTTTAAAAAAATCACTTTTACTTTTGCTATTTACAAATCTTTGCTTCATCTGGAACACAAGCCTCAGGTTGTTTACAGCTCCTGCTGTTCTGAAGTGGTCAACCATCTAAATACTAAGCTGGGTCATCTTGACTTAACTTTGGTGATCTGGAAGGAACCAGCACTTGCAGTGTTATTTGACCTTAAGTCTAAAAAAAAAGACCCAAAAGCTTTGCTTTGATACAAGGTCACAATCATAAGGTATTCTGTGAGGATTGAACTCACTACTTACTAATTATCGATTTACAAGTTTAACTTCCTACCTATTACGCCATGATGAGCTGCCTCAAATCACTTCTACAAATGATGCATCATCCTTTATTTTTCCTCTTCTGGATTGGGTTAGGTTCATTTGTTTAATGGCATATCAACTCTTGATGGGTTATTTTAAGCCAAAATTGATAGTAATAATTTAAACACGTTTTCATGGTTTCAAGTAACTATTCCTATTTGATAATGATAATTTATTTGTATTCACTTATATGGTATTTCTATCTTGTGCCAATAATTAGCATACAGTTATATGGTTTCAAATATTCCTCTGCAATACAGATAATTTTCTGAGATCTATTTGATGCGTAGATGAGACTCTAAAAAGGTACTACTCCTGCAGGTCACAGTGGACTGTAGAATAACAACAATTATAATAAGAATAAAACTTACTAGCCCAAGGATTCCAGCTAGCGTCTAGTCGGTAGACAAAAGTAAAAAGGACAGTAACCCAATACAATCCCCTCAACACTACTAAATTGAAGCTATTATTTATACATTAATAAGTCCACACATAGACCAACAACCAATGTTAATCCAGAGAATGGACTTGTCCAAGTGTGCACAATGGAATGCTCCACTGTGCCATAAATAACTCTCTTTCAGAGCTCATTCAAGAAGTTGAATCAGCTGGATATATATCTGAGTTCTGAACTCAATATGAACCTGGGAGTAATATCATTGAAAGGATGACGACATACTTCCCAGAGCTTTAGAACTGGCATATTCTAAAACCTGCTGACAGTATATTTTCTTGTTCTGAAATGAGTTCTAGAAGTCATTTTGACGATCTTATAACACATTTTCTTCTGTCATTTTTGTCATCTGAAACCTGCCTTTTTCAGACCAGTTATAATGTTAGAAGAGTCTCTATTATAGTTTTTTCTTATCTGACAAAGAATTTTACACAAAATTTATAGTTCCCCAAAAGACGAGGAGTGCACTACATTAGAACATTTAGTTCTAATATTAATGAGCATGATCTGGCAGCCCCAGGCAACTGGGATGGTAGAATACACTAACTGCACCTCTGCAGAGGGGTAAAACTCCCCATACATATCCTAGATATGACTCTAAATAATCTAATGGAGAGAGTCCCGTCTTAAAGCTTTGAGGACTATGGAGTAGCCCTTCATTGCCATTGTTCTCGGGTCCACTTTGACACAGAGCAGTAGCATCTGATAAGATCCTATTGGTGAGTCAAACAGAACTATTTAACATTTAAACTATATGCAACTAAATGACTTATGCTAAATTGAATTGTTAGAAATAGAACAGTTTGATCATTTAACTGTGTGTGAGGAAATGATTGATGTTTAATTGAATGTTAGTGATGCATAGCAAAATTTAGAACAATTTAATTGTGTGTGAATGAATAAGTAATATTGAATTAAATAATTAGTGCCAAATAGCAATACTTGTAACCACTTCACTGAGCACAAACAAATGATTAATAGTAAATAAGAATATTTGTGTTAGATAGAAATGCTTGAAACCATTTGACTGTGTGCCAAAAATATGTGTTCGGGCTCATTTAAAAACATTATGAACAAAACGTTTTTTACAAATTGTATATTCAATACATATAAAGGGAGAGGATTTATCATTAAATAACCTACAATCTTTGAGATGCCATTAAACCCAACCACCATGATAAGGTGCAGTTTTTTATTAGATCTTTTTTTATATGCAGAAGATTAAAGTCACAGAGTCTTAATATTTCAGTCATGAATGTTGTAAAATCTGTTGGTACATGTACCAGTGCTGGTATAAAAGACATTGACTGCCAGTATGTGGTGAGTCCAATTTCATCGTATCATAATATATATAAAATATAATTTGAAAATTAAGATACATATTTTTGGATTGTCAAATATATTTCTTTCCATGTACTGTGATACAATAAAACAGACAGATAGACTTGGAACTTAATCTATACATAAACTTGCTTCCTACAGGAACATAGTACATTGGAAAATATCTTGCTGCGATGCCACATTAGATAATTTGTTAAAACACTGTTCTGAAACATCTCAATGACTAAGCATTTTAAAAGTGTGATTTCTTTTTTGAATATAACTTGTATACAATAATTAGTGTGTATGATACATTAAATATTTTTTGTTTAAAAAACTCTACTAGACATATTGTATGGTTTATGGTTTAGTTGAGTTTTATAGCATATAAACCATTGTAGGTTATTTAATGCCAAATCTAGTTTATAAATATATATTAGATATATATGATTGGTAGACATAAGTCAACAAAGATAAATGGTTACAAGTATTGTTATATATCACAAACAATTCAATTAAACCTCAGTCATTTGTTTATGGCATATCAACTATTGTAGGTTATTTAATGCTGAATCCATTGTTATACATGTAAACAGTTTTGTTTGAAACAATTCTATTTAGCATAAGTACACAGTTTAAATGTCAAAAATATTTCTATTTCAAGCTATTCAGTTTAGTCAACAAAGTTAAATGGTTTCAAGTATTGCTATGTATCTCTAATAATTCAATTATACATCAGTCATTTGTTTACATGCAGTTAAATGATTAAACAGTTCTACTTCTAACTTGCCCTGTTGGCTAGGGTATCAGAATTCACCGACTGCTTCTCTGTATAGGAGTTAAACTTCCCCAAACAAATGTCCTGGATATGACACTAAAAAATCTGATGGTAAGATTCCAGTAATGAAGGAGCTTTGGGGAATGTGGAGTACCCCTTCATTGCCATCACTCCCAGGTCCACTCTGACCCAGAATGGTAACACCTGATAGGGTCCTATCTATGGGTCAAATAGAAATAAACAGTGTTGGTTGAGAGGAGACTGTTTTTGCATTTAAACTGCATATTTATGCTCAACTGAACTGCATAAAATAGAACACTTTTGACATTAAACAGTGTACTTATGCAAGATTGAATTATTTTCAAATAAAACTTTTTTACTTTTAACTCTGTATTGCCCATTTGACTGGGGCCGAAGAATACACTGACTGCTTCTCCAATGAGTTTCCTGATATGACACTAAACAATCTGATGGTGAGGTTCCAGTGATGCTGGTGCTTCAGAGAATGTGAGGTACCCTTTCATTGCCATCGTTCCCAGGTCAACTCAACTCTGAGTGGTAACACCTAATCAAGTCCTATCTATGGGTCAAACAGAATGCATACTTATGCTGAACTGAATTGCTTGAAATAGAACTGTTTTGACATTTAAACTGTGTACTTATGCTAAACAGAATTGTTTGAAATGGAATTGTTTTTGTATGCTCAACTAGATTGTTTGAAATAGGACTGTTTTGACATTTAACTGTGTGCAAACAAAAACTACATTTATACTAAACTGAATTGTTTGTGTTAATACTGTTTGACTAAACTGAATAGCTTAAAATAGAAATATTTTTGACAATTAAACTGTGTATTTATGCTAAATTGAATTGTTTGAAATAAAACTGTTGATTCGTTTAAAAATGGATTTGGCATTTAATAACCTACAATGCAAAACAAAACAAATCAATCTATTTCTAACAAATCAATTTAGCATAAGTCATGTGTTTGCACCCAGTTTAAATGTCAAACAGTTGCCAATGCTATTGCCTCCAAGTCTAAGTGGACCTGGAGGTAATAGCATTCCCCAAAGCTTCAATATTGCCAGAGCCTCACAATTATATTGTTTAGTGTCATATCCAGGACCCTTGTTGTGGGAGTCTGCAGAGAAGCAGTCTGTCTGTTCTGCAGCCCCAGTCACTGGGCCATTGTAATATTGTAAATTAAATAAATCTTTAGTTATATTGGCTACAATAATTTAACAGAATTTACAATGAGAGCTACCAACTAATAACTATGCATGAAAAATTTTTAAATGTTCATTTGTTAAGAAGCATTCAATCTATTTAGATTAAATACTGGCTCTGGAGTTGTCTTATAAACTTAGCTTAGCTTGTTACGCAGCCCAAGATATAGGACACCCAAGCGAGAAATTCTGTTATACTGAAAATTAAATAAATATTTAGTAATATTGCTATGATGATTGAACAAAATTAACGATGGGAGCAACTAATGAATGAATCTTCATTTATGATAAACTTTTGAATATTTGGTTGTTAAGAATCATTCAATCACTTTAGATGAAATGGTGGCACTGGAGTAAGTGATTTATTAAACTTAGCTTTGTCATGCTGATGGCATGGATTCTTTTGACTCCCTCCCACCAGCTGTCTCTATCAGCCGTCACTCTTGGCAGGTCCTCAAGACTTGCATTTGGTGCCCACACAGAGTTGATGTATGTAAGTTTTTGCTAATCAGCTAACACTGGTCTGTACATAAGTTGGAGTTCACAGGAAAATGTCAGATATGAGTTTTTCTTTACTTCACTAGCAGTCCCCAGTATATCTTGTTCATCATACTTTTATGATTTGTGAGATGGGAGGTAAGTAACCATACAGCTGCTGCTTTGTTGGGTACTGTTTCCAGGATTAGTTGAAATCAACATGCAACATTTCTTTATGCACCATATTTAAGGACATATAAGTTAGTAAAGTTGGCAAGGGTGATCCAAAGGCTCCCTTTTTAATAGCTACTACACCAAGGTGTTGGAGAGAGTGCTACTCCTTTCCCTGGATTGATCCTCTTTACCCTTGATCTGAACATTATAATGATGTGTAAAGCAGGGCAGCATCAAGTACCATTTTTTTGAGTCTTTGGTATGACTCGACCTTGGGATTGAACACCCGGTCTCCCAGACCACTAGTAAACACTCTATTCATTAGGCCAAGGACATGGATATATTTACCAACCCCTCTGCTCGGGCAACATATGACGCAAGGTCAATTTTTAAGCGGAGTTTGAATTCAGAGTTTTCCTTTTCCTAGACTAGTTGCCTCACCAAGGCTGAAGAACCTTGTCTACCCTACTATTTACCCATAGCTGGAGGGAGAATAATTGGATTTATACCTTTCCCAAGGGTATTAGGCCAAGGACATATAAACTGGACAATATTTTTCCCAAAATATTAGAGTTGGATAAATTTGTAAAAAATGCAGGAAAAGAAACTTTCATTTTTTTCAACTCAGTAAAATAGGGTACAGGAAGGGATTTCCTGTAAAACTTAAAATATATTATATATATTATCAATTTTAAATTATATATAAATTATTATATATAAATTATATTATATATAAATTTTATATTATATATAGAATTAATTTTAAACTTTCATTTTTCAACCAAGTAAAATAGGGAACAGGAAAGGATTTCCGGTAAAACTCGATATGACAACTTAAAAAAAAAAGTATTCCCAGCTGAAAAAGAGGGGAAGTGGTTTTATATGCCCAGACATTTTTTTGTTATATATTTATTTATTTTATTTGTTTATTATGTATTTATTTATTTTCATCTTTTTATTATATTTCTTTCATTTCTTTCTTTCTGTCTTTATTTATCTATTCATTCTATTTTTATTTATTCTGTTTTTTATTTATTTGTTTATTTGTTTATTTATTAATTGATTTTTTTTCTAAGTTTCGGTGAAAATGATTTTTTTTATTTATCCATTGATTTATTGATTTTCAATTTTTATTGACTCATTTATTTTATCTTATTTATTTTTTCTTATTAATTCTGTTTTTTTTTTTTTAAATATTACGAATGTTTCAGTGGGAAAAAATTTCATTCATTCATTTATTCATTGATTTTCTCTTTTATTTATTTATTTTATCTTATTTGTTTTTTTTATTAATTCTACTTTTTTTTTAAATTTCAAGTTTTAGTGTAGGTTATTTCATGGCAAATATTTTTTTGTTGTAAATATGATTTTTAGGCAAATAGTTTGTGGGTAAATATCTAATTAGTTGGTTGGTGTTTTATGGCATATCAACCCTTATGGGTTATTCAAAGTCAAATCCTTTTTTTTTCTTTATATGATTTGTAAGTGAACAGTTTGAAGGTAACTTTATTTCTAAATGAGTTCTTTAGTTCGTACACAGTTGAATGATATCAAGAATTGTTATTTAACATTATTAATTCTATTTATCAAGTATTCCTATCGACTACAAATAATTCATTCACAGCTGTAAGGTTTCAAATATCTAATAATAATAATCCTTAGTAAATGATTGAACTGTTCAATTTGACCCACAGATGGGAAGTAACAGATTTGGAATTAATGGCAGTGAACGGGTACTCCACATTCCCCAAAGCTCCAGGATGGGAGTCTCACAATCAGTTTCAGTTTAGTGTCATACCCAGAACAGAGATGCAGTTTGTGTATTCTATGAACCCAGTCAATAATTTGAAACAATTGTATAACTGTATGAAAAAACATTATCATCATTAAATAAGAATAGTTAACTGACATTGTATTATTGTTCATATGTTAATAGTATTTGATAAGAAGACTTAGAACCATATGTAAAGTTGGTGACCTTAGTCGAGGGTGACCTGAAGGCTCTTTTTGCAATAGCTACTACGCCGAGGTGTAGGGGAGGGCACTACTCCTTTCCCTGGATTGCTCCATTTTACCCTTGATCTGTAACTTATAATGCTGAGTGTTAAGCAAGGCGGCATCAAGTACCATTTTTTGAATCTTTGGTATGACATGACCTGGGATTGAATCCCAGTCTGCCGGACAATTGGCGAACACTCTACTCATTAGGCCAAGTGCCCTCCTCTACACCGAGGTATAGGGGAGGGCACTACTCCTTTCCCTGGATTGCTCTATTTTACCCTTGATCTGTAACTTATAATGCAGAGTGTTAAGCAAGGTGGCATCAAGTACCATTTTTTGAGTCTTTGGTATGACACAACCTGTGATTGAATCCTGGTCTGCCGGACCATTGGCGAACACTCTGCACATTAGGCCAAGTGCCCTCCCCTACACCAAGAGATAGGAGAGGGCACTACTCCTTTCCCTGGACTGATCCACTTTACCCTTGATCTGTAACTTATAATGCAGAGTGTTAAGCAAGGCGGCATCAAGTACTATTTTTTGAGTCTTTGGTATGACGCGACTTGGGATTGAATCCTGGTCTGCTGGACCATTGGCGAACACTCTACTCATTAGGCCAATTGCCAGGTAAGAACCATATAAACATGTGTAAATTATTTGGTTTGATAGAAATACTTGATGCTATATGATTACGTGCAAAGAAATGATTATTATACTCATATAAAGTCGGACATAAGAAAATGAATAATACATATAAAAAGTAAAAGTAAATTTGGCGACCATAGTTGAAGGTAACTGAAAGGCTCCCTTTTCAATAGCTACTATACTGAATTGAATGCGAGGGCACAACTCTTTTTCCTAGATTGCTCCACTTTACCCTTGATATGTTTCTTATAATGCTGAGAGTTAGACAAGGAGGGATCAAGAACCATTTATTGAGTCATTGGTATGATTCAAGCTGGGATTGAACCCTGGTTTCCTTGGCCAGTGGCGAATTCTCTAACTATTATGCCAATACATAACAATATAAATAATTATTATCGTCTAATATTTCCAAATTAATCAAATTTTGGCTTTAGTATGTTATTAAATAAACCAAACGTGAATTATTAGTATTAAGTAGAAATAGATTGAAATATTAAGAAGTAAAGAAAAAATAATTTGGAAGGAAAGTGAAATTGAAAAAAAGAAAAACAATTCCAAGAGAGAAGACTGAAATGAGAGAGGAAGCAAAAAGAGGAAGAAAACAAAACTTCAAAAGAAAGAGATTGCAGATCAGTCTGTAAATTAGCCCATCATTTATGATTGGAACTATATAAGAATTAATTCTAATAATATATATATATATATATATATATATATATATATATATATATATATATATATATATATATATATTAATTGATAATATATATATATATATAATATATATAGAATTAATTGTAATAATAATATATATATATATATATATATATATATATATATATATAGAGAGAGAGAGAGAGAGAGAGAGAGGGGGGGAGAAATAGATAGCTACATATATATAGGACTTTACAAAAAAGACTCAAAGAAGAGAGAGCTCTTTTTTTTCAGATGGAGCACAAGAAAAAGATACTGCATTTTTGATTAAAATTTTTTTTTTTTAACCACTCAAATTGTCACTCCTTTCACTGCTCTAAAATTAAAAGATCACTCAAAATTCCATTTAATTATTACAATTTGATTATTATAATCAACTCTTAACATTACTTAGATAAAAATTAATTGTCAACTTGTCATTATGGCTGCTGTCAGGAGAATGCAGTATAAGTCTCCATTTCCTTCTACTATTAAAAATTGTTTTACAGGGATTTAAATTTATAAAATTTTTTACAGGGATTTAAATTTATAAAATTTTGCTTTATTGTTTTTTATCAAATTAACGGTAACTTTTTGCAAAAATTTAACATTTCACTTTAAGTTAAGTAACTGGTCATTTTTATTAATGGTTTTAGTTTTATTTGTTTCACTAGATTTTGATAAAGTATATATTATATATACATATATGTATAATATGTATATATTATAATATATATATATATTACAGATAATATATATATATATATATATATATACATATATATATATATATATATATATATTGATATAAATTAAGTAAAAGTAAAGTTGCCAACATGAAGGATCCTTTTTCAATAGCTACTACCCCTAGGTGTGGGGGAGGGTGCAGCTTCATTCCTTGGATTGCTCCACTTTACCTTTGATCCTTATCTTATAGCGCTGAGGGCTAAGCAAGGCAGCATCAAGTTCCATTTTTTGAGGTGCCCGTGGTGTAGTCGTTATCGTCTTAGGAAATGGACACGGCGACACGAGTTCAAATCCTGGACGAGACTGATTGCATTTCACATTGCACTAATACCCTTGGGAAAGGTATGAATCCAATTATTCTCCCTCCAGCTATGGGTAAATAGTAGGACAGACTAGGTTCTTCAGCCTTGGTTAGGCCATTAGTCTAGGAGAAGGAAAACTCTGAATTCAAACCTGTTAAACTCCGCTTAAAAATTGACCTTGTGTCATATCCTGCCCGAGCGGAGGGGTTGGTAAATAGTATCAAGTTCCATTTTTTGAGTCTTTGGTATGTCTCGACCTGGGATTGAACCCTGGTCTCTCAGACCATTGGCTAACACTCTGCTCATAAGGGCAATATGATATAATATAATATATCATAATATACAATGCTTCATGACTAATGAGTGCAAGTGAACTGAGAGTGATGAGATGAGTGATTTGTTTTTTGAGCAGAGTTTAACAGATTTGAATTTTGAGTTTTTCCTTCTCCGAGACTGGTTACCTTAATAAGGTTAAAGAGCCTCATCTGCCAAAGGGTATTAGTGTTATGTGAAATGCAAATAGCCTTATTCAGAATTCGAGCATGGGTCAACGTGTCCAATTTAAATAATGATAACCATTACACCACAGGTGTATATGTAGAAAAAAGGAAATCAATGAAAAATATATATTAGTCTAGTTTCGAAACAAATCAAATCATCAAAACTATGCCAATATATATTTTTCTTTTGTTTCCTCTTTTCTACATATATTCTGTCTGATTCATTTCATTCCTTTATATATATATATATATATATATATATTATAACAAGAAAATAATGACTGTGATTAGCCAAAGAAAAAGTGCTCAACGCACAGCTATTTAATACAGAATAAACCTGAAGAGCAATATATATATTTGTTGAAAAAATAAATTTAAAATTGGAATACTATTTCTAAATTTCTTGGTTTTTAAAATAAATATTTGTAAACATATATATATATATATATATATATATGCACACGTACACACACACATATTCACACACACACACACACACACACACACACACACACACACACACACACACACACACACACACACACACACACATACGAAATGCAAAAAAATTCTGTTTAAACTTGAAAAAAATGCAACAGAAATGTATGGAATGCTTCAGACTGCTTTTTGACCATCTTGCATGAATCAAGCATCAGTTTTTGAGTGGCATAAGAGATTCAAGGAAGGCAAGGAGTCTATGAGGGATGATGAGAGGTGTGGGAGGAGTAAGGAAGTTAATAGACCAGAGTTGATTGGCCAAAGGGTTAGGGTTAGGGTCACTATGTTGAGGTTTTAAGGGAGTTCAGGAAGAGATTCCGTTGGAAGAGGCCAGCACTCTTCAAATCGGGTCAGTGGCATTGCCACGAGGGCAATGCACCAGTCCACAACTCCATCCTTGTCACAGACTATTTGACCAAGATGGGCATCAAGACAGTTCCTCGGCCTCCCTATAGTCCAGACCTTGCTCCCTATGACTTTTGGTTATTCCCTAAGCTCAGAGGCTGTCATTATGAGACAATTGAGTAGATGAAAGAGGCTGTAATGAAGGTCATTGACATGCTCACACAAGAGGACTTCCATGGAGCCTTCCAGAAATTGTTGGAATGGTACAACAAGTGCATTGCAGCCAGAGGAGACTAGAGTTTCATGTGTGTACTATCAATAAAAGTGCCCATACGAAAAAAGTCTGGAAACTTATTTAATGATCCTTGTATATATATATATATATATATATATATATATATATATATATATATATATATATATATGTGTGTGTGTGTGTGTGTGTGTGTGTGTGTGTGTGTGTGTGTAAAATACTTCATTATCAAGTGTCAGTGAACTTAACTTTATGAGTTGAGTGATTTATCTTTTTTTAATAATATTGTCACACACACTCATGTACACACACACACACACACACACACACACACATATATATATATATATATATATATATATATATATATATATATATATCAAATACATTAAATGTATAGCATTAATGTCAGCTGTCAAAATGCAATAAAAAGTGATCTTTTTGAACAAGTTTAATTAAAAATAAACGCTCTTTGTGCTTTCTGATGACAAACACAGAACCAACATTTTAGTATACCCAAAACTCCCAAACATTGTTCTAAATCATTAGAATCTAAAGATCAAATATTGATAAATGAAAAACCAATTAGGCTCAAATTAGTTTAAATCTATTTGTTTATCCTCATTATATAGTCCTGAGATTATAACATTGGGGGAGTTGAAAAAATACTAGGCCCAACAAAGCAGGAAATGACTTTTTTAATATTATCTTTCACTGAATTTCTTTTTTTTTCTTTTATATTGGACAGGTTGAAAAAGGTTAAAAAAGTTTATTAAGCTTTTAGATGAACAAGTGTCATAGTATATTTTATCATTCTATGTCATTCTCTTCTTGGTTGGACTGAGAACTTTTTTTCATCCCTGGTAAGTAAAAGTTTGCAGTGGTAGTCAAGGGTGACCTGAAGGCTCCCTTTTCAATAGCTACTATACCGAGGTGTAGGGAAGGGTGCTACCCCTTTCCCTGGATTGCTCCCGTTTACCCTTGATCTTTACCTAATAATTCTGAGTGTTAAGGAAAGTTGCATCAAGTACCATTTTTTGAATCTTTAGTGTAACTCAACCTGGGGTTGAACCCATCGATGAACCCTCTACTCATTAGGCCAATGGTACCATCAAAGGAAATGGACACGGCGGCCCGAGTTCAAATCCTTGATGAGGCTGATTACATTTCACATAGCGCTAATACCTTTGGGAAAGGTATAAATTCAACTGTTTATCCCTGGTAAAATACAACCAAAAATATGTATCTTAAATCTCTGAATAATAAGCTTATTTAATATTCAGTCACTCTTGTTCAAATGAGAAAGAATGACTTATTTGTTATTTATTTCAGGCCCCAAGTTCCTCTTACAAAGTGGTCATCCATTGAAGTAATTTACTTTAAAACAAATACTGAACAATTAAAAGCTTAAAATTTAGTTTAAAGTACCAATAGTAGGGAATAAAATAGTGCTCGATTAAAAAAGTCATTTGTCTTGTCAGTGGGGTTTAGAATACACTGACTGTATCCCTTGCTGAGAGGTATGACTTTCCCCCCATCCCAAAAATAAAGATGTCTTGGGTATGACACTAAAGTGCATTTGATGGTGAAGCACCAGTTCTAGAGATTTGTTGAATGTGGAGTCAGTCCACCATTGCCATTACTCCTAGATCCACCCTGACCTACCGTGATAGCACCTGTTACAATGTATCTGTGGGTCAAATAGATCTGTATAAAAATTATTTGTATTCAGTAGGATTATGTACATGAAAAAAAAATGACACAAAAATATGAATATAAACTTACAATGAATGCAATTCCCTAATTTCTATACATAAAATAACCCTAGATGGGTTTACATGCCATTAAAATCAATCAGTCAATCATTTGTTATTTAAAAACTTAAAATTCTGTGGGAAACAAAAATGGCAGTAACAACAGTAATGGATAAGATTGTGTTCAATTCAAAAATACCATTCGCTTTGTCTGCCGGGATTAGGATATACTGACTGTATCCCAGGGCATTATGGCTATGACAGTAAACTATATTTGATGTTGAGATTCCAGGTCTGAAGATTTGGGGAGTGTAGAGTACCCCTCCATTGTGACTATTGCCAGATTCATTCTCACCTGGAGTGGTACTACCTATTAGATAGCCTGTATTTTTATTATCATGGTTATAATAATAATAATAATAATAATAATAATAATAATAATAATAATAATAATAATAATAAATGCCATGCATAAACTCCTATGGGACTTTAACATACAAACGGATCACCTAATCCCAACCAGAAGACCAGACTTAATAATAATCAACAAAAAAAAGAGAACTTGCAAAATAGTTGACTTTGCTGTCCCAGCTGACCACAGAATAAAACTGAAAGAATGTGAAAAGAAGGATAAGTACCTTGACCTTGCTAGGGAATTGAAAAAACTGTGGAACATGCAGGTGACAATTATACCAATTGTAATTGGTGCATTTGGAACAGTAACTAAAGGATTACTAAAGGGACTAGAGGACTTGGAAGTTGGCAGACGAGTGGAGACCATTCAAACGACAGCATTATTGAGAACGGCCAGAATACTAAGAAGAGTCCTGGAGACTTGAGGAGACTTGCTGTCACTCAGACTCCTGTGAAAAACCATCAGCTAACGCTGATGTGAAAAGCTCTAATGAATAAATAATAATAATAATAAGCGAATGCAGCAAATTAACACAGGAGGATTATAAGACTAGACACAAGTGGATGGGCAAGGAGATCACCTGGGAGATGTGCAAGAAATTTAAATTTGACCATACAAACAAATGGTATATGCACAACCGAGCAGCTGTCCTAGAAAATGACACACATAAACTCCTATAGGACTTTGACATACTGATGGATCACCTAATCTCGGCCAGAAGACCTGACCAAATAATAATCAACAAAAAAATAGAATTTGCAAAATTGTCGACTTTGCTGTCCCTGCTGACCACAGAATAAAACTGAAAGAATGTGAAAAGAAGGATAAGTACCTCAACCTTTCTAGGGAATTGAAAAGACTATGGAACATGAAGGTGACAATTATACCAATTGTGATTGGTGCTTTTGGTACAGTAACTAAAGGGTTATTAAAGGGTATGGAGGAATTAGAAGTTGGCAGACGTGTGGAAACCATCCAAACTACAGCATTATTGAGAATGGCAAGAATACTGAGAAGAATCCAAGAGACTCAAGGAGACTTGTTGTCACTTAAACTCCAGTGAAAGACCATCAGCTAAAACTGATGTGAAAAACTCTCAATGAGTAAATAATAATAATAATAATAATAATAATAATAATAATAATTCTGTTTTTCTAAAAATGAGTAAAATCCTCCAGTTCATAATATCAAGTTTCTCAATTACTTCATCATCAAGATGATGAAGAAATTGTGATATAGTTTCTGACTGCTCCTACTGTTATTAAGTGGTCACTCATCTAAGTACTGAACAGGCTTAATAGTGCTTACCTATAGTGATTTGATGAATCTGGTACTTTTTAAATTGTAAAGGAATATGCTCATAAATTTTCAATTTAAACTATTTTTTTCTTGTGATTCTCTCTATATTTTAAATACACTGTAAACTTATGTAAAGAGGTGTTTAAGATATTAAACTTAAAAAATAAATAAAAAGTCCTAAGTGTATAACATAAAATGGAGGAAAAATAAAACAAAGAAAAAAACTGAGGAATTTAAAAAAAAAAAAAAGAAGAAAAGTAATTATAATTCGGATGTAAAACTCATTTCGAATTCTGTAATCAACAACCAAAAATACAAAACCAAAAGCAAATAGCAAGGATATCTAAATAAATAATTAAATATCTAAATGGCAACTTAGACTAACAATTAAGAATAAAACCTAAAATTAATGTGTAGGAATCTTAATTAGCAAGGGTAATTTTGTTAACAAGAGCCTGACTTGAAAATTATGCTCAATTAATACAACAATTTCTCATCGTAAATACGTCACATTTTTTTAAACAATTTGCAATTCACCCAACTGATAGATATGTGACATTTTTGATCAAAGAACAACTGAGAAAATAATTATGAAGCTTGTTATCAACAATAAGAATTAAAGGCAATGCAAGAAGATAATTGTTCAACTGATATATTTATAATAAAGTGACGTTAAAGTTCACTATGTTTTCTGAAAAAAAATTTCCTGACTTATTATCAGTGAAAAAAAATAAGAAAAAATGTATGGCATGCTGGTGGATTTTGCTTGGTAATTACAAATTACAGTAGTTTGAAAATAAAGGATATATATTTAAAATGTAATTTTAGAAATTAAGTATAAAACCTTCAGTGCAAATGTGTCCCATAGCCTATGGGGTTATTCAAGTGTATTGACGGATACATCTTCTTTATAGCATCTCTCAAGGTAAAGCTTTGCAAATATCAGCACTTACTGGTCTTTTTTCTCTCCAGTTTTTGACAGCAATTGCAAAGATTATATATATATCTATATATATATATGTGTGTGTGTGTGTGTGTGTGTGTGTGTGTGTTTGTGTTGGATGATTCCTGTAACCTACGTACTTCTCCCTTTGGGCATCACTTGGGGTAATGTAAGTTATTTGGCACTTCCTATCTTTTCTTCAAGTAACATGCAACACATTGCACTGGGTTACATGGTACCAGCAGCCAGGAACAATCTTTGTAAATATCAATGCTGACTGGTCTCTCTTTTTCTTACCAGTTTTTGACAGTAATTATAAAGATTGTATTAATGTATATGTGTGTGTATGTGTGTGAGAGTACACACACACACACACACAAACACACACACCGATATAAACACACACACACACACACATATATATATATATATATATATGTTAGATGATTCCCATCACCTAAGTACTTCTCTGTTAGGGCATCACATGGTAAAGTGGATTATTTGGCACGACCTGTCTCTTTTTGAAGTGACATGCAACAAGTTGCACTGTCTTACAAGATAACATCAACAAGAAACAAACTTTGTAAATATCAACATTTACAGGTCTCTCTTTTTCTCACCAATTTTTGAAAGTATTCAAAAAGATTATATATATAGATATATATTTGTATTTACCAAAACTGTCTAACACGTGTAGGATATAACACAAGATTAACTTTTAAGCTGCTTTCTTCTCCTAGAACAGTAAACAGAACAAGGCTAAAGAACCCTGTCTGCCCAACTACCTATATCTGGCGCAAGAAAGAATAGATTTCTGCTTTTCCAAAGGCTGTTAATTTGTGGTGTGATGGTTATTGTCATAGGAATTAGACATTGTAAGACAAATCCTAGAAGATAATGGATTGCTTTTCACATAGAACTAATACTGTTGGAAAAGACATGTATCCAACTATTCTCTCTCCAAGTATGAGTAAATAGTTTGGCAGACTAGGTTCTTTAATCTTGATATGACAACCAGTCAAAGAGAAGGAAAACACTGAATTCAAACCTGTTACATGAATGAGACTGAGGACCACCTTTGGACACCAATCCTTGAGAAATTCCATTCATGAATATACCTGCTGAGCCATTGGGTAAATGCTGTCACACACCCACCCACACACACACACACACACACATGGGTGTTTGCATGAAATGAAATGTAAACAGCCTTCTTCAGGGTTTAAACTTGGATCATTGTGTTCATTTCCATGCCTCAAAGTAATGTCGCAGTTAAGTAGGGTTGTAATATATTTTCTATTCGGAGTAATTTCTCAGTTTAAAGATAGAGAATGAAAAGAATCAGGATATGAATGCAAAATAAGGGTAAAAAATACATCACATCTCCTCCTATGTACGGAAATGAGCAAAGGGATTTCAATCAGCACCTACACTGTTTTACATTTGACTTCTGTCCTTTAAGTTCATTTCCTTACAACAATAGATGTTTCTAAGTAATTCCTAAGTAATTACCTAAGTAATTCCTGTTCATGGTATCCCCCAGAGTAACGTGAATTACATGGCATTACTAATATACTAAATGTTGGAAAGGGGCCTTCAAGTGGCTAAGTTTTCAAAAGACCTCAAAACTCAAGCTTCACAACTGACATGCTTTTATCCTTATGTGACCATGTAGAAAGAGTCAGTATGTGCTGAGGGAGTTCCTAATTGAAAAATGGCTAAAGGGCTGGACTGCAGTCCTGAAGTAAATAAATTTGAATTCCAGTAGCACTATTATGTTCTCATTTAAACTTATAATTTTTGAAAAAGTATGAACCCCTAGATAACTACAGATTAAATAGTATCCTTGATGTTTTCAACAGGGATGGCTTTGGCCTTAAATAACCCATGAAGATTGATGTGCCATTTAACAAAAGAAACCAAACGAAACTGTGTGCTAAAGATATCCCGATTTTTAAAGAATTAATCAATCTAATTTTTCACTGTATATTCAGTCTCCAAATTAAATGGAAAAAAAAAGAAATCTATTATTTTTCTTGAAGTGTATTTAGTTTAAAATACTCTATGTCATCTATTTTGAGTGATGTGTGATGACCAAAAACCATTTAAAAGCTTGGCTTTTTTTAGGCTGCAAGAGGACCATACAATCACATGATCCAAGAAAGTTTCGAAAAAGGAAATAAATATCGTCAGTCAGAGAGAATTGCCTGATGAACAGTGGTGGTAAAGTTCCATCTGTGCTCCAATTACTGATTCCCCATAGGTCACAATGGTAATGGAAATCATCAAGTAAGAAATAAAATAACTTGTACAAAGAAATATATGAGTTATTCTTCGTCTCAACTCAGAAGAACTGAGAACATTTGGGGTTGGACAATGTGGTAACACAAAAGAGACACCTACCGAGCAGATGGGTAATCTGAGTAACTAAATGGGTCCTGGGAACAAATTTAAAAAAAGTTTTTTAAAGTGCTAGAATATATACAAAAGTAAAAGCTGCCTATTATGCACGAGAACTACATAATTAACTTTTTTCTGGCCATATGCATCACCATATTCAGGATGAGATAACGGAAAGTAATTTATGTCTATAGTCCAAACTATTGTGTTTTATACTGTTATCGAGGAATATCCTCTGAAATGTGTGTGTGTTTATAATTTTGTTTCTTCTGATGTTAACTTATATTCCCTGCAATCTTGTAGCATTTTTGCTCTAAATACTGTGTAAATTTTGTATTTTAAGACAAAGTAAACTAAATTAACTCTTATTTCTTAGTATAAATTAATAAAAAGTTTGTAATTTAAATTGTTTTTTTGGATAAATGAAATACACAAAAAAGGGTGAAGGGTATGCCTCCTTGACAACCAGAAAACCATGTGAAATCAACTTCTTAGTGAACAGTCCTTCTTTCTTCTTCAGCTTTTTTCCTCCGCTGTCCTGTCTCTTTGTTACTCGACACGTTCACTCACTCAGTGTTCCTCCTCCTCTTCTCTCGTCCGTCCGAGACTTAGACAATATTGTCTAAGGGATGTAACTCATATCGCCTTGCTTTTACTCTTCACTAATGCAGATTCTGCCTTTCAGATCCACTACAAAGTTGAACAAATGTTAATTTTAGGTCAGATTTCACTGCTAAAAATTCTTAAAAGTCAGCGCATATTATATGTGAGAATTTTTTTTCCAGATTTTGTAATCTGAAGTTAGGTGTGCGAGTTATACACAAATAATAATGGTATCTAATGACATGTGCATTCTGAGAACTTGTTTGTCTTTAAATTTATTGTTCATTAGTTTGTAGCAACAATACATGATGATGTGAGAAAAAAATAGAATAGAATAAATAAATAGAATAATAATAAAGAATTAAAACAAAACAAAATGCATCTTTCCCATGATGCTAAAAAAAAAGAACTTTATCATATTTACCCAACCCCTCCATTCTGGCAGGATATGACACAAGGTCAATTATTAAGCGGAGTTTAACAGGCTTGAATTCAGAGTTTTCCTTCTACTAGACTAGTAGCCACACCAAGGCTGAAGAACCCAGTCTACCCTACTATTTACTCATAGCTGGAGAGAGAATAATTGGATTCATACCTTTCCCACGGGTATTAGTGCTATGTGAAATGCAATCAGTCTCGTCCAAGATTTGAACTCGTGTCGCCGTGTCCATTTCCTACGGCGATAACCATTACACCATGGGCACCTCCACAAAAAGAACTTTATGACCCCACCTCCACAAAGGAGAAAAAGGCACTCTTTCACTTCCCAATTCATTGCAAGCAGATTTGTCGTCAAGAACTCTCATCTAGTGGTGAAAAAGTAAGCTCGACTTTTGCAATTGTTTTTTTCCCAACTCAGCACCAGGCTAACTTGAGCTCAACCATTATTCCTATTCCTACTTTTTTACTCCTTTGAGATTTTTTAATACCAGCATTAGCTGATGGTTTTTACTAGGGTTTGAGAGATAGCAAGTCTCCTTAAGTCTCCAGGACTCTTCTCAGTATTCTGGTTGATCTTAGAAATGCTGCTGTTAGGGTTGTCTCCACTTGTTCTCTTATTTCCGAGTATCTCAATCCCTTTACCAATCCTTTGGGGATTGCTCCGAGTGCACAAATTACAATTGGTATCACTGTCACTTTCATGTTCCAAAGTTTTTTAGTTCTCAAGCAAATTATTACTATCATTAGATATATACATCTGGCCCAAAGCCTAAACCAAAAAAGATAACAGACATTTAAAAAAGGGGCATTAAGAACTCTTGCTCAGTTGGTTGGGGCAATTGAATATACTGATTGCATCTTTGCAGAGGGGTAAGGTCCCCCATTGAGTGGCCCATTCTGCTGGGGCTGCAGAATACACTGACTTCATCTCTGCATAGGGATAAGACTCCCTCAATAAGTGTCCTGGATAAGACAAAATCTGATGGTGAGACTCCAGTAATGCTGGAGCTTTGGGGAATGCGGAGTACCCCTTTATAGCAATTGCTACCAGGTCCTCTCTGGCCTGGAATGGTAGCACCTGATAGGGTCCTACCTATAGGTGAAATAGAACAAAACTGTGTACTTATGCTAAACTGAATTGTTTGAAATAGAACTGTTTTGAATTTTAAACTGCCTACTTATGCTCAACTGAATTGTTTGATTGGTTTGGTTTGGTTTGGTTTGGTTTTATGGCATATCAACCATTTTAGGATATTTAATGCCAAAACGATTTTATACATATAAACAGTTTTATTTCAAACAGTACAGTTTAGTGTTAGTACAGTTTTTATTCAGACTCAATAAGATGTAAAAACAGTTCTATTTCAAACAATTTAGTTTGACATAAGTAGGCTGTTCAAATGTCAAAAACAGTTCTTTGTAAGTTGGTTCGGTTTTATGTCATATCAAACATTACAAATTGTTTAATGCCATATCCTGTTTAGACTTATATATTAAATATACATGGTGTGTGAACATTTTTCTAATAACATTTTAAACAAACCTGAGCTCATTTTTCTTCACAGTAAAATGATTTCAAATATTTCTCTCTAATATGAATCCTTCGACTTACTTTCCTTCATTTGTTTGCACACAGTTAAATTATTATGGTAGTCGATATTTAACAGTAACAATTTAACATCAGTCATTTGCTTGCATGCATTTAAATAGATATGCATGATATGTCAGAGATTAACATTTAAAAAGGTGGGTGAGCTTATAAGTTTGTCCACAGTTAAGTGGTTTCAAGTATTGTAGTTATTTAATACTTTTTCAAGATTAAGCCGGGCAACAATGCAGTCTGTGTCACACTTCATACTTTCTATACTATAGGTTCTTTGTAGGGGTTTTGTCAATCCCTGAGTGCTGTTTGATTCTCTTTTAGGTGACTTTGTTCTTGACGGCATTTTGAATGTGCTCTCTGGTCTTTCCTTGTTCACTTAGGTGTTCATCTGTATTTTTCCAGATTGGCTAATGAGAGCTTGTGATTTTTGTTTAAGTTGTTCAGGTCTTCTGGGAGACAAGTTTTTTAGTCTGTCTTTAATGCTTTTTGGTAGACTGATTGTTGACTTATGCAATAGCTGTTTTTTTGAAGATTTTGTACTTTTAGGAGTAGTTCGTGTAGGAGGGGTAGATCCTACGTATGTTTTTATTTAGACTATAATATTAGATCTTTCCCCATTCCCAACCTGTTGCTGAGCTGGTGCTTGGTACAATTCAGCCAAGTGTAGTTTTTTTCAGGGGCTCCTGAAACTTTAGCCAATCAATCACTTCCAACTGGATCAATTTTTCCATGAGTATTCTATATTTGTCTTGATTGGTTGGATCTGCCCTTCATGCAACAGAGGTATAGCTGTTTTCTCCCATGTAGCACTCTACAATTTTCCTTGCTTACAGGAAGGATACACTCCTCTTGTGTTTCACCTCAAGTATTTCCTTTTCTTTTTTGTAAACATTGCAAAATCTTGCATAAGCCGGATGATCTTGTTGGCAGTTTGCACATCTAATTTCCTTCAAGCAATCTTCCTCCATGTGGTCTGGGTCCTTTTCACCACATTTGGCACATATCTGTTGTCTTCTACAGGCTCCTCTATGATGTCCATATTTTTGGCATTTGAACCACCCTAGGAGCACTGAGACATACTGCTCAACTCTCTTAAAACAATAGTGAATCTTCACCTCCTTGGGAGTACAGAGCTGATTAAATGTCAGGATGTAAGTGTTGGTCTGGATTCATTCTTCGCCTTTTCTAATGGAGATTCTTCTCATATTTGTAGATCCCTGTTTTCACAGGGCTGATGCTATCTCCTCTTTTGTAGACAGTGCCAACTCCCTACTCCTGATAACTTCTTTGGAAGTGTTGAGTTTTCATGCGGGTAGGCTCTGCATTTCATCATATGAAAGGTTTTCATTTTTAATATGCTTTCTGCCAGCCTCTGGCAGTCCCCCTCAACTGCAAGTTACTATTCCTGGTTTTCTTAATGGTTTTCAGAGTAGCCCTTATAGAAATAACTTTTT
Source organism: Sepioteuthis lessoniana (assembly GCA_963585895.1). Taxonomy (NCBI): domain Eukaryota; kingdom Metazoa; phylum Mollusca; class Cephalopoda; order Myopsida; family Loliginidae; genus Sepioteuthis; species Sepioteuthis lessoniana. The sequence goes on from OY757914.1 coordinate 79,979,732, forward strand.
CTATGAGGAAAGGCAAGAATTTGGCTAGGCAGACCTCCTCCAAAGATTCAATAACAATGAATGTAGGGATGTTTGCTGCCTCATTCCTCAAGTCTGATTCTGACAGGTTTTGTTTAGCTTTTTATTTGAAGACACCATAGATGCTGTATATTTTTCAATGGCTCTGTGCCCACCACCCACCACAGAGTCCAACTTGTGTTGGGAATGTACCAAAAGGGAAACCCATTCATCTTAGTTGAAATGAGGATACACAACCAGTATACTTGAGCTGAGGGTAGGTTTTCGAGCCGTTTCCAATTTTAGGTTCTCAGCATGGTTCAAATTCCTATTTTCTCAATGCAATTGACCCTCAGCCACCACCTTCTAGTTCCTAAAAGATAAGGGTTGGGAACTTGCAGCAAGTGCAGATTTAAAAGTACAATTGGGATAAAACATATTGGTGCTAGGGCTTGGCATGACCAGCCAATTAATCAGATCGAGCCTATCTGACCACCTATAAGACCAAGTAAGTGCCAAAGTGGTGTGTTGCAAGTCATTGACCACTCTGTCACCGGATCAATGACTGCTCAACAACCAGGATTCCGTCCTAGTGCCTTACAGGTCGCCGCCCACAACCAACAGGTGGACCCATTCGGGAGGGGTCTTACATCCCTGCAGTGCTGCAGTTGGCATATTCTACAGCTCCAGCCAACAGGGTGATAAATTGTTTGAAATAGAACTGTTTTGATATGTAAGCTGTGAGCTTATGCTAAACTGAATCGTTTGAAATAGGACAATTTTGACATTTAAACTCTGTACTTATGCTAAACAGAATTATTTGAAATAGAACTGTATATATGTATAAAAATGGACTTGGCATTAAAGAATCTACAATGGTTG
>OY757914.1:79985610-80003110 GCA_963585895.1 Sepioteuthis lessoniana
TTCCTCTAAATATTGAAAAATTCTAATTGAAATCATTTCCATATTAAGCAAAGTAAAAAAACAAACTCTGAATCCTTGAAGCTCTATATATAAATATTAACCAACCTTCCTTAAATAAGATCTATTTTTAATGTTGCAGTCATGTTCTGAAATACCTTTAACATTTTTCCTGCCAGTTCTTCTTGTTACTTTGAATAAAGTTCTTCTCTTTTGTAAATTCCCCTCCCACTTATTCTTCCTTCTACTCTTCAAATAGATGCATACCACTTGTCCTTTTGTTTGTCATTTCAATGTTCATTGCCCTGAAGATGGCTCCAGCTGGTGCTGAAAGTACTTAGAAAATATATGGCATCTTTTTGAATTCATTCTGTCCAGATGTCAAATGACTCATATGAAGACTTGAATGGATCAACTATATAAAATAGGTAGAAATGAAGTGTTTGTCATATTCAATCAAAAACATTTAAAGGCAAAAATTTTTCTTTCACACACACACACACACACACACAAGTATATATATATATATATATAGGGAGAGAGAGAGAGAAAGACAGAGAAAGACAGACAAAGACAGAGAGGATGAAAGTGGTGGTAAAAAGAGATAAAATTTGAAAGATGAGAATTGAAAAAAAGTTTAATGAAAGAGATATTGAAAATAAAAAGAATTGAAAAGAGAATAATTAAGATTAACTCATGAGAGGGAGAGAAAGAGAGAAAGGGAGAGAGAGAGAGAGAAAGAGAGAAAGGGAGAGAGAGAAAGAGAGAGAGAGAGAAAGAGAGAATTGCTAAGATGGATGCAAAGTTGGTGACACAGCAATAGCCATGAGAATTGGGTGGGTGAGGTGTAGCTAGGGTGGTGTGTGGTTGGTTAGTGTTAATATTTTGAGGAATATATTAATCTTTAAAATGATTGCAACATGATTTGATCACCAGGTATAACAACAAAGAGAAAAGTATTGTTGGGATGGGAGATGAAGCATTTAAGGTTTTAAATGAGAAGCAGTAGAAAGAAAAAAATTATTTTTTGTTTTGTTTCCACACACAATAATTCAATTTGACTGATTAGACAAAAATATTACCCCAAGTATGAAAGAGTTTGGCAATTAGAGAAGCTGGAAAAAGAAAATCCCAAGGTAGCTTACCTTTTTGAAAATGATTGTGTGAATGCCACCACAAAGCCGATTCAGTAGAGGGAGAAAGAAAGAAATCAAAATAAAATGTGTGTGTATATATATATATATATATATATGTGTGTGTTTGTGTGTGTGTGTGTGTGTGTGTGTGTATATGCTGTAAACTGATTTAGTGATAACAGTATATTTTAGAAAAAATGTGTATATATATATATATATATATTTATATTCATATGCAAGTAATACATGTGTTTTTTTATATATATCCATATAATTGTAGACATTAACATGCTCACAAACCACCACACACACTTACATATGTGAGTGTGTTTATTGGAGAAAAACATATATATATATATATATATATATGTAAATGCTTTTTCATAATACCCATATAATTATAGATATAACCAAGTATACACAAATACACACACATACATACACATAAAAACATTGAATGACTCATATATAATTTTTACACTAAAAATAATAAAATCCTGGCAACTTTGGTTTTGGAGAAAATTAACTTTTTGTAAAAAAGAATTGTTACAGGAATAATTATTTATTAAGTGAAACAGTAACTATATATATACATATATATATATATATATATATATATATATATATATATATATATATAAACCAGAGCAGAAATATTTTGACCCTCTGTCTAGAAAGGTGTTATGACCTACCAAACAGCTGTTACTCAACAAGGCCTTTAAAATTTTCCTCTCATATCTAGTGCCAGGATCTTGACAGCAGGTATTTGCATTTCTGCTGGTTATATAGTAGGGACATTTTACAAAGATAAGATGCTTGTTTAAGAAAATACATAAGTGTGGCCAGGTACATTGTCTTGTTGAAAGATTCCATTGCCATTGTCAAATGTTGTCACCAAGGATGGTACTTGATCTTCATTCATGACAAAATTAGATGGTACTTAGCAAATACAATACACATGAATGATAGAACTGAGTTCAAACCATTGCATTGCCACCATTGGCTTGTTTTCCTTTTAAAATACATCTTTGGATCATCACTTCTATTGGATAATGCTGTACATCAGGTTATTTCATAGCTACAATACAGTCAAAGTGGCTGCCTATGGTAATGTAATGGTTAGCAAGCTTGACTAACAAACCTGCAAGAGTGAGTTTGAGTCTCATTGGGTGTCCCATTCATTCAGCCTTGTGCCACATCTAAGCAAAAAGTAATTTACCTCAATTCAGTCAAAGTAATCAAACTGTTAGTATGATAACAGTGTGCTTCTCTGAGAATACTTCACTGACCAAAAGAACATAATCTAATTTATAAGTCCTTTTAAAATGACTAAAGTCTAAGTTTGGTTTGGTTTCTTTGTTTAACGGCATATCAATCTTTGTGGGTCATTTAATGACAAAGCCATCCTTGTAAATAAACAGTAGAGGTACTATAATACCCTAGCTGGTGGAATAAGTGAGTTCATACCTTGACCAAGCTTATTCATTCAAAAATTAATATAATACTACAACTAGAGTTTGAACATGCTTACTATGATGTCACAGTCCATTGTGTAACCCACTTTGTCACAGGATCTTCCCCAAAAGTCGAAGGCTCTCTAATATATAAAATTATATACATGAAAGCATATAACCTAAACTTGTTATTATTTATTATTTACTTCACTGTTTTTGACATATTTTTAAGGAAGCTGCTTTTATTTACATGTTCATCAATGAAATAGGTTAGTTATCATCACAAGAAGGTCTATACTGCTTAGATTATATTGATAAAAAATTTTTCAAGATTTATTTTTATAGATAAGTGAATGTTATTTTTATCCAAATGATATTTTAGAAATTTCATAAACTTATATAAAGGTGAAGGGATTTGAATTACTTAAAGCAATTGTTTCTGTGATTTCTTCTTACAAAATAGGCTCACCAAATACCAGGAGTTGGTAGAACTATGTAGAAGCCATGGCTAATGATCCTTTTGTCAAAAGTTTGCCGGACACTCAGTCTACAAAGCCTTGACTATTATTTTGAGAGATTTTAATGCCAGCATTAGCTGATGGTTTCTCACCGGAGTTTGAGGGACAAGTCTCCTCAAGTCTCCAAAACTCTTCTCAGTATTCAGGCCATTCTTAATAATACTGTAGTCTAAATGATCTCCACTTGTCCTCTTATTTCCAAGTCTTCCAGTCCTTTTACCAATCCTCTGGGTATTGTTTAGAGTGCACCAATTACAATAGGTATCACTGTCACCGTCATCTTCCATAATTGTTTTTGTTCTCTTTCAAGGTCGAGGTATTTATCTCTCTTTTTGCTTCCTTCTAATTTTACTTTGTGGTCTACCAGGACAGCAAAGTCAGCTAATTCTCTTTTTTTTGTCTGATCGGCTGGCTAAGATTAGGTGATCTGTGTGTCTCAAAATGCCTCCTCGGACATCTATCTTCTCACATCAAGTTTAAACAAAGACTCTTTTCATAGAACATATACACTCTAATTAGAATATCTATATACAGATAAAATTCTGTTAATTTATCTGATAGCCCCCCAAAATACCTTCTTAAATACTTTGTCTTATTATTTCTTCCTGAAACCTAATTTAATTTTAATTTTTTTTCATTATTGCTGTTTTTGTTTTGATTTGGCAATTAGCTCCCAAAATATATTGCTGTTTTAGTACAAAAAATCCAATTGGTTAATCAACTTAGTTAATATATTCATTCACTGTTAGAATTGTTAGTGAAGTAGTGTGTTTATTCTCTTTGTGAAGCTCTGTGAGTGTGAGCTGAAATTATTAGCTGTTAGAACTGAATGACCTTTAGTAATGATAACAGCAGTAGTCAGTCAGTATTTTATTCCATGTGTCCTGAAGCACAGTCTAGATATAGTGGGGGATAGACATGCCATATATACTCAAGTAATAAACAATTTTTTAAAAACCAATTTTTCACCTCAAAGTTTTAAAACATTCTTTGCACAGAATATATACACTATTAATACAATATCCTCTATACAGATCTAATTATGTTAAGTAATTCATCTGATAGTCCCTAAAAATTCTCTCTTAAATTCTTTTTCATGTTATTATTTCTAAAAGCATTGACTAGAATTGATGTAACAGGAGCTGATAAAAAGGAGGCCATTAGAACAATCACAAAATCCACAGAAAAAAGTCACTAAGTGGCTTTAGATAAAGAGAGTGAGCCTATGGATAGTTGCAGCTGAAAAGGGATAAGTCTCATCTGGGTCACCTGGGTAAGGGTGTCTGATTTTGAAAGACCCCATAATGAATTCAGGGACATCACTGATGACATGTCAGAATGCATCTATATGATGTGTCTTTTGGAAAAAGAAAACAAAATTATAAATATGAACACTTATTCAAGAAATTTATGTATACAATGTCTCACCTTAAGATAAACACAGAACATGTGCCGGTTGAATGTTGCTCACCTTTTGGCCTTTATTTCTATCACTTTCCCTTTATCTTAGAATACTACCAATATCATTTTATGATACAACTAGGTGCATGAACATACAGAACTATTTCTGATAAACTGCCAAAATATCTAATAACTATGAATAGAAAAATTAGTTTCTTATTATGATCTATGATTATCATATTTACCCAACCCCTCCACTCGGGCATGATATGACACAAGGTCAATTTTTAAGCAGAGTTTAACGAGTTTGAATTCAAAGTTTTCCTTCTCCTATATTAGTTGCCTCACCAAGGCTGAAGAACCTAGTCTGCCCTACTATTTACCCATAGTTGGAGGGAGAATAATTGGATTCATAAAAGGGTATTAGTGCTATGTGAAATGCAATCAGTCTCGTCCAGGATTTGAATTCGTGTTGCCGTGTCCATTTCCTACGATGATAACCATTACACCACAAGCACCTCCGTATTATGATCTATGATTATACTGAACTCGATATTTAGGATAAATTGATCAATTTCAGTGGTTAAGTTGTGGTCATCTAGTACAATGATAATTGTATGGCAGCTGGTGGTGCCACTTGAAATTTTTAGGAGCTTTAAATGTGAAATGATGATTGTCATCATCAAATTGTGCTGATAGCACAGATTAACTTGAATCTCTCTTGCTATATATCCCTATAAGACATCACTCCTCGCAGGTTCTCAAGTATCTACACAGAGCTGATGAATGTAAATCTTTGTTGATCACCCAACATTGGTATGTTCACACATAAGAGCCCACTGGAGAACATTGCTTATAGGTTTGTCCTTGCTTCTCCCGCAGTACTCAGTATGCCATGTTTGTGTTATTTGAATGGCTTGTGAGATAGAAGCAAGTGGCTATTCAGCTGTATTTTTGTAGGGTGCTGCTTCTAGTATCTGTTCAAAACAGCATGTAGCATCCTTGCATAGTTCTTTCCAAGCTTTTACTTAAAATGCTTTGTTAAAGTCAAAGTTGTGCCATCATACAGTCACAAAGATACAGCAACAACTTGAAGGACTTCCCATTTTATTTTATCAGAGATCAGATTTACATATAGGGTTGAGAGTTTGTGGTTTAATGGCTAATATGCTGGGCTGTGACATTGTAAAACAAGACTTCAAAAGATAAGTAAAATGCTCAAAAAGGCCAAGCATGAACGCATCATTAAACTTTTAGCCAAGTGAAACAAGCATGTATCCAGGACCTGCCAAACCCTTCAAAAGATCCTCAGGGGAATTTCATTGGCACACAACATCACCAACCTTTTTGGCTAGGGCTGTAGAATATGCTAACTGCATCTCTGCAGAGGAATAAGACTCCTTCAAGAAGTGTCCTGGATATGACAATAAGCTACCTGATGGTGAGGCTCCAGTCCTGGAGCTTTGGGGAATGTGGAGTACCCCTTCATTGCCATTACTCCCAAGTCCACTCTGACCCAGAATTGTAGTATCTGTTAGATTCCTATCTATGGGCCAAATAGAAATATTTAATCATTTTCAATATTTGACATCATCTAACAGTATGCAAACAAATAACTGATGTTAAATTGATTTATTTATGTTAAATAGCAATATCTGAAACCATCTGTGTGCAGACAAATGATTAATACTGAATTGGATTTTTTATATTAGATTGAATACTTGAAACTAATAAACTGTGTGAAAACAAATGAGCTCTGGCTTATTTAATAATTCTACTATTTATTTATGAATCATATATATAATACATTCATATGTATAAAGAAGATCTGGCATTAAATAAGGGTTGATATGCCATAAAACACAACTAAACCAACCAAACCAAATAACATGACCTCAAACAATACTCATTATTTAAGATAATTATTGCTTGCTCACCTAATATTAAAACAAATATAATGCATATGCCATTATTTTTATGGCTAAGATATAATAGCTGATAAATCATAAAAAAAAAACTTTAGGGGGCTTCTCAGCTGCCCCAGGCCCATAAGCGGTAACTTATGTTGCTTTTTCTTCAAGCCAACCCAGTAAGTGCCTCGGGGATGAGTATGAAAAAGTAAAGTAAAGTTGGCAACTGTAGTCAAGGGTGACCTGAAGGCTCCATTTTCAATAGCTACAACACCAAGGTGTAGGGGAGGGCACTACTCCTTTCCCTGGATTGCTCCACTTTACCCTTTATCCTTACATTAAAATGTTGAGTCTTAAGCAAGGAGGCATCAAGAACCATTTTTTGAGTCTTTGGTATGATGCGACCTGTGATTGAACCCAGGTCTCCCAAGCCATTGGTCAACACTCTAACCATTCAGCTTTAACTTGAATTTCAATTAAACCTTCTTATACTAAAGATAGACTACCAATGTCCCCACCAAAGCAATCCCAAACTTAAAATTCCAGTTATCAAAATTTTGAAGTTGAAAGGGTGGAAAACAAGTTAAGATAAAATTAAATGTAACAAAAGAATAATGGTATAATAGGGGTTTCATTCAGTTCCCATGCCAGAAATGAACAATAAGAATATTAGCTTATCAAAAGAAAGACAGAAGAAAAAACACATCTATTATTCTGTCTAAAAGGTAAGAATTAAAACCCAGACAGAATGTGATCACTTCCCCACTGCCCTCACTGAAAATTATCCTCTCACCCAAGTCTATTATAACTTCTACACATTGTCTTCAAAAGAAGCATAAAAAAAAACAAAGAAAAAGAAACACATCAATTTTTAAAAGATACTGAGCAAATGATAACAACAGCAACAACAATAGATATTGCATCAAAAAGAAATAAAGTGCTACAAAAGGCAAATGTAGAGAGATCCAATCCATTGATAGGATAGATAAGATGAATTCTTTTTTTTTTCATTTATTTTGGTGTGTTCCTGTATTTGGCATTAGAGAAATATATGAAACAAAAGCTTCAAATAGGTCACAGTGGCATTCACTTGAAAAGCAATGTTGAGTGATCAAAAAAGGTAACAACACTCAATAGGAAAGACAAGAGGTGCTAAGAGAAGTAATTTGAATGCAAAATTGTTTACTAAATAGCTAAATAAGCCTTTATAACTACAATATCACAGGATGTGGATGGCTGTTCATTTAGTTCTTTCTTTCTTTTTTGGTGAAATAATGAATGAATAAAGAGAATGGGATCTTTTGCTTTCATTCAGTCTTTGCTCATTCATATTGAATGAATTTTAATGGACAGATTTGTTTCAAAAGATATTCCTCAAACAAAAAAAAACAAAAAATAATCAATCAATACTAACCTGTGAATCAGAAGAAAACATTAAAAAGTATGCATTTTAAAAATTATCAAAATTATAAAGAAAGAGAGTTGAGGAAATAAAGAAGTTTGGATGTTTCAAAAGTTACTAAAAACTTTTTACCATCTACCTTTTTGTCTCACTCTGTTTGCTAATTGGTCTGATCATCACTTCATTTCTCTTTATCTTTTTCCCAATTTTAACTTTATGAGTTCTCTTTCTTTTTAATGATTTCTTTTTTTCTCTATCAATCTTTTTTTTTTTTTTCGCATCTCTTCTTTCTTTCTTTCTTTCTTTCTTAATATCCTTCTTTCTGTTTATTTTTCTCATTACATTTCTGATCCTTATATTCTCTTTCATTTTTTTCTTTCTATTTCAATTTATCTCTCAGTGGTTTCTCTTCCAATATCTTTCTTTCTTTTTTTCTTTCTTTCTTTTGGTTTTCATACACACTTTCTTTCTTTCTTTCTTTCTTTCTTTCTTTCTTTTGGTTTTCATACACACTTTCTTTCTTTCTTTCTTTCTTTCTTTTGGTTTTCATACACACTTTCTTTCTTTCTTTCTTTCTTTCTTTTGGTTTTCATACACACTTTCTTTCTTTCTTTCTTTCTTTCTTTCTTTCTTTCTTTCTTTTGGTTTTCATACACACTTTCTTTCTTTCTTTCTTTCTTTCTTTCTTTCTTTTGGTTTTCATACACACTTTCTTTCTTTCTTTCTTTCTTTCTTTCTTTCTTTCTTTTGGTTTTCACACTTTCTTTCTTTCTTTCTTTCTTTCTTTCTTTTTTTATCCCTTCTTTTTCTGGTTCTTATTTTCAAACGTTTTCTTTCTATTTTCTACCATTGATTCTCTTGCTTTATTCTTTTGCTTCTTCTACTCTCTTTTAAACTTTTACTAATTACAATCAATCTCTCTTTCATCCTCTCTTTTCTGCTTCACCTTCTCTTTTAACCCTTTTAAAAATTAATCACTGCATCTCTTTCTTAATATCTTTCTCTTCTTCTGTAGTTCTTCTCATTATCCTTTTTTCTCTTTACTTCTCCTACTTGATTATCTCATTTTCTGTAGAGTTTTATTAACACTATCCTTATTTATTTACTTTTCTCCGTGTCTCTCTTTGGTCTTCTTCCTGTTTCTTTATTCTTCCAGGTGTGAACAATTTTTATTCAAAAGCATCTTACAAATTCAAAATTTTTGAATAAAATGCACTCCCATCCATAAAAGCTCACTGTCTCCAGATAAACACATGCACACACACACACACACACACACACACATTCCAAAGCATTAGATTTTACAAAAGAATTAGAAAGAAAAAATCAAGATCAAAACCAAAGCAACATCTTTATTCCTAGTGCCATTTACCATTTATCCAAACTCTCCCCACCAATCCCTAACTTATGCCACTTCATCTCATCCCAAACCTTCCTCACCTAACCCTGCCTAAAACAACAGCTTGGCTTATTCCCCAGCCAAATATATATACATATTTGATTGGGATTTTACTCTATCTCTTTAAAACCCCCACTTTCTATTCTGATTCTTTGATGATCTTTGAGAGAGTGTCAGGAGAAGGCATGGGCTGCCTTGCTAAAGTAAGTAATTCTTTTTCTATTCTGGAATAAATAGGAATTACTTGGTACATTACAAGGGGATTATGGGTAATTCTCTGCTCTGGGAAGATGCAACAAAGAGAGGAGACAACAATGCAAAACTGCAATGTCAAAAAAAAATGAAGAAAACAATGTTAAAAAAAATGCATAGAAAAAAACAAGAAGTCACTTATTTCAAAATAGGAAGTTCTCACACAAATTTTTCCGTCTTATTTACTGGGAGCCAGAAATGTGTTTAAGGAATGAAATTAAGGATCTGTCTTGGGTTCCTAAGGGAAATCTGGTTCTAATAAAGCTCAAGTTAAAATTTTCCTAATAAGTAAGTCTTGTATGCCACAAGGTAAAACAGTAATACATACATACATAAATTGTGCTTATGTGTGTGTGTATATATATATATATATATATATATATATATTGACAATACTAAGGTGTTGGGTAAGGATTTTGACAGTGACAAAATTTTTCAAAATTAGGCTTCCATGTAATTTATTTCAGAAGAAGAAAAAAAAAAAAACAGGTGTAAAAAGAATTGCATATTAGAAAAAAATTTTATTGTATTTCAAAGTTGCATTTTTTTCCTTTTTTGAAAAAAAAAATTACCAATATTCTTTTAAACAATTTTTATGGTGAAAAGCTACAAACGACATGATTGCTTCCTGAAAATAAAATTCCTACTTCTTTTTTTTTTCTTTGTAAAGATAAAATTGGATGCCGCCTTGCTGTATTCCTATGTGAACAGCAGAAAGTAAATGCCATTTTTGGTGAGAGTTCTCTCATCTGCTTTCTTTAAAACTTGAAATTAAGATATATATATGTATATATAGTGTGTGTATATGTGTTCTCTAAATAAAAAAATTCTCATTGACATTCTCTTTTTTTTTCTGTTGATTGATTATTGAATATTTTATATTATGGCCATAACACTGAGAAAAAACTAATTTCCATACAATCTTTAAAGTTAAGCAATGTCAAGCCTGCCGAAAGCCAGATGGGAAGAAGTCATTTACTAAACTTAACCTAATTTATCACAACACCAGAAATATGAAGTATACAGCGTGAATCAAACTAAAAAATAAGCATAGTTTATGTTCAATAGTAAAAAAAGTAAAGTTGGTGACAATAGTCGAGGGCGACCTGAAGGCTCCCTTTTCAATAGCTACTATACCACAGTGTAGAGGAGGGTACTACTCATTTCCCTGAATTGCTCCACTTTACCTTTGATCCATACCTTATAATGCTGAGTGTTAAGCAAGGAGACATCAAGTACCATTTTTTGAGTCTTTGGTATGACTCGACCTGGGATTGAACCGAGGTCTCCCTGGCCATTGGCGAACCCTCTAACCATCATGCCAATGTCTGGTTAGGTTCAATACAAGGACATAAATATGAGCCACCTAGTGAGAATGAAACTCAAAAACTAAGCGTAGCTTAAATTTGGTACAACATCTGAAGTATGAGACATGAAGCTCAAAACATAAGAATAAGCTCAAAAGTATGAGGATGAAGCTCTAAACATAAGAATAGCTTAGATTCGGTACAAGGACAGAGGCATGGGGTACCCAGTGAGGATTAAACTAAAAAAATAAATACTGCTTAGATTTGGTGCATAGTGAGAAGTATGAGGCATACAGTAAGAATCAAACTCACAATTAATGCCTTTTTAGCCAGTTAGGTCATTAACCATTATATACATACATTTGGTACTCTCAAATTTGACTCTTGAATTCAGTAAGCTTGCTCATAAAGTTGAATGAAAAATTAAAAGAAAATGCTGAGAGTGATAAACACCATTCTTTTTCATTGTAAAGTAGATATCTATCCAACTTTCTATGAAGGTAGAATGTTATGCAAAATTATATTTACTATATGTGTGGGCAGGATAAAAAATTGCTTAACATAACTACATTTTCCTTTAGATGATTCAAGGATCAGTGAACCGGATCCTAACTCATTACTGGGGAAGTACCGCTTAGAACAAAGGCTCTTTTGAAGGTGAGCCATATACTTATAATGTATATAGCCTTGGATAACAGAGATTCTAACAGAAATATAAATGGATCAATTTTTCTCAATAATATTTTCATTAAAACAAAAAAAGAAAAAAAAATTTTTTTTTCAGTTAATTAAAATTTTCAGTCAAAAATATTTCAAAGAGAAAAAACAATGAGAAGGGATTCTGTAAATTTGCTCATAATAAAGATAAAAATGAACTGGAAAAATTAATTAAGATGAAATTCGTTATTGTAATAATAGTTTCAAAGGAAGACTCATGTCAAAATTGAACTGAAATATAAAGCAACTTGGTTATTAACTGAAAATGAGCATTTGGTACTCTTGAATTTGACTCCATGAGGTTGTCAGAAAAGGAAGGAATCAATGAAAAAAGATGTTTCACAAAAGGAAACATATATCAGAAACAATTTGACTCTCTAAGGCAATCAAAAAATGAAGAAATAAAGGTAAAAGGTGTGAGAGACATTATTTTAAGATCCAAAATTTAAAATGATGAAAACAAGGAAGCTTAATTTGAAGACTACAGCCAATCCTTTGGCTTGTCATCATCATCATGATTATCATCATCATGTCAGCTCGCCAGCACAGATTTCCTTAACTCTTTCTTGCTATTCGTCTCTATATCCATCGCATCTGGCATGTCTTCTAGACTACATCCTATGTCTGTACAGAGCTGTTGTAGATAAGTTCTAGCGGGTCGTCTGACACTTGTTCTTCCATGTGAAGAGGTTCATAGGAGAACATCGCTTATGAGTTTGTCCTTACTTCTCCAGCAGTGTCCCACATGTCTTGTTCATCTAATATCGATAATTTTCGAGATGGGAGGTAGGTGGCCTTACACCTGCTGTTTTGTGGGATGTTATTTCCAGGATTTGTTCAGTATAGTTCATAGCGTTCTTGTGCAGTTGCTGTCAAGCTTTTATTCTTTACACTTCGTCAGCGTCCATGTGGTGCATCCATATAGTAGTATGGACACAACCACTTCTTGGAAAAAAATGCATTTAATTTATCATATAGGTCTGACTTACATATGACCGATAACCTATTGATAGTGGTCCATGCCTGGACTGCGGCCAAAATTACTCCAAATAAGTAAAAATTGAAAAAAATATTAAGATATCAAGATTTTATCAAGTTGGTGGAAAATTAATTGCACCCATGAATATCTAAATATTTGCAGAATATGCTATGATAAGTTTTATTTTTCATGACGATCAGTGGGAAGTATAATAAAAAATAAAACTTATATACAAAGATAATTTTAAAACCTCCAACTTAGTTATTAACAATAATTCCTCCCCTTTGCAAAAAACAAACATTATCTATTAATTTAAATGTCTCTTAGGAGATTGTATCTCCGAAAACAACGATATATACATTGGTTTAACCTCAACTACCCTTTCGAGATGACTCACTATGCATCTCTCTGGGACTAGTTCAGTAGCCAACATCTGAAAAAACATTCTTGCCCTACAACTGAATTTCAGAAAATTCTTAACGAAAACACCACAATATTAGAGCAACAAAATAACAAACAAAAATTAAAGATTCTCGAAGTGCTCAACATTAAAAACAACCATCCAAAACTCACTAGAATTAATTTTGAATCCAGTGCTAAAGTACTCAAATGTTTTCAGCTGCTGCTGCTGCTATTGAAAGAATCAAATTTAAAAATAAACTCTACAATAATACACCAATATAAACAATAAACGCTCAATTCTTACAAAGTAGTAATGTACATATAAAGGTTACGTCGCTTTTGCAATATACACACCTCCTAAGGATGGTCCAAGATCTGGCAAAAAGTACTAGGGAACCAATTAATTATGGAAGGTTTATTAACCAATTCTGGTCAGATATCATAATATGAATCAGGCAACTTGATTGGATAAATGCAAAAATATATATAGACAAAAATGTCTATATTGTTTAATGAAATATGTATTAACGAAGAAATGCTGCCCAAATACATATATATATATATATATATATATATATATATATATATATATATATATATATATATATGTCAAAAGTAACTTAATATCAAAACGAATTAATGACACCCATCAATTACCAAAAAGATTATAAAGAATGTTATTTTTTAACAATACATGTACGGTTTATTGTTTTATTTCTTTATCTTTTGATTTTTGTATTTTTGATTTTATATTTTTATTATTCTAATTATATGAATTTATTATTCTAATTATATGAATTCATTATTCTAATTATAAGAATTTTTTCGGAATGATCATTTCTCATATGAATATTTATAAACTTTGGAATGATGATGCAATAAGTGAGTCAGATTGAGCTGAGAATTCTTCAATTGAACACTTTGAGATGATTCTTCAGATTAGTCAGCTCTTGTGATGATTCTTTAATTGAAACTTTGAGATGATGATTTTTTCATATGGATCAGATCATTTGGTGTGACAATTCATCTGTTGAACACTTTGGGATGATAATTCTTTAGTCGGATCAGTTAGAGTGACGATTCTTCAATTGAATACTCATGATTCTCCTGATTGGTCAGTTGTGGTGATGATTCTTTTATTGAAACTTTGAGATGATGATTCTTCATATAGATCCGATAAATTAGAGCGATGATTTTTCTAATGAACGCTTTGGGATGCTGATTCTTCAGGTATGTCAGATTGTGGTGACAATTTTCAAATTGGACACTTTGTGATGATGAGTTTTCAGGTGGGTGCAACTGAGATGACAATTCTTTAAATGAATGCTTTCAGGTGATAATTGTTCAGGAAAATACTTTTTGGTAAAAATTCCTTATATGATTTTTTTTTAAAGTACTTTTACACAAATTTTCTTCAAAATATTTTCCCGTTTAGTAACCATTATTTTTTCAAGACACAAGATGCTAGAGATTTGTCCTATGATTGAAGAAAACAGTTTATCAATATTGTAACTAGAAATAATTTGCACTAAATGTCTCTGTTATTTATACTCTATTGGTAAGTGTGAAATATAAAAAATAAACAGAAAATAGTCTTGTGGTATGGCTCAAATGGGGAGGTGAGGGTGTGAACATTAATTAAATTTTGCAAATAACTGAAACTAGAACTTAGATAATAAAAACAAAATTGTAGGCAAAGAAAACAAAAATCCAAAATGACGTTAGTTTCTTAATCAAATTTTCGAACAAATCGATTTACAAACAAATTTTGCTCGTTTCTTTTTAATCCTTATTAATTTTTGATCAAGTCACATTAACAAAATGTCCTAGTAGACATTCTTCTGTGACGATTTCGCTATCATATTTTATTGTTTGAATTCTCTACCAGTGTGGACAAGTACTGAGTTTATCTTATTTATTATGTCTGTTATGAATTTCCTTCAAAAATATTTTCTATAAAATCTTTTTCTTCTTTTTTCCTTTGTCTTCTGTTTTATTGTTTTCTACTTTTTCTTTGTTCCATAACATCTTTGCATCTTCTTTTTATACTTATACTTTACTTCTTCTCTTCTTTTCTTTTCTTTCGGTTCATTTCTTTACATTTCTTCTTCCCTTCTTTTCTTCAATCCTTCTTGTTATTTCAATTACTTCTACTTATTATAATTTTTCACTTTATTTTTCATTTTTATTCTATTTATTCCTCCCCAGTTTCACCAGTTTGGTTTTTTGCTTTCTTTCTTTTTCTTCAATGATCACTAATTTTCATTGGAGATAGGAATAAAGGGGTTGGCAGTTGGTGTAAAAGGTAACAGAATTGCTTTTGAGAAAGGCATGTATCCTATTTTTTCTGAACGTTGTCCCATTGCTAGATAAGTAAATGAAATGTCTCATCACTGACATGTCAGGACGATTAATGGAAGAAGAGTACATTAAATAAATAACTCATCTATCGCTATTGTAACTGAGGGCTAATCGTACATTTTCAATGTTTTCTAAATTCTGTAACTTTGTCTTTATCATTTCTTTCTTTCTTTCTTTATTTCTTTCTTTCTTTCTTTCTTTCTTTCTTTCTCTCTTTCTTTCTTTCTTTCTTTCTCCTTACCTTTGTATTATTTTTTCTTGTTACCTCTGTATTCTTTCTTTCTTTCTTTCTTTCTTTCTTTTTGATTCTTGGTCCTTACCTCCGTCTTCTTCTTCTTCTTCTTCTTCTTCTTCTTCTTCTTCTTCTTCTTCTTCTTCTTCTCAAACATTTTATTCACTTTATGCTCTTTTTCTTTTTTGTCTCAGTCTTCATCATATGACATGATGATTTGGATGATGCATTTGATTTCCTTCAGTTTTTTTTTCTCCTTCTCTTTAGTAACTTTCCCACTACCATCAACACAACAACAACCATCATCATCAGCACCACCACCACAACTACAATATCCAAAAAACATCAGAACCACCACCTCCACCAAAACTAGCTCCATAATCGCCAGAACAACAATGACCATCAGCACCACCACCACCACCACCACCACCACTACCACAACAACAAATATCAGTATCAGCATCACCACTATCAACAGGAATAAGAAAATCACCACCACCACTATCACAACAACAACATAAACAACAGCAGCAGCAGGAGCACCACCACCACCACCACCACCAGAACAACAAATATCAGGACTACCACCACCAATACCAAACCAACAGCAGCAGCATCACCAACACCACACCATCAACAACACTGACCAGCAGCAGCAGCACTCACACTACCACCACCACCACCACCACCACCACCAGAACAGCAACCATCACCACCAGTACTACACCAACAGTACTATAACCAACAGCACCAACACCACTACCCCAACAAACACCACCACAACAACAACCATCACCACCAGCACCACCAACACCACACCAACAACAATAATGACCATCATCAGTAGCAGCACCAACACCACCACCACAACGACAACAATTTTCTGCAGAGGCACAACCTTAATCATTGACTTTTTATTCTTTTCTCATTATTTTTCCTCCATCTCTAAACTCTTTCTGGACCAGTCTACTGGGGCTGCAGAATACACCGACTGCATCTCTGCAGAGGGGTAAGACTCCCCCAATGAGAATCCTGGATATATGACACAAGATAATCTGATGGTAAAGCTTCAGTAATGCTGGAACTTTGGGGAATGCGGAGTACCCTTTATTTTACCATCACTTCCAGGTCCACTCTGACTCGGAGTGATAGCACCTGATAGGGTCATGTCTATGGATCAAATAGAACTGTTTGACATTTAAACTGTATACTTATGCTAAACTGAAATTGTTTGTTTGTGATAAAAAGCAACACTTGAAAACATTGACCTGTGTGCAAACAAATGATTAACAGTAAATAGAATTATTCATATTAGATAAAAATTGGTGAAACAATTTGACAGAGTAAAAAAAATGATCTCAGGCTCATTTTAAAGTTTTATCGACCAAATGTGTTTAGAAATCATATATATTATATATATCATATATTGATATGTATTTATAAGGATTTGGCATTAAATAACCTATAATGGTTGATATGCCATAAAACCAAACCAAACCAAACCAATCCAAACCAAACCAAACTCTTTCTATACTTAATTTTTTTTTGATAAATTATCAACATTCTTTAACAACCATCACCTAGGTATGACCCTAAACTGCATCTGATCATAAAGCTGCAGTCTCAAAATCTAGAGAGTGTTGTACGCCTTCAGTGCCATTAATTCCAGAGTGGTAACACCTGTTAGGGTCCAATCTGTGGGTCAAATAGATCTGTTAGATAGGAATACTTGATATCATATAACCATGAATAAAAAAACTCTTCAAAATAACTACACAAAAATGTAACTATAAGCACACAATGAATGCCATTCCCTAACCTTTCAGCATAAAATGACTCTTGATGATTGACATGCCATTAAAAACAAACCAATTTCAATCAATCTTATCTTGCAAAGTCCATCATTAACGTCTGGTAAAATGTATTATCAGGAAGAGTCCTTGCAGAATGGTGGCTAATGTGCTGGACTGAGATTCTAAAGTCAGCAAGTTCAAATTCCAATCATGCTATTAAATTCACTTTTGGACTGATGC
>OY757914.1:80008110-80048110 GCA_963585895.1 Sepioteuthis lessoniana
AGCCAACATATTTTAGTCAATTTAATTCATCTGTTCTTTCCTTGATCACTGAGAGTAAACTGTATTTTTAAAGATTGGCAAAAAAAAAGGGTACCTTACTGTGGAGTAATTACTAGAAAGCAATCTAAGCTGATCATTACTGCAATATATATATATATATATATATATATATATATATATATATATATGTTGCCATTAGCGTCTATTGCAAGCCTCTTCGTAGATGAATTGAGGTCTCGGCAACCGTTGAACGGATGTATGTAAACAATAGTAATTGTGATTCATAAGCATCTAAAATTTACTTCGCAGCTAATATCTCCTCGTGGCTGAATGGTCAGAAGCTTTGGCTTGACGTTTGAGTCAACAGGGTTTCGATCCCAGCTACGGGAAGATACTGTCTAGGCACACTGATGAGTTCTGATAGAACGAAACAGATCTGTCTGTGGATGACTATATATATATATATATATATATATATATATATATATATATATATATTAGAGTGAGTCAAAAGTTTTGCAATATTTTAGTAATACTAGGCATTCTTCTCTTGTTTCGGATGCTTTTGCCAAGGTCATCAAGTTGACAAACCCCACTGGACTGTAAGATGCCAAGTTCACTCGATACTCACTGAGTTCAACTCACCAGAATTGCCTCAGTTTGAACTCATAAAGCATCAGTTCCCAAATTAAACTATGCTGCATATTTATCTGTGTAGCTTTCAAATCACACATGTAGAATGTGTCTGTGAATCAACTACCATCTGGTCCAGTCAGCTGAGAAGTAAGACCCTCCCCAACAAGTGGCCCAGAATACATCTTCTGCATCTCTTCTGAGGAGTAAGACTGCCCCAATGAATGTCCTGGATATGACACTAAACAATCTGATGGTGAGGCTCCTGTAATGCTGGAGCTTTGTGGAATGCAGAGTACCCCTTTATTGCCATCGCTCCTTCGTCCACTCTGGCCTGGACGGGTAGCACCTGATGAGGTCCTATCTATGGGTTAAATAGAACTAAACTGTGTCCTTATACTATACAGAATAGCTTAAAATTGAACTGTTTTTACATTTAAACTGTGTACTTATGTTAAACTGAATTGTTTAAAATAGAAATGTATAAAAATGGATTTGGCATTAGATAGCCTACAATAGTTGATATGCCATAAAACCAAACCAAACCAAACCAAACCTAACCAAATCAACTACCATGTTATTACTTACCACAGTAGGTGCCTTCCTCAACTTGAATTGCTTCAGTCAAATGCTTTACTCACTGCAAACTAGCATGTACCAAAATTTTGTAAAACTTTTGGCTCATCCATATAATAATATGGAAAATTTAGTGATGCTAACTTAGAGCCTTAAATCTATTATCATTTTGTTTGCCTCTTCAAGGTATATATATATATATATATATATATATATAGTATTAGAGATTCAGAAATTTCATCACCAAAGTGCATTAAAAATTGCACATGAGTAAATGATAATGTTTCTTTAATCTATTCTTCCTGCCCTGTCAGTCGGGCTTACAATATGCTGTCCATATCCATTGCTGAGTGTTAAGAATCCCACCTTTAAAAGTTGTGTCCTTCATATGACACTAAATTTTATCTCATAGTGATGCTCTTATTCTGGAGCTTTGCAGAGTGTGGAGTGGCAATCTGATGGTGAAGCTCCTGTAATTCTGAAGCTTTGGGGAATGTGAAGTACCCCTTCATTGCCATTACTCCTGGGTCCATCTGATTTAGAGTGTTAGTAACTATTAAGGTCCCATCTATGTGACAAATAGATATGTTTACAAATTATTCTTATTCAATAGGAATCATCATCATCATCATCATCATGTCGTGCCGCTAGCACGGATATCCCTGACCCTCTCTCGCCACTTCTTCCTATCGTTCATCGCCTCTGGCAGGTCTTCAGGGCTACATCCCATATCCTCACATAGCTGCTGTATGTATGTTCGAGTTGGTCGTCCTGCTTTTGCTTGGCTATATGCAGGGGTCCATAGGAGTAACTCACTTATGAGCTCGTCCTTGCTTCTCCAGCAGTGTCCTGCATGTCTGGTTCATCTAACTTGGATAGTTTTCGTGATGGGAGGTAGGTGGCCGTATAGTTGGTGCCTTGTGGGGTGTTGCCACCAGGACTTGTTCAATATTGCTCGCAAGATTCTTGTGTAATTGCCGTCGAGCTTCTTCTCCAGATGTTTAGTTAGCGTCCAAGTAGTGCATCCATATAACAGTATTGACACAACTGCTGCCTGGAAGAAACTGCGTTTCATTTTATTGGTCAGGTCTGATTTCCATATGATCGAAAAATGACAATTACTTGAATCTGTAATTATGAACAAATGATTATTATTAGTTACTGGAAACCGTATAACTGTATCCAATGACTCTTATTAGAGAGAACTAATTACTTGGAACAATATCATTATTTGTATTAGATAAGAATACTTGATGCCATATAACTGTGTGCAAAAAACTCTTAAATAACTATGCAAAAAATGTGAATAGGAACATACAATGTACATAACGTCCTAAACTCTTGGCATAAAATAACCCTAGTAGAGTTGATATGCCAATAAAATCAGTCAATCAATCTAATTTTTTTCATGATCTGTGTGGGACCAAAAAGCTTGTGAGCAACCAAGTAACTGAAGTATAGAAAACAAATGATAGGGATTAGTCAAATTTTATCTGAATTTTTATCATTATTTTTCATGGATGTATTTGGACTTATCTTTGTTGTCATTATTATCATGACCTTTCAGCTGTTACACTCTCTGGCCTTCTTCAGGTGACTATCATATGTATTTACCCAACACTTCTACCGCTAAGTAGGATTTGACACAAGACCAATTTTTTCTAAGTGAACTACAAGTGTTTTAAAATCAGAGTTTTACTTCTCCAAGATTAAAAACCCAGTCTGCCTTATTATTTAACCATAGCTTGGAGGAGTGGGGAAGGAAAGATGGAATGCCTTTCCTAAAAGCATGTGTGCAAATTCCAACAAACAGATTTGAGCTTAGGTTACCTATTCTATTTCAAGTGTCTATTGTTGTTTATTTTCTGTCTGAATCCTTTATGCAATACATGCTTGTATCATATCTCACATCAGGAAATTCTTTTTAGATAATTCATCATTGATATGTTACTCATCCATTCCACTGCATATGACTTTTCATGCTCTGCCTGGACCAGAAACTGAACTCACTACCACAAGGTAAACTAGAAACACTTTATCCAATGCTTATATCAACAACACTATGGTTCCATATGACAATTTAATGATGATAACTTGTAAACTTAAATCTGATATCATTTTGCCTTTCTCTTTACCTAAACCAGAGTATAAATCTTGTATAATTCAGAGTAGTTTGATGGTGAAATTTCTGAGTCTCAAGTTTCAATTTCTTTTTATAATTCTTGAATCTATCAAGAAATATATAAATTTGTGGTTTCTAGACATCACATAATTGATAAATTAATTGACAAATGGACAATTGCTCGAAGTTTAACAAATGCTACCCATGTTACCTGAAGAAGGTGACCCACTCTTGTATTTTGGCTGTTGTACCTTCCAGCATTCTTCAGGTATCTGTTATAGTCAGTAGCCTTTTGGGAATTTCATACAGAACCCTTTATTAAATGCATAAGGTTGATTTTTTCACAGTCCATGGTCAAAAGAGAGATCTTTAGCATAGTGGTTAGAGTGTTTGCCCATGGCCCAGGAGATTAGGGTTCAATCTCAGATCAAGTCAGTCATACCAAAAACTAAAAAAATAGTACTTGATGCCTTTTCACTTAACATGAAGCATTATACAGTATGGATCAATGGTAAGTGGAACAATCTTACAATCAATTACTAGTGTTAAGTAGCAATATTTGAAACCATTTTACCTTATTTGAGAAAAACTATTTGTGTTAGATAGCAATACTTGAAACCATTTAACTGTGTGCAAACAAAGGAGCCCTGGCTTATTTTAAAATTAATACCTCAAAACTATTCTCTTACAAATCATATATATCTAATACATAAGTATAAACAAGATTTGGCATTAAATAACCTACAAGGGTTGATATGCTGTAAAACACAACCAATCAACTTGCCCTTTATACAATTTATTTAATAGTCCTATTTTGTCAGTAATGCTTTTTTAATTCCTGACCACCGACAATCCTTTTCTTCTTTGGGATAATAAAATCATTTGCAATACACTTAAATCTTTACATTATATATAAAAATAACTCTACACTATAATCAATGCTTTTATTAATATATCTATTTTATATTTTTATTTTATTTATATATCTATCTTAGCCCTATTCATTTCAGTCTGTCCCTTCAACTAAACTAGGATATATATATTTTCACTATTCATATTGTTATTTGGTGGTGGAACTTCTGACTGTAAAGTTTAATGGCCTTTCAGGTACCTCACAAGAATGTATAAATTCTTGCTTTCAAGACACCTTATCATTGACGAGTAGGAAAGGGTTAAAGAACACAAGATGAAACACGTACTACCTGAGAGAAGGCTGACTCAAATGGTTATGACAGTCTTTGCCACTCAACTTGCTACAAACCTACGAAAAATAAAAATTCCCAATAAATATGATTCTTTTAGAGCAAAAGAAATAAAACAACATTTAATGAACAGCCAAACATTCATCTTCAACAAATAATTTACATTCATCTTTATATTTTGTTTTACATAGTACCTTGAAACAAATATTATGTAAAATATTGTTATTGTCAACAATCTATACATTCTTTGATACCAATCATTACTTGAATTCAACAGAAAATTATTTTCAATGAAATTATAGATATAAATTCATTAACAATGCATTTCTATTGTAAAAGATACGAGTCATTCAAAAAGTTCTAAGCCTCACCCAGAAAGAGCCACAGCCAATATTTTTCACAGAGATCTTGGGAATGAGCAAACTATTTCCATGATGGGTCTCAAGAATACTGTTGCCTATGCACAAGCTGAAAAGAGTTGCCATTTCCAGGACACATCTGACTCTATGACTCCCTCAGGGAGTCATCTAAACTTTTTGATTGAATCTTGAACATATTATAATCCTATTTTGTCAGTCATGCTTACTTTAATTATTGACCTCAGACAATGCCTCATCAAGGCGTCATCAAGAACCATTTTTTGAGTCTGGGATTGAAACCTGGTCTCCCAGACCATTGGCAAACACTCTACCCACAAGACCAATTTGCCGAGAGTGCCCTTGACTATAGTATATAAAGTAAAAAAGCAATTAAAGTTGGTGGCCTAAGTCCAGGTGACTCGAAGACTCCTTTTTCAATAACTACAACACTGAGGTGTAGGGGAGGGCACTACTCCATTCCCTTGATTGCTCCATTTTACCCTTATAATGCTGAGTGTTAAGCAAGGCGGCATCAAGTACCATTTTTTAAATTTTTGGTATGACTTGACCAGGAATTGAAACCTAGTCTCCTGGAGCATTAACGAACACTCAACTCATTAGGTCAATGGCTCTGCGGAAAGATCAGTGACCCACTGCGTGACCTGCAAGAAACCAGAGTTTGGTTTCAAGGGAGTATGGTTGCAAAGTTGAAACTATACTATATGCTAAGTCAATATTGACGCTATCCCTTTATTCCCCCTGCTATGGATTAAATTTTACCACTAATGTTCTTCAAGAATGACTTTGGTATTAAATACCCCATGAAAGTTCCTATGCCATTAGATAAAGAAACCAAACCGAACCAATCCAAACCAAACCAAAC
This sequence comes from Sepioteuthis lessoniana, assembly GCA_963585895.1. Taxonomy (NCBI): domain Eukaryota; kingdom Metazoa; phylum Mollusca; class Cephalopoda; order Myopsida; family Loliginidae; genus Sepioteuthis; species Sepioteuthis lessoniana. Next base: position 80,013,886 of record OY757914.1, read on the forward strand.
CGAACCAATCCAAACCAAACCAAACCGAACCAAACCAACCTCTCCTAAACTAAACCAGACTATAATAATGCTCACATCAATTCCTGACCACTGGCAATGCCTTTCATTAAGATTTTTAAGAGTTAGTGGATGTCCCTCCCACCAACGATAGGCAGAAGTGAGAGGACGACATGTCTTTTTGGTAGTTGATGGTGATAAGTGATAAGACAGAGATGTCAGTTGAAAACCAATGATGAACATATAAGGAGACATAAGTTTACGAGCCCCAAATTCTGGGGGTGCTCCAAAGGGGGAGTTAGATCCAGTAGACAAGCATGTTAGAACTAAGAAAAAATGCAAGGTCTGTATCTGGTCTCCCTTTCCCACCATGATATATTGCTTAGTTGATGCTTTCATCTTTGTTTCTCCCAGTGACTACTTGCTACCTAGTAGTAAAAAAACTTTGAGTAGTTTAACAGAGTCTAGTGTTTCTCCACATGTTATCATGTTGGGGTCATGGCATGGTCACAAAGGGGTCCAAATGTTGCTTTACTACTGCAATTGTACAGATAGAGCTGAATTATAGAGCACAAACTAAGAATTGAGCTCAGTACAGTGATATTGCAATTTTTATCTCCCTTGATCAGAGTTTGATGTGAGTAAATCAAAAACATATCAAAGGCAAACACACAAGATTTATTTTACAGTTATAAACATGGAAAGAATAGATCTATATTTCACCTCTTTGTCAAAGCCCAAAGCCAACACGATAGAGTGTATCAAGCACATTATCAGTCTATCTATCTATCTATCTATGATAAATAGTAAGGCCACAACAGACCTATAATTCACCTTGACAAATTCCAAAGCTGACTGAATCTTAAATGATTAATGTTTATCCCCTTAAATCTTAAATTCTTCAAACTTTCTCATTGCATGTTTCATTGCAATAATCCCCATATTCTAAGATGCATATCTAGAACATGCACACACACACACACACACATAGACACAGACACACACATTAACACACACATACACATACACACCAATATAGGAATAGCTTGTAGTATAATGGTTATTGTTATTGGAAATGTACACAGTGACCCGAGTTCAAATCCTGAATGAAGCTGTTTGCATTTCACATAGTGTGGATATTCTTGGGAAAGGTATTAATCAAAGTGATTTCCCTTCTGCTGTTTAAGTAGTAGAGCAGACTAAGCTCTTTAACTTGCTATGTCAACCAATCTTAGAGAAGGAAAAGTCTGAATTCAAATCTGCTAAACTCCACTTTAAAATTGACCTTCAGTCATATTCTGGTTCTGCAGAGGGGTTGAGAGTGTGTGTGTGGGTGTGTTGGCCTAATGAGTAGAGTGTTTGCCAATGGTCCAGGAGACTGGGGTTTAATCCCAGGTCAAGTCATACCAAAGACTGAAAAAATGGTACTTGATGCCGCCTTGTTTAACATTCAGCATTATAAGGTTAGGATGATGGATAAAGTGGAGCAATCCAGGGAAGGGAGTAGTGTCCTCCCCTACTCCTCGCTGTAGTAGCAATTGAAAAGGGAGCATCAGGTTGCCCTCGACTAAGGTCGCCAACTTTACTTTTTACTTTATGTGTGAGTGTGTGTATGTGTGTGTATGTCCAAAAGAAACAAGCTACCTCTTCTCCAAGCTATCTCCTCAGTATAATACACAACAAAGGTATAACTCTTACCAAAAAAAAGTCATGACCAAGAAACTTCAATGGCAAGTAACTAGACTAACATTTTGTGTATATTCTTCATGTCAATTTTTTTGTGGTCATATAAAATGATAACCCTTATCTTTAACATTGCCTTTACACTCAAACAAAAAATGGCTAACCTAATTGGTGACCTTAATAGTCGTCTTTGGGACTGGTGATGACCTCAGTAATGGTCTGTGAGTTTGGCTTGCCAAACTTACTCCTTGGTCTGGTTTTTGTTTTTTTGTTTAATGGCATATCAACTTCTGTGGGTTATTTAATGCCAAACTTATTCTTGTAAAAGAACAGTGGGGATGAGGTGGGGATGAGGTGGTTCATAGCTTTCCGATGGGTATGATTTTTAAAGTGACTGTAATAGAGCAACTGGAGTTTGAACTTGCTTACAACAAAGTCCCAGTCCAGCACATTAACCGCTACAACACAAGGACTCTCCCATATACATTGTTTCAGTGGAAGTTGTTGTTGGCCAACCATAGTCAAGGGCCACCTGAAGGCTTCCTTTTTAATAGCTAATAAACAGAGGTGTAGGAGAGGGCACTACTCCTTTCCCTGGATTGTTACACTTACCCTTGATCCATACTTTATATAATGCTGAGTGTTAAGCAAGAAGGCATCAAGTCCCATTTTTTAAAGTCTTTGGCATGACTTGCTCTGGCATTGAACCCCAGTCTCCCAGGCTATTGGTGAACACTCTAAACACAATGCCAAAGATCTCTCTTTTTACCATGGACTGTGGAATGAGAAAAATCAACCTTATGCATTTAATAAAGGGTTCTGTATGAAATTCCCAAAAGGCTACTGGCTGTAACAGATTCTTGAAGAAAGCTGGAAGGTACAACTGCCAAAATGCAAGAGTGATTCACCCTCCTTCTGGTTACATGAGAAGTATTTGTTGGTGTCACAGTCCAGTGCATTTACCAAAGAATAGATGTGAGTCCCCATGGCATAGTGGCTAATAAGTTGAACTTGAACACTGTAGTGAGTTTGAACTCCATGTAATATTACGGACGGGTGCCATCATTGAATTGTGGCGGTCTCAAGGTTGGAGAACGCACAAGCACATCAGCTGTCATCAATCATTGGGTACATGGGTCTGACGATCAGAAATGTCGTGAACCTCGTTCGTGCAGGCAGAATGACCTGTAGAGTTCAAGCGTGATTTTAATATAATCATGCGTGAACTTTCATGTGCTACTCTATTGTTTTCACTGGTGATCATCGAGCCTTCCGGAACCTTCGAATTGATCCATCAAATCACTATATAAGAAATCAAGTAATGAGATTTTGGCAGTTCAAGACAGATTTCCAAACAGGTTCAAGAGAGGTCCATGACACCCCGACCCATGTGATACCCAGCCTGTCAGCAAGTCGCCTGATATGAAAGTATCAACACGCCAACCATAACAACGCTGCCATCATTGCCAAGAAGAGGAGGGAGGAAGAACGCTATTGAACAAACTTTTTTTAACTACAGTCCACTGTAGACCCCAAGAATAAAAGCAGCTACTATTTTCTTCCTTAAAATTCAAGTTTTGAGTGTTTCTTTTCTGCGAACTCCTTTCTTTCAGACACAACGTATTTTGGTCCTATGCTACATCCAGGCATCTTATTAAGTTCACTTTTATACAAATACTCTTGATAAAAAAGTATAAACACTCTTATCTTACCAATTATGGGTTAAATAATACAATAACTATTATTGTAAAGGGATAGCTTTGGCATTAAATAACCCACACACGTTGATATGCCATTAAACAAAGAAACCCTGTGCTAGTATGTTATCATAATGCAAGATTAACAATGAACTTCATCTCTCTTTCCTTATCATATAAAACTGGAGATTAATTATATAAAAAGGTAACAAACCAAGTAGGTTGATAATAAACAAAAGCCCGACAACATACGATTTAGTCATTTTACTTCAAGGATAAAAACAAAAACAAAAACAAAACAAAAAAGAACTAAACAAAAAAATGGCCAAATAAACTGACATTGATATATTCAAGCAATATTTATCATCCTTTCCTCAAGCTAAGAACTGAAGCTAATCTAGACTTAGATGAAATATAATCTCCCAGTACTAAATCTTCCTTTTTCTGTCCACTTTAATTTCTAAATCTTGAAGTATTTTCATTATACTTTCCTTATATGGTAATTCTGCTGATCCAGTCCGTGCTTAGATACAATAGCCAATCAGATACTTAATATCTTCATTCTGTCAGGATTGACCACATATCATCTTCAGAATCAAAAGCTAACTCTAATCTATTGCCAAGTATAACAGAGCTTCTTAGAATTAATCATTTCCAATATGTTTGTCCACTTAAATCTTAAATTCTTCAAACTTTCTTATTGTACTTTTCATTGCTATAATCCTCATATTCTAAAAGGCATAACTAGAACACACACACACATATATATATATATATATATATGTGTGTGTGTGTGTGTGTGTGTATTTATAAAAAGATCTAAATGGAGGTATATATATATATATATATATATATATATATATATATATATATATATGTGTGTGTGTGTGTGTGTGTGTCTACATGTAGATCATTTTTTTTCTTGGCAAACACTTTACACATTAGTCCAATGGCCCAGTTTCTTAGATAGATATATATGAATATATATATATATATATATACATATATATATATATATATGCATGCATGTGTGTATGTATGTGTGTGTGTGTGTATGTATTTATAAAAAGATCTACATGGAGATACATATATATATATGTGTCTCTATGTAGATCTTTTTATAAATACACACACACACACACACACACACACACACACACACACACACACACACACACACATATATATATATGTAAGAAACTGGGCCATTAGACTAATGTGTAAAGCGTTCGCCAATGGTCTAGGAGACCAGGGTTCAATACCGGGTCCAGTCATACCAAAGACAGAAAAAATGATACTTGATGCCACCTTGCTTAACACTCCACATTATAAGGTAAGGATCAAGGGTAAAGTGGAGCAATCCAGGGAAAGGAGTAGCACCCTCCCCTACATCTCAGTGTAGTAGCTATTGAAAAGAGACCTTTCAGGTCACCCTTGACTTAGGTTGCCAACTTTACTTTATATACATAAGAAATCTAAAAATGTATTGAGTGGTTTGGTTTAGTTTGATTTTATGGCATATCAGCCATTGTAGGTTATTTAATGCCAAATCCATTTTTTATTCATTTAAACAATTATATTTCGAATAATTCAGTTGAGCATATCTACGCAGTTTAAATGTCAAACAGTTCTATTTGATCCATAGATAGGATCCTGTCAGGTGCTACCAGTCCAGGCCAGAGTGGACCTGGGAGCAATGGCAATGAATGGGTACTCTGCATTTCCCAAAGCTCCAGTATTACAGGAGCCTCACCATCAGATTGCTTAGTGTCATATCCAGGACACTTGTTGGTGCGGGGGATCTTACCCCTTTGCAGAGATGCAGTAGGTATATTCTGCTGCCCCAGCTGACTGGGCCAGAAAAATGTGTTAAAATTTTTGTATCAGGCCTTTTTCATGATTTGGTTCAGTACAAAAATCTTATGAAAAATGAAAATTCTACCTTTTGGTAAGTACAAAAGTGCAACTATATTTCAGAAACAGACAGACAGACAGACAGACACACACACACACACACACACACACACACACGCATGTTAATGTATAAATATGGTTGGTTGGTTGGTTGGTTGAGTTTTATGGTATATCAACTCTTGTACGTTATTTAATGCCAAATCCTGTTCATACATACATACATATATAGTAAATAAATAAGATTTGTAGATAACTGTTTTAAACAAACCAGAGCTCATTTTTTGCTCACAGTTAAATGGTTAAACAGTTCTATTTGACCCATAGATGAAACCCAATCAGGTACTACAACTTCCAGAGTTGACCTAGGGATATTGGTAATAAAGAGGTACTCCACATTCCCTAAAGCTCCAGCATTTCTGGAGCCTCACCATCAGATGGTTTAGCGTCATATCCAGGACAATCAGGGCAGGGAGATCTTATGCCTCAGCACAGATGGAGCCTGTATATTCTGTAGCCTTAGCCAAATGAGCTGGTATAAGCACATTAATATCAATGTATGTGGATGTAAACACAATTGCATTGATATGCACACACCCATACACTGATACACACGCAGATATATATACACAAACACACACATATACATATGTTTATAAATGTGAATGTGTGTTTCAAACATTTGATTTATACATATATATATATATATATATATATATATATATGTGTGTATGTGTGTGGGTGTGTGTGTGCGTGCATATCAGTAGATGTGTTATCTGTGCAATTGTATGCATTTACGTACACATACACTGATATTAACATATTTATGCATTACCATATGTATGCATATGTGTTTGTATATGTATGTGCGTGTATGTGTTTCTGAAATATACTGGCATCATCAAATGTTGAAAAACTAAGGGGATTCCCAATAATCTGTCATTAATAACCAGCATAAATATATATATATATATCATCATCATTAAGTCGTGCCGCCAGCACGGATATCCTTGACCATCTCTCACCACTTTTCCCTATTGTTCATCACCTCCGGCAGGTCTTCTGGGTTACATCCTGTGTCCTCACATAGCTGCTGTATGTAAGTTCGGGCTGGTCGTCCTGCTTTTGCTTGGCCATATGTGGGGGTCCATAGTAGTACGTCACTTACGAGCTCGTCTTTGCTTCTCCAGCAGTGTCCAGCGTGTCTGGCTCGTCTGACCTGTATAGTTTTTGTGATGGGAGGCAGGTGGCCGTACAGTTGGCGTTTCGTGAGGTGTTGTCGCCAGGACTTGTTCAGTATTGGTCTCAACATTCTTGTGTAGTTGCCGTCAAGTTTCTTCTCCAGCCGTTTGGTTAGCGTCCATGTAGTGCATCCATATAGCAGTATAGATACAACTGCTGCCTGGAAGAAACTGCGCTTCATTTCATCGGACAGGTCTGATTTCCATATTATTGAGAGCCTATCTATAGCCGTCCATGCTTTCGTCAGCCGTGTGTCGATGTCGTTTTCTGTTGATGAGACGCTACTTCCTAGGTAGGTGAATTTGTCCACTAGCCTCAGAGAGGCTCCGTCTAGAGTGGTAATGTTGCCCGTTTGGTTGTAACACATATATTCAGTTTTGTGTGCATTGACATGGAGGCCAATGCCTGCTGCAGCTCGTTCCAAGCTATGCAGTAGTGTCTCTGCTTGGTTAGGCGTATTCGCCAGTAACGCTAAGTCATCAGCGTAGTCGGCGTCTGTGATTGTTTTTGCGGGGTACCTTTGGCTTCTTTTCTTAGTCAGCTCGAAGCCATTTTCTCTGATTTTGTCGATCGAAGTTCTAAGCACGTAGTCTAGACAGATGATAAAGAGGTATGGGGCTAGCGTGTCTCCTTATAGTACTCCTGCAACAATGTCGAAGTATTCCGTGTTTCCATCTGGTGAACGTACCTTTACTTTTGTGTTTTTGTAGAGGATCATTATTGCTGCTATGCTTTCTTTTGGTAGGCCGTATGCTTGTAGGATTAGTTCCATTTTCCCTCTGTGGATGGAATCAAAGGCCTTGGTAAAGTCGACAAATAGTAATGTCGCCTGAAGGTTTTTTGCCCGGACGCCTTCAAGGATTCTACGGATGGTCAATATTTGTGAGGTTGTGGATCTATTTCTCCGGAAGCCATTTTGGTTTTTCCTAAGGATGTTGTCTATTTTGGGTTCTATGCAGTTTCGTAGTAGGGCATTGTAGTTTTTGGCTGCTATGGATGTAAGCGTTATCCCTCGGTAGTTCTTGGCTAATCCGAAGTCGCCTTTTTTAGGGAAAGGAAGGATGCATCCCTTCATCCATCTTTCTATCCTATTTTGACTATAGACAGCGTTGCATTGCCGGAGCAGTATATCGTCGAATTTTCTAGTCTTCCACACTTCTGGGGGGATCTCGTCTAGCCCTGCAGCTTTCCTATTTTTAATTTTTTTAAGAACCGAGTCGAGTTCTTCTTTGGTGAAAGGCCCTAGTTTAATGTCTAATTGCTTACTGATAATTCTGGTGATCGGTTCATCCGTTATTTTCGGTGGGCTTCCTAGTAGATTTTTGAAATGCTGTTCCCACAGTTTTACTCTTTCTTGATGGCTTGCAGCTTTCAATTTTGCTTTGGCTGTGCTCTTCCTTCTACTTACTTCGTTTATTGTTTGCCAGGCTATCCTGGATTGTCTATCTTCCACCGAGTCTCTAATCTTATCTATCTGATTTTGTATGTATTCTGCCTGCTCTTTTAGATATATTCCTGCTAATTGATATTGTGCTTTTTCTAGTTTTCGGGCATTTGTGTTTTTGGGTTCTTCCGATAGCTTTTGGAGGCAGTTTTCACGAGTGCACGTTTTTCTCTAACCTCTGACGTTTCCCAAGGAACTCTATATTTAGTTCTAGGTTTTGTTGGGATACACTTTGATGCCGCTTCTAGGTGTGCTTCAACAAAGTTTTCATATTCGTCATTTGGGGTAACTTTTTCTGTCTTCTCTTGTAGTGTTTCAAATCTGTTTCTTAATTCTAAAGCATATTTGTCTCTAATGTCTCTGTTGTTAAGTAGGGCCCAGTCATAGCGCCTAGTTGTCACTGTTCGTGTGGCATTTTTTCGTAGGCTTAGACGTATTTTGGCCGTGACTATTCGATGATCGGAGGACACGCCCTCGAAAGTGGCGTATGCCTCGCAATTCATCGCACTATTTTTCCATTTTCTGTTTATAAAGAGGTAGTCTATCTGTGCTTTACTCTTGTTCGCGTATGTGTGGGTCCATAATTTTCCCTCCCTTTTTTGAAAGTTTGTATTGAGGCATGTTAATCTATTTTCTATCATGAAATCAATTAGATGTTGTCCATTCCTGTTTGACGTGTTGTGTAGGCTGTATTTGTTGTTTCTGTTTTTCCCGATTTGTGCATTCATATCTCCGCCAATGACTAGCAGGTTGTGTTTCGGAGTGCTACGTACTAGGGAGGATAGCTCCTCGTAGAAGGTGACTAGTTCGGTTTCTTTGCTGACATTGGTAGGGCTGTAGCAGGAGATGATCGTTGCTTTGGGGTTGCCATTAAACGTTGCGGCCATCATCCTAGGTTGTATTCTCTCAATGCTATTAAGTGTTTTTAACGCTCTTGGTCCTATAAGCATTCCCACCCCTCCTACCGATGCATTGACAGAGTTTTTCCACGCCGATACAGTCACCAGCATCCATCCATTGCCAGTTTTGTGGTGGGTTGAGTGTTCGCTAATGGTCCAGGAGACCTGAGTTCAATCCCAGGTTGTGTCACACAAATGGTACTTGATACCACCTTAAAGTGGAGCAATCTGGGAAAAGGAGTAGAACCATTCCCTACACCTACCTCGGTGTAGTAGCTATAGAAAAGGGAGCCTTGTGGTCGCCCTCGACTACGGTCGCCAACTTTACTTACTTTTACTTATATATATATATATGCTTGTTATTATCTATCTATATATATGATTAATAAATATTCTATCAAAGTTTTTGCAAAATGAAAATTCTACCTTTTTGTAAGTACAATAGTTCTACTATATTTCAGAAACAGACTCACACACACACACACATACACACACACACACACATACATCTTAATGTATAAATATGGTTGGTTGGTTGGTTGGTGTAAATAACAAGTGTGTACATATATATATATATATATACCAAACCCTGTTCATAAAGATAGATAGATAGATAGATAGATGTGAACCAGAAACAATTCCAGCCTCATCTTTTTGGCTTATTCCAATATTCTAGACAAATAGTTTCATTTAAATTGGTATTGTTTTTAGTTTTTATCATGCCCTTCAAGCCAGTATATGAGTACTTTGAGTTATCTGATACTTTTAAATGATTTTTTAAAAATCTGTTGCATATATATATATATATATATATATACTGGCATAAATATATAGGCTCCTAAATGGTTTTTATGAATAGCTAATATTTTTAAAACCAAAGAAAGGAAGATTTTATTAATTAGCATGGAATAATCGCCATTGAAAATGAATACTATTATGTACTATTTATTACCAAACTCTACATTACTGAACATATAGCATCCCACCAAATTTGTAGCCCTTCTAAAAAATACTTTTGAACTGCTATATATTAATAGATTTGGTATATATATATATATATATATATATATATAAAGCCTAAAAAAACTCTTTAAAAAGCGCTTTAAAAAAACACTCTTTGCACATGCTAGCAACCCTGATGATGGCCTATGAATGGTCCAAAAGCACTCGGGACAATTTTGGTAAATTCATCTACCAAATTGAACCGGAAACCAAGACTCTTATCAGGACACTTGAAAGGATCTTAATAAAGTTGTACAGAAAAAAAATGTATCTATAATATTTCATTAAACATGCTTAAATGAACAGTGTTTCATCAACCGAGGCAGACATCAACATGAGACTAGCTAAGGCATGGACAGATTTCCATTGACTATCAATCATGTGGAAGTCAGACCTGACCGATAAAATGAAACAGTTTCTTCCAAGCTGCAGTCATATTGATACTGCTGTATGGATGCATGATATGGATGCTAATTAAACATATAGAGAAAGAGCTTGACAGCTACTACACAAGAATGCTGCAAGCTATATTGAACAAATCCTGGAGGCAGCACCCCACAAAGCAACAGCTGTATGTCCACTTACCACCCATCACAAAAACTATCCAAGTTAGAGGAATCAGACATACAGGACACTGCTGAAGAACTAGGGGTGAACTCATAAGTGACATATTCCTGTGGATCCCTTAAAATGGACAAGCAAAGGCAGGATGACCAGCTAGAACCTACATAAAACAGCTCTGTACCAATACAGGATGTAGCCTTGAAGACCTACCGGGAGTGATAGACGATAGAGAGGGGTGGCGCTAGAAGGTCAGGGAGATTTGTGCTCGCGGTGTGAGATGATGATGATGATATAGAAATGTCTTGGCAGAATTTTTTCTTTTAAAAAAATTTTATCAAATAGCAAAGAAAACTTTTTTTATTTTATCATTGACCCTATTAAGTCTTCATGTGATTTGTTTGACTTCTGAAGGAAATGAATTTAAGAAGATGCCTTATTTTCCCAAGTACTTTTAGCCCCAGCTTAAGCTATCTTCGGGAGGAACGAATAATGAAATGACAAGCATAATGTTGAGTGTCATGTAGATTTTTATAAGATTAGGAGGAAGAAGTGGGAGTGGAAATTATAAAAGAAAAGAATTTTACTAGAGATAAAAAGAAAAGAGTTAAAGGTATTTTAGAATATGGCTGCTCTATTCTAAGTTGATCTTGCTTAAAGAACATTTGTTAATCTTTATACAAAAAGCTTTAAAAATTTGTAGTTTTTGTTGTTTGCTTTTTTTCTTTGTGTCCATAAATATATATGACTTTTTATTGTGTTTGTCATTTTATTATTCGTTCTCCATGGATAACTCCAACTGGAGCCAAAATTACAAGGGAAAAATATGGCATCTTCTTGAATTCCTTCCATCCAGTAGTCAAACAACTAATATATATATGTTTATATTTTGTTTATATATATATATATATATATATATATATATATATATACTTACACATATATTTATCCTTAGAACTAAATTTTTTGTTACAGGGTTAATTATATGCTAATAATTCCAAAATTAATGGACAATTTTTTTAATTAATGTACAATTCTAGTGTAAATTTTCCTGTAATTTTTAATGTTATTTGGCTTATTTAAATTTCAGTATATATGTGTATCAATATTTACTTCTAAATAGATTAGGCCTAGTCAGCCGGGGCTGTAGAATACACCGGTTGGATCTCTGATGGGAAGTAAGACTCCCCCGACCAGTGTCCTGGATATGACACTAAACAATCTGATGGTGAGGCTCCTGTAATGCTGGAGCTTTGGGGAATGCAGAGTACCCCTTCACTGCCATTGCTCCCAGGTCCACTCTGGTCTAGACTGGCAGCACCTGATAGGGTCCTATCTATGGGTCAAATGGAACTCAACTATGTCATTATGTTAAGCTGAGTTGATTGAAATTTATTGTTTTTTTTTAATGTTATACTTATTCTAAACTGAATTGTTTGAAATAGAGCTGTTTTGACATTTAAACTATATACTTGTGTTAAACTGAATTGTTTGAAATAGAACTGTTCTGACATTTAACTGTGTGTAAATAAAAAACTACATTTGTATTAAACTGAATTTTTTAAAACTTTTATCAAAATGACTTACTTTGGTGTTAAATGACCTGAAAAGGGTTGATATGCCATAAAACAAAACAACCAACCAACCAACCAACTTCTACATAGATTAAATTGTTCTTATAGATTTTAATGAAGTGCATAATCATCTTCCTTGTCAATACCTCTAATCCACCACTTCTTCATTTATCACAGAGATCAAACATGATTCAATGAAAATGTCAGTGAAAATTCTGCCGATAAATATATGTTAAGTCACAGATTTATTGATCCACATTTGTATTAAAACAAGACAAAATGTTTATAATTCACTATAAAAGCATTGAAAAAAATTAAATAAGATTTTAAGTTCCTCTGATTTTCCATTAATCATTTTGACGATTCATTTATAAATTCTTATCTTATTTAAAGTATTTAGTTTATATGAATACTTGAAACAATATAATTGCATGCAAACAAATTATGTTATTAAATGAGAAATGTTACTTAAAAATATATAATTCTATATAAATCATTAATATTAGGTAGGAGTACATCATATATAATTATGTATGAATTATCAGTATTAGATAGGAATATATCATATATGATTGTGTTTAAATTAGTATGGGATGGAACTACTAGAAATAATGCAACTATGTACAAACAAATCATTATAGACATATAAGTTGCCCAGTTGGCAGGGGCTGTAGAATACACTGACTGCTTCACTGCAGAGGGCTAACCCTCTCCAATGAGTGTCCTGGATATAACACTAAGCAATCTGATGGTAAGGTTCCAGTAATGCTGGAGCTTTGGGGAATATGGGTACCCCTTCATTGCCATCACTGCCAGCTGTGGGTTAAATGGAACGAAACTGTGTACTTTTGCTAAACTGAATTGTTTAAAATAGAACTGTTTTTGACATTTAAACTGTGTACTTATGCTAAGCTGAATTGTTTGAAGTAGAACTGTTTTGACATTTAACTGTAAAAAAAACTGTACTTAGACTAAACTGAATTGTCTGAAATGTAATTCAGTGTTAAATACCTGAAAAAGGGTGATACGCTATGAAACAATATCAACCAACCAACCAACCAACAACAAATAAAAGTGTAATTGAAGAAAAATTAACAGGAACATTAAAAGTATGGTTATTACAATTAAACATTTGGGAATGAATCAAATTTTGGCACAAAATAAACCATAAAGAGTTGATATGCCTTTAAAAATGAACTAAACTAGAATTAACAGTTATGAGCCCAGAAGACATGTTTGAATACCTAGGTTTTAATGATAGATTCTCAGCTATTAAAATCATTGATTTTCTGCCTGCCATTTTCTATTTATTCACTGCGACATAATCATAAAGAAGTAGAATTTGTTTCTTCTTTGAAAAAATAAAAGAAAAAATCTCTAAATTTGAATTAATGAAAAATTTAATCCTTTTCTGTTTAAAAAAATAACAGAGTTTAGTAAATATCAACAACACATAGCTTGCTAATCACTTTACCATCGACAGTGATTGATTGGTTTTGTGGCATATCAACCCTTGTTAAGTTTGGAGGGTGTCTGCATGGCGTAATGGTTAAAGTGATGGGCTCCAGAATCCTAGAAAGCAAGTTCAAACTGCAGTTTCAGACAAATATCCATAGGAAAGGTATGAACCTCCTTATCCTTTCAGCTCTGGGTTAAATAGTACTGCTACTGTTCTTCTAAAAGGATGGCTTTGGTATTAAATAACCTATGAAGGTTGATATGCCAACCTTGTTAGGTTATTTAATGCCCAAGTGAATTCTTTTAAACAATTCTATAATTTCAGTTAATGATAATAATAATAATAATCATTTGTAAACAATTATAACTTCAATTAATTATTCTTGATACAAATAATTTACACACAGTTATATGATTTTAAGTATTACTATCTAATACTATAATTTTCAATTAGATTTATTTTACCTACAGATGGGACCTTAACAGGTACTACCTCCCTGAGTCAGAGTGGACCTGGTAACTGAACTATTAGATGTGAACCTTACCAATTGATGCTGTTTAGTGTTGCACCAGGAGGAACACCATGAGAGATTTTCTCAAAAACTAACTATCATTTATATATGACATATAGTCAGGAGTATGGAGGATGTGGTAAGTTTAAAACTTAGTCTTATTTTTGGCAAGCTTGTAAACCATTACCTCATAACAGTGTTTCAATCTAATTTTGTTGATTCAAGTGTGGTTCCAGTGACCAGAAAGGTAGTTCACAAAGATAAAGATAATGTAATGTTTAGCAAATGAGCCTTCAGGGTTATTAGCACAGTAGAGAGTTTTGTTATCACTTATGTCTCATATTTATAGACAAGTGATATACTAAAATCAATTTACTAAAATGACTTCATGTCAAATCTGATTTGGTGTGAAGTCAAACCAAAAAATTAGTTTTGTAAAACTCAGGACACCAGGACGCTGGGTTGTAAAAAGTAAATAAAGTTGGCGATCGCAGTCAAGGGTGACCTGAAGGTTCCCTTTTTGATAGCAAATACACCAAGGTGTAGGGGAGGGCACAACTCCTTTTCCTGGATTGCTCCACTTTACCTTTGATCCATAACTTATAACACTATGTGTTAAGCAAGGAGGCATCAAGTACCATTTTTTGAGTCTTTCATATGACTTGACCTGGGATAGAACCCAGGTCTCCCAGGCCATTGGTGAACACTCTAACCATTATGCTAACATCCAGTCGTAAACATTATCATATGTATTTACCCCTCCACCAAGAAAGGATGTGACACTAAGTCAGTTTTCTTAAGCAGAGTTTAACAGGTTTAGATTCAGAGTTTTTCTTCTTCTAAACTGGTTGTCATACCAAGGTCAAAGTGTCCAGTCTACCCCACTATTTACCCATATTGAGAGAGGGAATAGTTGGATTCATACCTTTCCCAACAGTATTAGTGCTTTGTGAAATACAAACAGCCTCATTCAGATTCATACAGTAAACTGACTTCAAAGCCATCATTGTAGATTATTACTATGGTAGTGAGTTTTGCACCTCATTGGGTACTCAACTATTGTGGCCCTGTGTCATTACACTTATCAAGAATACACCAATACACCAGCACAGTTCATGTCACTGTGTTGTAAAAATGACCAAGCTACCTAAGTGAATAATTATTATTGTCATTGTAAAGTTGGCAACCTTTGTGGAGAGTGACCCAAAGGCTCCCTTTTCAATAGATACAACACAGAGGTGTAGGGGAGGGTGCTCCTCCATTCCCAGGATTGCTCCACTTTACCCTTGATCCTCACTTTATAGTGCTGAGTGCTAAGTGAGGTGACATCAAGTACTATTTTATGAGTTTCTGATATGATTCGACCTGGGATTGAACCCCGATCTCCCGGACCATTAATGAGTAGAGTATTTGTCAATGGTCAGGGAGACTGGGGTTTAATCCCAGATCAAGTCATACCAAAGACTTTCAAAAATGGTACTTGATGCCCCCTTGGTTAACACTCAGCATTATAATGTATGGATCAAGGGTAAAGTGTAGCAATCCTGGGAATAGAGTAGTACCCTCCACTACACCTATTGAAAAGGGAGCCTTCTGGTTACCCTCAACTAAGGTTGCCAACTTTACTTTTTACTTTTATTACTGTCATGAATTGGTTTTTATCTTGGTCAACACTGCATGTCATGGCCTTGTGTCAGACTAAACTAAGTTTAGTAAATACTTATAACTCTTGGTTAGTCATGTTAAAAACTTAAATTTTTCTCAGTGAAAATAAAGTAAAGAAATATAGTTATTTACTAAAGTTATTTTTGTTGTGATACTAAGTCAGAAGTATAAGGCAACCAGTGAGAATTGAACTCATTAATAATAGTTTGCAAAGCTAACCATTACACCATATGAGATGTCTGAAATTAAGAAAGATATCTCAAAACAAATAAGACATTGCTTTTCTTTTACATATTCCTTTTTTTTTTCTTCAGCATATTCATTCTTTCCCCCAGTTTTTCTCTTCTTTTCTTTAGATATTTTTCTTCAATTTCCTCTGCACTTTTTCATCCCTTTCTCCTCAAACACAAATTTGATTCTCTGAACTCCATGGTCAACCAGAAGAGATAACAAACAATTCAAGTATTTTCATATCTACTGAATTATCTCCCCTGATTTGTAATTTTTTTTTCTTTCTCTCATTTTTCTTCTTTTCTTGGAAGCTGTTTTTCATTTTCTTTTTGTCTGATTCTGGCTTCTCTGACCACTTGTCGTCTTCTACTCATCGTCTGAACAATTCAACAATAATCTTGTCATGAGGTATTCATCAATAACTCTTCTCATCTATGCACTGATTCAACAAATGATTAGCCACTTTTGATAATCCCTTAATCCAACAACGCATTATAATCTTTTATCTATTTGTGTATCTAACAATCTCTTTCCTTATCCACTAATACGCACACATATATGCTCATTAATGTTCATTTAGCTTATATATTTCTGTGTGTATATGTGTGCTTAAAAAGGTACATATATATATATATATATATATATATATATATATATATATATATATATATATATAAACATTATATTGATTGATACAGCTTCCTTCTCATCAAATGCATAATATATATATATATATATATATATATATATATATATATATATAGGATGATTATAAAAAATGTTAACATTTCTATGGTAATACCTTTATGATGTTATGTTCACCACCCCTGTAAACATTCTTGGAATCTTCTAGGGTATGGAGGGTGCATATCTATAATACCTGTTGTATGAAGGTACCCATAGAAGTGTTAACATTTTTTTGAACCAGACATAAAAAATTCCAAGAATATATTGACAGGGATAGTAAACAGGTAC
Source organism: Sepioteuthis lessoniana (assembly GCA_963585895.1). Classification (NCBI taxonomy): domain Eukaryota; kingdom Metazoa; phylum Mollusca; class Cephalopoda; order Myopsida; family Loliginidae; genus Sepioteuthis; species Sepioteuthis lessoniana. Next base: position 80,030,737 of record OY757914.1, read on the forward strand.
AGAATGTTTGAAATCACATCCTAAATGTACTCCTGTAGAAGTATTTGTTTTTTAAATCACCTATATATATATATATATATATATATATAAAGAGAGAGAAAGAGAGAGAATAATTGAAAGTATTTATATTTTTTGAATCACCCAACATATATGAATATATATAGGGTAATTAGAAATATAAAAACTGTGTATATATATATATATATATATATATATATATATATATATATATATATATACATATATATATATAGAGAGAGAGTGTTTCGTTGGTTGTTTGGGTTTTATGGCATGTCAGTCTTTGTAGATTATTTAATGCCAAATTCATTCTTATACAAATAATCATTTCAATTTCAAACAATTCAGTTTAGCATGAGTACACAATTTAATTACCAAAAACATTTCCCTTTCTAGGTATTCAGTTTATTCAAACAGTTCTAATTCAGCCAATTCAGTTTAGCATAAGAATAGACTTTCTTTACACACAGTTAAATGTCAAAACAGTTCTATATTAGACAATTCAGTTTAGTGTAAGTACAATTTCAATGTCAAAAACTGTTTCATTTCAAACGATACAGTATAGCATAAGTAAGCAGTTTAAATGTAAGTACACAGGTTAATTGTCAAAAATATTTCAAGCTATTCAGTTTAATCAAACAGTTTTATTCAAGCAATTCAGTTTAGCATAAGTTTGCAGTTTAGTTCTATTTAACCCACGCTACCACGCCGGGCCAGATTGGACCTGGAAGCAATGACAATGAAGAGGTGCTCCGCATTCCCCAAAACCCCAGCATTACTGGAACCTCACCATCAGATTGTTTAGTATCATATCCTGGACATTCGTTGATGGGGTAGAGAGGGTAATTACAAAATATTGATTCTATATATATATAGTGTAGTAGCTAATAAAAGGGAGCTTTTGGGTTGCCCTCGACTATGGTTGTCAACTTTACTATATATATATATATATATATATATATTAGTAAGTTGGTCAATCATAGAAAGGAAGAACTATAAGAAGGATGAAAAGAGGAGAGATTAAAATGCAAAGGTATACATTTATTATTATGAAATAAAATCAATCTATATACTGACTCCTCTACCACAGACAAGGTGTGACACAAGGTCATTTTTTCTAAGAAGAGTAAAGATGGTTTGAATTAAGGGTTTTCCCTCTCATAGACTAGTTGCCTAACCAAGGTTAAAAAAGAACAATTACCCATAGCTAGGAGGGGAATATATAGATTTACACCTTTCCTAAAGGCATTAGTGCAAAATGAAATGCAAACAGTGCTGTTAAGGATTTGAGCTCAGGGCACTGATTCTATTTCCTATGATGTAAACATTACGCAAAGTGCAGGGTTCCAAATTAAGAGGTGCAACAACAGTACTTGGACTCCATACTAATATGCTATATATCCTCCTTGTGTAGTATCACATGCTTGTTCTCTCACATGTGTATGATATGGTGTATTTGTATAAGTTTTACTATGGAACAAATGACCGATGACGTTAGAAATTTTATCTACTACCTCACAGCCTGCATATATTGTACCCAAATCAAACCTCCCTTCAATGTTTACCAATTTTATGTGTTACCCTCACTATAATACTAGACTAAGCAAAGCACTTTAGTTATCTATATATACATATATATTTACCCAACCTCTCCAAATGGACAGGAATCAATGTAAGGTCAATTTTTAAGCAAAGTTTAACGGGTTGAATTTAGAGTTTTCTCTCTCTGAGACTGCTTAGCATACTAAAGTTAAAGAGCCCAGTTTGCACTTCTACCATAGCTAGAGAAAGAATGGCTGGATTCATGCCTTTTCCAAGTATATTATTGGTATGTGTAATGCAAATAACCATGTCCAGGATTTGAACTTGAATGGCTCTGCCCATTTCCTTGACTGTAACCATTACACCATAAGTGCCTATATATATATATATATAACCAAACCATAGGTCTAGTGGGTAGAGTGTTGGCCAATGGGAAATTGAGGTACAAAAGACTCAAAAAATTGTACTTGATGCCTCCTTACTTAACACTATTATAAGGTAAAAATCAAGGGTAAAATGGAGCAATCCAGGAAAAGGATTAGCCCCCTCCCCTACACCTCAGTGTAGTCGCTAATGAAAAGGGACCTTTTGGGTTGACCTCAACTATGGTTGTCAACTTTACTATATATATATATATATATATAAGTTGGTCAGTAATAGAAAGGAAGAACAATAGGAAGGATGAAGAGAGGAAAGATTAAAATGCAAAATATAGGTAAGAATTAGTAAGAACACAGAAGAAAAAAGAAAGAATAATTTATGAAAAAGAATGAAAAGGATAGAAAAAGAAAGCAAATGATAAATAAAATAAAAGAAGTTGAATGAAATAAACTAATGAAAGAAAGTTCTCAAAGAATGATGAAATTACAAATGCCAATCAAATAAATAATGACATGACCTTCGTTAAAAATATTTCTGACCATTTACTGGAATTGTTGCAGAAAGTAGGAATGGATGGGCAAATAAAAAGCCAATTGTTTGCTTAATGAAGCAGACATATCAGTTGCATAGTAATTCATATAAATGAGAATAACATTAGTAGATGAACAAATAAAGAGAAATGGAAGGATATAAATAAGGCAGAGATGCAGGTTTTGTGCCTTCTCTTTATCTGCCTTCAAAAAGGAAATAGTTAAGAGAACTGAAAGTTCCATAGATGGACAGAAAAAAGGGAATGGGTGCATTTACCCAACCCCTTCGCTAAATGTAGCTGGATGTAACTTAAAGTCACCCAGCATTAGTGTGACCATAAATATGGGTCCACAAGAGAACATTGCTTATGAATTTATCTTTACTTCTCCAACAGTGTGCAACTTTTATGGCTCGTCTTACTCATATGTTTGTGAGATGGGAAGTAAGAGGCTGTACAGCTGTTGTTTTGTTGCTTGTTGCTTTTAGAATTCATTCAAAATAGGATGCAGCATTTTGTGTAGTTCCCATCTAGCTTTATCTCCAAAGGTGGAGCTATCCACATTAAATGGCAAGCCTTAGAAATTAGTAGACTACTTATTCATATATGGGAGAAAAGAGACAGATTCATGCCTTTCTCAAGAATATTATAGCATGTGTGCATATGTATGTGTGTGCATGTGTGTGTGTGCTGTTTGTGTGTATTTACCCAACTCCATCATAACAGACAAGTAGTTGTCCCTGGGTCAGTTTTTTATTCTTCAACATTATTAGCAGTAACAAAGCTAAAGAGCCCAGTCTACTTATTATAGATTTGTTTGCAAAAAATTTGGGGCCGCAAAATATGGTTAAGCTGAAGACAGAAGAAAGTTGGTTTCAAGAAAAAACATGAACCCATTGGAATCTTATAGTATTGTTGTATAGAAGCTAGTACCATGTGACTTCTGGTATCGCAGAAGTATAAAAGACGCCGTGTCTCTCAAGCACAAGGAAGCGGAAGCAGAAACAGAAAGAAAAGCAGAAGCAGAAAGAGAAGCAGAGAAATAGCTCTGAAGGACGTCGGTCAGTAGTAAGACCAACTTCAGACGTAGCACCAACAGCATGAGACTTATCATACAAGTCGGACTGTACCACTTAAGTTGATAATTAATAATTTCTATTTCACTGTATATCTTTTCCTTACCATGATACAAAAAGAATAAAATATATAAATTTTATTCCAAATACATATAGTATGGTATTTTATAGCATACTGTTGCACACAAATTGTTCTGTTTGTGGCTATATAATATCATACAAGAATAAACATATTATAGTCCACTTAACTGAAGTTCTCTGTTGTATATACCAAAGTTTAACGTACTTCATGTGGCTCTAGGTCACTGCTAGAATTATTACAGAGACAATTTTAACATCTGTTTATTACTGAGCTTGGTTGGAAAAAGGAGAAGTAGACATGTCTTTGTATCTGGTGCAAATGTATGGGATCCAGTGATTGGTTAGTTTGAAAGATGTACCAACCAATTATGTGTCATACATATCCTTTAGAGAGTGGGGTCAACCACAGGAGACAATCCACTAACCTTAGTTATATATATCTTTCATATACACTGTTATTTACCAAGAGCTGGTGGGAGAAGAGATGAATTCATACCTTTCCCAAAGGCATTAGCGTGAAGTAAAATGCAAACAGTTTTCTCCAAAATTTAGCTTGGTTTACATTTTTTGCCAAAGACAATAACCATTACATTATGTGCCTCAGGAGAATGTGGCTGTTAAGTATGATAGAAATATATCTTGTATTTGGAGTACTTTCTCGGTTAAGAAAATGGAGAATGGAAAGAATCAGGATTTAAATGCAAGTTGAGGGTAAAAAATGTATCATAATCCCTTCTATGTTTGGAAAAGAGCAAAACCAGCACCTAAACGGTTTTGAGTTTAAATTCTGTCCTGCTTATATATCAATTTCTTACTGTTTCCTTTTACTTTTCTTAATTCTTTTCCTCCCAAATTTTACTTTTCATTAGAAAGTATTGATATTTAGTTTTTAATGGTTAGTTTCCATAACATTACAAATTAATTGACGATACAAATAAATAACAAAACTTCTTTGAAAACACAACAACAGAAGGTTTATAATTATAGCAGTAGTAAATGAGTCAGAGTGAGAAAAGGTTCTTTTTTGGTGTCGCTGGATAGTATGTTCGTTCTTGAGTTTGTAGCTAGTAGCAGCATGCTCTTCTGTGAAGATCTTCCATGTGGGATGTCTGTAGGAGAGTACAGGAGAGAGATCTTTCTTCGCTACTAGCTGGGGGCTCTCTGACTTGTCATGACTTCGAAAAGGGGCTAGAAAAAAAGTTCTAGAGAGGAAGAAGGAATCAATGTGCTCTGTCCCTGATTGGTCAGTATGTGGCCAAATCGCTTGGCAGGGGCATTGATTTGTGAGAGGAAATAGATCTGTGACTGCTACAGATATGAACAAATAAGAGTAATTAGGGCACATCTACTTCTAATAGGTCATTATTATATACTAAGCTTTCCTTGGTTGTGGCACAAGGCAAGAATTATGAGGCACCCCTCTGAGAATCAAACTCACAAACAATAGTCTGCTAATCTAGTAAGCTGACCATTTAACTGCATGAGGTGCTTTTTTCTAATTAGTCATTTTTGTTCAGTAATTTTCTCTTAACTCAGAATTCTATGAAGCATCATCGCGTTTTTCTTATTCCTGAAATAAAAAAGATTTGCTTGCTGCCCTTTTGAAATGAGTTGTATGATTTCTACATAAATAGAAAGATATAAAATGTGAGAAAGAAAGAAAAGAAAGAAAAAATACTGCTCTTTAAAGAATGAAGGAAAGAAAGAAAAAAGTGTTATATATTATATGTACATACATACATGAATTTATGCATATATACGAGTTTATGAAAGTGTATTTTGCAGAACATCTTAGTTGGAAATGGAATCAGTGATCAGAGTTCAATTACTGCTCAAAGTTGATTGTTTCACTTCATGTTCATACCCTTGCTCAAGGCATGAATTCATCTCTTCTCCTTCCAACTATGGATAAATAGTAGGGCAGACTGTATCTTTTGTCTCGGTAAGGCGACCAGTCTTGGGGAAGGAAAACTCTGAATGCAAAACAACTGTACTCCACATAAGAATTAACCATGAGTTGAATCCTGTTTGTCATTGAGGGGTTGGGTAAATACATACATACATGTATGTATACATATTACACCAACATAGGAAAACCATATTCTTATTAAACAAATTATCAAATCTTGTTCAGACAAAAATTAGTAATAACATTTTTCTGTTATTCTTCTTGTTTATACGAACATGTCAATCATTTATCGTAAAATTATGTGCTTAGCTAGAAATGTCAGTTTTCTGCTCAAGAAAACATCAACTTGAACTGCCGACTGAAAGGAAAATTATAAATCATCATCAGATAATCAACAATTTTATATCAACTCTTCAATGTAAATTTCTTACTTTCTAGCTCTTCATTTTAGGGTTAACTTGTCTAGTTTTTATTAGTTCATCAAAATTTACAAAGACGTTTTTTTTTCCTCTCCCGAGAAAAAAACCTATAATTTTCTGGATGTTTGCATTTGTCAGCTGACAATGCCTAAGTCCCATATTCCAAGCAAGAGACAGGGGGGTGCATGGCATAGTGGCTGATGTGTTGAACTGTGACATCATAGTGAGAGTGTTTGAGTGTTATTAGTGGTATTATGTTCCCTTTTACACTATTAACCTTGGGAAAAGCATGAAACCTTTTCTCCCACTAGCTTTGCTCAATCTGCTGGGGCTATAGAATACACCAACTGCTTCTCTGCCAAGGGGTAAGACACCCCCTTGGCAATCTGATGGTAAGGTTTCAGTAATGCTAGAGCTTTGGGTAATGCGGAGTACCCCTTTATTGCCATTGCTCCCAGGTCTACTCTGGCCTGGAATGGTAGCACCTGATAGAGTCCTATCTATGGGTCAAATTGAACTAAACTGCTTACTAATGCTAAACTGAACTGCATGAAATTGGAATGTTTTCACATTTTAACTGTGTATTTATGCTTAGATGTTTGAAACTGTGTACTTGTGCTAAACTGAATTGTTTGACATTTAACTGTGTGTATACAAAAAAACTATACTTATACAAAACAGAATTGTTTGAAATAGAACTGTTTATATGTATAAAAATGTACTTGGCATTAATAACCTACAATGATTGATTTGCCATAAAACCAAACTAAACCAAACCAAATTTCTCCCCATCTATCGGTTAAATGATACCACTAGTGTCTTCTACAAGAATGGATTTGGCATAAAAGTTGACATGTCATTAAATAAAGAAACCAAATTAAATCGAGTTCAAATCCTTGATAAAGCTGTGTATTTTTCACTTTGTGCTAATGCCCTTGGAATGTATTCTGAGTGATAATGATAGTCATGTATTGACTGCAAAATAGGATGAATATTTACCAAAAAATATTGAATGGGACAAGTTGAAATTACCTGTTGAAATATAGTAGTTTATATTGCTCATGACAGTTTTCCAGTTGGTTTCTCATGTTATATAATTAAGGTAATAATTAATTGTATTAATTATTTTTTGTTAATAATGTTTCATGCCCGGCAGAGATGGCATGAGAATTTTAGGATTTAAAAAAAAACAAGGAGTTGAGGTTCGACTGTCGAAGCAGTTAGTTGAAATCAGATCAGATCAGATCAAATCAGATCAGTTTGGGTTCAACTGGCAAAGATGAATTGAGATCTTAAACACTACAAGATGCACCACATGCATGGGGGTGGTGTCAGCATAGTACCATTAGTATAAGCTTTTATGAATTGCGTCTCTCTCCTTGTGTCACCAAGGGCTGAAGGCAGAAAGAAATAAACCTGTTTGTATCAGAAATGACAGTCTGCCTGTATTATTTTCATTATTGATAGCGTCATGAGTATACCACACTCAGAAACTCTTAGAAGTAGTTCAATGCATCTAAAATGCCATGAGGCATTCCCTTCAGATTTATCTATCTATCTATATACCAATCCCATCCAGAGCACCTGTATATCTGGTCGCAATACCATGTTACACTACCAGTCAAAAATTTTGGGTACCTTCAAAAATTTTTATTTCTCATCCTATGAGTGTTATTTTTAATGAAACAGGTTAAGCATCAATATGTTTTTATTTATTGTACTAAATACAAGTCTTCCTGAGCCACATTAAATAAAAATTAAACCCAAAAAACACAAAAACCTTCTTAAACTTTTGATTCATCAAAATACACACTTTAGCCATAATCACTGCTTCACAGATTCTTGGCATTCTTTCCACCAAAAACTGGTGGTATATTGAAGATAGCTCTGCTTAGGTTTCCTGCAAGAGTTGCCAGAGGTGAACCACACTTTTGAGTTATTTAGCTCTGACTTTTTGATCAATTTCATCCCACACCAGTTCAATAGGAGTTAAGTCTGCTAATTGTGCAGATAAAGACATCAGTTAAAGGATGTGCTGGTCCTAATTGTTTTTGATGTGCCTCTAGCAGAGTTTACTAGAATACTTTGGGTTATTATCTTGCATGAGTACAAATTTTTGAGCCACAAAGCATGTTATATGTGGGATTGTGTGATGCTAGAGTATGTTGTGACAGCTGGTCTGATTGAATTTGCCCTTCACCTAGTGCAAATCTCTGACTTTGCCATTGGCAAAAGCTCCCCACACCATGACAAAACCTCCTCCATGCTTTATGATTGATGTGATACAGAGGGGTGCAGCTCTTTCACCAGCTCTTCGCTGTACATAGATCCTTGTATTTGACCCAAAGACTTTGAACTTTGATTTGTCAGCCCAAAGGACTTTATTCCAAAGCTCTATTGTTTTGTATTCATGTGACTTGACATAGTTTTGCTTCCTCAACAGTGGCTTTTTTGACAGCAGTTCAGCCATTTTGGCCGGTTTCACCAATTCTTCTTCTCATAGTGGAAGTTGACACATTTTTTTCATGACATTGGTTCAGTTGTGCAGTGATGTTTACAGCAACCAACCTTCTGTCAAGCAAGCTGGTGACTCTGATGTGATTGTATTCTATTCTTGTTGTTGCTTTTGGTCTACCAGCCCTACTTTTGGTCTTGTTTTGTCCTGCTTTCTGATGTTTCCAAACAGTATAATCCACAGTAGTTCTGGAAATTTAAATTTTTAGTACTAAAGAAAAAAAACCCTTCAAATCAATTTTTCAAATGACATCTGGTTATACTAATGTCAAAGTTACTGAGGAAGACTTATATTCAGTATATTAAATAAAAACATTGTGGTGCTTAACTTGTTTCATTAAAAATAATACTTATGGGATGAGGAATAAAATTTTTTGAGGGTATCCAAATACTTTTGCCTGGTTGTGTATATTCTTACTCGGGGCTTGTTTTGGTTTTTTTCTTAGCTTGCTCACACAGTAAATGCATTCAAGCCAATCTAGCAAATTTTGAGCTAATGTCCTTGGAAAAGGTAGGAATTGATCTCTTCCCCCTCAAGATGTAGGAAAATCGTAGGGCAAACTGGGCTATTTAACTACAGCAACTAGTCAAGGAGAAGGAAAACCCTTAATTCAAACCAGTTTTACTTTGCTTAAAAACTGATTTTGAACAACATCCCACCCATGGTGGAAGGGTTGCATAAATACATACAATGAAACAAAAAAGTTGTCACTTGTTCACTTTACAGAGAGGAAACAGCAAGCACATTGTTACAAAGAAAACTTTCATGTTTAGTTGTTAAAAGTTCATATGAGACCAGTCCCATTTTACCGAACCCTAAAATATATTATTTAACTCTTCAGCTTTTAGGTTCTCAACTGTCACTAAGTTTTTATTTGACTAAAAGATCTCTCTGAAAACACTCCAGCCTTTCTCACAATAGGAACTGCTGAGGGGGGGGGGGATTGAACTCTGACCTGTCACCTCTCTATCATACCTGCACATTTTCATTGGTGGTTTTGGTGGTGGTGTTGGTAAGATTTCCATACAATAATTCAACTTCATCAACTCATTTGTTTAGCTGAGTGAATTAGGAATAAGATGAAATTACACATAAAGAAAAAGAAATAAAAAATACTAAATTCCAAAGAAAGAAAGAAAATTATGATTGAAAGAAAAATGACAAAAGAAAGAAAGAAAGAAAGAAAGAAATAGAAGAGAAAATAATAAAAAAGAAAGAATAAGGAAAGAAAGAGGAAGGAAAGTAAAAAGAAAGAAAGAAAATAAAAATGGAGAAACAAAGAAAAAGAAAAATAGAAGAAAGAAAAGAAGAAAGAAAGACAGAAAGTGAGAAAGAACAAGTGGATAAAATTTAAACACTTTGAAACAAAAGAAAAAAACCTTATCTTTATGGAAGGAAAGTTAGAATAAAAAAGAATGAAAGAAAAAATAGAAAGAAAGAAAGAAAGAAAGAAAGAAGATATAACTAATAACTATTAATGTAAAATAATATAGTGTGTGTTTCATAATAATCGCCACAAAACAGAATTTCAAATAGTTGTAATATGTAAACTTTAAAAGCTTCTAAGCAAACATCATTCAATGTCTGCTTTACAAATGACTTAAATCAAGATTTTTTTGTCATTTGAAAAACAATTTTATAGCATCAGCTGAATCTGCATAGATGCAACAATTCATATGAATGAATTGTTAATTTCAACAAATCAGTTTTCATTTTTCAAACATGTTTCTTTATCACATTGTTAGATACTATTGTTCAAATTATTTATTTTATATATATATATATATATATATATATATATATTATATATATATATATAACATTTAACATGAAGATTGCACCATTATGTTTAATATATATATATATATATATATATATATATATATATATATATATATATATATATATATTAAACATGATGGTGCAATCTCCATGTTAAATGACAAACCTCAACAATTAGTAGACCATTTTAAATACCTTGGCAGCAATGTCTCATCAACAGAAAGTGATTTCAACACATGCATTGGAAAGGCATGGACTGCTATCCACAAATAATCAACCATTTGAAAATCTAATCTTGCTGATAAAATAAAATGATAATTCTTCTGAGCTGTAGCCGTGTCAGTACTATAGTATGGCTGCAACACCAGGACTTTAACAAAGCATTCTGAGAAAGATATGAATGCTGCATGGTATTTTGAAGAAATCCTGGAAGCAGCACCCCATAAAAACAGCAGCTGTATAACCTCTTACCTTCCATCTCACAAATCATCCAAGAAAGATGAACACAACATGCTGGGCACTGCTGGAGAATTTAGGATAAACTCATAAGCAAAGTTTTGGTGTAAGCCCCCACACATGGCCACACCAGTGTTGTCTGACCAGCAAAGAGTTATATTCATAAGCTCTGTGTGGAAAGTGGATGCTGGCAAGAGGACCTGCCGAGAGTGATGATAGATAATAGGGATTGATAACAAGAAAGAGTAAATAGAATCCATGCTAGCAGCACAAGTTGTTGATGATGATGATGTGTGTATATATACATATATATATATATATATATATACACACACACACACATACACACACACATACACACAAACACACATTCATATATGAGAGTCATTCAGTACATAATCGGATTTTAAAAAAAAGGCAAAATAGTTTTTATTTCAGAATTCTTTTGGTTCATGTAAACTCTGCATTACTTTGAAATTGATTTATAACAAAAATATTTTGATCTCCAGAAAATATTTGTTTTGAGGCTATTCAGAATGGTGGCAATCAAACAGGCTTGAACATAGGTCTGTCGTCAAATTTCTGGTTGCTGAGAAGTGGAAACCATTTGAAATTTACAGAAAGTGTGATACATATGGAGAAGCATGTTTTAGTCCCAAAAAATCTTTAAAAATGAACTAAACATGGGTTTTCTATAACAAACCTGAGTGGAAAAAACAGCACTATGGAGTAGAAACACATTGACTCTCTGGCAAATAAAAAGTTCTGGGCAAAGGAGTCAGTAAAGAAGGTGACAGTGTTTTGGGTTATGAAAAGACTCATGACTATTGATTTCTTTGAAAAAGGTGCAAAATTCACTTTATTTATTTGATAACCTTCATAAATACGTAGAAATTGAAAAAAAGGCAGAATATTCTTGACCAAAAATTCTCATCAAGTGTTAGTATTCTTTGTGAGATCTGAAAACTAAGAAATTTTTGAGTTAAATTTTACAAAACTTTTGAGAAGTATGCAATCTGTGCATATATCTGTGTGCATGTGTGGATGTGAGTAGTATATGTAGGTTCATGGGTGTGTTTGTGAGGTGAGAAAGTGAGAGAGAGAAAGAGAGAAAATCTCTTGATAAAAAAATGTTATTATTTGAAATAACTATTTTAAAAATGGCCTGCTACAGGTGTTCAGTGAGTGGGAGTTATAGTCAGAATCATATTTAGATCAAATATCAATTGGTACAGACTTAGAACTTTTCGACTTAGAGTCTTGAATAATATATTCTTAGCCCATTCCAATTTTATTAGCTAAGATATGAAGGTTATCAAAGTCCAAACAAACATAACTTTTTAAGAAATTAAATCAAATTCTTTTTAAGAATTAAAATGTTCAAGGAAAGTGAACCAGCCAATCAAAACAGTGGACAAATGATTCTAAAAGAATGAGATATTTTTGCTTTATGTTCCGGCAATGTCTATGTCTGAATATCTCTGTATGTTTTTTGTTTTAAAAGACTTTTAAGCACAATTATGTCAAAAAATTCCTGTTACTCTTTTCAAGGTTTACACACCTTTTATTTTAAAGAATTTTCCTGAAAACATTCTACTCAAAAGTTATTGGATTATAGATTTTAATTACAAGAGCAAGAATTTGCCTAAAACAAACAAATTTGACAGTATAGTTATTCTTGTGAATAAATGTTTTATTTGATGAGAATCATATTTTTTTATATTTATTCTTATTGGATTTTTGTTTATAAAAATTCTTTTAGATAAAGACATTTACCCAGAATATTTAATTACAATGAACAAATATTCACATAGAAGCATAATTATTCAGTTAATTTTCAAATTAGACCAATCCTTCAATAAAATAAATGAAATAAAAAAAAAAAAGTCATTGAGCATGGTGACAAAAAATTCAAATGAAAGAAAAAAAATTAAGCTGAACAAAATATAAAGTTTGATAAAAAATGTATTGAGACTGAATGTTTAAATTTTTTAATTTTAAAAATGAAAATTTAAATGAAGACATGTAAATAGCTGAGTGGCTTATGTAATGCAATTATTGGTGAATCGGACGCACTAATTTTCCAGTTTTTTAAACCCCAAAGTTATGGTTGCATATCATCAATGAGAACTATATAACTAACTTTTTTTCTGGTCATATGACTCATCATATTTAGGAGAGGATGACCAAAAGTTAATTATGTCAATTGTCCAAACTATTATATTTTACACCGTTACAGAGAAACATCCTCTGGAATGTGTGTTTGTTTATAATTTTGTTTCTCCTAATGTGAGCTTATTTTCTCTGAAAGCTTGTTGCATTTTTGTGTGAACATAACTGTTGTAAGAAAAGTTGGCAACTGTATTTAAGGGCAACCAAAAGGCTCCCTTTTCAATAGCTACTACACCAAGGTGTAGGGGAGGGTGATACTCCTTTTCCTGGATTGCTGCAGTTTATCCTTGATACGTACCTTATATTGTTGAGTGTTAAGCAAGGAGGTATCAAGTACCATTTTTTAAGTCTTTGGTATGACGCGACTGGGGATTGAATCCATGTCTTCTGGACCATTGGCAAACACTCTACCTACTAACTGTATTTGTTTTAAATTGTGTATAAATTTTGTTTGGTTTGGTTTGGTTTGTTGGGTTTTACGGCATATCAACCTTTGTAGGTTATTTAACGCCAAATCCATTTTTATCTAAATAATCTGTTCTATTTAAAACAATTCAGTTTGGCATAAGCACACAGTTTAATGGTCAAAACATTTCCATTTCTAACTATTCAAGCAGTTGTATATAACAACTCGGTTAAGTGTAAATACAGTTTTAATGTCGAAAAACAGTTCTATTTGAAATAATTCAGTTAAGCATAAGCACAGAGTTTAAATGTAAGTACGGTTTAATTGTAAAAGTCATTTCTATTTCAAACTGTTCAGTTTTACTCAAACAATTCATTTTAGCATCAGTATGCTGTTAATTCTATTTAACCCATAGATAGGACCCTTATCAGGTGCTACCACTCCGGGCCAGAGTGGACCTGGGAGCAATGGCAATGAAGGGGTACTCCGCATTCCCCAAAGCTCCAGCATTGCTGGAATCTCACCATCAGATTGTTTAGTGTCATATCCAGGACACTCGTTAGCGGGGGGGGGAGGTCTTACCCCTCTGCAGAGGTGCAGTCAGTGTATTCTATGGCCCCAGCTGACTGGGCAAATATAAATTTTGTGTTTTAAGACATAATATAAACTACATTAATTCTTAGTCTATAAGTGTTACATAGCCATACATGAATATGTGAAATGTACATAGAATATAGATAACATAGGAATCCTGAAACACAAAAGACACTTACGACTTCTTAGTTCAGGTACGAAACTCTTTATTACCTTCGAGTTTAAAGGTTTTTCGACATAAGGAGGGAGATACACAATCTTTCTATGCTGACTTTTCCATCTGCCCTAAACCACATGCGGTGGGTGCTGCACGGCCTCGGCAAGCTCCGAAAGTCAGCCCTCTTCTTCCGAGGCAAAAACTCAACTCCCAGACTTTTCTCAAATCTCGGCCCTTACTTCCAGTGCATGACGTCATTCACACCTGGTCCCATTTCCTATATGGGGTTTTATTTTGACATCTGTGAATGACGCATCCTCTCTGCGTGCGTGTGAACACCTGCGTTCATGTTGCACCTAACTAACCCATGTGCTAAGTGAAAGGTTCTCAACCTAACTAAACTGAAAGGCAAGATATATAAAACGAAATCCCTCGGCCATTATATTACATAAGAATCAGATAAAATGTTGGAGAAATGATAAATTTAGCTGCTACAAATTCTAAAAGATCAGTGCCTATAATAAAGAATAATACTTTTCTTAAAAGAACGTCATTGTTAAAAGTTGGGGGTGCATGTTTTATATGAGTGCAAGTTCTACACGAGTGAGTGATATACATATATACATATAATTATGGTAATAAGAATCAGTTCTAATTCTCAATTTTTTTTAATGAATAAATTTTGGTGAAATACAGGATTGTGCAAGTGCAGCACTTTCCAATACTCACCAGGTATCTTTTTCTTGTCTCCTAAATTGAAAAATCATCTTAAGGGTTTGATTTGAGTATGTGGCTGGTATGAAGAGAAATTTGACAATGCAACTTCATGCCATATCAAAATAGTAGTTTCAGAGATGCTTCAACTAATGGAAAAATTGCTAGAATAAGTATGTTTAAAACCAAGGGGACTACTTTGAAGAAAATTAATGCTTCATTCATTGTTCATTTCTATCTTCGTAAATACAACCTTGCAACATCTTTTCAATGTTTACTCAGAGATGTTTCTTAATTCAAACAGAAATTCATATTTGATTAATAGTCTAAAAAGAAACATTGTTAACTAATACAGTCTAACTTAACTAATACAATCAACTTTAACTAAGTGGATTCAGCCTTGGAACTTTTCACTAAAAAAACTGATTATCTCAATGAATCTAGACAGGAGAAATGAGATTATTTTAATAAAATAACAGCTGTAGATTAGGTTTTGCCTTGGATTAATGGATGTTTAGAGATAAAAAAAAAAACAAGCAATTTTAGATTAATTATTATTATTGTTACTTTTTGGGAGGGAGTCGCAGATGATTGATTTTTTTTTCTTTCTCCTTACTAAGAGGATTTGAATTGTAAATAATCAATAATTTATGAACTTTTTTTATAGTCAAATAAAATAATTATCAAAGACTGAAATGCTGACTTAAAAAAGTTTGCAGCAAAAGATGAATTTAACAAATTGTTTAACAGTAGTTAAAATAATGGTCAGTATCAAACTTGGATGATGTTCACTAAGTTTTTTCATTTAGCAGCAGATGAAAAAATAAGAGATAAGATGCTAAACATTTTTTTCTTTAATAGCAGAACATTTTGGCTTTGACGAACTAAATTAAATTATTTGAATTGATAATGTAATTTTTTTAAAACCATGCAGAGAGAAAAAAATATGGAATACTTAATGATGAGGAAAAAAATCATGGAATCATTTTGAAATTTATTCTCTTAAAACAGTCAGGAAAGCTGAAACTGCTTTCATAAAGAATCTTGCTTTAAATTAATGAAATCCATACATAAAAAATTCATCATCATCATCATCATCATCATCATGTCGTGCTGGTAGCACGGATATCCCTGACCCTCTCTTGCCACTTTTCCCTATCGTTCATCGCCTCTGGCAGGTCTTCTGGACTACATCCCGTATCCTCACATAGTTGCTGAATGTATGTTCATGCTGGTCATCCTGCTTTTTCATGGTCATGTGTGGGGGTCCATAAGAGTACATCACTTATGAGTTCATCCCTGCTTCTCCAGCAGTGTCCTGCATGTCTGGTTCGTCTAATTTGAATAGTTTTTGAGATAGGAGACAGGTGGCCGTACAGTTGGTGTCTTGTGGGGGGTTGCCGCCAGGACTTATTCAAGATTGCACACAGCATTCTTGTGTAATTGCCGTCTAGCTTCTTCTCCAGCCGTTTCATTAGAGTCCATGTAGTGCATCCATATAGCAGTATTGATACGACCGCTGCCTGGAAGAAACAGTGTTTCATTTTATCAGTTAGGTCTGATTTCCATATAATCGATAGCCTATTGATAGCTGTCCATGCCTTCGTTAACCTCGTGTCAATGTCCTTTTCGGTTGATGCGATGTTGCTTCCTAGGTAAGTGAATTTGTCTACCAGTTTAAGAGGGGTTCCGTCTAGAGTGGAGATGTCACCCGTTTGATTATAGCACATATATTCCGTTTTGTGTGCATTGACATAGAGGCCTATGCCTACGGCTGCTCATTCCAAACTATGCAGTAGTGTTTCGACTTCGTTGGGTGTATTTGCCAGTATCACTATGTCATCGGCGTAATTGGCGTCGGTAATTGTTTTTGCGGGGTACCTTCTGCTTCTTTTCTTTGTCAGCTCAAAGCCGTTCTCTCTGATTTTGTCATCGATGTTCTAAGTACGTAGTCTAGACAAATGATAAAGAGGTACGGAGCTAGCGTGACCCCTTGTAGTACTCCTGCTACAATGTCAAAGTATTCTGTGTCTTCATCTGGTGATCATACTTTTACTTTGGTGTTTCTATAGAGAATTAAGCCTATTATAAAAGCTTGAGAAGAGGCAAATAAGTATTAATTCTTATTTTTTTGTCAATGAGTTCATAACCCAATATTGAATTATTCCATAATATTTTCCTCTACTTGGCTAAGAAAAAACATCATACTCTTAATTAAAATAATTTAACCTAGTTAAAGGTATATTTTAAGAAGCCAGAGTGTTCAGCTTTCAAATTAAAAATGTTGTGTCTTATCTGTAATAAGTCTATTTACAGCAAAGGAAAAAAAAACATTTTAACTCTTGCTTCAAGTTTTCAACTTTACCTCAGTATTGCTTGAAAGATTTGTTCCCTGCAGATATTCTTTTAAATTTGTTTCCAAACAGTTGGAAATCAGCAGAGGCCAGATCTTGATCTTAAGGAAGATGTAACAGTCGTCCCAACAACAAGATTTTCCTCTGTTTGTGCAATGGTATCAAACTTTTTGGAACCCAATAACAACTGACCTTAGAAAAGGTCATCATACACAATTTTGTGTGCTCTTCCCATGGAAATACCCAGTTGTTCAGAATTGTCCTCGATT
>OY757914.1:80050610-80238110 GCA_963585895.1 Sepioteuthis lessoniana
GTATCCCCTGATGAAGTAATAAACAAAGAAATAAATCTGGTTAAACATTAACTTGGGTTGACATTTTTTAAAGAATCCGAAAAGGATGTGGAAGTATATCCAGGTAGGAGGATTCATTTTATCTGTTTTTATTGTTTGCTTCTAACAACTAAGTGTACCCTTCCCATTTTAAAATATTCTCACAACTAAGAGTGTAAGTAAAATTAAGAGTTTTATTCAATTCATTTTGAAGCTGGACAAAAGGAAGACCCTATTTTATATGTTCCCTGAATGTCATATTTATAATTAAAATGTTCTTTTTTGCCAAAGTATTTTGCTATTTCTTATTTTTATTCTAACTTCTACAGGCACATTTTAAAATGAGAGTGTATAAAACACACACACACACACACACACGCACACAAAATAAAAAGCTTTCAATTGGGTAAAAATGAAAAAAAAAACAAAAAGACAAAACAAAAACAAAAAAGTATGTAAGATTGAAATTACAACTCAGATTAAGATAAGAATGCAGAGTTTGACTTTTATTAACTGAAAACTTAAAAATTTAACAGCATAAGCATTAACCTTTTTTTTATTTTGTGACCTTCTTTGGAAGACTTACCTGGTCACATTTGTGACAGGAGCACAGATAATAATCAACCTCATCTGAAAGATTACCACGACTTTATCAACACTACTTGATGATGATGATGATGATGATGATGACATCAAGTTTATGAGTTGGTCATGGGATATCACAAACTAGTGAGATGAGGCACCCTATTGCAATATAATAATTATTTCTTAAATAAATTCCATGGCCCAGTCAGCTGGGGTTGTAAAATGCACCAACTGCATCTCTGCATAGGGCTAAGACTCTCCCAACCAGTGTCCTAGATATGACACTAAACAATCCGATGGTGAGGTTCCAGTAATGCATCACTCCCAGGTTCACTCTGGCCTGGAGTGGTAGGACCTGTTAGGGTCCTATCTATGGGTCAAATAAACTGCATTGTTTGAAATAGAATTTTTTTTTTTACATTTAACTGCATGCAAACAAAAAATATATATATTTATACCAAACTGAATTGTTTGAAATAGAACTGTTTTTTTGTATAAAAATGGATTTGGCATTAAATAACCTACAATGGTTGATATACAATAAAACCCAACCCAACCAAACCAAACTAAATTAAATAAATTTCAATCATAAACCTACTAGGTTCACTATTCTATGCAATGATGGTAACTGAAATTGTATGGTTGATGCTGCTGCTGCTTAAAAACATGCCTTCCATCACTTGCCTACTCCTGTTAGCATCTGCATGACTGCAATTTTAAATCCCAGAGATCATTTTGCCAGACCCTGTATACGGCACCACTGAATTACCTGGGTCTTGTCTAAAAAAATAGAAAAACTTATTTTTTTGCAAATGTTTTTTTTTGTTTTGTTTAGCGTACCTACAGGCAACTAGTCAATTTTGAAATATATTGATTTCCTACGATTTTTCTGAGGGGATCTTTGGTTTTTCAACACACCTGTATGTATTTATCCAACTCCTCCACATGAACAGGATATGACACAAGGCCATTAGTTGTCTAAATTTCAGAGACGAAGCTTGATGATTTTTATCATTAAGGGTTTTCAGACTATTGTCTCCATCTTTATTGTTATTTCCACAACATTTTGGCCGATATATCCTTTGGTCTTCTTTAGGTGTTTGTCGAACTCAGGAACCTTCACAGAACTTTGAACTACATCCTTTATTGAATCCGCAGGGGTTGTCTGTTCTGATTCCATTAGCCATAACCAGGTACAAGTGTTAAGTATTCCAGTATAGCTACTCGCTTGTTGTCAGGATTGAACCTACAACCTTCAGATGGTTGTCTCCTTAGAAATTTAGAGGAATCAACGCTTATAACCATTACGCTATGTGTCCTGCTGGACACATAGCTGAAGAAGGCTGGAGGACATATCAGCTGAAACGTTGTGGAAATAACAATAAAGATGAAGACAATAGTCCGAAAAACCTTAATGATAAAAGACACAAGGCCAGTTTTTAAGCACAATACAACTGGTTTAAATTCAGACTTTTCCTTCTCCTTGATTAGTTGCCACACAAAAGTTAAATAGTCCAGTCTGGGAGGAGAAAAGATGGATTAATACCTTTCTGAACGGTAGTAGTACTGTGTGAAATACATACAACCTTGTTTAGGATATGAACTCTGATTGCTGGGTCCATTTCCCAAGACGACGACCATTACGTGAGTGCATTCTGACACACATATAACCAGTTATTTTTCCCTTGGTTTTATTTACAAATATCAACTTTGAAATCATGATCTCCTCATTGAAAATGGGATTCTAATAGCTATCCTCCACTCCTACTACTAGGGATTTTTTCTTTCTCCTCCTTTTAAGGAATAATAAAAATAAAAAGAGGTTGGAAAAGTTTGTCACTCAAGTCCATAATTCAATAACCCACCACCACCATTACAAAAAAATTTCATGATGGCTTCAGATTCTATTCAGCCCTTCCCCTACCTACTTCAGCCCCCCCCATACACACACACCAAAAAATAAAAATATAGTTGAAAAATCTCTATTTATAGATACCAGGGACATGGAGAGGTTGACATGGAATGAAAGTACCTGAAGAGAAATGATGGCTTTGTTCAAGTATGTGCAAGAGTCCTTTCCCTTTTTTTTATTTATATTTTATTTTATACTTGCTGAGGGTTATAAAGGTGAAAGTTTTGAGGTGTTCTTTTCATGGGATCTATGCAGCCATGATCTCTACATAATGTTCTTTATAGGCAAGGAATTTGTAAAAAATAAAAAAAAAACAAAGAAATACATTTTTAGATCTTATCCTAATAGAAATAAAAAAATACTTTTAGTAAAGTAATGATAGTACCCAATAAAACTTAAAAGCTAAGGTAAAATGATTATTATTTTGATTTCTAAAGAGAGTACCTCTCCTGATTACCCACCAACTATGTATTAAATAGTATTACTACGGTTGCTCAACAAAGATGGCTTTGGTATTAACTTGGTTGGTTGGTTGGTTGATTGTGTTTTATGGCATATCAACCTTTGTAGGTTATTTAAAGCCAAATCCATTTTAATACAAATACTCAGTTCTATTTCAAACAATTTAGTTTAGCATGAGTACACAGTTAGATTGTAAAAAAACATTTCTATTTCAAGCTATTCAGTTTCGTCAAACAATTCTAATTCAAACAATTCAGTTTAGTATAAGTATATATTTTCTCCATGCACAGTTAAATGTCAAAATAGTTCTATATTAAACAATTCAGTTTAGTATAAGTACAGTTCTATTTCAAACAATTCAGTTTAGCATAAGTACACAGTTTAATTGTAAAAAAAACATTTCTATTTCTAGCTATTCAGTTTAGTCAAACAGTTCTAATTCAAACAATTCAGTTTAGCATAAGTGTCGAGTTCAGTTCTATTTAACCCATAGATAGGACCCTATCAGGTACTATCATTACGAGCCAGAGTGGACCTGGGAGCAATGGCAATGAAGTGGTACACCACATTCCTCAAAGCCCCAGCATCACTGGAACCTCTCCATCAGATTGTTTAGTATCATATACAGGACATTCGTTTGTGGGGTGGGGTCTTACCCCACTGCAGAAGAGCAGTCGATGTATTCCACAGCCCCAGCCAACTGGGCAATACAGAGTTAATGTCAAAACGATTTTATTTCAGATAATTCAGTTTAGCATAAGTACACAGTTTAGAGGTCAAACCAGTTCTATTTTGAGCAATTAAGTTCAGCATAAGTACTCAGTTTAAATGTCAAACCAGTTCTATTTTAAACGATCCAATTTAGCATAAATACGCAGCTTAAATCCCAAAACTAGTAAAATCAAACCACAGTTTAATTCTATTTTACCCATAGATAGGACCCTATCAGGTACTACCATTCTGGGCCAGAGTGGGCCTGGGAGCGATGGCAATGAAGGAGTACTCCGTATTCCCCAAAGATTCGTCATTACTGGATCCTCACCATCAGATTGTTTAGTGTCATATTCGGGACACTCATTGGGGGGGTCTTACCCCTCTGCAGAGAAGCAGTCGGTGTATTCTACAGCCCTTACTAACTAGGCAAGGCTTTGTTATTAAGTAACCCCTGAAGCTTGATATGCCATTAAACAAAGATACCAAACCAAACCAAACCAAACCAGCCTCTCCAGATTAATATTCATTATCTAAATTGATATAAAAAATAGGTGGTTATACAGCATTGATTATTATCCTAATTACTGTTCAAAAAATATATTATTAAATTCATATTTGGCTGCAAGCTTTTTTGTAATTTTTTTTGTTTCAATTAACATTTTAATTTTTTTAAAAATGTATCTGCCTGTGTAATTTATAACATTCTACTTTCTTAACAACCAAAAGATTTTATCTGTTCAAATGATTTTTCTGTAAAAGTTTGAAAAAAATGGGAAATTCAAATCAACATTTTTGGAATCATAACCTGAACAATTTTTCTTACTTTATTTAAGCAGAATAAAAGCCGATGTAGATCTATGAATGAAAGAATCCTAAACGAGGTTAAATTTAAGAAAAAAAAAAAAAACAAATAAAAAAAACATATATTTAGGAAATATCGAAAGGAATTGGAGTTTAACAATAGGGCAATCAAGAAGAAATATCACAGGTGGTTCCAAGAGTTAAAAAAAGAAATATTTGTATTATTTTGGGATTATAGTAGTCTTAAATACATGGTTTGAATATGCAAAATGCATGAAAATTGATATCGTTTCTGTGATTGTTGTTGATTGCATTGTTGTTGTTGATGGTGGTCATGGATACCTGGTGTAGACATGCAAATAAATGAATGATGGTGTTGGTGATGGTGGTTATAGAAACCTGAGTTGAACATCCAAATACAGCAAGGTTAATGATGGTGGTTGTGGTTGTGGTGGTCACAGATACCTGATATTTGTATGCAAATAAGTAAATGATGGTGGAGATAGTGGTAGTCGTGATAGAGGCTTTTGATATCTGGTGTGAACAAGTAAATATATGAATGTTAATGATAATGGTGGTGGTGATGGATACAGGTACTTGTAAACATATAAGTAATAATGATGCTGGTGGTGGTGATCATAAATACTTGGTCTAAATATGCAAATACATGAATGATGATGATGGTGGTAGGGGTGGGCTTATAAATACCAAGGGTAAACAATTAAAGGATTCAATGATAATAATAATCATGATAGGGCTGATGGGGATCATGGAAGTGGCTATGATGATCAAAAACAAGTGATATAAACATACAAATATATTAATGCGCATGCAAAGGTCAGATAGTTTTTGCAATATACTCACCTCTGATGATGGCCCTAAGATCAGTGAGAAAGCATGTGGGAACCAATCAATTATAGTTTAATATATTTGCATACAGCATCACCACCATCAAGACCATTAATAAATTTGCATATTTATATCAAGAATATTAATGCTGGTGATGGTGGTGATGCTGATCCTAAACACTTGATATAAATAGGCAAATATATTAATGATGTTGATGGTGGTGATACTGATGCTGGTCATAAACACTTGATAAAAATATGCAAATATATTAATGATGTTGATTATGTTTGTGGAGAAGGTGGTGATGATAATCATAGCCGTAATATATTAAGGATGTTGATAGAGGTAGGGATGGTGGTGATTATAGACATTTAGTATGAACGAACAAATATATTAATAATGGTGATGGTGATGATGGATGACGATGATCTCAGACATGTGAAATAAACATGCAATTGTGATGAGGATTGATTGGTTTGGTTTCTCTGTTTAATGGCATATCAACCTTTGTAGGTTATTTAATGCCATATCTATTCTCCCTGAAGAACAGTAGTGGTACTATTTAACCCATAACTGGGAGGATAAGGGGGTTCAATACCTTTCCCAAGGGTATTTTCCCGAAAGTGAACGTAATAGCACGACTGGAGTACGAACTCGCTTAATACGATTCTGCAGTCCATCGCTTTAACCATTGCACCACGAGGACACCCCCAATGAGGATTGAGGTTGTGATGCTGATCATAGACAATTAATAAAAACATGCGAATATATAAATGATTATGATAGTGGTGGCGCTGTTCATGGACATTTGCTATGAAAATGTAAATATATCAATAAGGATGATGGTGATTATGATGGTGGTCTTTGTATGAACTTGCATATATATATGAATTAGTTTTATTGTGATTGTGATGGTGGTGGTGGCCATAGACACCTTATGTAAATATAAAAATGCATATATGGTGGCATTAATTGCCGGGGTAGTCATATATACCTGGTAGGAACATGCAAATATGTGAATGGTATTGGAAGTCATCGTGGTGGTGATGATGGTGGTTACTGATGTGCAAATATATAAATGATGATGATAGTGATGAAGAAGAGGTGTTGGTTATAGACATCTGATGCAAAGATGCAAATGCATCAGCATTGGTGGTAGTGGTGGTGGTGATTAATAACACCTGGTAAAAACATTTAAATACAGTGATAATGGTGGTAGTAGTAGTGGTGGTTATAGATACCTGATATAAATATGCAAATGCATCCATGGTGGTGGAGTTGATGCAGGTGGTGGTAATGGTGATGGTCTTAGATACCTGGTGTGAACATATAATATGCATCAGGGATAATGATGAGGATAGTGTTGGTTGTTGTTTTTTTTTTTGTTAAATGGCATATCAACTCCTGATGAGTTATTTAATGCTGAAATCTGATTATTTTTAAAGATTTCATTGTAATCAGTGAACCATTGGCCTAATGAGTAGAGTATTTGCCATTGGTCCAGGAGACTGGGGTTCATTCCCTGGTTGAGTCATACCAAAGACTCAAAAATGGTACTTCATTCCACCTTGCTTAAGACTCAGCATTATAAGATAAGGATCAAGGGTAAAGTGGAACAATCCAGGGAATCGAGTAGCAACCCCCTCTATATGTCGGTGTAGTAGCTATTGAAAAGGGAGCCTTCAGGTCACCCTCAAATAAGGTCACCAACTTTACTTCATTGTAATCATAACTATTTTTATTTTCAATGTTTCAATGTATTTTTTTTAAAAGATCACACATTTTATTCATCCATAATCATTTGTTTGTCCACAGTTATGAAATAACAAGTATTTTTTCTAATAATAATAATTTTAAATATGTTTATTTGAACAGCATTTCTTCTTGAATACATATTTCATTAAACAATATAGACATCCTTTCTCAACACATTTTTTGAGTCACCACATTGATTTTAGGGTATCCAGCAGGAATTAGTTAATAAAACTCCTATAATTAATTGGTTCCCTCACACTTTCTCTCCAATCTTGGGCCATCATCAGGGGTCAGTATATTATAAAAAATATCTGACCTTTGCATGTACATTATTACTTTGTAAGTGTTGAGCATTTATCATTTATACTGGTGTGTTGTTGTAGCCTTTATTTTTAAATTTTTTCTCTCTGTAGCAGCAGTTGTTAAAGACATTTAAGTACATTAGTACTGGATTTAAAATTGATTCTATTTAGTTTGAGTTGTTTCTTTCTGATATGAAGTACTTTGAGAATGAGTAATTTTTGTTTGTTATTTTGTTGTTCTAACATTGCTGTGTTTTTGGTAAGAATTTTCTGAAACTCACTTTTTGGACAGGAATGTTTTTTTTTTAGATATTGGACTAGTGATGCACAGTGAGTCATCTCGATTGGGTTGATGAGGTTAAACCAACGTATGTACTGTTATTCTCAGAGATACTATCTCCTAAAATATATTTAAATTGATATATAATGTTTGTTTTTGGCAAAACCCTGATTGAGCTTTAGGAATCATGGTTAATAACTAAGTTGGAGGTTTTAAATTTGTTATAGTATATGATAAGTTTTATTTCTATTTTACTAATAATTTACACACAATTATAAAATTTAAAGTAACTGTAACGGTAGCACCATGAGGCAAAAAATGAGGTAAAAGGCTCGACTGGTAAAGAAGTCATCTATTCGCAGTGGGTCTTCGTTCCTTCATTAAACCCTTCTTTGACCCTTCTTTGACCATGAAACTAAAAACAAAATAGAAAACAACTTCTGTAATCCCTTTCACACAGATCAATAAATCGGGCAAATACAGATACAGTGTGTGATTCTTACCTCTGTTCGCCTCAAAGAATGCCCCCTTCGCAAAGTCTAAAATCGCAGCTGTCAGGCAACACATGTGTTCTGCTCGGAGAAATGGTAATAAAAAGGTCAACCCTTCTAATGGTGTCATGTGTGTGACTGGTTGGTGTACAATGGTAATGTGTACCCAACTCTAAGGTGCCCATATCAAACAAGGGGGATATCTCCCTCATTTACAGTAACTATCCCTATTTCATAATAATCATTTGTTTGTACTCAGTTATATGGCTTCAAGTATTCTTGTCTAACACTAAGAAGCAATTATACAGCTTCAAGTAAATAATAATGGTCCTTATTAAACAATCATATCTTTAAGTAACTATTCTTAATCAAAATAATTTCCATAGTTAGATTGTCTGATATTTCTATCCAATACAAACAATAATCAAACAGGTCTGTTTGACTCAACCAAGCTACAAAACTGAAACCTTACCACCAAATTCACTTTAGTCTCACATCCAGGGTACATCTTTCATGGAAGGGATATCTTACCCTCTGCAGAAGACATAGTTTATATTTCTAATCCCTATTAATCTTTTTTTAACTATTGTAGCTTTAAATAACTATTCCTAATACAAATAATTTGCATACAATTAAAAGATTTCAAGTATTCCTATCAAATACAAATAATTTCAAACAGATCTACTTGACTGATAGATGGGTCCCTATCACTCCAGATCAGGATTGACCTGGGACAAATTACTACAAAGTGATGACAAACATTCCAGGTTAGCGTGAACCTGGGAGTAATGGCTACAAAAGGGGTACTCCATAACCCCAGAGCTCCAGAACGGAAGCCTCACCCCTGGATGCAGTTTATTATCATCCCTTTTGAGGAGAGGGTCTTACCCTTTTGCTGGGGATGCAGTCAGCATATTCTAAGCCCTACTGACAGGGAAGGTATATATCTACCCAACCCCTTCACCATGAGCAGGATGTCACACATGGTTAAATTTTGAATGGTATTAAAAAGTTTGAATTCAGAGTTTTCCTTCTCCTTGACGAGTTTTCATACCAAAGTTAAAGAGTTCAGTCTGTCCTACTATTTACCTATAACTGGAGGGAGAATAGTTTGGTTTGGTTTGGTTTGGTTTGGTTTTATTGCATATCAACCATTGTTGGTTAATTACTGCCAAATCCTCTTTATACATATATATATATATCAAATTTATATATGACTTGTAACCACATTTTGTAAATAAGATTCTTAAACTAGCCAGAGCTCTTTCTTGCTCTCAGCTAAATCATCATCATCATCATGTCGTGCCGCTAGCACGGATATCCCTGACCTTCTCTCGCCACTTCTCCCTATCATTCATCGCCTCTGGCAGGTCTTCAGGGCTACAGCCCGTATCCTCACATAATTGCTGTATGTATCTTCGAGCTGGTTATCCTGCTTTTGCTTGGCTATATGTGGGGGTCCATAGGAGTACATCACTTATGAGCTCGTCCTTGCTTCTCTAGTAGTGTCCTGCATGTCTGGTTCATCTAACTTGGATAGTTTTCATGATGGGAGGCAGGTGGCCGTATAGTTGGTGCCTTGTGGGGTGTTGCTGCCAGGACTTGTTCAATATTGCTTGCAACATTCTTATGTAATTGCAGTCCAGCTTCTTCTCCAGTCAGCTAAATGGTTTCAAGTATTGCTATATAACGGTCACAATTTAACATCATTCATTTGTTTGCACACAGTTTGTTCTATTTGATCTATAGATAGGATCCTATCAGGTGCTACCACTCCTAGACAGAGGGGACTTGGGAGAAGAGGCAATGAAGAGGTACTCCATATTCCCCAAATCTCCAAGACTGATGCCTTGTCATCCGATGGTTTAACGTCATATCCACTACACTTGATAAGGGAGGGTCTTACCCCTTTGCAGAGAAGTAGTCAATGTGTTCTGCTGCTTAAGCTGACTGGGCTAAGGAGAATAGTTGGTTTCATACCTTTCCCAACAATATTAGTGCTATGTGAAATGCAAACAGCTTTGTCAAGGTTTTGAACTCAGGTCGCTGAATCCATTTCTTACAATCAGAACCATTATACCATGAGCACCTCCAATATAGTGATGATGGTAGACATAGATATCTTACGTAAATATGCAAATGCATCAATAATGATGATGATGATGATGGGATAGCTTTTCATGTAGTTAATTATGATGATGTTACTGATGATGATGATGATGATTGCTGCAAATCCTTTGAGATGCAACACTAAACTCTGCAACGTTTTATTATCAAAATAATTTGATCAGCAACTTTCCAATCATCATCAGGTGACGTGATGTTGGGACTGTCTGAACCATGCTTTCTTTCTTCAATACATTACTTTGAAACAATGAGTCGAAATCTCTTAATTTAATCTTTTGTTATATTTTTTGAATGCCATGCTGAGCTGAATCAATATGAAATTCTTACGCTTTTTCTTTTACTATTTCTTTAATGACTGCATGATTGAAATTTTAATTTGTCTGTAGCCTGTGGTCATAAGATCGAATGTAATATTTAATATCTCATACTCACTCCTTTCAGTATGACAAATATAAAACAAAAAGAACGAGACAAAACACAAAGATAATAAATTTAGAAAAAATTAAAAATTTAGAAAAAATATATTTTGAATAAAAAAATAAAAAAAACAAAAATGAAAAATAAAAAAATAAAATATAAAGGAGAATATAGATAAAATAGAGTAGAAGAAGAAATAGAATCTTTCTAAAACAATTTTTAAACATTTTTAACATTTTCTTATGATTCATCTTTAAGATAACAAATAGATGACCTATAAACCAGCAATCCATGATGATATTGATGCTTCTATTTAGGAAAAAGTTGAAAATTCTAATTAATTCTGTATAGTTATTTGTATTATTTCAGAAATCAAGAAAAAGAAAGGAAATGACATACAACAAAAATTAAAACCCTACAAAATTATCATATCATAGGAAAGTGGACTGAAAATTGATTTATTTAACTTAATTAAACTATTTTAAGTGGATTGTACTAATAAAAATCTCTCTTTGATGTGCCATTTTTTAGTTATGGTTATATTTATACAATACATATTCAATATATTTTGGAGGGTATTTTCTTTTGATTCATCTTTAAGAAAATAACTAGATGATCCATGTACCACTTGGGTTTACAGCAATCCATGATGATATTGATGCTTCTGTTAAGGAAAGATGGTTTGTTTTGGTTTTGTTTTATGGCATATTAATCATTGTTGGTTATTTAATGGCAAATTCTCTTTATATGTTTATATTAAATATAAATGATTTGGTGTGGTTAATTTTTATGGCATACTAACCCTTGTAGGTTTTTTAATGCCAAATTCTCTTTGTACATATATATTGAATATATATATTTTGTTTTAGTTGGTTTAGTTTGGTTTCATTTGGTTTTATGGCTTATCAACCATTCTAGGTCATTAATGTTAAATCCATTTTTATACATAAACAGATCTATTTCAACCAATTCAGTTTAGCATAAGTACACAGTTTCAATGTCAAAAAACATTTTTATTTTAAACAATTTAGTTTAGCATACAAAAAAAAGTTCTATTTCAAACAATTCAGTTTAGCATAAGTACATAGTTTAGTTCTATATGACCCATTGATAGGTGGACCTGGGAGTGATAGCAATAAAGGAGCATTCTGCATTCCTCAAAGCTCCAGCATTACAGGAACCTCACCATCAGATTGTTTAGTGTCATATCCAGGACATTTCTTGGGGAAGTCTTACTCCTCTGCAGAGATGCAGTAGGTGTATTCTACAGCCTAAGCTGACTGGGCAAT
The DNA here is from genome assembly GCA_963585895.1 of Sepioteuthis lessoniana. NCBI lineage: Eukaryota > Metazoa > Mollusca > Cephalopoda > Myopsida > Loliginidae > Sepioteuthis > Sepioteuthis lessoniana. The sequence continues at coordinate 80,062,613 of OY757914.1, forward strand.
TGGTTTGATTGATTTTTATGGCATACTAACCCTTGTAGGTTATTTAATGCCAAATCCTCTTTATACATATATTTTAAATATATTTTGTAAGCACCTTTTTTGATAAAATTCTTAAATGAGCTTGAAATCTTTTTTGCTCACAGTTAAATGGCTTCAAGTATTGCTATATAATAGTCATAATTTAATATCAGTCATTTGTTTGCACACAGTTTGTTCTATTTGACTCATAGATAGGACCCTATCAGGTGTTACCACTCTGGGTCAGAGTGGACCAGGGAACAATTGCAATGAAGGGTAACTATGCATTTTCTAGTTCTCCAAGACTGGAGCTTCATCATCAGATGGTTTAATGCCATATCCAGGACACTATCTAGGAAAGCATTCAGTATTCTAATTAATATATCATGGTTATATCCATAATATCAAGAATTTATCTAACTAAAAAAATGACATTTTTTCATCTCTGAACTGTTGCTGTATTTTTTTATGCATGTCTGAGGATGATTACAATTTTTTAAGACCCTTTTTTGAAAGTTGTATTCAAATTCAATGTCATACCAAACTGCTGAAAATCAGAAAAAAATTTCTATTTTTTGGTATCTGTCTTTTACTTTCATATTTCGCTATAAAAGCTTCTTTTTTGGTACTTAGTCACAAAGTTTAACTAAAAAAAAGTTGTAAATTCTAGGATAATATTTTTGCCTAAAATAGCTGTTCTGTAAAATAAACAACAGTTAGTGGCATGTTCAGTTTTTTCTAGAAAAATTCTACACTGGTAGAAACCAAAAAAGTTAAAAAGTATAATTTGTGGTCAAGAATATCATAGCAGACTTTAATGTAAAGAAAAACTGCAAGGATGTGCATAGTACTTACAATAATATTTTTCTGTGGGTAACATTGAAATTAATAATTGGCTGAAAACAATTCTTTCCTCTTGATGTTCACTGACTTTCTATAGTAAAATTATCTACCATGCCTTTCTAAAGTAAAATTATCTACTATGCTTTTCTATAGTAAATTTATTTGCAATGCTTTCTATTGCAAAATCAGTAGCAATGCATTTTTTGTTAGTATTTTGCAAACTGGGCCATATAAAGCTTCAAGAAATAGAGGGTGACGAAAAAGAGAGTAGCAGATTTGGGATTAGATGGCAGCATAACCAAAATCTAAACTATAAATGCTTAAGAAACATATAATTTACAAAGAACAACATAGATGTACAAATGTTATCTTGTCATCTAAGGTTGGAGTTAAAAGCCCCAGCATTGGTTTGTTACTAGGCAGCCAAGTTTAGACAATACAAAAGATACTCAGGCCAGAACAGACAGCAGATAGAATGGTTGGTAGTTATTTCATTTTCACATCTGCTAGTCCCAAGGTTCTAGAAAGGTATGATCTGTCTTAGGTTTGAGGCTCCAGTCCTGGAGCTTTAAGGAATGTGGAGTTCCGTTTCATCACCATTTGTCCCAGACCTGGAGTGGTTGTACCTGATAGGGTCCTTTCTACAGGTCAAATAGAAATATTAAGGGAGGAAACACCCTCAACAGAAAGCCAGATGTATGACTAGCTGTGAGGGCAGAGAAACATAGCTCCATGTACTTATAGCTGGTCACTGCAACCATTGAAATAATCTGTGTTGGCTCTTTGTTTCAGATCACTAAGTGTCCAATTCATTTTGTTGTAAATTCACGGCCAACCAAACAGGGTGACTATGTGTTTGTTAAGGAGGTTATGCTCGTTTTATAGCCTGAGAGTCAAGAAAGCAACAGCCACAAAAATTTGTGAACCACTAATTTATATCATATTTAGGCTAGTCCTCTTCTGTCAGTAATACTTTCAATGACTATGGACAATCTCTTTCATGACTTTCAACACTTTTCAATAAAAAAAAAATCACCATTCATTTTATAATAAAATCACTCATAATGCATTGAAATAATACATATATTAACTGTATTCAATCATCAATTCTTGTCCTAATGCCTGACCACTGAAAATATCTTAGTTCGTGATTTTCAATAAATCTCCAAAGTAAAATTACTTGCTATGCATTCTTATGGTAAAAATTATTTTAAAACATTTATTTTCCCCTTGTTAATTCTTTACTAATGTGTTCAGTGTATATTTAGGCAGCAAGTTGTTATTTAGGCAAGTTTTATTAAAGATGATGGAAATACAGAAATCAGATGTTCTATAATTAGACCAACAAGCAATAACTAACATTATAAAAAGACACATTGAACTTAACTATACACAAAACCAAATAAAACGTATCACCTATTATACTAAATTTCAAACATCAAACCTCTTGGTTAAAAATAACAACAACTCTGCTACAATACTCCTAAACCAAACCAATGTAGTTTATAAATTTATATGTCCATTTTGAGAATGCCTTCCAAAAAACAAAAATAACTACATTGCTTATACAACTACAACACTAACTCATCACCTCACTTATTATCTTTCTGAAACTAGCGCCATAAAACAATATGTAATTATAAGACACAGCAATAGCACTGACCAACTTACATCTTCTGATCTAAGGAAGATTCTTACAGATGATACAATAATTATATATGAAAATAACAATAAAAAATGATTACAAATACTAGAAACAACATACATAAAAAATAAAGCATAAATAGAATAGCATTTAACACAGGTACCAACATATTGAACATTTTTGATTACTAAAATCATTTAACCTATTAGAAAATTCATCCAACAGAATATATATTTATTAAAACATTTCCAACTGAAGATTTAAAAATTTTTTAAAATGTCTAAAACTTTCCAATAGACCACTTTAAAAAAAATGCTACAAATAATCAAAACAATAAAACTCAAACTAAACTGTCAACTCAAACTACACAACCCCTGATGAGGACCAAAAGTATGGTTGAAAGTGATTGGGCAGAAGATATGGGACAATTTCTTTACCATCTGGATCTCAACATTGGAAAAATAACTAGAAGACTTGAAAAATTTCAATTAGAGATAACAAACAGTGTTCCATCATCTTTGATAGAACTTGCCTTGATATATATATATATGAGAAGTAAATTGCATCTAACAGAATGTATGTAGAAAAAGGTAAAAACAGAAGAAAGATATATGTTTGATGGTTCCTTTATTGTGCCAACACATTTCAATTTCAAGGTTTTCTCTGAATACAACAATATTTTGTCAAAATTATTTTTGTATAAGAAATGATTATGAAATAAATTTTTTGATTCGGTCGGAAGTCTTTCATGTAACAACATCTACAAGCCCTGATGAAAACTTCCAATTGAACCAAAAAAAATTATCAGTTATAATTATTTCCCATACAAAAATAATTTTGATAAAATATTTTTGTATTCAGACAAAACCTTGAAATTGAAACACACAATAAAGGAACCATCAAACATAAATCTTTCTTCCATTTTTATCTTTTCTACACCATTGACATAATGGTTAGAGTGTTCACCAATGGCTCGGGATACCTGGGTTCAATCCCAGGTCAAGTCATACCAAATACTCAAAAAATGGTACTTGATGCCACCTTGAATAACATTCAGCATTATCAGGTACAGATTAAGGGTAAAGTGGGCTGATACAGGGAAAGGAGTAGCACCCTTCCCTACACTTTGGTGTAGTAGCTATTGAAACGGTCATCCTCGACTATGGCCACCAACTTTATTTACTACTTATATATATATATATATATACATGATGTATTGAATAGGTTTCTAGAGTTTTTGTACTGGCATTTAAAATTGTTGTAGACTCTTGAAAATTCACAATGTTATTGCTATATATCTTATGAGATGACTGACCAATTTTTATGATTTCAGGTTCCAATGAATAGCTACAGCAGCAATTGGAACACACCCTACTAGAGCCTGATTGTCACAGCTGGTGAATTTCAAAAATGCAATCTGGATGCTTCAGACTGCTTTTTGATCATCTTGCATGAATTGACCATCCGTTTTTCAGTGACATAAAAGATTCAAGGAAGGTTGGGAGTCTGTGAGGGATGATGAGAGGTGTGGGAGAAGTAAGGAAGTCAATACACCAGAGTTGATTGGCCAAAGGGTTAGGGTTAGGGTTACTATGTTGACGTTTTAAGGGAGTTCAGGAAGAGATTCCGTCAGAAGAGGCCTGCACTCTTCAAATCGGGTCAGTGGCACTTCCACCAGGACAATGTACCAGTCCACAACTCCATTCTTGTCACAGACTATTTGTCCAAGATGGGCATCAAGACAGTTCCTCAGCCTCCCTATAGTCCAAACCTTGCTCCCTGTGACTTTTGGTTATTCCCTAAGCTCAGAGGCTGTTGTTATGAGACAATTGAGGAGATGAAAGAGGCTGTGATGAAGGTCATTGACACACTCACACAAGAGGACTTCCATGGGGCCTTCCAGAAGTTCGTGGAACGGTACAACAAGTGCATTGTAGTCGGAGGAGATTACTTTGAAGGGGACTAGAGTTTCATGTGTGTACTATCAATAAAAGTGCCCATACAAAAAAGGTCTGGAAACTTATTTAATAATCCTCGTATATATATATATATATATATATGTATATATAATGTAGTTTTCTATTTTTATAAACAAACAGTGCTAAATATCAGTGATACAGCATACAAATCTATGATAGGATAACACATACAGTCAATGGTTTTTGGTGGTTGTCAGTTAATTTCTTGCCTATATGATTATGCATGGGAATTTTATTATATATGCACACACACACACACACACACACACACACACACACACACACACAAAATAAAGTTCACATATATATAATAATGTTATATAGAATATAATAATGTTATATAAAATATAATAATGTAATATATAATATTATAGAATATAATATGTAATAATTCATATTTTAAAGTGCTCAGTTAGATTCAGGTGGAAAGATCAAGTTAAAAAAGTTGCTTTTTTTTATAGAAGAATGTGTGATGTATTCAAAGAAGCATGTTTTAGTTTTAAAAAATCTCTACAAATAAGCTAAACATGAGTTTGCCTCTGCGAGCCTGAGTGAAAAAAGACATTTGATGAAAAAGAAACATACCAACCATTTGGTAAAGAAATAGTACTGTATGCAGTGGTCAGTAAAGAAGGTAATGCTGACAGTGTTCTGGGACATGGAAGGGCCTATGATGATGGATTTCCCTGAAAAGGTGAAACAATAAACACTGATTTCTATTGCCAACCACTCATTAGGTAATATTCACATTATTTATTTACTGACCCTCACATATATATATATATATATATATATATATATGTGTATTATTATTATATAATAGCCCAATCTCAGATATTGAGCACTCTCCAAATTATATTGCACTCGGCTCACCACAAACCCACAAAGTGCATTAGTGACAACCAACCCTGTTGCAATATATATATATATATATATATATATATATATATATATATATATATATGTACTGGTTCAAAAACTTCTAAGCTTCACCCAGAAAGGAGAGCGATAGCTAAACATTTTCGTTCTGGTAACACAGTATTATTTCTTATAAAACTAGAAAAGCTAATTCAGATTTCTGTCAATTTCTGTGCAGACAAGGCCCATGTAAAGATGTGAGGTGTGCAATGAATCTAAATCAAAGCAAGGCTCAGAACTTTTTGAACGAACCTTTAGTGTGTATATGTGTGTGTGTGTATATATATATATATATATATATACATGTTTGTATGTATATATATATATGCATTATAGTGTACCAGAACATTTTCTAGATTTAAGATCACATTATGAAGAAGTGGATACAAACAGCCCCACTACCTAATCATTTTTGTATTTCTTCTTAATACTAATAGAATCTATTACTTGAAAGGCGAATGCTCTGCTTAAGTCTCCAACACTTCTTGACATGAAATAAGCCAGTCTCTGAGTGTGATTCACAGGACAGAGGATTAGAGGCATCAATGTCAAGTAGCAGCCAAGGTTTGTCCAAGGGCAGTAAAGAGCAGGGGTCAATCTCTCAAGACACTGGTCAGTTGAAAAGCCTCTTTGCACACAAGGGTTCAACATTGATACGCTAATACTTTAGCTTATGACATAAACTATGACATGAGATTCTATTTGAGACTCTTGAAGTATTGCTAATATCATTGTAGATGTATGTTTTATCATTGTATATGCAGAAATAGATTTATATATAGATTTATTCATTGATATTATATATATATATATATATATATATATATGTATATATATATATATATATATATATGTGTGTGTATATATATATATATATATAGAGAGAGAGAGAGATATGTACGTTGGTATATAATAATTGATAATAACAAACTGTGTATAAAAGCAGAGTTAAAACATGTTCAATGCATATATATATATATATATATTCATGAAACTAAATTTAAGCTGAAGTCTCAGCATAATTCATTAAAATTTTAACAATTTTTACAGTTTAATTCATATATAGATGTAATCATTGCCATTATTTATAAATATATATATATATATATATATATACATATATATAATTTCTAATTACAAATTGCGTACAAAAAGTGAACTAAAAAGTGTTCAATGCTTATATACAAGGGTAGGTTAAAAGTTCAAATGATAAATTCATAACTACTGTTGATGACATTTTTTGACCCATGGGCTCCAAGTATTGCAACACCAATTGATAAAGTGTCTGAACCACAAGGAGGACCATGCAGAAAAAATTAATCTCATTTAGTCACATTCAATGAGAATGTAGTGGTTATCTGATGAATTTTTTTACCGATCCTCACACACACACACACACACACACACACACAGAGACATATATATATATTGCACCAGACAGGGTATTTAAAAGAAATATATATATATATATATATATATATATATATATATATTTCTTTTGAATACCTTGTCCGGTGACAAAAGCTGCTTGGTAGCGCCAGGAGTGGCAGTACTGCCTTGAGCAACTGAAACTGTGTTATCACCCTGGTTGGCGGCTGATGAGGGCAGGGTACACGTATGATGAAAAAATAACTTTAGAAAAATATATATGTATATATAGTTATTTTACGGAGAAGAATAAATGAATAAAGTATATTGAAATATATAGAAAAGAGAAGAGAAATACATAAAATGTAAATTGTATTAGTGCCTCTTTTGCACACACACACACACACACACACACACACACACACACACACATATATATATATATATATATATATATGTGTGTGTATTCACAGTTAATAGAAAGCATTTCAGATATTTAAAATTGAAGATTTACTTGATAAAAGAAAAAAGAATTCCCTTGAAAATGACCCTGATGATGAAAACACTTGTGAATACATTTTGACGATTTTGAAATCAAATTCAATGAAACTTATAAAAAACACACTTGTCAATGGTTCTTAAGGAAACAAGTTCAAGATATATGTATTCAACAAACAGATTTGCTACATTTTTCAATACCTTTTCTGTGGCCTACTAACTCTTTTTAAAATGATTTTAAAGACGATTTAGAAAAAAATTTTTTAAAAAAACCTTTTCTTCTGATGTTGACTTAAAGTCAAAAATAGTTGAGATCAATTAAAAAATGATTATGGAGAAATATTACTACTTATCTCATCATTTTTGTTCATCTCTCTCTCTCTCTCTCTTTCTCTCTCTCTCTATATATATATACATCTCTGCACCAAAATAATTCCATCTTATGAGCCAGACACTAAACTATATCTAGCATTGAGGCTCCAACAATGTGAAGTACTCATTAATTGCCATTACTCCCAGTGTTAAATAGTCCTCTGCTACTCTACAATGACCAATCATCATTCAGACCTCCCCACTTTGTTTGATAATGATGATGATAGTCCAACTCCTTTCCATGAAGGGCTGTATGCTGGTCTCCTGCGAGGAAGACATTTCTTGCCAGAAATGTTGTATTGTCATCTGCTGATTCATGCAGAAATAAACATATATATACTGGATACATACCAACGCAATGATAAAGACGCAGGAAGACTTCTTTATAAATTTATGTACCTCTCATTTTATTTTTAAGGGTTCGAAAAGGGTTACTCAAAGTTTGCATGTGAGAGGGATTTGGAGACCGAATAGAAACTACAATATTTTGACCCCCAACTCTTATGGCCATCAACCTTGTGTCTTTCTCGTTCTCCAGGGCTCAACTGGAGGCCCAGAGGCCCACTCTGCTGGGTGATAGCTTTCTTTACTGCATCTTATCGGCAACTTCCCTGGACCCCAACTCATCAGAGCCCCAAGGCCCCTTCGGCCTGATGTGGCTTTCCTTACCATATCTCGTCTATAACTCCGTCCGATCTCCAACTGGAACTGGAACTAACTTGACTTCTGTCTTGACTGAGTTATATAATAGTTCAACACCCACTCAGTCGCCTACTCCATCTTTGAAATCACATGTTTGATCATCATCAAGCGGGAATAACTGTCATGCAGTTCACAGATCACTCTCTTCCGGTGCATCAGTCTATGAGTGTACCATGGGAAATTTTTTACCTCGTCCCATTTCAACAGCCAATTTCCACCCACACGATTTCTTCTCATAACTGCCATTAGAATGTGTCACCTCCTTCCAGTGCATCACCTTGGAATGGCATTTTTGGCCAGGTCGAAAGCCAAAATACAACAGAAAGAATTAACAACAATTTTCTTCTGTGCACATATCAATTTATTATTTCTTTTATATATAATACCCATATACATTGGAGAGAGGTTTGATGGATGGAAAAATATGTACATTTTTTCTCATAGACGTGAGCTTGTCGACATCTGAAAACTGACTAATTTACAGTTCAAACTATTTTCCCAGTGTCATTGGTTCCGATGACTTGGTAAACCAATCACAGTCATGGATTCAAATCGTCCTTGGGATCACTGTCTATCACTCACACTTGAGTGACACTCAACAGTATTTTTTCACCTATTTAACAGTTTAGAATTTGTTTAAATAACCTACACTACTTAGTAATAATAGATCTCTCCAGTCTAATATGTATCAGTAGATCCATTTGAAAAAAAAATCCCATTGATGATTATACTAATAGATATGTAATAATTTCTTATATATTAGGTTATATCAAAACAGAAGGAAGCTAATGTACTGCAAGACAAAACTAAACATAGATTAGTTTTGAAATTCTGAGAGAAAAATTTTTGAATTTTTCTTACTTAAATGAATATTGACATTTGATTAAACATTACTACTTTGTTTTATTGTAAGTTGTTCAAGCGAGATGAAAAATTATAAGAAGTCTATTTATTTTGGACAAACAAAAACAAAAATGTTTGAACTGATAAATAACTTAAGTGTTACTTAGTTCAACTGAAAAACATTTATATTCATCTACAAAATTCCATGAAATGTTTTCTGATACCATAGTACTTTCACAAGATAATTTTTAAAAAATCATAATTGGCTAATCTCTTTGTTACATAGCCAGATACGGCCATGTGCAAAACGGACATCAAATGTTGGTAACATATATATATCATGTTCATATAGAAAACTCAGAAGATAGGAATCTCGAGATTCGAAAACATGTAACGACTTCTTTGTTCAGGTACGAAACCATTTTATTACTTTTGAGTTAAAGGTTTCGACATAAGGAGAGAGACACAATCTTTTTATGCTGGCTTCTTCATCTGGCCCCTATCTCATGTGGCACCCAAGGCGCACAAATTCGTCTCACCTCAGCGAGCCCCAAAATTCAAACCTCCTTGTTCGGTGTCTAGTTTCAACTCTCTAACTTTCTTCAAAATCCTCAAAATCCTCCGCGCGCTTCCGGTGCGTGATGTCATCCGCACTTTGTCACCCGTTTCATTATCTCAGGCGATTGTGACATCTCCGCTCTGTGCGCACGCACACGTTACCACCTGCATCAAGGTTGCACCTAACTAACCAATGTGCTGAGCCAAAAGGTTCTCAGCCTAACTAAACCCAAAGGCATGAACTCAAATCCCATGGCTATTATATTACATCTTATTTTCATTACATGGATATATCTTTTATAGTAACAATTAGTCTGAGACCCATGTGATTTAGACAGCATCAACCAGTACTTCAGCTTGTCCCATAATTAGTTGTGTATAGCATGCATTCATACATATTATGTACCCTTAACTTTCAGCAATGAAATTCTCGAATCAAACATCACATGCATAAAATGGATTGAAGAAACAACTTATTAACAAACACACATTCCAGTAGCTATTTCTCTACAGCAGTATAAAGCAGAAGTGTTTTTTCACTCATTACTTAATTTGGACAATAGATATAACATACTTTTTATCATGCTATCCTGAATATCATGATACACATGGCCAGAAAAAAGGTAATATTTAGCTCTTGTGTATAGTACGCTCCGTTAAATTTTAGTCATAAAATTTAGGAAAATAGTGTGTGTTATATACAAATAATTATGGAACCCGAATATTTACTAAACCAGGCCATTGGCCTTATGAGTAGCGTTCACCAATGGTCTGGGAGACCAGGGTTCAATCCCAGGTCGAGTCGTACCAAAGACTCAAAAATTGTTACTTCATGCCGCCTTGTTTAACACCCAGCATTATAAGGTAAGGATCAAGGGTAAAGTGGAGCAATCCAGGGAATGGTGTTGTGCCCTCCTCTACACCTTGGTGTAGTAGCTATTGAAAAGGGAGCCTTCAGATCACCCTCGACTACAGTCGCCAATTTTACTTTTAATATTTACAGAGTTTAGTTTTTAGAGCAAGGAATACCAAAGGGATAAAAATGGTTGAAAGTAAATTAGTGTTTATACTTTCTTTCTAATGAAGATGGCCTGGCTGCTAAGAAAATTTGCATTCAGAAGCGTGATTTGGACTTGGATAATGATGGTGGTAAAATACTGTATAAGTCTCATAATATTTTTTAAGCATTTTTGCTTCAGATTAGAATACTGTTTCTATTTCTGTTTCTGTTTCTTTGTTTAATGACATATCAACCTTTAATGCCAAAGCCATCAGTGATGATACTATTTAACCCATAGCTGGGAGATTAGTGGGTTCATACCTTTCACAAGGATATTTGTCTGAAAATGAACATAATAACACAACTGGAGTTCGAACTCGCTTACTACAATTCCGCAGTCCAGCGCTTTAACCATTACACCACCAGGACACCCCAGAATACCATTTGTTTTGTTATTTAGCTAGAAGATGAATATACTGAGAATGAAATGCAGTATCAAGTTGTACAGAAAGCAAAGTGTTGTTAATGATGATAAGGATGAAGATGATTGCAGAGGTTATGTTAATGCTGATGAAAATTTCAGACCAATAGTTGCTGTTATGAGTTGAAGATTCTAATGTCAAAGATAATAGATAATAGTAACTATGACTGTGTAATAGAGGTCAGGAATGGTTGCAATAACAATGATGCCAACCAAAAATTGTAAGACTCATATTTTGAAAGCAAAACAATATTTCAACTTTCTCATAATGTATACATATATATACATATATATATATATATATATATATATATATATATATATGTATGTATGTGTGTGTGTGTGTGTGTGTGTGTATAATGCATTATATTTTCTAATGCTTCCATACTCGTGGCTATGACTGGTCATGTATTCAACTAAAGATATCTGTCCCTACCACTGCTTGGGTATATCCGTCTTTTGTGAAAAATAAATTGTCACGCCAGCATCATCCAGTGTAGGAAATGAGAAATATCTTCGTCTGATGAGAAGAACTATAGAATCAAGCCTGAAGAAGTCTTTGGGACACGAGGCTGAAACATTGTGAAAATGATTTTCGAATGTCATATGAAGATGTAATGACAAGGAACCAAAGAAAGCTGCACTCCCCACCACCGACCTCACACCTATCCACGTTCACTTTGCGAACTGATGCTGTCTATCATTGCAATAATGTTTCGGTTATTTAGAAATGAGACTCTTCAATGAATTCTCTTTAAATGGGAAGTGATTTTTAAGGAGAAGTTTGTTTTTTTTTTTCTTTCTTTTTAATGACCATGAAGTCATGATCAAATTTTTCTTGGGGCTTCTCATGATATTCTCTTCAAAGTTTCCTTTTTTTTTCTTCTTTCATGATTTTTTTGTTTTATTTCTTTATTTAACATTTTTTTTATCATTTTTCTCCTTTTTTTTTTTAAAAGAATTCCATTTCATTTTTTTTATTAAACTTTTTTATTCATTTTTCATGTTCATTCCATTTCACCATTCTGTTTTAGCCAATTTTTTACTTTTTTCAATTTTCCTTTATTTTTCTTATTTAAAAAGAATTATATATATATATATATATATATATATATATATATATATATATATATATATATATATGTCTCTGTGTGAGTTCTCACACAGAAATATATTTATATATATGTATGTACACACTCATATGTGCACATTCATGTACATATATACATACACACACACACATAGGTACACACACACACACACACACACACAACCTCCCCCCACATACATGCACACATATCTATAAATAGAAAGAGAACCACTAATGTACTTAATATTTTTGGTATTTCTGTCCCTTTTTTCTTTAACTTTCTATTCAAAAGTCTACTGCCACCACACTTCACTTTTCTTAAATATTCATCTATTTTACAATGCAAATTAACTATATATATATATATATATATATATATACAAATTTCATTAAACATAATAGACATTTTATGTCTACATATTTTATTCTGGATCCGTTCGAATTCCCGTATTACTTTTATCATATTCGGGGGGAATTGATTTATGTGTTGTCCATAGTTGTATGTATCCCTAGTACTTTCTGCCTGACTTTGGGCCATCATCAAAGTACTAGGGATATATACAACTATGGACAATACATAAATCAATTCCTCTCGAATACGATAAAAGTAATACAGGAATGCAAACGGATCCAGAAGAAAATATGTAGACATAAAATGTCTATTATGTTTAATGAAATTTGTATTAATGAAGAAATGCTGCCCAAATATACATATATATATATATATATATGTGTGTGTGTGTGTGTGTGTGTGTGTATGTGTGTGTGTGTATTACCAAAGTTCTCATTATATATATATATATGCATGTAACAATAACTCAGCTAAAAGAGAGTTCAAGCACAGGGAAATCTTTATAATGGAATGTACTTAAAATGTTCAAACATGGAAAATAAAATAATTTCTAGCATAATTTTTTAATGAATGATAATTTTGAATAGCCTTTATTTGTGCTGAACAACATTTCTTAATCATACAAATTCTCAATATAACAGGGATAATTATGAATTGCTCATTAAAATCCTTTCCTTCTAAATAGAAGATTAAGTATCATTATGGGGTGCTGATAAATAGTCATCTTGTAAATATACATATATATATATAACGCAAAGGCATGGACTATTGTTGATAGGTTATCAATCAAATAGAGGTCTGATCTCTCAGAAAAAATAAAACTGTGACATCACTTCTGTATGGATGCACCACATAGACACGAACAAAACACATAGAGAAAAAGCTAGACGGTAACTACACGAAAATGTTATGAGCTATCTTGAACATATCCTGGAAACACAACACCCCATTAAACAACAGCCAATTACCTGCTCCATCTCAAATACCTTCCAAGGAAGATGAACAAGACATGCAGGACATTGCTGGAGAAGCAAGGACAAACTCCTAAGTGATGTTCTTCAATGAACCCCGACACATGGATGTGCCAGTATTGGTCAGCCAGCAAGAACTTATGTATATCAACTTAGTGCAGAGAAAGGATGTAATTAGAAGACCTGCCGAGAGTGATAGATGATAGGAATGGATGCAGAGAGAGAGTCAGAAAAATTTATGCTGTCAGTGTGACTTGATAATGATGATGATATGTACATATATATGTATATTTTTTGATCTCCTGAAGATGACATAAAGCTTGAAAAACTTAAAAAACGAAATCTGAAATCATTTATAGGCCTATTAGTTTTGATATATATATATATATATATATATATATATATATATATATACACACAAGAAAGGCAAACACTTTTTTTTCAAGAAATGCATTACTACTTCTTGAAAAAGTAGATAATTAATTCAGATTTCTGTACAAATGAGGCTTATACAAAGTGTGCAACAAATCTAAAATCTGGATGAAGCTTAGAACTTTTTGAATTACCTTTGTACTCACACTCACACATGTATCTATACATATATATATATATATATATATATATTTATTTATAAAAGAGAGAGAGAAAAAGGAAAGGTTTGCTTTGGTTTGATTTCTTTGTTTAATAGCATACCAACCTTCATGGGTTATCAAATGCCAAAGCTCTCCTTCCAGAAGAACAGCAGTGATGTTACTTAACCCAGAGATAGGAGGATAAGCGGGTTCATACCTTTCCCAAGAGTATTAGTCTGTAAGTGAACGCAATAGCGCGACTGGAATTTGAACTTGCGTACTATGATTCCTCAGCCCATTGCTTTAACCATTACTCCACGAGGACACGCCCGAAAGAAAGGGTGTAGTTCTTTTTATTTATTTCTGTTTCTTCTTTTCTCTTTCTATTCAAAAGTCTGCGCCCAACATACCCAATCATCAGTACAATAATGATAACTGCTACCCTCCATGACTCACTGTCATCACCAGCAGGTCATCAGCATCACTTCAAACTTCTCCAACAAATTCTGTTTTCACTGTTGGTTGGAAATTTGGTGAGTTGAAGTTGAGATATTCCATAAATAATGCTGCAAAAACTCACCACTTGTGCCAAGGGATCAAAAATTAAAATGAACTGAAAAACTAATCAAATAGAAAGAGAAATGTTTGAGAGATTTTTTTTTATTATCACATCCAACATTTTGTTAACATTTGTACTATATATAAAATGAGAGTGAAACAAAAAGCAAAAATCATTCAAGTAAAAATGAAAGTGAAAGTGGAAATAAAAAATTTTAAAGGTGAAAATTTAAGTAGAAATAATAAGAAAAAAAAGAATTTTCTTTCAAAATTATAATGAAATAATTGTTCAGATAAATTTGATTAATGAAAAGTAATTTCTACATTGTCATGTTCTCACTTATAAATTATTGCCACTGGAAATTTAAAGCAAAACAAGCATGTTACTGATAAAATAAAGAAAAGGTATATTATCAAATGTAAATACATATAAAAGCATGCATGTATATAAATGCGTGTGCAAATATGCAAACACACACACACACACACACACACACACACACACACACACACACACACACATGTATCAACACATTTGAAAAAAATCAAATTTTTCTCACTCTTTCATTTTCTCTCTCTCTCTCTTTCTCACTTTATATTACAGCAAATATTCTCAGATTATCCAAACTTCAAAAATATAATGCTAGTTTCTTTACTGTAGAAGGAATTTACATTGCTCAATTAAGTGTGTCATTTAGTTACATTACTAAGTGCCTGGGATGTATCAACTTCAGAAATACTTATATATATATATATATATATATATATATATATATATATATATATATATAAATGCAGTTAGACATAAAAAGAAGTTTGTATTATGCTTATTGCTGCTCGTTTATGATTAGAAAATAAATAAATAGATGAAATAAAATAAAATTTAAAGTTAGAGATTTAACAACTTTTAAACATTTCAGTAAATTACAATTCACATTGAATTTATATATATATATATATATATATATATTGATTAAATTATAAAGACACATTTTGTCCATATAATTTTATTTATGATCCTTTAAGTTTCCTAATAAATGTCTTCGTTTTAGGTTGAAATTAATAGATGAATTTACCAAAATTTCACAAGCTCTTTCGGACATTTCATAGGCCATAATCAGGGGTTGTTCACATGAGTAAAGATTGTTTTTTTAGAGTTTTTTAAGGTTTTTTTAGGTTTTTCATAACATTATAAAATTACATAAATGGCATATCAATCACTGTAGGTGCCAAATCCTCTTTATACATACATATTAAATATATATTTGATTTTAAACACAATTTGTCAATAATGTTCTTAAAGGAGCCTGAGCTCTTTTTTGCACATAGTTAAATGGTTTCAAATATTGCTATATAACAGTCACACTTTAACATCAGTCATTTGTTTGCATACAGGCTGGTTCTATTTGTCCCATAGATAGCACCCTATCACTACAGGTCAGAGTGGACCATTGAATAATAGGAATGACAGGGTACTCCATATTCCCTAAATCTCCGAGGCCGAAGCCTCACCATCAGATGGTTTTAATGTTATATCCAGCTCACTCATTAGGGTTCTTATCCTTCTGCAGAGATGCAGTCTGTGTATTCTACAGCCCCAGCTGATGGGACATATATTTCTGTGTGTATATATATATATATGTATATATACCGGCTCAATTGTCTAGTGGGTAGAGTGCTCACCAATGGTCCGGGAGACCACGGTTCAATCTCAGGTCCTGTCATACCAAAGACTTTAAAAATGGTACTTGATACCTCCTTGCTTAACATTCAGCGATATAAGGTACATATCAAGGGTAAAGTGGAGCAATCCAGGGAAAGGAGTGGCGACTTCCCCTATACCTTGGTCTAGTAGCAATTGAAAAAGGGAGCCTTCTGGTCGCCCTCGACTACAGTCGCCAACTTTACAACAACCTTATATATATATATATATATATATATATATGTGTGTGTGTGTATGTATATTGTTATATACACTTCCTATGAACATTAATGGGTATGCTCTATTCCTTATAAATACATTGGACACTATCGTTAGGGGTGGGTAATGTGCTAACTAAGTAGTCGCCTCAAGAAGTGGTTAACTTCTTCACACCTCTGACAAGTATTGTATTTTGTAAATGTTGTAAAGATTTCTATTTCATTTCCAACCTCTGTTTTGGTTATTTCTCATTCAGTAACCTTTTGTTAGGTTATAATATATATATATTTTTATACACACACACAAACATGTGTTCTGTAAGTATTGAGACTGAAGCTATATTTACCAAGACACAAAGGAACAATTAATTAAACATTGAGAGTCCCAATAACATTTCATTTATTCCAGCTATTTCGAAACTTTTCTTTTGATTTGATGCAAAGCTGCACTGTCCTCAAATCGTAGACTTATGATCAGTTAATGGTTGGTTGGTTTGGCTTTATGGCATATCAGCCATTGTAGGTAATTTAATACCAAATCCATTTTTATACAAATGAACAGTTCTATTTCAAACAATTCAGTTTTGCATAAGCACACTGTTTAGTTCAATTTAACCTATAGATACAACCCTATCAGGTGCTACTACTCTGGGTCTGAGTGGACCTGAGAGTGATAGCAACAAAAAGAGTACTTCTCATTTATCAAAGCTCCAGCATTACTGGAACCTCACCATCAGATTGTTTAGCATCATATCTAGGACACTCGTTGAGGGAGTCTTACCCCTCTACAGAGATGCAGTTGGTGTTTTCTGCAGTCCTAGCTGATTGGGCCAAATTATCAGTTGAGAAAAGAAAAAAAGTTACATCAAGCCAGGCCTTGTAGACAATACTGCATTTGTATAATCCTGTAATTTACCAAAAGTTGCTGATGAAAAATTATTAATAATTAGATCTGTGCATTCTAGATTTTAAAATTTAAAACAATTAAAGTTTCAGTTTCTCTGATGTTTAAGTTTTGATTTGATATGTAATGAGCTAAAAATAAAGCATCTCTTATCCAAAAGAAGAAAAGGTTACTTGGATTGATTTGAGAAAAGGTTTAGTTCAGAAAAGTAGGATAGGTCATTGTTTTATACTGAAATAATGCAAATACTTGACCTAGATATAAATATCATTTTAAAAATAATTTTTCATAGATAAATTTGAGATATATAGAAGAGATAAGCAATTACACCTGTTCAAAAAATCCTGATTATTATATATTGTTGGATGTAGTTTTTTGCTGATTTGATTATTAGCGAGTTTCTCATAGATGGGAACATTTGTTTTTTTTTCCTGCTAACATGGAAAATTGGTTAGATGTAGATATGGTTGATACACATTTTATATGTGCATACATTAAAAACAGAAAAATTTCCTCATGTTGTGTGTGTATATGTGTATGTGTGTGTGTATGGATAAATATGTGTATATATATATATATATATATATATATATATATATATATATGTGTGTGTGTGTGTGTGTGTGTGTGTATTTACATTGTTGATCAATATGTTATATATACATATATGAAAAACAGAAAATCTATTATATTCAAGTTATATATAGGCAAACAATGGTAAAATTCAGGAAATATTTTATTCTGTCTTTACTCCTACATATTGTATATGTGAAATATACGTATATACATATGTTTTTGTATTTTATTTTTCACTGTAGCACTTATGTATATATATAAAGGCAGTGCTCTTTTAGCTGTATAATATCATGTTTCGTTAAGACTTGAAGGCTTAAGAACAGTTTATTTCAAACACGCAAAAATATAAAATAATAATTCTCTCAAAAATAGTTCATGGAGATAAAAAATATCTGCAAATTATTCAAAATATGGAATAAAACTGGTGAAAATTTTTCAAAAGAAAAGTTTAGATATTACCCTAGACACTAAGAATAATATATCTCAAACGATGGATGAGAACAAAAGGAAAAATGTATCTGCTTAATATCCTTTTTTTAAAAAAAAAAAATGAAGATTGCTTTTTTCTCAATTTTTTTTATTTTATCCAAAAATGTCACCCAATTTCTAAAACTGCAACAGTTTTGCTTCATTGTTGGAGGCCATAAATATGTCTTTTACAAATATTTGTGAATACCTGATAATTTTATGAAGAAGGAAAAATACAGAGAAAGAGCAAGTGAGACAGAGAGAGAAACACATAAAGAGAGAGAAGCATTGACTAAATAATTCAATGATCCTATTTTTACCTGAAAATGGACAGGATTCTTGATTTATAATGGCTAGATTGAGCATTCTACAGCTAACTTCCATTGGAATCTACCTCAGGCAAGGGAGGTAACTGCCACACTTTAGTCAGCTTTTATATCTTTATTAATATATTTTTGTACATGTTGATACATTCAAAATCAGATCTTTTTATTTGTATTCTTTCTTTTTCTTTTCTTTCATATTGGATCACAACTCAAGCAAAATTTATATATGATAGATGTATGTAACACAACAGTTTGTCTAGCCGGTTCCACAAAATAAGACAGGGATAAAAGATTAAAAAAATTCCTAAAAGATTGTTATTTGAAATTAATGAACATGACAAAAAAAGAATTTTCAAGTTAATTAAAGCTTTAATTCATTAGGACAATAATTGCTTCAAGTCAATTAAAACCTTCAAAGAACGACATTTTCATGCTGAGAAATTATCCTTTAAGTTAAGAGAAAAGCATCAAATAATATTGCATATCAGATTATTTTATTTTTGTATCAATCATTAGTTATGATCTTAGATTATATTCCATTATTTTTAGGATGATGGAAAGTTAAATGTGGCTTAAAAATTGACCTTGTATCACATCTTGCTTGTGTAGAGGGGTGGGTAAATGCGTATATTATTATTTTCCTTATTATTTACCCCTTGAGAGTTTTTCACATCAGTTTTAGCTGACGATATTTTACTGAAGTTTGAGTGACTGTAAGTCTCCTCAAGTCTCCAGGACTCTTTTCAGTATTCTAGCCGATCCCAATAATGCAGTTGTTTGGAAGGTCTCTACTCATCCTGTCATTTCCAATATTATTATTATTATCATTATTATTATCATCATTATTACTCCTTGAGGGTTTTTCACACCAGCGTTGGCTGATGGTGTTTCAGTAAAGTTTGAGTGACAGCAAGTCTCCTCAAGTCTTCAGGACTCTTCTCAGTATTCTAGCTGATCCCAATAATGCAGTTATTTGGAAGGTCTCAGCTCATCCTGTCATTTCCAATATTATTATTATTATCATTATTATTATCATTATTACTCCTCGAGGGTTTTTCACACCAGCGTTGGCTGATGGTCTTTCACTAGAGTTTGAATGACAGCAAGTCTCCTCAAGTCTCCAGGACTCTTCTCAGTATTCTGGCTGATTTCAATAATGCAGTAGTTTGGATGGTGTCTACTCATCCTTTTATTTCTTAGTCCTCCAATGCCTTTATTAATCCTTCAGTGACTGTACCAAGAGCACCAATATTATTATCATTATTATTATTATTAAACCAAAATATATTTTGAGCTTTGTAAAGTTGTTAAATAACCACTTCAAACACAAATATTTTTTCAACATTCCATTCATTCTTATCAAATTATCAGTAAAGAAACACCATTCCTTTAAGAGAAACATCATAAAAATTTGTCTTCTAAATACCTCTGATGACTTTCTTCCTCTATTTGATTGGTTTGGTTTGGTTTCTTTGTTTAATGGCATATCAACCTTTGTAGGTTATTTAATGCCAAAGCCATCCTCCTAGAAGAACGGTAGTGGTACTATTTAACCCATACCTGGGTCCTTTATTTGAATTCAGTTTATTCATTATTAGCAAATAAAAATAGCAAATCATATGTTCCTAAAGTATAAATGTCTTAGAGATTTTGATAAGAGAACCAAGGATCATATGCATGGGAAAGGCCAAATATTAGCCCAATCTTTGCAACCACTGATCTTAGTGTCATCATGGGCTGCTGCAACAAGACTAGAATTCCGAGAACTAGGACTTCTTTATTTTCTTATTTATTCATTCCCAAAGATAAGAACATGGCAGAGGAGATGAACAGATACTACACTTTGATCCCAGCTCAAACTTTGTGGAAAGTTTGTTTTATTTTTTTAGAAAATCTCAGAGCTTAAAAACTTATAAACTGAAGGAACATTTGTTGGAAAAATGAACAGATGAACTTTAAGATCAAAAAGTGGATCATTTCTGTGTTGTGAGTAAATCATTTATAGACAGACCTTAAGTAAAATTCAGAATCAAGAAAAATGGGTTTTATTTGGGTTTTTTAAATTTTTGCTTAGCACAGAAAAAATGGCATTTTAGGACAAAAGAGTCTCTAACAAAGATTAATAGATTCATTTGATGAAGTCAGAAGAACCTAAGAAAGTTATAATTAGACTCAGTACAAAAAAGAATCTGACAACAAATTCTAAGATGAGGGGTTGTTATAATGTACATTATCTCTGACTATTGTCCTCTTCTTGGTTGTCACGCTCAAAACATTTTCATTGTTGTACACTTTGTATTTCCTTTGGGGATTTTGAACAGCACCCTTTATTTTTAAAACTAAAACCTTTAGACACACAAGGGTAGACTGTTTTCAACTCTCCATGCTTTAGAATACCTCATATCAGAAAATTTGCCTTCATAGTTAATTTGCCCTTATAATGTTGCTTTTCTTGTCACTGAACTCACAAATTCCATCAAGACTCCAAATAGAAGTTTCATCCTCCATACCAAAAGTTGCCAACCTTTTTTTGCCATGCCTCACCTAAGCATCTCTAAAATCCTGATGCTCCACTGCCACCTTTGACATATAAAAAAAGGCCATAAAATAAACTTACAATATTTTGTTTCAGGTCTAATTTTTGGGGTCAATTTTGGCTAAGCTATAGATTCATATGATAAGAATACTCTAAATTGGGAAGTGGTCTTTCATACAAAATTGCTCTTGTTTTCTGTACTACCATTTGCATGTTCATAATGTTTATTGGACTTGGGATATAGACAGACCTAATCAACATAAGTAAGGAGATATACAGTACATATGTAATCAAATATGTACACACACCCATACAAGTATGTTTATGTATGCATACTATATATGCTCAATATGTATTAATTTGCACACACACACACACACACACACACACACACACACACACACACACACACACACATATGCTCATATACTAGCTAGAAAAAAATAACACTGTTTATAACTCATTCTAAAGTTACACTCCTTCAAAATCAAATTGCCTACCTATAGTCTTGACCAGGCGTCAGCACCCTTTTGGAAAGAGAGGGTCAAACAACTATGCAGTGTCATAGACATGGGCCATGTTTATTAAATATATAAATAAATTTCCTGGAGGTATAAAGCAAAACAAGGAATTTATTTTACTGTAGGAATAACCAAAAATTGGGAAAAAAATTACAAACACATTTATTTTACAGCAGGAATAACAAAAAAAACAACTACTATCACAATCAGCAAAAAAAAAAAAAAAAAAAACAATTTCCTTGTTACAAACAAAATACAATTAGAAATAGTAAATGATTTAATGAGACACTTGTTTCAGCTTATTGTGTGATAACTTCTCCACATCAGGCAAAATATTCGTTGATGACAGGAGCAAAATATCATCCAGATGGTCAGCACGCAACCTTGTTCTTAAATGACTGTTAGTATATTTCATTTTGGATAAAGGTTGTTCACAAGCATATGTACCTCCAAATAATGATATCATAAGTTTTGCATTAGTCAAGATGTTTTTTATATTTTCTGCTTGGCAATATATATTTGTTGTAGAAGTCAGCAATGGATTTGAACTGGAATTTTGATTTCAAAGATTCATCACACTTTAAGTCAATTGTAATGTTATGTAAAGTCAATCCAATGTATGTGGTGCCTTCAATAAGTTTCCAGCCTTTTTTTGGACAGGCATTTAAAATTGTCATAGACTCTTGAAAATTCACTGTTATTGGTATAGCAATAATCTTATGAGATGACTGACCAATTTTTATGATTTCAGCTTCAAATGAACGGCTACAGCAGTAACTGGAATACACCCTACAAAAGCCTGATTGTCACAGTTGGTGAATTTCAAAAATGCAATCTGGATGTGAGGACACTTTAGAAGAACGATATGAATTAAAATTGTGTTTTAAACTTGGAAAAAATGTCACAGAAACGTATAGAATGCTTCAGACTGCTTTTGGAGCCTCTTGCATGAATCGAGCATCAGTTTTTCAGTGGCATAAGAGATTCAAGGAAGGCAGGGAATCTGTGAGGGATGATGAGAGGTGTGGAAGGAGTAAGGAAGTCAATACACCAGAGTTGATTGGCCAGATAAAGAATTTCACAGATAAGGACCGTTGTGTGTCTATAGAGACAATAAGTGCACAGTTTGATGTCAGCGTGGGAACTGTACACACAACTATTCGCGAGGAATTGAACATGCGGAAGATTTGCGGGAAGTTTGTGCTAAGAGTGCTCAGAGAAGATCAGAAAGAAAGACGTTGTCATGACAGTAGGAAGATGGTCGAGCTGATCAATTTAGATCCCGCAGTTCTTGATGCTCTGGTGACCTGCGATGAAAGCTGGATCTACTGCTATGACCCAGAGACCAAGAGACAGAGTTCCCAGGGGAAGCATGCTGGCTCTTCCAGACCCAAGAAGGCCAGGCAGAGCAAATCCACCCACAAACTTTTGATCATCCATTTTTTTGACAGCACTGGCATGATTTACATGCACTGGGTTCCCTCTGGACAGACAGTTAACAAGGAATATTATGTTGAGGTTTTAAGGGAGTTCAGGAAGAGATTCCGTCAGGAGAGGCAAGTACTCTTCAAATCAGGTCAGTGGCATTTCCAGCAGGACAATGCACCAGTCCACTACTCCATCCTTGTCACAGACTATTTGACCAAGATGGGCATCAAGATAGTTCCTCACCCTCCCTATAGTCCAGACCTTGCTCCTTGTGACTTTTGATTATTCCCTAAGCTCAAGGAAAAACTTGCAGGCTGTCATTATGAGACAATTGAGGAGACGAAAGAGGCCGGAACGAAGGTCATTGACACACTCACACAAGAGGACTTCCATGGGGCCTTCCAGAAGTTGTTATAATGGTACAAGTGCATTGTAGCTGGAAGAGATTACTTCGAAGGGGACTAAAGTTTCATGTGTGTACTATCAATAAAAGTGCCCATACGAAAAAAGTCTGGAAACTTATTTAATGAGCCTTGAAAAACAAAGGTCATCAAAGAACTGGATGTGGCCCGCAGGCCAGGGGTTGCTAACCACCTGGTCAAGATGAATCAGGGACCATTTTTTGTCGGACTCTTTGATCAGAGCATACATTTCTTACATACCTGAAGAACACTGAAGCAACTTAAATATAAATGTAACAACCAAAGTTAAGACAATAGTCAGGAATGTGCAAATAATGTAAATAAAATCTTACATGTTTGTTAAGATTCATTTTATTATGAATAGTTAAACTGTTATTGCACAATGCTGTAATGAGCAACAGGCTCCTTTGAATGACATATTGGAATATAAACAACCACCTTCTTCTGGCTAACAAAGTTGACAATTAATTTTGCTTTATGAAATTGTCCATTCTCACATCACAAATGTGATGCTGCAATTGATCACAGAGCTTGGATAAAAATGTTTTAACATGCTGAGTATTCTCCAAAATTGTCACCCATTATTTCACTCCATATGTCACATCCTTTCTAACAATAAAAAGATATCAAAAACACCCCTTAATAACTGAACAATCATGAATTTGAGAATTAATTTTTATTTATTGCGGACTTTTTGTCCTCATCTTGGTAGTTTTTTTTTTTTCATTGTCAGAAGATAGCGGTTTCAAATCCTACACAAGCCGGCCAGAGATTTACTTGGTCAAAAACGAGGTGCAATAGACAACAACTATGGAAGGCAGTAATTACTGGGGATACAGTTACAAGACTCAGCATTCCTATCCGAGGTCGCGGTAAAATCACCTGAAGAAGGCCAGAGGTGAAATTTGGCCGAAACATAGTGAAAGAAGAAACAACACAAAAAAAACAAAAAAAAACTACCAAGATGAGGACAAAAAGTCTGCAATAAATAAAAATTAATTCTCAGATAGAAGCCTCATCTCAAAATGATTCCAATTAAAGACAAGTACAATCATAAATCTATATGAATGTACCAATTAATTTTCAAAAAGTGGGAGGAGTCTCTGTGGTGTGGTGGCTAATGTGCTGGACATTATAATAAGCAAGTTCAAATTCCAATTATTCTATCATGTTTACTTTCAGACTGATACCCTAGAGAAAGATATGAACACCCTTATCCACCCCCACCAGCAATGGATTAAATCATATCTTGGAAGGTGTGAAGGATTCTTTTTAGCACTTCATAGCTATCTCCATTATCTTAAGAGTTTAGGGAATTATAATGTTCAGCACAAAGTTGTCATGAAACTATCATTCAGTCACAAATTTGATTGGAAATTGCTTTATTCTCTAAGAATTTAAAGTACATGACAGTGATAAAAATCTCTCTTTAATGTGCTTTTTATCTAGATTTAGGTTAGTTTTTGTAATATATATATATATATATATATAGGACTTTATACTCTCCATTACTTTTGGAGCTGCTCCAGCTCCTACTCACACGCCCGAAATTGGAGCTCGCTCCCTTTACGATCCCCATTTTTAAAATGAAGCTGCTCCAGCTCCAACTCCTTTAAGTGGTTCTTTTTCAATGCTCCATAGTGAAAATATACCTTCTTTCATAAATGTTCTATTTTGACAATAAATAGTCAACGTGTAGGGGTGAGCGTCAAAGGATCTCGTCAGTATAGGTGGGGATGTCACTTTTAGTGTAAGACCATGAGATAATATTTGACAAAATCTCTCTAATATTTTGAGATTTGCTAAGATGGGATTTCGGACGGAGCATAAGATTATGCATGAATTTTTGTTGCTTGCGTTATAAAATAGAAATAGAAATTCCTGAAATATTTTAAAACAATTTAAATGTTTATTACATTAACAATCAAATATTTCGGGGGAGGAAAATTTGACCCGATATTTCTTCAATCCCACGGTCTCAGCCAGATATTTTTGTATGAAATTCCAGGACATTAATTGGATCTCTGAATTATTGTTCATTGGCAATTTGTTGATATTTTTCGGCTATCGTTTATTCAAAAATACACTTCATATTTCGAATCAAATATCAAAATAAATACGCTGTTAATGGTTTTTCAAATAAATCAGATCGATTTATCGAAGTTCATTAACCTTTTTTTCAAATTATCATAAATGAAAAAAGTAAATAATTTAAAGATTGTGATATTGGCAAATTAAGCTGCCTAATTTGCATGAGTGTAAGAGAGAGCCAATATAAGTCGTTGACAGAGAATAACTGCAGAGCTCAATTAGCTTTAGAGAACTTGATTAGCCATTTTTTTTTTTTTTTTTACCGAAGGCACTCTACATGCGATACCCTGAAAATTTTGTTCTGCTATTTTGAAGTCATTGGTTACCCAGGCACGAGTCTGAATGAATTTTTTTTTCATACCTTTTTAATTTTTTTCACAGTCTTGCTAGAGTCTTCTTCACATTTCTCCATACCAATTTTTTTATCCATCCCCTGTAACAACAACAGCCACCAACAGCAATCTACCCTTCCTCCTTCTAAGTTGTCTCAAGCAACTATGGAAGAAGACACCATAAACAGCCTAAAGGATCTCTTCAGAAATGAC
Source organism: Sepioteuthis lessoniana (assembly GCA_963585895.1). NCBI lineage: Eukaryota > Metazoa > Mollusca > Cephalopoda > Myopsida > Loliginidae > Sepioteuthis > Sepioteuthis lessoniana. The sequence goes on from OY757914.1 coordinate 80,089,118, forward strand.
CTGGAAGCTCTCCCCAAGAAGCCAGAAAAGCCAGTAGCAAGACATCTGAATGGCCATTGCTACCGGCTTCTCAAGTGAACAAGGAATCCTCTCTCCTGGCCAATTCCATTCCACCAGGACAAAGAACACCAGCCGGGCCAGCACCGCCAGTCTTCTGGTCCATTAAAAAGAAGTTACCGCAACAGTATTAAAAGGACAGAGTCAGGAATGGAGATACTTCCCATTCCAGAATTGGTTGCTGAAGTCGAACCAAATACTTTGTCCTATATCATGACTGATTTAAGGACCAGGAGATTGGCTGGAATGAGTCGTGAAACATTCAAGGGTCTCTTAAATTCGCAGGCATCCCATGCCAGTACTTCTGCCGGCGAAGTTTCGGTACTTGGGATCTCCTGCTGTCGTCGGAAGAGCTGGCCGGAAGCAATGTCTTCACAAAACACTTCCTGGTTCAGCCTGAATAAAAAGGTACAAGGCAAATTAAAGTGACTGAATGTATTGTCCGGGTGCAACTGAATGGGAACGTCCTAGCTGCCTACATGAGCGCATATAGCAGCGTCAAAGAGGTGACGACGGTGCACTCGGCAGACAAGACGGTACATGATAACTTCGTCTTGAACATTTGCCTTAATAGGGAGGCCTTCCAGGCCATCCTACAAATACTTATCTCTAGGGACCAGCAGATGATGGTGGTCGTGGAGGGCAGGAAGCCACTCTGCTGATCCTGCGAACAGCTAGGTAATTTATCAAGAACCTACCCACAGAAGTCAACCATCAACAGCAACAACAACATCAACAACAACAGCGACATCAACAACAGTAACCCAGGAAAAACCACCAGCCCAACCACCAATCCTGCCTTGGAACCTGGGGACCATCCAAATAAACCAGGTGGACCCAAGTGACAAGAAAGGAAAAAATGATCCACAAAACAACAGAACCAGCAAAAGAACCAATAGCAAAAGCAACAATGTAGAAACAACAATCTCCACGAAAACAACTGGCACCTCAGCTACCCCCATCTGAAAAATCCCTACGAAAACATCCCCAACAAACCCCCCTTCCAACCCCAACAACACCCTCAGCATAAATTCCCTTCTCCTCTACTCATCCATCTCTCTCACCTCCCAGGCTATTCTCCAGGTCCAGGTCATTAAATAGATTCCCCACCAACAGCCCAGATCATCCACAAGAACATACACATTCCCAGCCCTTCAAAGCACGACAAAGGGCAAAATCAGCTTCTACTGAAGACAAACAAGAACTTTTAGGGGTGGCTTTATGGAAACTGAGGACTTTCCAGAAGACTTTCAACTCCTCAGAGCACTCAAGCCACTCCTTGATTTAAAAACAAAAACAAAAACAAAAATATTTCCAATCCGTATTTGTTCAGGTTGCACCCATGGTGACCACCTTTGTTCGCTCTGGAGCCGCATGAAGGGTGTGTGGCTACTCCTGGATAGGTCATATAGGTTATATAGGCGGTTATAAGGCTGGCGGAGTTGGAGCACGTCTCTCTCTATAAAATGATGTCACACTGTTTGGGCAAGATTCCAGTTTATGTTCACCCTTGTTTTTATAGATCGCTAAAGTTGAGATACCCTCAAGATGTCAGTGGTGTGTCCAGTGATAGCCGAGTAACTACTGAGTTCAGTACCAGTTCCCTGAGACATGCCGTCGGCATCCTCATCCTGAGGATTTCCGTGCTGTAGTCGTAAGGTAAGTAGATTTGATGGCTGTAAACCTTGCAACGTTGAATACGAGGGGACTGGGGAATCCAAGTAAGTGTGCGCACTTGCTTGGTAAACTCTCGAATCTTAGTGTGGATGTTGCTGCAGAGCAAACGACTCACTTCATTTGCCCTGTGGGCTGTCGTGTGCTGGAGGATGACTATGTCGTCCTTTCAGCATACGGCAGACGTAGCCGCGTTGGGGTCTCTTTGCGAATTGGACGCAGTCTTAATGCTGATGCAAATCTTGTTCTTGCAGATGACGGGGGCTAGCTGGTTGTGGCCGATGTTGCCGTTAAATTTCGAGTTCCTGGTGGTCGCGGTTTATGCGCCCAATATCGCTGCAGAAATGGTTTCCTTTTTTCGGCGGTTAGCGTTGTTTCTCGATGATCCGAAACAGATAGTTTTAGTGGGTAATTGGAATGCGATCCTTGACCTCACAATAGACAAAGTCGGAAGGGATGCTAGAGGGTCGGGAAGGTGTGAAGGCAACCTGATCTGTTTTATAGCTGGCTATGACTTGCTCGACAGATTTCGATTGGATACCCCTGGGAGGGAGATGTGGACGTGGCTAGATAATTCGTCCTCGGTCAAAGCCAAATGCCATCTCGACAGAGTGTTAGAAGAGCTGACACTGGTTTTGTTACGTGTCCCATGTTCCATTATATTGCGTGGACTGACCATAGGATTATTTGGGTCAGTCTGGTTAGCTAATAGGCTTACTCTAGCCGGTTACTGGAAGTTCAATACCTCCTTTCTGGAGCTAAGAAACTTCAGGGACCGGCTGGAATCCCCAGTTCTACAGGCATCAGTGGGTATGGTTACTGGGAATAAGTGGTGGGGATCTCTTAGACATAGGATTAGAGATTTCGCCATCAAATACGGTCGCCAGCTTAAGGTGGCAAAATCTTTAGAAGATAAGCTTTCCCGGGTAGTGGAAGAAAGGATTTCCTAGCCGTAGATCTAGCTAGACGAGACCTTGAGCGTAAGGCTAATGAGTGCTACAAGGGATATGTAGTTAGATCTTGGTTTAAAAGGGTTCCCAACGAAGTTATGAAAAGCAACGCGCACGTGCGTGCGGAAAAAATACAATGGTTTCCCTTTTGGTATATCGAATCGGTCAAGTCCCTGGACGGACACGTGCTCCCGTCGAATTGTGAGATGTGCGAGGCCTTTCGAGCGCACTTACGTGATCGCTTTACTTGCTGTCCTGACCTCCCGGTTCAGGAGTTTCCCAGCTTTTTAACCGACTTCCCCCTACTTCGGGAGGCTGAAGCGGCTTGTTGCGAGGGTGTGGCTATTGAATACGAAGTCCGTGATGCGTTGAAGCAGGTCGACTTCAACAAATCACCTGGACTTGATGGTTTACCCTCCGAAGTGTACTTGAGGCACCCGCACATGTTTGTGTCTATTCTGATGTGTATAATCAACCACAGCTTTGCTCGGGGAACCATCACTGGTATCGTTACCAAGAGCGTGATCATATTGCTGAAGAAACGTGGCTGGCATATTTGGTAGCACTTACATGACTATAGGCCCATAACTCGGCTTGACACAGAGTTAAAGATTTTGGCTCAGGTCTTAGCGAACCGTTTGCAGCTTGTCATTAACGATTGGATCGGACCTCTGCAGAACTATATTCTGAAGTGAAGATCTATACAAGACAACTTGCACTTGGTGCGCGAGATCCTGGAGGGGTTAGAAGACGGCACCAAAGCCGCGCTGATCAATTTGGATCAGTCCAAGACTTTTGATAGGGTTGATTATCGATTATTGGCAACTGTCTTTTAAACCACCTGATTTCAACCGGAGTTTCGCAAATGGATTAGTATGATGTACCACAACCCGCAGGCAGTGGTGCAGGTGAACTGGAAGCGTTCAGAGTCTTTCTCGATCGAGCGTCTGGTCCGGCAGTGTTGCCCCCTGTCTTCTCTTCTCTCTGTCCTCGCGTTGGAGCCCCTGCTCCGTATGCTTAGGAGTGAGGGGGCAAGTTCGGCTCTGCGCGGTGTTCCTTTTGCGGGATCTCTTTTGGCAAAGGTATCCACGTAAGCTGATGATGTCACTGTCTTTGTGTTCCGCTGTTTGGGCATAAAGGCTGTGAAGAAGGCAGTTGCGAGGTACGGGCAGAAAGCAGGAGCCAAGATCAACTTTGATAAGAGCGAAGGTTTACGGCTAGGTGCCTGGAAGGGTGGCGTTCCCCTGCCAGGGCCTTTCTGCTTGAGTGACGGACTCATCTGCATCTTCGGGGTGTGGTTCGGGCTTGGCCTCGAACTGGAGCGAAATTGGTCGGAGGTACAGGCCAAGGTAGATGCCTAGGTTGGTACCTGGCTTCGGAGGCGGTTGTCCTTAAAGGGCAAGGCGGTTGGCTGGGTACATCTTCCTCTTGATCCTTTACCGATTGTCTGTACTTCATCGGCCTAAAAATCATCGGCTGGCACTTCAACGATCCCTCTCCAAACTATTTTGGGTAGGCCGAAGACCGATGGTCCGTAAATAGGTGTGCTGTCACCGTCCGCGCAATAAGGGTCTGGAGAACCACTGGTTCGCTAAAAGACTGGCTTACTTGGGCCAATCCTTGTCGAAGGACACGGTGTTAAGGCGAAAAGCGAGCAATACCTTTCCTTTCTTCGAGTCAAACCCCAAAGATGAGGGTTGATGTAGGCAAAAGGACGAAGCACCGTTTGTCTCCGAATGCCGTAAGGCCCTCTGCAACCTTTCTGAGTTCAGTGGCCTTTTTTAGTCTCGAAAGGAGCTGCATCGGAATCTTCTGATGGTCTCCGCTTCGGATCCTCTCGTGGACCAGCTCGGCTGGTCGATGGAGAAGGTTCGCTCGCATTGGAATTGGGCGCCAAGTTCGGGCTTCCTGAACAACTCCGAGTTCTCGCTCACCTGATGGCTTGCACAGAACGCGTTGCCTCTTTTCGGCTTGAATTATAAGGCAGGCCTGGCAGGCCTGGCAGGCATCCCTGATTGTCCTTGCAGCGGCAGTGGCATATAAGAAACCGCTGAGCACACCTTCTATTACAGCGAGCAAGTTTGTTTTGGAATCACGTCAGAGAGTGAACAGCCTGCATTGAACCCAAGTAGCTCGAGCTGCTTGACTCGTCGTTAACAACTTTTTACCTCAGTTTCAAGGTAAGAAGCGTGTGGTATGTCTCGCGATCCAAGCTGTAGCCAGAATGGATGACGCGAAAGAAGGGTTGTATGACGGTGCAAACTTTTCTCTGATTTTGTTCTTTAGGCATCATCTTCGGATCAAAGTTAGATGCGACAGAAAACGTTTGGACCGTATAACATTCGACAGAAGGTGGGAACATACAGCGAGCCTAGTTGCACGAAAGGGGGCAATGTTGGAGTCATCCTTCCCTCCTTTTCCTGCGGATGGCGACTACGGATCGGGTCCTTCGGGACCCCACCCCCGGGAAGTAGGATTGCTTCACTCCCTAATTCCCAAGTTAGCAATATGTTGTGAGTCATTATTCCCGTCATCTAGTTGTTAGCCTCCAAGATCTTCACCGCCCCCATTCTTTGTTGTTCCTCAACCCTGATCCAGACCCATTTTTCTGAAGATCTTGGAATTCATAATTAAATTTTCATTTCTGTAACATTTCCTGCACCGCACCCTAACCAGTGTTTCTTTTATCTCATTAGTCTAGTCTCCTTTCTCCACTAGGGAAGGCCCGGATTGTTTTAGGTCCCCTCGGAGACAGCAAAACAGTCGCCCTCCATTTTATAGACGGGAGGATGGTATGGTAATCAAACTGTTTTTTTTGTTCTATTTATCTTTTTCTTCCGGGGTTTTTCTTCCATCGCCGTCATTTCCTTAATTATATATATATGTATTTATCATATTTTGTTAATAAAATTCATGCATTTTCCATCCGGGGTTTTTAAATAGGGTTTTTCTCATAGAGTAAATGCGGTATTTTTGTGGTTGCGGCTTGCCTGGCGAAGTAAGAATGCCTTACGTTATTATATGAATGGGTCGGCGAATGCGGCTAGCAAGGAAACCATAGTTTCAAGGTTTAGCATGACCGCTCCTTTTCCCCTCCCCTCTAAAAAGCTTTGGGCCTTTTGCTCCCCAAAATTGTTTAATATTGTTTAAATAATTTTGGAAAATAAAAGGGTTTGATTAGCGACTGACTAGTGCTAACCTTGCACATCACAACAATGGCGTCGCCGATAGGATACCAGTTATCTCTCGAGGGTCCCGATTTTGTCGATACCTGGCTACGATATTTTGCTGCGAGCGCAATAACTAAAAATCTGAAAGACGACAAAGAAAAAGGAGGAGAAAATGAGATTACCGATCTCTTTTTTGGCTACAGCTGAATGCGAGGCGATAATGAAAGTCTCCGCTATGGCGTATCTCACAAACCTGGAAGACCTGACTTTTGAAAAAAATGAGTCAGATCATAAGAAGAAATATGAGGCCCAAGAAAAAGTTGGTTGTGTAAGAAAGAACGAAGTTCATGTCGATGAAACAAAGAATTTACGAACCAATTAAAAAATATCTACACCGTCTACAAAATGTGAATAGATATTGCGAGTTTGAAAAACTTGGACAAGAAGAACAGACGATTGAAAAGGAATTAATTCAATTAATGTTAATTGAAGGTATAAACAATGCATCACACCGATATAAAATAATGGAAAAAGTACAAATAAGAAATATGTCTTTAAATACCTGTATTGACTTTATACAGCAACAAGAATTAATACAGCAATACAACCATAATAAAAGTCAACCCAGCAAAAAATATTCGCCGATACTTACATGTTAAAAAAGATTTTAAAAAATGTTCTTATTGTGGACGTGAACATGAAATAAAAAGGGAAAAATGCCCAGCATTTGGGAAGGCTTGTACAAATTGCTTAAAAAAGAATCAGTTGTATGTAAATTCAAAAAGAAAATGTTCAAAGAGTTGAAGAAAACGAAACCAATATGTAAGTCTTTTCAGTAAAAACAAAAACAATATAGAAAAAAATTGAACAAAAGAAAAAAGACATTATACTAAAGTTTAAAATCAACAACTTTGATTTGGATATGCAAATGGAAACCAGCATTGAGGTAACGCTTATACCAAGAAATTTCTAGGAACGCATTGGAAAGCCAACTTTACAAAAGAGCAAGTTACTACTTCGCCAATTTGATGGGTCGGTCATAAAAACTTTTGGGTACTTTGAAGGTTCCTTGGAGTTATAAGATTAATTTAAAGTAATACCTCTAATTGTCACAACTTATAAAAAGAACCACGGACTTCTTGGTTTGATTTCGGTTTCTTTGTTTAATGGCGTATCAACCTTTGTAGGTTATTTAATACCAAAGCCATTCTCCTAGAAGAACAGTAGTGGTACTATTTAACCCATACCTGGGAGGATAAGGGGGTTCATACCTTTCCCAAGGGTATTTGCCTGAAAGTGAACGTATAGCGCGACTGAAGAACGAACACGCTTACTACGATTCCGCAGTCCATCGCTTTAACCATTACACCACGAGGACACCCCCACGGACTTCTTGGAAACAACGTTCTTAACATAAATTCCACCAAATTAATAAATGAGATAAAAATGGAAAAAACTGGAAAGTTAAAAAACTATTAAGCGAGTTTAAAATTGAAGGAAAATGTTACCCCTTCTTATTATGCGGCATGAAAATTACCAATACATTTGTTGCGATTAGTAGTTGCAAAACTACAAAAAAAAAAAAAAGAACAGAACCATCTTGAACATGCATTCCCCTGGGGGTAGCAAGTGGGCATCAACCATTGTAGTTTTAAGAAAGTCAGATTGAGACATACGTATATGTGGAGATTATGAAATAGACGTAAATCACAAAGTTTGTTCGGACTCATATCCTATACTTAATGTTAAAGCTGGAATTCATGCAATGACAAGTATGAGCGTTTTTACAAAAATAGATCTGAAAACGGCATACCACCAAATAGACGATAACTTCAAAGAAGTAACAACGATAAACACGCCAATAGGATTACTGAAATGGAGGAGAATGCCTTATGGAATAAAAACAGCCACCGGCATATTTCAAAGGACCATCCAACAGGTTCTAGACGAGGTGAAATTTGGCCGAAACTTAGTGAAAGAAGAAACAACACAAAAACTACCAAGATGAGGACAAAAAGTCCGCAATAAAAATAAAAATTGAAAGCATGTTCTCAGCAAAAAGAAAAAAAAAGTTTTTCTACCAAGGCTGCTTTTAAGCTAACGCCCAATACCACACGCCGGAAGACTAGAAAGCCCATCAGCTTTAATGGGAAGGCAAATTAGAGCTCTGCTAACGATGTCGTATTCCACAAATGAAAAAGTGTGGTACAAAAAGAACAAAGAATGAAATCCAGAAAAGGTAGATTTTATCATGCAGAAAGGCCACAATACAGCTATAATAGATTGAGAAAAGGGGAACAGTGTATTAGCCCATGCAGATCAAATAAGGCCCCAGGGCGAATATGAAGGGCAAAATGAGGAAGAAATCTCTACTATTCCTTCTGTTAATGATTTATTGGAACAACCTTCACAGAATGAAACGTCAAAAGACGAAATAATGCAAGATCAGGTCTGCCAGAACGAGTTTGAAAACTCGGATGAATATCAAATAATGCAAGAAGACGACCTTGATTACAGCTCAGTGCAGGACAGGTCTAGATCTCCCAGAGAAAGAAATACGGAAGAAAGAAGAGAACAAAACAAACCCGAAGATGAAACAATCACTAGAAGAAGTACAAGACCTACTAGGGGTATAACACCAATACGTTTAAGGGAGATGTAGCGATACTGACAAATTGATCTGCCTAATTTGCATGAGTGTAAGAGAGAGCCGATATGTCTCTCATTGAGAATAACTATAAAGCTTGATCAACCCCTGCTTCGTGCAGAGGCTTTTTCAGCTGATAGTCTGGCATTCGTGCCAGATGGTTAATTTCCTCGAGCCTCAGGGGGCCGTCACCCCAGGCTTTAACGCTCTTCGGAGGGGCAAAGTTTATAGCCTGGTGCCTGAGGCACCTTTTTTAGGGGAATGCCGACGTGGCCCGAGACATTTTTGGAGCCGCCAGACACGTGTGGTCTACGGCCTTGCGCCCAGACCCACCTCAAAAATGGCCTTGAGCGATACTTGCCCGTTTGGTGAGGTGGTCAACAAATACCGTTTGATCAACCCCTGCTCCGTGCAGAGGCTTTTTCAGCTGACTGTCTGGCATTCGTGTCAGATGATTAATTTCCTCGAGCCTCAGGGGTCCGTCCCCCCAGGCTTTAACCCTCTTCGGAGGGGCTAAGTTTATTGCCTGGCGCCTGAGGCACCCCTCTTTAGGAGAATGCCGACGGGGCCCGAGGCATTTTTGGGAATGCCGGACCGGGGCCCGAGGCATTTTTGGGAATGCCGGACGCGTCTGGACTCCGGCCATGCGCTCGGACCCACCTGAAAAAAGCCTTGTGCCACACTTTCCCGTTTGGTGCGGCGGTCAACAAATAACGCTTGATCAACCCCTGCTCCGTGCTGAGGCTTTTTCAGCTGACTGTCTGGCATTCGTATCAGATGGTTAATTTCCTCGAACCTCAGGGGTCCGTCCCCCAGGTATGGCGCCTGAGACGCTCCTCTTTAGGGGAATGCCGACGGGGCCCGAGACATTTTTGAAGCCGTCGGACGCGTGTGGACTCCGGCCCTGCGCTCGAACCCACCTTAAAAAGGCCTTGTGCCACACTTGCCCGGTTGGTGGGACGGTCAACAAATACTGCTTGATCAGCCTTTGCTTCGTGCTGAGGCTTTTCAGCGGACTGTCTGGCATTCGTGTCGGATGGTTAATTTCCTCGAGCCTCAGGGGTCCGTCCCCCCAGGCTTTAACCCTTTCCGGAGGGGTTATGTTTATTTCCTGGAACCTGAGGCGCCCCTCTTTAGGGGAATGCCGACGGGGCCCGAGGCATTTTTGGGAATGCCAGACGCGTGTGGGCTCCGGTCCTGCGCCCGGATCCACCTGAAAAATGGCCTTGTGCCACACTTGGTGTGACGTTTGGTGTGACGTTCGTCAAATATCGCTTGATCAACTCCTGCTTCGTGCAGAGGCTTTTCAGCAGACTGTCTGGAATTCGTGCCGGACGGTTAATTTCCTCGAGACTCAGGGGGCTGTCCCCCCAGGTTTTAACCCTCATGGGAGAGGTTAGGTTTATTGCCTGGCCCCTGAGGTGCTCGTCTTTAGGAGAATGCCGACGTGGCCCAAGGCATTTTTGTAGCCACTGGACGTGTCAGGGCCACAGCCCTGCGCCTGGACCCACCTAAAAAAGGCCTTGTTCCACACTCGTCCGTCTGGTGGGACGTTCGTCAAATATCACTTGATCAACCCTTGCTTCGTGCAGAGGCTTTTCAGCGGACTATCTGGAATCCGTGCCGGGCAGTCAAAACTCCATGGCAGACCTGAGGCCGAAAGGTCCTTGGCTTTGGCTGGGTCTCCTACCGGTGGGCTAGCTGCATCACTGACACCTTAGTCACCCTTGCTGTCCAGTTTAAGCTATAATCAGGCACACTTGCCTGGACCCAGATTTTGGTCCAAGTCCAGCTAGGCTCATCAGACCCACATTGCACTAAGTGCGTCGATGAGCAGCATAGTCCGGCAGGGCTTTAGCCTCGCTTCGTGCCCGACTTTCCCCTCCCCTCTCCTAAACCTCCACTATAATCGACCTTTCGCGTCATTGAACTTGTGACAAGTCCTGCCTGGTGGGAGGCAGTGACAAATATCAGATAGCTTTTCAGCTAACTGTCAGGCATCCGTGCCGGTCAGTCAATAAGCTGATCGAGTTGCGCCTTCACCAGCATCCTCGAGTCTGGGAGGTTTATCGCCTGGTGCCTGAGGCGCCCATTTTTAGGGGAATGCCGCTGGGCTCGTCTTGACCCACCTAAAAATGCTTTGTGCAACACTCATCCGGTTGGTGGGACGTTCGTCAAATATCGCTTGATTTGCGACGGACTAGTGCTAACCTTTCACATCTCAACAAATATATTTACTGTAATCGTTTCTAAAGAAAAAAAAAACTATTGCGAGTCTTATTTCTTTGAAAATAGATTATTTACTATTTATTTTGGAAGGGTATTTAAATTTGTTCTGAGTAAATAAAGTTTTACTTTTAAACATTATATTGATGATTAGTTTTAAAGAAAGAAGCAGCAAACATTTCTCCAAGAGAGGAGAGACAGAATTTAAATATCCCTAAATACGAACTTATAAAAAAAATCAGTTGAAATAGTTTTTAACTTACAGTTTGGGGGCGAAAAGAAATATTCTCGTCAGTATTGCAGTTGGCAAGAGAAACGTGCGAAACATACTTTGAACAGCAGACAAAAAACGCAAATCTTCTATTTTCAAGAGTTGTCGCGATATGTCGTATTATTTCTCTGGGGTAGGGAATATATATAATGGGTAGGGGTCAAAACGTATTCAGTAGAGCAATTGCCTGAAAATTGCCATTTCATTTATTACCATACAGTTATTTTCCAGCAAATAAAATAATAGTATCTTAGTTAAGTTATTGTATCTTCTTTTCAAATTATAATTTTAATAAGATAGTTGAGGTAAACAAAACTGCGCTAGTCTAGCGAGCTACTGATAGTATTTTCATTTTAAAGAAGCAAAAACTACATAGCCTTAAATCTTTGTAAAACTTTTCTTGATGAAAACATTTATTCATTCAAAATTTACACCAACAAATAACAATTTCAAGTTTTATTTGTCTTTGAAAAGCAAAAAAATAACAATCAACCAGCTTACCCTTTTTAATTGAATTCGATGAAACTTGTAATTTTCGGCAATATTAGTAAAATATATTAAAAAGTATGTTGGCATTTTTACAAACAAATCGTTTATAACATGAAGGCGTGTTAATATTACCTTTTATACAAAAATGGCAGTTGAGGTTGTAGAGTTCTGTTGCCTCTGTTATATTAAAAGGAAGAACAAATGAGTTGACGAAGATATTGATAGTTTTTAATTTGGAAGTTTCATTAACAGCGTGAGACGTAAGGAACTCTTGTGCTGTAAGTCGTAGGTAGAAGAATACAGTTGCAGAGTTGAGAAGGAATAAAGACGCCGAAGTCAAAGCAGGAGCCGAAATGCTGTCGTCAGGACAGGAATTAAAATGCTGAAGTCAAAGCAGGAGTTGAAAATGTCCAATTTCTTTCTCCCAGGATACGTTGGTTTAGAAGGAAAGATGAATGATGAAAGAATGATTTCCCAGACACCAATGGTCCATAAATTGGATGTGCTCTCCTCATGGTGCTTAGAGGACTGCTCGAAATATGTGAGAGAGAGTCGGAGAAGAAGAGTCAGGGAAGAAGAGTGAATGTGCTCCCACATGTTAGCTGGTCTTTCCTGCTGCTAAGAAGCGAAGAGAGAGAGTATGTGCTCTGTCATGTTGATAGGCTTTTCCTGCTGCTGGCCACTGTTGGCCAGTGGGGAAACGAGAAGAGGACGAGAAATGGTTTGCGTGGCCTTTTATGTTGCCCCGGGGAGGTGACCCGGGCAGAATGGCATCAGTCATTCTCATTGGGCGAAATATATAAATTCGAACTCCAACGGCCAAAGCAATTCCCGCACAAAATAATAATTTGAAATTCTTTTTGCTACTCGTTGTATTCCTCTTTTCTTTGAATGATTTACCAAATGTCTATTATATGATTTGAAATATTGGTGTAAAATAAAACAAAGAAAATGTATTTACTATTTTTTATTAAAATAATAATTTGAAAAGGTACAAAAACTTTATTTAGAGAAATACTGATATTATTTGCTTGAAAACAACAGAGTAGTAATTAATAAAAATACTTGTATAAAAAATATTTTTTTAAAAAACAAACATATTTCTTTTGTTATTACTCTTAAAGATTTATTTTTAGCAATAAAAAGATGAGAAATACGAGAAAAGTTCAAATCTTTAAGAAAATGACTTCAAAGACTTTCTACAGAGTGACTGACGCCTTTGAAGAGACTTTTTCCAGACTGTCTCCTGTCTTCTAAGAAAAATGGCCCATCAGAAATGAAGCACCTAGCTGACAAATCATGTTTTCTTCTAAACAAAAATTTGAGAAGTGCAAATTTTTCGGCTTTCATTTCTAATTTTCATATGTAATTCCCCCCCCTCTCTCTCATATACATTTAACACAGTTATAAAAACCTAAAGAGTTGAGTTCAAACTTTTTATCTTTTCTTTTTTATTGTTTAATGTTTTTTAAAAAATTCAAATAATTTTGGAGCGAGGAGCGCATAGCCGTGGCCTTCGCGATATATATTACCATATTGGTATTATAGCGACGGCCATGACAAAATGCAAAAAACACCTTTTTAAGCCCCAAATGGAGTTACTCCGGGTGAATAAAAAATGAACCCTCTTCTCCTTTTTGGGGAGCTCCGTAAAGCCCAGTATATATATAATGTTTGCACTCTGTTGCCAGCAATCTGTAAAATCAAGGAAATATGATTATCTCTTTGTTATAATAGATTAATTTCTGAAAAAGGGAAGTAACTTTCTCCTACAATTCTATTTATTCAGGACAGGAATAAACAATAAACTCTTTTAAAAACATTAATTTTTTTGTTTGTTTGTTAGTTTACATGTCCTGGAATTCCTGAATAATCAGTTGATTTCTTTCAGAGCTTAACAAAACTCAATTTTATTCACCGAGTAGAAAGTATAAATTGCTTTATGCTATTATCAAAATATTCATAAACTCATTCACAGAATTCAATTGTGGCATTTGTAATAAAAAAATAAATATTGCTTATTTAATTTGAGAGAAAATGTCAGTATTCATTTCACATATAGATGAAGAGACAAAAACAAATATCGACAAAGAGAGGTTGCATATATTATATTCAAGATAATACGATACGATATCATGTTTATGATATAAGTTATTTCATAATTTATTTTACAATATAGAAATATTTAAGGTATATATATATATATATATATATATATATATATGTGTGTGTGTGTGTGTGTGTGTGCAAGGATGAGTCAAAAGTTTTTGGGCCCAGCCGGTTGGGACCACAGAATACACTGAATGAATTTCTGCTGAGGGGCAAGAATTTCCCAATGAGTGTCCTTGATATGATACACAACAATCTGATGGTGAGGCTTCAGTTATGAAGCTCTGGAGAATGCAAAGCCCCGCCACCATTGCCATCACTCTCAAGTCCACTCTAGTTCACAGTTGTAGCACCTGATAGGGTCCTATCTATAGGTCAAATAGAAGTGTTTGACATTTTACCTGTACTTATGCTAAACTGAATTGTTTAAAATGAACTGTTTTTGACACTTAAATTGTATACCTATGCTAAACTAAATTGTTTGAAATAGAACTGTTTTTATATTTAACTGAGTGTAAACAAAAATTGTACTCATACTAAACTGAACTGTTGGAAATAGAACTGTTTATTTGTATAAAAATGGATTTGGTATTAAATAACCTACAATGGTTGATATGCCATAAAACCAAACCAAACTAAACCAAACCAAAAGTTTTCCATTATTTTGGTATATGCCATTTTCCAGTGTATGTATTTAGTGACTGAAGCACTGAATACAATACAATACTCATACCACATTGAATAATGGAACACAAAAACAGCAGAAATCCTAAATTTGCTCTCGTCAGGAGTGTATACAAGTATTAAATATTCAAAAATGATTTTAAAAATTCATTTTAAATTTTATGCAAGTTTCTTTTTTCTTACATAAAAAACTGAAGTGATGATTTTATAAAATTTCTCTCCATCTTCATTTTTAGAGAATTACTAAAATTTATTTATAAATAACTAATTCACTACTACTGTATGGTTGCACCACTTGGACTTTAATGAAACACTTTAAAAAAGCTAGATTGGAGCTACACAAGAATGTTTCAATCTGTTTTGAACAAGTCCTGGAAGCAGCTCTCCATAAAAAAGAAGCTTTATGACCACTTACTTTCCATCTCACAAAACATCTAGGTAGGAAAAAAAAAGACATGCTGGACACGGCTGCAGAAGTAAGGAGGCAATCATAAATGACATCCTCATATGGACTCTTTCAGATGGACACACCAGTATTGTCTGAACAGCAAAAACTTACATTCATCAACTCTGTGCAGACATTGGAAGCCATCTAGATGACTTGCCAAAAGTGATGACCGATAGGGACAGATGGCAATAGATAGAGTTCAAGTAATCTATGCAGTCTGCATGCCTTGATGATGATAATGATTAATATCAAATAAATGCTTTGAGTTCTTACTCAATGTATGTGCCTGATGTATATATATGTATATATATATCATCATCATCATGTTGTGCCGCTAGCACGGATATCCCTGACCCGCTCTCGCCACTTCTCCCTATTGTTCATCGCCTCTGGCAGGTCTTCAGGGTTACATCCCGTATCCTCACATAGCTGCTGTATGCATATTCAAGCTGGTCATCCTGCTTTTGCTCGGCCATATGTGGGGGTCCATTGGAGTAAATCACTTATGAGCTCATCCCTGCTTCTCTAGCAGTGTCCTGACTGTCTGGTTCATCTAACTTGGATAGTTTTCATGATGGGAAGCAGGTAGCCGTATAGTTGGTGCCTTGTGGGATGTTGCCGCCGGGACTTGTTCCATATTGCTCACAGCATTCTTGTGTAATTGCCATCTAGCTTCTTCTCCAGCTGTTATATATATATATATATATATAATTAAGTAAAGTAAAGTTGGCGACTGTAGTTGAGGGCAACTAGAATGCTCCCTTTTCAATAGCTACTACACTGAGGTGTAAGGGAGGGTGCTACTCCTTTCCCAAGATTGCTCCACTTTACCCTTGATACATACCTTATATTGCTGAGTGTTAAGCAAGGAGGTATCAAGTACCATTTTTGAAGTCTTTGGTATAATGCGACATGGGATTGAACCAAGGTCTCCCGGACCTTGGCAAACACTCTACCCACTAGGCCAATGTGCCAGTTATTTTTATTTGCCTAAAACAAAACCAAAAATCGATCACATTAGGATAATAAAAAAGAATTATTTGCTCAGTGGATTTTATTTACATTGAGCTCTTTACCAGGAATATTTAAATTTGATATTCTATTTTTCAATATTTTTTTATTTGTCCTGATTGGAATTATTCCTTATCCCAGATTTACTGGATTGGATAGTTATATATATATATATATATATATATATAAGTATCATCAATTTATGTTCTCACCATCCATCCTTATCATCTATCATTCTGATGTATGTAATTTGCTGGTCAGTTGACACTGGAGAACTTCTCTAGCAGTGCCCATCATGACTGGTTTGTCTTGGATTGTTTGCGAGATGGGAAGCAAGTGGCTGTACAGTAGTTGTTTTGTAAGGTGCTGCTTCCCAGATTGGAATGGCATCTACTCAAAATACAAAGAATTTAAGCAGAATATTCAACTGACAAGCTAAGCAGCACTCCTTGGCATCTTACTGAAAATTTCTCATATCTCATAAAACCACTCCACTGTGAAAGAAAAAAAACTTCATTTTCAATCAATATTTTTCTGTTTTTTTCCCTGCATAAGGTTCTTGAAAATCTTGGGTTGCACCTTATGCATCTATATGTACAGAAAACATGTGCACACATGTACACAGATACATATAATATGAATAGATTTGTCATATAGTTATAAATTATAGCAATATACCTTAAATTATTTTTAATTATATATATAATATGATATAATATATGATATATACATGAATATATAAAAGTAAGTAGTTGGCAACCTCAGTTGAGGATGACTCGAAGGCTCCCTTTTCAATAGCTACTCCACCGAGATGTAGGGAAGGACACTACTCCATTCCCTGATATAAATATATAATATAATAATATCATATCTTATATATATATAATTATACAGTTATAAATTATAGCAATATACTTCAAATTATTTGTATATGTATATATTTACCAACCTCTTTGCATGGGCAGGATGTGACACAAGGCCAATTTTTAAGCGAAATTAAACAGGTTTGAATTCGGAGTTTTCCTTCTCTAAAACTGGTTGCCTAACCAAGGCTAAAGAACTAGTCTGCCCTACTATTTACCCATAGCTGGAGAGAAAATAACTGGATTCATACCTTTCCCATGGGTATTAGTACTATGAGAAATGCAATCTGTTTTGTTCAGGAATTGAGCCAGTGTCGCCGTATCCATTTTCTACTCCAATAACCATTACACCAAGGGCAACTCCTCCAATAATATGTATATGTATATATATTAGACACAGTCTGCCCTACTGACCCAGCTGGTTGGGGCTGTAGAATACACCGACTGCATCTCTGCAGAGGGGTAAGACTTCCCCAATGAATGTCCTAGATATGACACTAAACAATCTGATGGTTAGACTTCAGAAATGCTGGAGCTTTGGTGAATGTGCAGTACTCCTTAATTGCCTTTGCTTCCAGGTCTACTCTGACTTGGAGTGGTAGTACCTGATAGGGTCCTATCTATGGATCAAATAGAACTGTTTGTTATTTAAACTGTGCACTTGTCCTAAACTGAATTCTTACAAATAGAACTGTTTTTACATTTGACTGTGTGTAGGGAAATCACTGATGTTTAATAGAATTTTTAGTGGTGAATTGCAATGCTTGAAAACTTTAAACTGTGTGCAAATAAATGATTAATTGTAAATAGAAGTATTTGTATTTGATAGGAATAAGTGAAACCATTTAACAGTGTGAAAAAAATGAGCTCAGGCTCATTTAAAAATGTTATCAAGAAAATGCATTTAGAAATTATATATCTAATATATATGTATAATAAGGATTTGTCATTTAATAACCTACAATGGTTGATATGCCATTAAACTAAACGAAACCAATCTGTCTTACTATTTTGCCCCTCGCTGAGACGTCTGATAAATTGTCGAGAATGAGTCCCCATAATGTAGTGGCTGGACTGCGGCATTGTAGCAAACAAGTTCAGACTCCAACTAATATTCATTCTCAAACTAATATTCTTGGAAATGTATGAACCTCCTTATCCCTCATCTATCCATTAAATAGTACCACTACTGCTCTTCTTGAAGGATAACTTAAACAACCCACAAAAGTTGATCTGCCATTAAACCAAGAACTTAAACCAAATCTCATCAAACCAATCATCTTGTCAACTCTATTGCCTTATTATAACAACTTTTATGACTTATGTGCTTCCATATATGTTTATGAATATATATATATATATATATATATATATATATGGTGGGGTCCATAGGAGCACATCACGTGCAAAAGCAGGACGACCAGCTCGAACTTACATACAGCAACTATGTGAGGACACAGGAAGTAACCCTGAAGACCTGCCGGAGGCGATGAGTGAGAGGGAGAAGTGGCGAGAGAGGGTCAGGGATATCTGTGCTAGCGGCACGACATGATGATGATGATGATGATACATATATATATATATATGCATATATATATATATAGATGAATGTTATGCCACAGACTATTGCTGGGATTTTATTTTGTCTTCAATTTTTTTGAGATAGCCATTACTCACATAAATTCATCCAAAATTATGGATAACATCTTATACATACCTACAACAACCACACAAAGACACACTTATACACACACACACATACAAAGACACACACACACACACACACACACACACTAAAGGAACTACATGAATATAGATAAATATATAAATTTGACATATATACGTATATTACCTAATAAAATAAGATATAAGATTCTATAAATTATATATACACACACACACACACACACACACACACACACACACACATATATATATATATTTATGCATGCATGTGTATATATACATAAATATATATACCACATGTATATAGTATGTAAGTGTGTATGTGCAAATATATATATATATATATATATATATATAAAGTTTTGTCTAATATCTGAATTTTTTGTTATATATATATATATATATATATATATATATATATATATATATATATGATTATTTTTTCTCATCAGTTTGCATATACATATATAGCTGTGTAGTGTGTTTGTGAGTCTGTGTGTGAGTGTGTGTGTGTGTGTGTGTCCATTAAATATAAAAATTCAGACTTATTAATTGTAACTATCAGTTTCACTTTTTCATGAACATTTGGAAATATGGTGAATTTGAGACAGAAAAGTTTTCATGATTGCCTGATGTTCATGAAAACATAATATATATATATATATATATGCATATGTATATATATGAATGCTTCAGCTCTCACTAGAGGGCTGTCTTTTCTAATTTCATAAATTTTCTTTCAACAGAAAAACAGATAGTATTATAAAGTGCATGGTAATTACAGACTGTAAGTATAAGTAGAATTTAAATTTTCAACCTGCTGACCTATCAGGCATAGGCATTGTAAAATCTCCATGTGGCGTATTAGGTAGGATATAAGTTTTAATAGATTTCATTACAGATTAGAACTACTTTTATGCACAAGAAACCTTTGTAAACGTATATATAAATAGACATTCAATGGTTATGGGGACCCCATTACTCATATTTCCACGTTCATCTCGGGACAGCACACCATTTATCAACCATCTGAATCATTATTGAACTGAAACCTATGCAATCTGCCTCACGTCGGCATCATGAATTACAACCTTATCCCTGCAATATACATTCGGCCTTTTCAGGATCTCGTTTTGCACAGTGCTATTTGTCAACCCATCTCGTTAGGCAGAGCCATTATTCTCCACTTGTCTCTGCCCTGGGTCACCCAATTAATTTTCTTTCTAACACCTTCTCCCCACTGAGCCTACCCTCACAGCAACCCCACATTTTTGGCTCTTTTTTTTATTCTTTTTTTTCTTATTTTTGCTGCCCATATGGTGGCCACTGAGCTATAGCTTAATGGTTAAAGTATCAGACTTATGACCATAAAGTATCTGATTCAACTGCCTGAGAAGCATTAATATTTGTAGCATAATACAATCTTTGGTTGAAAAGTGCTCAGTCTAACCAATAAAAATTTTTTTTTTTTGTTTATTTTGGAAGGATTGAAAAAACTCGAGAAACAATAATAATTTTAAGATGGATATGCTGAGAAGCTCAGTGTTTCTTAAACTATAGAATGTGGTGTACCAGCAGAATATTTTTCCAGTGTGCTATAGACCAGTACCCTATTTGTATTGTATAATTTGATTAATGATCAAGTTCCAAGTCTTTCTATCTCTTGTATTGTATCACAGCATGTGAAAAGAAAAATCTCAAATAATACAGAAAGATTTTATGTCCTTTCATTTTTACCTTGGATATTATATAGATTATGTTAATGTGAAACTGGAAACTTGCCATATGCCGGCAGTTAGGGACTTGTGCACCAGCACCAGTATGTACACTATTAATTTGAGTAACACTGGTGTAGCATATACATTTCATGGCTCTTGATCATTCCATTTTTTGATGAGCCAAGAACTTTTCCGCACCTCATACAGTTATAGATGGTAGACTAAAAAAACACCAAAAGTTTTTCCATTTTATTATTTGTTTTCTGATACATTTAAAATACAGTCAAGTACAAAGACATTTTTAAACATATGAATCTATATGAGAATCAACTGTAAAAATTTACCCAGTTTAACAACTGCAGACATCAGGCTATAATTACTAATTCTACCCCTTTAATACAATAAGGATGTGTTGATGAGGAGATGAACCTCCTGAAACAATGCATGCCATAAAGGAAAAAAATCTTCCTTATTTAGTATTTTTTCTTCTTTTTAGCATATTTTTGGCAATGGATTTATGACTTGTCAGTCATCATTTATTGGCTAAATGTTTAAACAGTACTTTTAGCTTAGATTATTGAAAAATACAAAAACACTTTGTTCAAATGGCAGCAGTTCTGAAAATAGCATAAATAGTATAAATCATAAAGAAAATAATATAATAAAAATTATAATACATAATACATATGACAGTATTATATGATTCATACCGGACATTGGTCTGGCGGTTAGAGTGTTCGCCAATGGCCCGGGAGACCTGGGTTTGATTCCAGGTCGAGTCATACCAAAGACTCAAAAAATGGTACTTGATGACTCCTTGCTTAACACTCAGCATTATAAGGTACGGATCAAGGGTAAAGTGGAGCAATCCAGGGAAAGGAGTAGCGCCCTCCCCAACACATTGGTGTAGTAAGCTATCGAAAAGGGAGCCTTCGGGTCACCCTCGACTATGGTCGCCAACTTTACTTATATGATTTAAAATAAATGATTAATATGTATTTATAAAGCATATAATTGCATAGAGAGCTGTGAAATAGCATAATTACTGAAGAATAGGGTTTATGGTCATACTGTGAGTATAAGGTTCAAATAATGTGACTAGTTGTCCTGTTAGTCTTTGACTGGTAATATGGCAATCTCTTGATATCAACAAGTGCAGGTTGCCTCAAATAAAAAGTAACAAATCCTATGCTATTAACATCTCCTGGTTGGACAGATTTAGCCTAAGTCAACTTTTGCTAGGTGAACAAAAATGTTCCAGAAATTTCTTTATTAGCTACTCAGCATTGAATCTTCCTAGAATATTCTTGAAACTGGGAAAATTTGAAAATTTCATTCCCAAGTTCACTGAAGAAAAATTTGAAGAGAAAAATGGCTATTTTCCATTTACTTTAGCCATAAGATATTGGAAATTAACTGCTTTTGCCCAGAAACAAAATTATGCAAAAATTTTGTTCTTATGAATAAATTTGACAAGTATTTTATTTTATCTTTCATTTAGTACACACTTCAGTCATAGCACACTGGGTCTCAACACACTTCGACTGTGTTTCTTGGTACATGGTTTGGGTTGGGTGTGTCTTGGCTCTTGTGGCTGTGTCAGTCAGTCTACAACAGTTGGTCAAGGCTGCCAGGCATGAGTGCTGAGGAAGCTCAGAATCCGTGTCATATGGCTAGGACTGACACTCAAGAGGCTATTCCCCTAAGGTCTCAACTGCTTTAGGACCACTTGGTTTATTGCCTGATGCTTGAGGCGCTCTTTTTTAGGAAAAGCCTAACAAGTCCCAAGACATTTTTGGAGCTGTTGGGCATGTTTGGGCTATGGCTCTGCACCCAGCTCCCACATTAAAAAGGCCTTGTGCAACAATTTGGCATTGTGGGATACCAATCAAATACTATTTAGTACACACAACTAGAATGTAAAAGCAATGAATATGATGCTAACATGATCTTTCTTTTTTTTGGTTTATGACATATCAACATCTGTAGGTTATTTAAAACCAAAACCATCCTTGTAAAAAAAACAGGATTGATTCTATTTAACCCATGGCTGAGAGGGTAAGGCCGACAAGATCCAGAGATAAAGTAAAAAATTAGTTTACAGGTGTGATTTAGACTTCTATGATACTAATTGACCTCACATTGTAGTTAGTAATGTAGCTGGTATGTATAAACAGGCTTCCTCAAGATGAATATTTGGTGTCTCCAAACTTCTTAGCAAGCAAGAATATCATAAATATCCTGATCCAAAATAGTTGTGAGCTTTTGCATATATAGAGAAGTATGCATCTATGTACCTGTGTTGGTGAGAGAGAGAGAGAGAGAGAGAGAGGGAGAAAATGTTGTTTTTTACCCTTCCTCTTCTTTAAAGTTTGTCCCCTCAATCAAATCTCCAGATGATGTCTGTTGGAGATATTAATTGCACAGGATTTGTTACTTTTTATTTGAGGCAACCTGCACTAGTTGATATCAAGAGATTGCCATATTACCAGTCAGAGACTAACAGGACAATCAGATAGCAAAGAAAATTGGGTGGGAGTAAGGATTTATTTATTTCAATTTCTTCATTTTTGGTCAGAGAAATAGAAATATAGATAGAGTGATTTTACTTCATATTTTCTCATTTGCACACACACACACACACACACACACACACACACACACACACATATATATATATATATGTATATATCAGTTTACATAATTTCTTTTCTTTTTTATATTTTGCTATATACCATAAAACTGCATTCATTTTTTTTTATCCGGAAAACTATCTTGCCATGATATCTTGCTCACCAATTGAGCTGTTAGAATTTGAAAATGAGCAGAAGATCAAAAACGTATTCTTTCTTTTTTCCCTGAGTGCTTGATGTTATTGCATTGTTTGTATAATCATCATCATCATGTTATGCTGCTAGCACCGATTTCCCTCTCTCTCGCCATTCATCTTCATCTTCTGATAACCTATTGATAGCAGTCCATTTCTTTGCTCGTTGCATCTTGATGTCATTTTCTGTTGATGAGACACTTCTTCCAAAGTAGGTAAACTTGTTTACAAGTTTCAGAAAACCACCATTTAGTGTGGAGATGTCTCCTCTTTGATTAAAGCACATGTACTCTGTTTTGTCTGAATTCACATGGAGGCCTATGCCACCAGCTCCTTGATCTAGACTATGCAGTAGGGATTCAGCTTGGGTAGGTGTATGTGCAAGAAGCCTGATCTCATCAGCGTAGTCCATGTCTGTAATTGTTTGTGTGGGGTATCGTCTGCTTCTTGCCTTTTCCTGTGTATAGCCATTTTCTTTCATTAGACTTATCAACATTCGAAGTATGTTGTCTGAGTATGAAGCTAATATATCCCCTTGCAGAACACCAGCAACAACAATGTCAAAGAGGTCTATGTCTCCATCCAGTTAATAAACTTTTACTTTCATGTTTTTATAAAACATCATTATGGCTGCCATGATTTCTTTGGAGAGACCATTGACTCAAAGTATTTGCTCCATCTTCCGCCTGTGTATAAAGTCAAATGCCTTAAAGAAATCTACAAATAAGAGTGTTGCCTTAAGGTTTTTTGCACAGACTCATTCTAAAATTTGATGGATTGTCAGAATTAGTGATGTTGTGGATCATTTTCTTCAAAAACCATTTTGATTCTTCCAAAGAATTTTTTTAATTTCTGGTTCAATGCAGTTGAGTAGTAGAGCATTATAAATCTAAGAAATAAGGCTTATATCTCAGTAGTTCTTGGTAATTCTAAGGTTAACTTTCTCGGGAAAAGGGTGGATGCAGCCTTCTGTCCATCTGTCGATTGTGTTGAAGTTATATACAGCGTTGCAGTATCGGAGCAATTGGTTTTCTTTGTTTAATGGCATATCAATATTCATGGGTTATTTGATGCCAAAGCCATCCTTGTAGAAGAACAGAAGTAGTTCAATAGCCAAGGGATAAGTGGGATTCAGACCTTTCCCAAGAGTATTAGTCTGAAAATAAACATAATAGCATAACTGGAGTTTGAACTCACTAACAAATCTTGCAGTCCAGCACATTAACCACTATGATATGGGCTCTCCCCCAACAGTAATAACTAGGGGACCTGTAAATCCATTGGATTCCCATTGCAATAGTAGTCCGTGATGATATAAATGCTTTTATTTAGAAAGTAGTGAAGGATTCTAATTTTCATTTTGTATCCATTATATTGGATAATAAAAAAAATCTGCTATAATCAATTGTTTATAATGTTCTCTACTTCCAGATTTTAAAGCCGAAAACCAAGGAGTGTATATTGTACATGAGAACTGTATGATTTTCTGAGCAGGCTGGTCATTCTCCTCATTTGAAAGAATGTATAAAACCAAATTACCTTCAACCATTTTTATCGATTTAGTATTACCCTTTACAAAAAGCAAAATACAATAACTATCTGAGTACCATATTTGTTTATAAGATGCACTTTTCCCCCCAGATTTTTAAATCTAAAAGTAAATAATGTCTTCTTTTTTGGAGCCTTGTGCATCTCCATATTTGGGACAGCATGACTGAAACTAAGTTGTAATTTACCTAGCTTTTTACTTGGATGTGGCACAAGGCTGAATAAATGGGACACCCAAAGAAAATCAAACTCTCTTTTGAAGATTTGCTAGTCTAGCTTGTTAACCATTACACCAAGTTATTTATGGTGAAAACTAACTTATCTGTAACAAATATTTCTTTTTTTATACAGCTACAGAAAAATAGCCACTGGAATAGGTGTTTGTTTATAATACATGTTTGTTTATATGTAGTTTGTTTCTTCTGTTGTGAACTTATTTTCACTGAAAGTTGGTTATATTTTCGTGTGAACATGTCTTTCCCTAATTGTGTTTTGAAACATTATATAATCAATGTTAATTCTTATTTTTTAGTTGATTCAAACTGAATAAAAAATCGACAAATGTTAAATTCAGTATAAATCTAGCTGCTACAAATTCCAAAAAGTCAATGCGTATAATACATGAGATGTTTTTTCCAGGATTATACATTAATATTTTCCAGCATTATACATTAATATGTGTATTACATAACTTATTATGGTATTATCTTTACAATAGTATATGTTTCACTATCCTTATACTATAAAAGAATTTGCTTTTAACTTTTAATAAACTCAACTGAAGCAGACAATAAAGAATTCTTTGTAATCAAGCAATTTTTTTAGCTTATGAGATAAGGCATCATTTATTTTTTTTTTTTGTTTTTCTTGGTTGCTCTTTAAAGCTCTTTCGATTAACCCATCATTTAAATTCCTTTTTTAATAATCATGACTTTATTTTGAAACACAGTTTGATACCAGCCCAATGTAAAAATTTAACTACAACACATAATGAAAAATACCAGGGAGTCTTCAACAAAAATAAGATTTTAAGAAGAATTTAAACAATACAGATTTGTTGAAAAATCAATGATAAAGCCAAGTGCTTGTCTTTAAATTTGGTTTTGGGGAGACAGTAAGTAACCAAAAACTAGTACTGATGTTCTTAAGTTCATGTCTGAAAAAATAAATTCAAAGAAATCTTGTTTCAAATCAGTCTTTCATTTTGGCTGAAAATCTTGGCTTTTTAAAATCTATATTTAAAGTTAAGTTTATTCTTTGGTCAGTGTTCACATTTTATCACATGGTAAAATGCTTATGTTGTAATATGATGGCCAAAGGATTTCGTTTTATGCATTTGGGTTTAGTTAGGCTGAGAACCTTTCGGCTCAGTGTATGGGTTATGTAGGTGCTACATTAACGTAGGTGTTCACACGCGAGGGCAGAACGGACATGTCACTCAGAGATGTCACAATAGCCCAGATGGGAAATGGGGCTACAGAGTGTGGGTGACGTCATGCACTGGAAGCGCGCAGAGGATTGTGGGAAGAGAGTTGAGTTGAGTCCTGCCTCAGGAGAAGACGTTTGACTTTCGCTTGCTCGCGGAGGCCTTGCGACAGGTGTGCACGAGATGGGAGGGGCAGATGAAAAAGCCAGAATAGAAAGAATGTGTATCTGTCTCCTTATGTCGAAGAACCTTTAAACGCAAAGGTAATAAAAAGTTTCGTACCTGAACTAAGAAGTTGTTACGTGTTTTGTGTTTTGAGATTCCTATGTTCTATGTATATATGTTATGAACATTCTATGTACGTTTTGCATATCTGTATCATGGGTATGTAACAATGTTATCACATGGTAAAGTGTCTATGTTAACACATTGTGAAATTATGATTGTCTCTTAAGATATAGCCATGATTAATCATTTCATAAAAAGAGGTTTTGTGCATTATCATTTCTTCCAATACAATTCATTGAATCTGAAGAGTGAACATGAACCAAATGTAGAATGGACCTTTGCTATTACTTTCTGCACAGTATCCTGGACAAGACTGTATACATTTAACTTGGAGCTCATGCCTTTCAGAAAGACATAAATTCTCCCCAAAAGCTATGGTTAAATACTAGGGCAGACTGATTTCTTTAGCTTTGGTAAGGCAACTGATCTGCAAGAAGGAAAAACCTAGGTAGAATTGTTTGGTAGCACCATGTATAAAGAAAATAAAAACTGTTCTTTACTTTCTCCACA
Organism: Sepioteuthis lessoniana; assembly: GCA_963585895.1. Lineage (NCBI taxonomy): Eukaryota > Metazoa > Mollusca > Cephalopoda > Myopsida > Loliginidae > Sepioteuthis > Sepioteuthis lessoniana. The sequence goes on from OY757914.1 coordinate 80,115,720, forward strand.
AATTCAAATCAAGATCATCATTAGTTATTTGTTAGAACAGTGTATTAAACAGTGTTATGATGAACATTTTTAATTATCTTTTTCATGATAACTGTCATATGCAGTATCTCAATGCAAATCTCCGCCACTGAAATGACTTTATTGAGAATTCTGGAATAATAAGATAATAATAAGACAGTCGTCTTAACCTCAACTTGTTCAAATCAAAGAAAAAACGACTGATTTTTATGATGAATATTTTCTCTAAATCATTAAATTTTAGTCAAAATTAACAAACAACAAAACTGCAAATATAAACATTTTTAACCAATGTGCAAATATTATCTGTTGAAATTTATAGAAGTAATAATCTATGATAGAGTAGAGTGTTCGCCAATGATCCAGAAGACTGGAGTTCAATCCAAAGTCGAGTCATACCAAAGACTTAAAAAATGGTACTTGATGCAGCATTATTAGGTAAGGATCTAGGGTAAAGTGGAGCAATCCAGGGAATGGAATAACACCCTCACCTACACCTCATTGTAGTAGCTATTGAAAAAGGAGCCTTCATGTCATCCTTGATTAAGGTCAACAACTTACTTATTATCGAGTAATTTTATCAATAGAACTATTTTGAGACTTTTACTTAATAATTATCCTCACAGAATAGTATTAAGTTGTTTGTTTGTTATTTGGGTTTTATTGCATATCAACCTTTGTGGATTATTAAATGCCAAATCCATTTTTATGCAAATAGTCAGTTCTATTTCAAACAATTTAGTTTAGGAAAAGAACACAGTTTAAATATTAGTACAGTTTAATTGCGAAAAATATTTCTATTTCCTGCTATTCAGTTTAGTTAAGCAGTTCAAATTCAGCTAATTCAGTTTAGTATAAGTACAGATTTTGTTTACACACAGTTAAATGTCAAAACACTTCTATATTAAACAATTCAGTTTAGTGTAAGTACAGCTTCAATGTCAAATAACAGCTCCATTTCAAATAATTCTGGTGGTGTCCTCATGGTGTAATGGTTAAAGCGATGGACTGTGGAATTGTAGTAAGCGAGTTTGTAACCCAGTCGCGTTATTACATTCACTCTCGGGAAAATACCCTTGGGAAAGGTATGAACCTCCTTATCCTCCCAGCTATGGGTTAAATAGTACCACTACTGTTCTTCTAGGAGAATAGCTTCGGCATTAAATAACCTATAAAGGTTGGTATGCCATTAAACAAAGAAACCAATCAAATAATTCAGTTTAGAATTAGCATGCAGTTTAAATTTAAGTACAGTTTAATTGTCAAAACATTTCTATTTTAAACTATTCAGTTTAGTCAAACAATTCAGTTTGGCATAAGTATCCTGTTATTTCTATTTAACCCATAGATAGGGATTTATCAGTTGCAACTATTCTGGGCTGGAGTGGACCTGGGAGCAATGGCAATGAAGGGGTGCTCCACATACCCCAAAGGTCCAGCATCACTGGAAGCTCACCATCAGATTGTTTTTGTTGAAGAAAAGTATCAATCGAAGGTAGATATTTTTCGAAAAATACAGTTTGTCAAGGAATTATTTACATGCCCTATACTTTTAAAAAATTGATCTTATCTTGCATCCTGTTTGTAGTGGAGGGGTTGGGTAAATACATACATAGTTATTTTTCTGTTTTTAAAAAGGAATATATCAGAAAGGTGTAGAGCAAGAGATGAGTTTTGGTATCAAGTTTTAAATATCGTTACTGAAACAAGAGATCATACTTCCTTGTATGACGCTTATTTTATAGCTAGAAATGATCCAGGCTTCAGCCATAATTAGGTGCTTACATTTTGAACTCTTCAGAAGTATCATTGCAATGAACACTTTTGAGATCAATTGCTAGAAGTTTCCTGCTTGTCATTGGCTCATTAAAAAGTCCGATGAAAATCAATCTTTATTTTATAAATCCAAGTCAAATCAATTTCTATCAAAACTATAGATTGCCCAGTCAGCTGGGGCTGTAGAATACACTGACTGCACCTCTGCAAAGGTGTAAGACCCCACCTCTAATGAGTGTCCTGGATATGACACTAAACAATCTGATGGTGAGGTTCCAGCAGTGCTGGAGCTTTGGGGAATGCGGAGTACCCCTTCATTGCCATCGCTCCCAAGTCCACTCTGGCCTGGAGTGGTAGCACCTGATAGGGCCCTATCTATGGGTTAAATAGAACTAATAGCATACTTATGCTAAAATGAATTGTTTGAATAAACTGAATTGCTTGAAATAGAAATGTTTTTGACAATTAAACCGTACTTACATTTAAAATGCATGCTTATTCTTAACTGAATTTAAATAGAACTATTTTTGACATTAAAACTGTATTTACACTTAACTAAATTGTTACAAATAACTGCTAGAATAGTTTGAAAATAAAATGTTTTTGACAATTAAACTGTGTACTTATGCTAAACTGAATTGTTTTAAATAGAACAGATTATTTACAAAAAAATTGATTTGGCATTAAATAACCCACAATTGTTGATATGCCATAAAACCCACCAAACCAAACCAAAACTATGGATCTCCATTTAATGTAGAACTGAACTCAGAATTCAGGTTGTTAAACCACAGAATCAGATAAATACATTTTATCACATTTTACTAGAGCATGTCAAAAGTTTTGCCATTTTTCAGCTGTTCCAAATGCTTTTGCTGAGGTCAAGAAGGTGATGAATCACACAAGACTGTCAAATACCAAGCTTGTCTTATACTCTCTGAGTATTGTTCTCCAGATTTTCTATTATGTTCACTTTTGGACTAATACCCTTGGCAAAAGTATAAACCTTCTTATTCCCCCAGCTATAGGTTAAACAGCTTTACTACTGTTTTTCTACAAAGATAGATTTGCCATTAAATAACCCATGAATGTTCGTATGGCATTAAACAAAGAAACCAAGCCATCATTGGGTTTGCCTCGATGGCTAAGAAGTGATAGAAGCAAATCAATGGTCGTGAAATCCATAGTTTTAGGTTAAGCTGAACTTGCCTGATTATTAAAGTTCTTACTACCTAAGTAAAATTTCTTTAATCGTCTAGTTACTATCAAGTTTTCCTCTGTGCCTTCACCTTTTACGCAACAAATAATTTTGGTTGCTTCCACAGCATTATGGACTAGTTCAAACTCATAAAGGATAAGTTCCCAAATTGCACATTCATTCAAAGCAATACACAATGAGTTAGTACACCGACTATTATGATACTACCAACTATAGAGGGTAACTTTTATGACGTGAGCTGCTTTGGTTATTCTACTAACAAGCATATGCGAAAATATTGTGAAAAAGGCCTGTGAATTTAGAAAAAAAATTCTGAGTGGAACTATTCAAGATTAAAGTCTTCTTGACCTCTGACCAATTGATGTTTGATTTATGATATTTAGAACTTCAAGAGGAAAGAGTGTATATTTTATCTTGCTGTTAACTAAGTTAAATCAGAATTGAATATTATGGTCACTTTTTTAAGTGAAGTAAAGGATAAATATACTAAATTTAGTGGTGATCAAACTGATATGACTAGCAAGTATTTTACATAGTAAAGTTTTTTAAAAATGCTTGGTATGGAACATACTAAACATACTTTAGGACAGAGCAGAATACATATGTAATCATCTATCTCTCTGTCTCATTCTCTCTCTCTCTCTCTGTATATATACATATATATATATATATATATATATATATATATATATATATATATATTCATGCACTTAGCTTCAAGCTTCCTACGTGTCTAGCCACACTGAAGAGTTGTGATACAATGAAACAGTCTGTCTGTGGATGACAATATATATATATATATATATATATAAGTGCTTGTTAACAACCAAACATTTACTCTGATTATTTATTAACCCTTATATTAAACTCATAAGATATTTAAAAAATTAATTATGTAAAATTCATCAACTTTTCTGAAAGGATTTTCCTACTTACCAATATATTTCAGGAAGAAAAAAAGTTTAAATTATTTTCAAAAGTGCAAATATTTTGAAACAACCAAACAATGAAGCTGTAATAACCCCTGTTTTAGGGAGAATTTTGTAATTCTTATTTCTGTTTTTTGTTTCTTTTTACAGTTTTTGTTTCTTCGGGTTTTGGGCTGAAAAAATACCTTTTCAGGTAAGATCATATTTCCCATAAAATACTTTGCATTTCATTTATAGTAAAAAAAGGATCTACTTCTTCTTCTTCCTCCTGTATTTGTTAGCAAATCAACCTTGAAATAAACACCGCAGTCTTCTTTTTCTTCTTGATTGTTGTTGTTGTTGTTGTTCTTCTTCTTCTTGTATTTGTAAATGTATCAATCTTGAAATGTAAACAGTCTTGAAATAAACACTCCATTATGATGGCCTTAAGCCTAAACCAGTCAGAATTAACAAATTTTTTCATTACACACACACATGCACAAATACATGTGTGTGTGTGTGTATGTGTAGAGAGAGAGAGTGTGAAAAAGATTGACATTTTTACAAATATTGCAGTAGGGACAAGTGCATCATTTTAGATTAGTGAACAGCATAGAGCAATGAAGAGAATATTTTAGTTGAAAAACATTTGCTTTAATTGTGGCAAGGAATTAATTCTGTGGTCTTGTTGTTATTCACCAATGAGTTATATTTTCTTATTTTCTATTCGTTTTTTTTTTGCACATTTATTTATGATTGTCCATTCTCCCCAACCCATTACATCTCATGCCATCTGGTGGCTAAACTATGATACAGATGGTTTAATCAAGAAATGGCATAATAAACTCTTTTTTTTGTGGATCGGAATAACATATTAAATAAAAACTACACGCATATACAAACTACTGTCTTTCTCTATGTATGCATGTATATATATATATATATATATATATGAATCCATAAATACATATAAATAAACACACACACACACATACACACACGCACATATATATAGATAGATAGATATATGAATGCAAACATACATATTAATAAACATACACACACACATATATATATATATATATGAATGCATACATACATATAAATAAACAAACATGCACAAAAACACACACACATATATATATATATATATATATATAAATGTAAACATACATATAAATAAACAAACATGCACAAAAACACACACACATATATATATATATATATATGAATGCATACATACATATAAATAAACAAACATGCACAAAAACACACTCATATATATATATATATATATATATGAATGTAAACATAGATATAAAAAAACATATACACACACATATATATATATAGTGAAAGAGAGAAAATGAGTATATATGAGCATGGCTAATAGTTATTGTCTCAAGAATATGGACTTAATGAGTTGAGTTCAAATCCTGGGCACATCTGATTGCATTTTGCACCAATGTTCTTGAAAAAGGCATGAGTCCATCTCTTTTTACCCACAGATATTGGTAAGGCAGACTTGGCTATCTAGCCTTAGTTGGACAACCAGTGTAAGAGAACAAAAAACTCTAAATTCAAAACCTGAGGAGTGCTCATTGGAGAATCTGTAGCTTATTGATGTACCATTGTTATATATTTGCGGAAGGATTTTTTTTATATTATCATTTTTCGTTGGTTATATCTTATCATTCTGTTTGGTTAGGCTTAGAACTATTCGGCTTAGTGCATGTGCAGGTGCACACATTAAGTGCAGTTCATGTTCACGCGTGGAGGATGTGACAATCACAAATGTCATAATAAAAACTCCAGATTGGAAATGGGACTGGGGGTGTGAATGACATCATGCCTAGAAACAATGAGCTGGGATTTTTGGTGATTTTTGAAAAAGCAGTGAGTTGAGATTTGATGCTGGACGAGGCTAGTTAAGATTTGGACCTGGGTGAGGCAAGTCCAGTTGTGGACTACAGAATGCATAGCATGTTTGTTGGGTCAGTTAGTTGAGGTTGAACTCTGGGGCTGGCCAGTTCAGCTGGGGAGTTGACTGAAGGACAATGAAGGAACAGTCAGCATAGTAAAAATTGTGTCTCTCTCTCCTCGTATTGAAAAACTAAAAGTCAAAAAAAGTTAATAAACATTTCGTACCTGAACTAAAGAAAGTCGTCAGTGTTTTTCGGTATTTCCATGCAAAATGAACATTTTATCCATGCATATATTGGCTATGCTACACCATTCTTCTGTTATCAGCTTGTACAAAAAGTGGGCCTGACTCAACACAAGCCTTCACCCAATCAAAAAAATAGCATGTGTAGGCAGAAATCATGACCATCAGTTATGATGCAAGTTGGCATTATATATATATATATATGTATATAGTGTCATCCACAGACAGACTGTTTTGTTGTATCACAACTCTTCAGTGTGGCTAGACATGTAGGAGGTGTGAAGCTGGGATTGAAACCTGTCTAACTTTACGTTAGACTTTGTATCAAACCGCTTAGTCAACAAGCGAACCACATCAGCTCGGGGTATTATAAGGCATTAAGTAGTAGTTTTCGTTTGTTTAGATTTATACCTTACAGGATACCAGAGTGCTCAATTCATTCGAAGAGTTTTGCATTACGTGAGTGGCAGTCATAAATTCCTTTGCCAGAGTGCTCAACCCCCATGGGGGAGTGCATCAATATATATACAGAGAGAGAAAGGGAGAGAGACATAGAGTTGTATAAGTTTATCTATATGCACCTTTATCATCATCATCATCATCATATTTTGCTGCTAGTATGGATTTCCCTGACTCTCTCACTATTTGTCTCTCTCATCCATCACTTCCGGCAGGTCTTCTAGTCAACATCCTGTATCCTGTTGTAGATAAGTTGTAGTTGGTCGTCCAATGTGTAAAAGTCCATAAGAGAACATCGCTTATAACTTCATTTTTACTTCTTCTGCAGTGTCCCACATGTTTTGTCTATCTATTTCAATGGTTTTAGAGATAGGAAGAAGGTAGTCGTACAACTGCTGTTTTGTGGAATGTTACAATTACAGGGTATGTTAAAAAAGTATTGAGACTGGAGCTATATTTACCATTGCAAAAAAAAAGAACTATGAATAAGACATTAAAAATGACCTCCTTGGCTTTCAATACATCTATTCCAGTGAGTTTTCTACTGTTTGGAGCACCTCTGAATTTCTTCTTGATATGGTGTGAACCTATAGTCATATTTCTCTCTGTCCTATTTAGGAAACAGAAAAAAATAGCAAGGGGTTTGGTGTTTAGGGAGGGTGTTACACTTGCACCATTTTGTGTTTCACCAAACATTGCTTTCCAAAATGGCATTGTGTCATCTAGACTATCAAAGTTTTCTTTCTTTGTTTAATGGCATATCAATATTTGTGGGTTATTTATTCCCACTGTGAAATTTTTATCATAGATCAACTTTCACACAGGGTTATCGTCACAGGAAATAGGCCTGGGCTCAAGTCTTGGACAAAGCTGTTTACATTTCATATAGTGTTAATACCTTTGGGAAAGGCATGAATCTAATGATTCCAAATCTTCAGTAATGGGTAAAGAATAGGGCAGGCTGAGTTCTTCAACCTTGGTATAGCAACCAGTCTTGGTAAAGCAAAACTCTGAATTCTACCTGTTTAAACTCTGCTTAAAATTGACTTTGTGTTATATCCTACTCATGGATAAATATATACTTAAAACCATTTAACTGTGTGCAAACAACAAATAGCAATAGTTGAAACTATCAAACTGTGTGCAAGCACATGAGCACTGGCTTGTGCGAAAATAATGTTACCACCAAAGCATTCACGGAAAAATCATTTATAAACAGGATTTGGCATTACATTAGAATTAAGGGTTGATATGCCATAAAACCAAATACCAAAATCAACCAATTTAAATGTCATTTTGGTCTATTTCAAATTCATCTTTACAACTTTTTTCTTGACTAAATTTCAGTTGAACAAATGACATTTTGTCACCTATGTAATAATGAAAAGATGAATAAATAAAAACATATTTGAAATAAATGAAATTCATAAAATTAACATTAACCTAATTTTATCAATTTTGTTTATCATTCATGACATATTAGAATTAAGATATTCTTTAATTCATCAAATGCCTTAATGAAAGTTATTGTCTTCCACATACTGTTCACGTTAATTGTACAGTGTTTACTGTTATACTTAAAGTATTTTTAAGGAAAAATCACATAATCTTAATGTGTTCATTATTCTTAAAGAAATATGACCAATATGTTTTTAGCGTTAAGATTTTGTGATAGTTGTATTGTTCTCATTTTAAGGCATTTTCAAGACTTTATGTCAAAACCAGGTCATGTCATAGTTTTTTGAACCAATTAATAATATTGGGTGGAGTGAGACTATATAAAGAGGATGAGCACAGAAATTACTGATATAGATTAATAATAAAAGCGGTATTATTAATATTAAAATGAATTTTATTTTTTTCTTATGAATATTCATGCATTTATTATAATGAGAGTTCTTCCAAATTAAATTCTTGTAATCATATTCGTAATCACTGATGCATTTTTAGATGAAGCTTTGGCAGAATAATAATAATGATTGTAATTATAAACAAACAGATCACCTAATTTCGGCCAGATGACCAGACCTAGTGACAGTCAACAAAAAAAAAGAGAACCTGTCAAATTGCAGACTTTGGTGTCCTGACAGACCACCAAGTGAAAATAAAAGAAAGCTAAAAGAGAGATGAATATCTAGAACATGGAACATGAAGGTGACAGTGATACCAGTTGTGGTTGGTGTACTAGGCACAATCCCCAAAGGTTTGGTAAAGGGACTGGAAGACTTAGAAATAAGAGGACAAGTGGAGACCATCCAGACTACAGCATTGTTAAGATTGGCCAGAATACTAAGAAGAGTCCTGGAGACTTGAGGGAACTTGCTGTCACTCAGACTCCAGTGCGAAACCATTAGCTACTGCTGATGTGAAAAACTCTCAAAGGTGTAAAAGAAGAAGAAGAAGAAGAAGATTTGGACCTTGCAAGAGAGCTGAAAAAGCTGTGGAACATGAGGGTGACAGTTATACCAATTGTTGTGGGGGGTCTTTGGAACAATTCCCAAGAACCCGGGAAAGAGATACGATGAACTGATGATTAGAAGAAGAATTAAAAGCATCCAAACCATAGCACTTGAAAAATTAGCTAAGATGCTTTGTAGAGTCCTGGAGACCTGAGGAGACTTGTTGTCATCCAGAACCCCAGAAAAAAACGAGCAGAATTAGTATTACCCATCCCCATAACATTCAACAGCTTTTTTAGTCCTTTCACCAGAATCAAACATTTGTCGATCTTATCTCTTTCATTTTTACTCTGTGGTCTGTTGTATCTTAAAGTACCCGGGAATTGTATACATTTCCAGGACAGATATTTGTTTGTGCATATACTGTTCATTAGGATGGTAAAATTTCAGTTTCTTGCACAATTACCAGTGGATCTCCTTCCCCATTCAGTTGTGCCTGTTTTTTAAATTCCTTTGGTGCTCGTTTACTACATTCACTTATATTCATCACCACAATCACCACCATCATCATCATCATCATTATATTATTATTATTATTATTATTATTATTATTATTATAGTATTCCTAGGATTTCTCATCAAAATTTGTAGTGATTATCATCATCATTCTTTAAAAATACTATTTTTCTCCTTTAGTTTCATTTCCTGCTCCTGCTCCTTCTCTTCCACTTCCACTTCCACTGTCTCCCTCTGTTTCTCTTTCTTCTTTTTCCAATATGGGAATGGGATCTGGGGTGGGGTACATACAACTCCATTTATTAAAATTTTTTATTATTTCCTGCATTAATTCAGGGTTTAGTGGTCAACAGCGATTTGCAATGAAATGAATATTTCAGACTTTTCAGAAATTATAACTCTGACATTCTTAATTCAGAATTAATTGATGGCACATCAACCAGCCACCAACCCCAACCCCAACCCCAACCCTAAAGTGTGACTATCCACTCAGTGTTTATGCACAGTGTCTGATACATTTTTAGCCAGTTGCAGTAACATAGAACATTGGGATTTGAATACCCTGACCTCTCGTTCAGTCCTGACCAATTTCATTTAATCATTTCACAGAAGGCATTGATCCAGGATTTTGTTATGATCAACAAGCCCATTAGTTTGTAAAATCGAGCATAATATCAAAAACAATTCCCAACTTTGAATGGTCTAAATTTATGAAATCCTTCATGAGAAATCATTACAAAATTTGGTGAATTCTATTGACATTTACCCCTGTTGTTTCAAGTTTGCAAATTGGATGATATGCAAATCTTTCTTTGGTTTTGTATTCCATCCTATTTAGAGAGATTATAGCCTTTTATAACAACTAGAAAATAAGGATTTATCAATAATCATCATGTTTAAGGTTCCTGGAAGATTACTGAAATAGAATATTATAATTAAAAGGAAAATTTTAAAAATAAAAATTTAAACATGGGAATATAATGTATTTTAATTTTCTTTTATTTTCAGATACATATTCTTGCAAACAATCTTTGTAAGATGAGAACGATATGCTGGGCACTGCTGGAGAAGGGAGAACAAACTCATGTGCAACATACTCCTATTTACTCCTGCACATAAAACAACCTCATGAGCAACATACTCCTATTAACTCCTACACATATAAACAACCTCATGAGCAACATACTCCTATTAACTCCTACACATATAAACAAACTCATGAGCAACATACTCCTATTAACTCCTACACATATAAACAAACTCATGAGCAACATACTCCTATTGACTCCTACACATATAAACAAACTCATGAGCAACATACTCCTATTGACTCCTACACATGAACATAGTAGTGTTGCCTGACCAGTGAAAACTTACATTCATCAGCTCTATGCAGACACTGGATTCTGTCTAGAGGACTTATCAAGAGTGATGGCCAAAAAGGAATCCATGTTGTCATCACACCTTGATGATGATGATGATGATATAAAGCAATAAGTTTTTAGAGTTACAATTTTGTATAGAGTGAGTTAAAGGCTTTTTTGATTAATTGATTGATTGATTTTAACAGCATGTCAACCCTTCTCGGGTTATTTTATGCCTAGAAGAGAGGGAATTGCATTCACTGTATATTCATATTTACATTTTTTGTATAGATGTTTCTTAAGAGTTTCTTTGGCACACAGTTATGTGATATTAAGTATTTCTACCTAATACAAATAATTTGCACACAGTTGTATGGATTCAAGTAACTAATAATAGTTGTAGTGACCTTAGTCAAGGGTGACCCGAAAGATCCCTTTTCTATAGCTACTACACTGAGGTGTAGGGAAGGGTACTACTCCTTCTCTTGATTGGTTCACTTTACCCTTGATTCATACCTTATAATGGTGAATGTTAAGTGAGGTGGCATCAAGTACCATTTTTTGAGTCTTTGGTATGACTTGACCTAGGATTGAACTCCAGTCTCCCAGACCATTGGTGGACACTCTGTTCATTTGGCCAATAATCCTTAGTAAATGATTGAACAGTTCTAATTGACACATAGATGAGATCCAAACAGTTACTACCACTCTGAGTCAGAGTGAACTTGAAAGTTATAGTAATAAAGAGATACTCCACACTCCCCAGAAATGAAGCCTCACCATCTGATGCAGTTTAGTGACATACCCAAGGCACCTTCTTTTTAGGAGTCTTTCTCCTCTGCAGTATATTCTAAGCCCTGCTGATGGAGCAGACAGATTTTTTTGCTTCCAAAGCAGAAATCCATTCTAAAGGGTCATGTATCCCCGATATAACAGTAAACTATCTGATGGCAAGGCTCCAGTCTTAGAGATTTGGGGAATGTGTAGTACTCCTTCATTACCATCGCTCCCAGGTCCACTCTGACCCAAAATGGTAGCACCTGATTGGGTCCTATCTATGGGTCAAATAGAAAAACCATGTGTGCAAACAAATGACAGATATTAAATTGTGACTGTTATATTGCAAAACTTGAAACAAGTGTACAAAAAAAGACCTTTGGCACATTTTAAGAATCTTATCTATAAAATGTGTTAACAAATTATATATATATTTAATATATTGGTATAAAGAGTATTTGGCATAAAACTAAACCAAACCAAACCAAACCAAACTAAAAGGTCATGATAACAATATTATACAAGAAATGATATTCTCATAATAATAATTTTAATATGGAAAGATATCCTATAATACAAGTAATTTTCGGATTTTATGGAAAGTGAATGAGATATAAGATCAGCATTTGGCACAAAATTACTGAAATGTTGAACATTGATTAAAAATGCAATTGTTTATAAGCTAGGGGTAATATTCTAATTTCAAGAGAAAAATTTATAAAAAATTTCAATAAAAATATTACATATTATACATCACACACACACACACACACACACACACACACACACACTCATATATATATATATATATATAGGTTTAAGTAGTGCATAGGTTGTGAGTTTTAAAAAAGGAAACTTTTTTCGGTCATGTCTCTTCAGAGAAACACTATGACAGGGAGTAGTAGTTGAGGAATAAGTAAAAGTAGTTGACGACAAAGGAGTGGGGCAGTGATTGATATAGCTTTTTTTTTGTTTTTTCTTTGACTAAGCCCTGCTTGGTTGTAATATAATCAGTTGGGTTGAATAAAAGAAGATTGTAAAGTTCCTTTTGCTTGCCGAGTGAAGGTTGGTGTTTGTTTGTTTGTTTGTCTGAGTTTTATAGCATATCAACCTTTCAGGTTTTTTAACACCAAATCCATTTTTATACAAATAATCAGTTCTATTGTAAGCAATTCAGTTTAGCATGAGTACACAGTTTAATTGTCAAAAACATTTTTATTTCAAACTATTCAGTTTATTCAAACAGTTCTAATTCAAACAATTCAGTTTAGTATATGTATAATTTTTGTCCACACACAGTTAGATGACAAAAAATTCTATTTCAAACAATTCAGTATAGTGTAAATGTCAAAAACAGTTCTATTTTAAACCATTCAGTTTGGCATAAATATGCAGTTTAGATATCAAAACAGTTCTATTTCAAGTAATTCAGTTTAGCATAAGTACACAATTTAGTCCTATCTGACCCATAGATAGGACTCTGTCAGGTGCTACCACCCCAGGCCCGAGTGGAACTGGGAGTGATGGCAATGGAGTGGTACTCTGCATTCCCCAAAGCTCCAGCATCACTGGAACCTTACCATCAGATTGTTTAGTGTCATATCCTGGACACTTGTAGGGCAAGTTTTACCCCACTGCAGAGGTGCAGTTGGTGTATTTTACAGCCCCAGCCAACTGGGCAAGGTTGGTGCTTAGTAATATAGACCGCCTCAAGTACTGATAGTTGTAATTCATTATTGGAGACTTCATGAATTATAAACATGTTATGCTAATAAGAGTTAGGACAGAGTCTGTTGTTCAATAGGAGTCAAGAAATAGATGAAGGTATGTCGTCATTTGAGTGAGTTAAACCATTTGATTGGATAGCAAGAGGCACATGCTGCTTTTTTCTCTTCTCCAATCTTTGGGTACAGCAGCCAATATTGCAAATATCGCATATGCAATGGAATTTATAGATTAAGAAACTTTTATGATACAGGGACTCATTTTTTACTTTAGGTGGAAAAAGTGCATTGGATTTTAGAAGAAATCTTAAGTTAAAAGCATTGAAACTCTAGTTGACAGAGATCTTCTTATGTGTAGTATCAATTGGGTGGAAGAGTGATTCGTACCACATGACTTCCGGTATTGCAGAAGTATAAAAGACGCCGTGTCTCTTTAACTAGAGAGACAGAAGCGAGACAGAAGTAGCAGCAGAGACAGAAGAGCTCTGAAAAATCTCAGTCAGTAGAAAACCAACTTTGGATGTAACACCTACAACAAGAGACTTACAATACTAGTTGGACTGTACCACTTGAGTAAATAAATAATTAATTCTGTTTCACTGTGTATTGTTTCCTTACCACGATACAACAGGCATTTTCCAGGGCCAAATTTAGCATTTGCAGAGAACTACATACATTTTTTTCTTATGGTACTGGTAATTTTAAAAGTGTGTTTTAACGAAGTTTAGTTTACCAGTAAGTTTTGACTTGAACCAGATCTTGAAGGCAGGGTTTTAATTAAGTTGATTTTATGCCTTAAGGGGCAAAATAACCCCCAACAATATAAAGGAAACAGTAAATGTAGGTTTATGGTAGATAGAAATTAGAAAACCTAAATTAGTATGTTCAACAAGACATTAAGAAAAAAAAGGCAATTGTTGCTTTCAAATTCACACGTAAATTTCTCCCCCACTTCATCGAAAGCAACTTTTACTTATTCTTCACTATTGCTTGCTGTCATGGTGTTTCTCTGAAAAAAAGGGTCCTTTTTTAGAACTTACAAGGTATGCTCTACTTGAAGCTATTTTTAAATTCTATATGTACCATAGGATTTATATATATATATATATATATATATATATGAAAATCCTATTTAATACATACATATATATATATATATATATATGTACTAAATATACAGTGACTTTGAGCACATAGGGCCACAGCCACACCATATCGGTGATACTGGGTTTTTTTCTTTGTTTCATGGCATATCAACCTTCATGGGTTATTCAAAGGCAAAGCTAGCCTTATAGAAAAACAGTGATACTATTTAACCCATAGCTGGGTGTATTAGGAGATTCATAACTTTCACAAGGGTATTAGTCAGAAAGTGAACGTAATAGCATAAGTGGAGTTTGAACTCACTTATTTTGAAACCATAGTCAAGCATTATAAGTCATTATGCCACGGGACTCCTCCCACTCTTTGATAGTGCAGCAGTTTCAATATTAAGCAGGTTTTTATAGTGTGAAGTTGCAAATCCCAAGTGTTCTTATTTTGAATTCAGAGGTTTATTCTTTCTCCTAGACCAGTAGCTTTACCGAGGCTAAAGAACCTACTTCGCTATACTATTTACCCTTAGCTGAGGGGATGAAGAAAGGGATTCATGATTTCTCATGGGCATAAGTGGGGAAGTAAAATGCAAAGAGGTCATTCTCTTTTTGGGTGGAAGAAGAACTTTTGAGCAATCTCCCGACCGATTTCTTTTTCCAACAAAGACAATGAGAACCTTTTCATTATCGAAAGGTTGAGGAAACTTAAAAAAACAAATTAACAAGTATGTTAAACTGCTGCCAGAAGATTTGCAAAACCTAAAAGTAATTAAGATATCACCTTACCATTTGATTACTAAAAGTTTTATGTATCAACTACAGAATAGAAGATATAATAATCAAATGAAACTTTATCAGAAGTAAGTAAAGATGCTGACTGTAGTTGAGAGCGACCAGAAGGCTCCCTTTTCAATAACTATTACAGTAAGGGGTAGGGGAGGGCACTACTCCTTTTCGAGGATTGCTCCACTTTACCCTTGATACATACCTTATATTGCTGAGTGTTAAGCAAGGGGATATCAAGTACCATTTTCAAAGTCTTTAGCATGACTCGACCTGGGATTGAAACCAAGTCTCCCGGACCATTGACGAACACACTACCCCCTAGGCCAATTAGCATTACCCAACCCCTCCACAACAAGCAGAATGTGACACAAGGTCAATATCAAGCATGGAACTGCTAATCTGAATTCAGAGTTTTCCTTCTTCTAGACTGGTTGCCTTACCAAGGCTACTGGGCGAAGGGAAAAATAGACAGATTCATGACTTTCCAAAGAGCTTTTGGATGTAAGTGAGGTACAAACAGCTTTGTTGAAGATTTAAAGTTGGTTAGTTGAGTTGAGTTCCAAAGAAAATAACCGTTATAGCACTTGCTTTTGTCTCATATATATTTATATATATATATATATATATATATATATGAAAAGTAAAGAAAGGATTGTAATTCGACAATATGTAGAAAAATTGATAACAACAATCTAAGTGGAAGGAGAGATTTATTGAGAGGTCAACACTATATGTATCATAATTTTTATGCTTTCAATTTTTCTTTTTCTTTTTCTTTCTTTTTCTTCCTTCTGACTTGAAATCTTTCTCGATAAACAAACGTAACATAAATTCTATACAATATTCCTAATAAGTCAAATGACGTAATTTAAAACAACAAACACTGATTCACCAATTAAACGGCCAACTTTTTCTTATTATACAAATTTTCCCCTAGATTTTTGTATTTTGCATTTTTAAACATCCATCGTTGACTTAAAATTGCTAATATCACTCCCAAGGTCCTGATGATGGTTCAGTAGAACCAAAACGCTATAGTGTCAACCTCTCAATAAATATCTCCTTCTACTTGGATCGTTGTTATCAATTTTTCTACATATATATATATATATATATGTCCCAGTATATTAGCACATAACTGAACTTGTTAACACAACACTTGCAAATTAATACATCTATTGCAATATGTGTAAATGTAAGCAATGAATTTGTATGCATATGAGACACTTGCAGGAATGTGTGCACATATACATTTGCATTAGTTAATTGTTTAAAAGTTATAAAATGGAAACCAAAAGAAATCATTCTGTTTTATAGATGTGTAATTGGGATGGGAGGTGGGTGCTAATCAGGGTGAAGGGACTGTAAGGAGAGAAATCAAAATAACAAGGAAATGGTGCGCAAATAAATTATAATGCGAATCCTGCAATTAATCTCCTGATTTCATTTGGCGCCGTTGTTAATATGAATGCAAAATCAAATCCCATCAAAAGAAATTCTTCCTATTGATCATGGTCAGATTTTAAGATATAAAATTATATTCATATATATTATATATATATATATATATATATACATCCATATATATACATATATATATCTTGCTCTTTCTCTGTCTATATATATATGTATATAAGTATATATATTGATAGATATGACTATGTCCATATATACATATTTTTATAAACATTTACCTGCCTAATTTCCTCTTTGTAATTATCTAGACATATATATATATATATATATATATATATATATGTATGTATCAAGTATCATTTAGATGTAGATATAGGGATTCCCTGTGCTGTAGTGGCTAATGTGCTTGACTTTGATATCATAGTCAGTGAGTTCAAATTCCACTCTCTTGATATTACAGTCACTTTTGGACTAATGCCCTTGGGAAAGGTATGAACCCCCTTATCTCCAACAAGCTATGTTTTGAAAAGTACAATGACTGGTCAACAAGGATGGCTTTGGCATTAAATAACCTATGAAGATTGATATGCCATTTAGCAAAGAAACCGACCAAATAATTCTTGATATAGTCATGTGCTTATGTCAACATATATATATATATATATATATATATAAAGGTTGGTGATGCGCATATATAAGCACATATGTATATTTGCTTGTGTGTGTATGCATATGAATGTATTCTATTTATATTTTGGAGGATATATTCATATCAACATTTTTTTAAAATAAATGCATAATAAATATAGAAACAGAATTTTGCATATGTATGTGTATATATGTGCATGCACATGTGTGTGTAACTGTATATATATACAAGGTTGTGTGTTTATGAATGAACATTAGTGTTTGTACACATATTTGTATGTGCATTTTTAATGTGAATGTAAGTATATGAACCTGTATATGTATATACTTCAAAACAGTGACACATTTATGTTATATCCATACGCACACACACATATAAACACATGCACATATCTGTGTGTCTATAAATACAAGCATATAATATATATATATATATATATATATATATATATATATATATATAAAGTGGTTATCTATAAAACACTTATAAATTAAATATTAATATGTGATTATCATGTATGTTGCTATATCTGTAGTATAATGATATATATATATATATATATATATATATATTTATATTTATATGTTTACATTAATAGACCTACAGTTATGACAAACATAGACTCACACATATAGGTATATATAGGTATTATTTTATCTCGGTGGATATGTACATATTAAAGTGTCTCATCAGAAATCTCTTTCATCCTGATTATAAGTAAAAATCATTTGCTGATTTAAGAATTGTAATGATAGCCTATTGAAAGTAATTGAAGAAGGAAATCTTTTATTTCCTTATTCAAAACCAGCCTACTTCTTTTGAGATGTTCGAAGCAATGTTGAAAGTGGAGGCTCATATGAAAAACGTGGTGGTGGTGGTGGTGGTGGTGGTGTTGGTGGTGATGCCGCTGCTGCTGCTGATGATGATGGTTGTTTTTGAATTCACAGTGTTCATAATGAATATAAAAACATTTACATTAATGGTGGCCATGAAAAAGATGCTGGTTACTGTGTTTTTTGGTATTAGTGGCAATTTTAAAGGTGGCCATGATTAAGATTTCCAGCCGGGGACGCTGTAGCTGACCATGGTGGCTTGAGTCGTTGGGTGATGGGGATTGTTATAAAAATCCTTACTATGGATATTCATGTTATTTAGTAAGCTTTGTTTAGATATGGCACACAGATCCCTGGTAGCCCAGTTGCCTGGGGCTGTAGAATACACCGACTGCATCTCTGCAGAGAGATTAAACTCTCTACCACAATGAGCATCCTAGATATAGAAATTTACAAAGCTCTTTGCTTCGATGTGGCACAAGGCCGAATGAATGGGGCACCCAATGAAACTCGAACTCACTCGTGTAGGTTTGCTAGTCTAGCTTGCTAACCGTTACACCACCAGAGGTGCCCCGAGCATCCTAAATATAACATTAAACTATCTGATGGTGAGGCTTCAGTTTTGGAGCTTTGGGAATGTGGAGTACACCTTCGTTGCCATTCCTCCCAGGTTCACTCTGACCCAGAGCTGCACCATCAAATTTCTTTTGATGATCTTGGTATCCTCAAGTGTTATGCTTGGGATAAATTTGCTGTTAAGGAAAGAAGAAATTTTTCCCAGATCTAAGCCTGATGATTACGGAAAGTGTTGTACTTGCACAATCCTGTGTTTTGCTAAAAAAACTGATGCTTGTTTTATCCACTCCTCTGCTATGTGTAGGATGTGAAGCTGGTTTGAATTCAGAGTTTTCCTTTTCCTAGACCAGTTGCCATACCAAGTTGACGAGTTTTAGAGCTTAGCAAAACTGCCACCCACAATGGTGGGGGTGATGATTTATAAATGGAAAACCATATCATTTCTTCTTTTTATGAGACCAATCTCATATGAATTTTAACAACCAAAAATAAATGTGAGTTTTTTTTAAAACGGTGTGTTGTTGTTTCTTCCCTGTGAGAGAAACAAGTGACAAACTCTTCTTCTCTTCACCTCTTTTACTTTTTCAACAATGTTTTATAACTCTGTAATATATGTACTTAAGCAACCCTTTTGCCATTAATAGGATGTGACACAAGATCAATTTTTAATCAGAGTAAAGCTGGTTTGAATTCAGTATTTTTCTTCTTCTTGATATAAAAAACAAACCATGGTTAAACAACTCAGTATGCCCTACTATTTACCTATAGCTGGAAAGAGAATAGTTGGATTCATGCCTTTCCTAAGAATATTAACATAAAGTGAAACACAATGAGTTTTGTACAGGATTTAAAATTTGTTTCATTTTCTACATGGTTATCATTACAGTGAGTGCCATAAAAAAAAAAAAAAGTATCAAGAATTGGCACTGATTAACTTAGGCATATAACAGGCCTTTGGCCTAATGAGTAGCGTGTTTGCCAATGGTCCTGGAGACCAGGGTTCAATCCCAGGTCAAGTCATACCAAAGACTCAACAAATGGTACTTGATGCTGCTTTTCTTAGCATTATAAGGTGAGGATCAAGAGTAAAGTGGAGCAATCATGGGAATCGAATAGCACCCCCCCTACATGTTGGTGTAGTAACTATTGAAAAAGGAGCCTTTGGGTCACCCTCGACTAAAGTCGCCAACTTTACTCTACTTTATCTTAGGCATCATTATTGTATAATTTTTCTTTTTAATCATTTTTTTTTGGTGCATGTGTTTGAATTTAAATTTTGAATTTTAGAATTAAAAAATCTATAGCTTCTGCCTCAATACTTTTTTACCAACCCTCATATGAAAATAATTTATAGCAGTGTAAATGATACATCTGCAAAATAAAAGCTGAAAGGAGAATATATTTGCATCATAATGACACAGAATGGAATTGCACTCAACAAACAGTGCAAACAACAATAAGATCAAAATTCACACATATTATGCACCCTTCTTAATTCCGGCTCATTGACCAAGTGGGTAGAGTGTTCGCCAATGGTCTGGGTGACCTGGGTTCAATCCCAAGTCAGGTCATACTAAAGACTTTAAAAATGGTTCTTGATACCTCCTTGCTTAACACTGAGCAGTATAAGGTACGTATCAAAGGTAAAGTGGAGCAATCCAGAGAAAGGAGTAGCACCTTCCCCTACGCCGTGGTGTACTAGCTATTGAAAAGGGTGCTTTCTGGTCATCCTCAACTAAGGTTGCCAACTTTACTTACTATGCACCCTTCTTACAGCTTTAATTTAGTACCAGCAGATTTCTAGGCGTTCCTGAAACTGAAGGTATAGTAAGGTCAATATATTTGACAAAGTTCAGGTTGTTTTGTGCTGTTAAATCAAAAGCAAATTAGAGACTTTCTTTAGGGACGTGATGTAAATGTTGAAAATTTAACCTTAAGTCATTTAGAGTTAAATTTCCAACATTTATACTCTGTCCCTGATGAATGTTTCTGACTTACTTTTGACTATATAAAAAAAAAATCTGTAATTTTAAAAATGAATATATTTACCTTATCTTGATGTTATTCTAACTAGTCTGAAACTGTTTTTTTCTTATTGATTTGGAGATTTTTGAACCATCAACACCAACATTTCTTCAAAGTCTTAAGTGAAAATGTAAGTCAAAATTGTTCATTTGGCCGGTTAAAATATTTGTGTGATCAAACCCATTTTAGAAACTAATCATATTCATAGTGTGATCAAGAAACTAGATTAATGGTTTGTGGCATTGGTTCCCTCAGTGAGCAATGATGAAGATTCACTTTGTGTTTCTATTTATGAAAACTAAAAATAGTTTCATGTCCAGCTGAGAAATAGAATTCTAAAAATAAAACTGATTAATACAGCTGGAAACTAACCAGACATTAAGAGTATATATATATATATATATATATATATATATATATATATATATATATATATATATATATATATATATATATAGATTTGAGCATGATTTACTGCCCACATTCATTTTTTTTCCTTTTGAAAAGAATAAACAAAGTCCTTACAATTTTAAGATTTTTAATCAGAACACATTCCAGCTGGATATCATAGCAAAACACACACACACACACACACACACACACACACACACACACACACATATATATATATATATATATGTATATGAATATGTATATATATATACCTATACAGCTTTATAAATTTATACATATTTATATAGATTTTTAAAAAAATTTATATCAAGTATAAGGACAAGTTGTAGATCTTAAAGAATTGAAATTTGATCATTGAAATTTGATCACACAAAATAAGAATAATTAAAGAAGATCATTGTAAGAATATTAAAGGGTGATCAATTTAAGAGTAATGAAATGTGATCATTGCAAAAATATTTAATTGTGATCATTATCAGAATATAAATAAGAATTATTGTAAGAATATAAAAATGTCATCATTGTAAGACAATTAAAAGTAGACAATTGTGAGAATATGAAACAGTTTATCAGAATAAAAATATAAAAATGTGATCACTGTAAGAATATTTAATTGTGATCATTCTCAAAATATAGAAAGGAATCATTGTTTGAATATAAAAATGTGATCAGTAAGAATATTGAATGGGTGATCATTATCAGAATAAAAATAAAGTGATTATTGAAAGATTATAAAAAGATGATCATTGTATGAATATAAAAACTATGATAATTCCAGGAGAATGATGTCCTCTAAAATCTCCCCACAAGACACAATTAATGGATATTATTCCAGCATCTTAGGTAAGAGCTCTTATAAATTAAAATATATTAGAAGCATAAATGGATGAATAATTCGAATGTGTTGTGTGAATGGTTTTAAATGAGTCCTGTCCTTATAAAATAGATTTGGCAATGGACTCCAAATTAGACAGCATCCAAAGAGTTCCTGATAAGTACCACACACCCAATCTTCCCCACTCATCAAACCTTCCTCCTTCTTTCATTTTCAGCTGCTGGGCAGTACATCCTGTTTTGTTCAGTGATAAATGCAGTATTTATATTTATGTTTATGTAGGTATAAAGACCACTTGCATATGAACTGATTTATTTACGTATATCAGCATCTATGATTGTATATGTATTTGTGCTGTGATAGAGTTACATACATGTATATATATGCTTTCTGCTATATGTATTTGCCCCACAACACCCCTCCAAATGAGCAGGATGCAATACAAGATCATTCTTTTAAAGCGGAGTTTAAACAGATTTGAATTCAAAGTTGTCCTTCTCCTAGACCAGTTGCCATTCCAATGTTAAAGAGCCCAGTCATACCTTTCCTAAGAGTAATTGCACTATGGGAAATTCCAATGGACTCATCCATGATTTCTGATCAATTTCCTATGACCATGAGTGCCTCCTTTCCTATATATATATGTATATATACATAGATATAGATAACAGCGCTGCTTCCTAGGTAAGCAGCGTCGAATCAACCGAAAAGGACATCTCCACTCAAGATGGAACCCCTCTTAAACTAGTAGACAAATTCACTTACCTAGGAAGCAGCGTCGAATCAACCGAAAAGGACATCAAAACGAGGTTAACGAAAGCATGGACAGCTATCAATAGGCTATCGATTATATGGAAATCAGACCTAACCGATAAAATGAAACGCAGTTTCTTCCAGGCAGCGGTCAGATCGATACTGCTATATGGCTGCACTACATGGACGCTAACAAAACAACTGGAGAAGAAGCTAGACGGCAATTACACAAGAATGCTGTGTGCAATCCTGAACAAGTCCTGGCAGCAACACCCCACAAGACACCAACTGTACTGCCCCCTATCACGAAAACTATTCAAGTTAGAAGAACCAGACATGCAGGACACTGTTGGAGAAGTAGGGACGAACTCATAAGAGATGTACTCTTATGGATCTCCACACATGGCCGCGCAAAAGCAGGATGACCAGCACGAACATACATTCAGCAGCTAAGTGAGGATACAGGATGTTGTCCTGAAGACCTACCTAGGGCGATGAACGATAGGGAGGAGTGGCGAGAGAGGGTCAGGGATATCCGTGCTACCAGCGGGATATGATGATGATGATGATAGATAACAGAAAAAGGTGTTAAATTGCCGGTCAATGTGAAAGTGCTCAATATCAAGAGACAGAGCTATAACTCAATTTTATTTTCATAATGATTTGAACATTTGCAACTAAATGTTTCATGCTAGGGATATCAATCTTTAATCAAATGAAAAAAATGTAAAAGAACAAAATATAAACTTCAAAAGGATATATATATACGTGGTGTATTCAATAGGTTTCCAAACTTTTTTGAACAGGCATTCAGAATTGTTGCAGACTCTTGAAAATTCACTATGTTATTGTTGTACATCTTATGAGATATCTGACCAATTTTTATGATTTCAGGTTCAAATGAACAGCTACAGCAAGAATTCGAATACACCATACTAAAGCCTGATTGTTACAGCTGGTGAATTTCAAAAATGCAATCTGGATGTGAGGACCCTTTAGAAGAACGATATGCAACAAATTCTGTTTTAAACTTGGAAAAAATGCCACAGAAACGTATGGAATGCTTCACACTGCTATGCAACCATCTTGCATGAATCAAGCATCAGTTTTTCAGTGGCATAAGAGATTCAAGGAAGGCAGGGAGTCTGTGAGGGATGATGAGAGGTGTGGAAGGAGTAAGGAAGTCAATACACCACAGTTGATTGGCCAAAGGGTTAGGGTTAGGCTTAGAGTTACTATGTTGAGGTTTTAAGGGAGTTCAGGAAGAGATTCCGTCAGAAGAGGCCAGCACTCTTCAAATCGGGTCAGTGGCATTTCCACCAGGACAAGGGACCAGTCCACAACTCCATCCTTGTCACAGACTATTTGACCAAGATGGGCATCAAGACAGTTCCTCAGCCTCTCTATAGTCAAGACTTTGCTCCTTGTGACTTTTGGTTATTCCCTAAGCTCAGAGGCTGTCGTTATGAGACAACTGAGGAGATGAAAGAGGCAGTGATGAAGGTCACTGACACGCTCACACAAGAGGAATTCCATGGGGCCTTCCAGAAGTTGTTGGAATGGTACAACAAGTGCATTGCAACCAGAGGAGATTACTTTGAAGGGAACTAGAGTTTCATGTGTGTACTATCAATAAAAGTGCCCGTACAAAAAAGTCTGGAAATTTATTTAATGATCCTCGTATATATATATATATATATATATTCCTGGAACTTCACCATAAGATTGTTAAATGTAATATGCAGGACACTTGTTGTGGAAGTCTTACTCTTCTATGTATTACCCTCAGCCAACTGGGTATATATATCTATATATATACCCAGTTGGCTGAGGCTAATTTTATTTAATATATATATATCTATCTATATATATTTATACATATGTATATATATACAAGCAGTCTTCTGAGGTTAATACACCGACTGCATCTCTGCATAAGAGTAAAACTCCTACAACAAGTGTCCAGTATATAACATTAAACAATCTGATGGTGAAGCTCCATTAATGTAGGAGCTTTAGTGAATCTGAAGAACCCCTTCTTTGCAATCACTCCCAGGTCCACACTGGCCCAGAGTGGTAGCACCTGATAAGGTCCTACCTTCAGGTCAAATAGAACTGTTTGACATTCAAACTGACCACAAACAAATGACTTATGCTAAATTGATTTTTTTTAAAATAGAACTGTTTGATCATTTAACTGTGTATATGAATGACTGGTGTTTAATTGAATTGTTTGAGATACATAGCAATACTTGGAACCATTTAACTGGGTGCAAAAAAATGATTCATAGTAAACAGAATTATTCTTATTAGATAGCAACACTTGAAACCATTTAAGTGTGTGAAAAGAAGTGATCTCAGGCTCGTTTAAATATGTTATCAACAAAATGTGTTTACCAATCATATATTTAATATATATGTATAAAAATAATTTAGCATTAAATAACCTACAAAGTTTGATATGCCATAAAATCCAACCAAACCAAATCATATATGCTTAATATATATGTATAAAGAGGATTTGGCATTAGATAACCCATAGTATTTGATACATAAAAAACCCCGACCAACCAACCAACCAACTAACCAGTTAATATAAATATATATGCATGCACAAAATATTTTGTTGTAATTTATGGATAACAGTAATTTACTTCATAAAAGAGAGATATTTCTAAATCTTTCTCTGACCTGACTGTAGGTTGAATGAATTTCTTTCTTATAAAAACAATGAAGACAGATTTTGACACTAAATAACCGAACTAGGTTTGACAAGCTGTAAAAGCAAGCAAGCAACCAACCAATTAAAACTGAGACATCTTCTGATCTTTTAATTTCATAGCTATGATAATTGACATAACTTTCAAACATACTTCGTTCTCACATTTTAAAATTCAATAACAATTGATCATATATGAATTACCCTGACAACCCCGTAGACTGTTAAGTTTTCAGAGTATTCTTAAAATTTGCCTAATGATTATCTGATGTAGATGGTAATTAACAAAACATTATAAATATCTGCTGGGGAGTCTCCATGGTGGAGTGTTTAACGTGCTGGACTGCAACACTGTGGTAAACTAAGTTGGACTCCGGTCACGCTATAATGTTTATTTTGGGAGTTTTAAGTAGGTCTTCTTCATAGAGCAAATGTGGTATATTGGTAACTGCTGCGCGCATGATGATTGATGAATGGTTAGATATTGTACTGTTGAATGGGTCGGCGAATGTGGCTAGCTCGGTTCCCCTTTGAATATATAGAAAAGCATGACCGCTCCCTTCCTCTCCCCCAAAACGTCAAGGCCTTGTGCCTACGTTGTATTAATTACAATGAAATGAAATAATGTTTACTTTGGGAGCAATGTATGAAAACCCTTTTTCTCGCTAGCTATGGGTTAGTTGTTACGTTGGCCGGCTGTAGTTGAGTACGACTCGAAGGATCCCTTACCAATAGCTACTACATTGAGGTGTAGGGGAGGGCGCTACTACTTTCTCTGGATTGCTCCACTTATCCTTGATATGTACCTTATAATGCTGCGGGTTAAGCAAGGAGGCATCAAGTACGATTTTTTGAGTCTTTGGTATGACTCGACCTGAGAGTAAATAAACCCCAGTCTCCCGGACCATTGGCGAACACTCTATCTACTATATCAATGGGGTTAATATCACTGATGTTCTTTTACAAGAATGGCTTTGGCATGAAATAAACTATGTAGGCTGGTATTCCATTAAACAAAGGCACAAACCAAACTAAACCAAACCAAAAATATATACTGTATATACTCGTTCACTGAACGACCTTTTAAAGTCAATTTTTACCTAAAAAAAATGAATGATCATTAAATATATCGAATTGGAAGTGCCCGTGGTGTAATGGTTAACGTCGTAGGAAATGGACACGGCGACACGAGTTCAAATCCTGGACGAGACTGATTGCATTTCACATAGCATTAATACCCTTGGGAAACGTATGAATCCAATTATTCTCCCTCCAGCTATGGATAAATAAAAGAACAGACTAGGTTCTTCAGCCTGGGTGGAGAGGGAAAACTCTGAATTCAAACTTGTTAAACTCCGCTTAAAAACTGACCTTGTGTCATATCCTGCCCGAGCGGAGGGGTTGGTAAATATGATTAAACATATCGAAGCCTACCGTCCTTTGTCTCAGTCTGCATCTCTGCCCTGCCAACGAGTGTCCTAGATATGGCATTAAAAGATCTGATGGTGAGGCTCCCGTGATGCTGGAGCTTTGGGGAATGCGGAGTACTCCTTTATTGCCATCGCTTTCAGATCTACTCGGTCCTGTAGTAGTAGCACCTGATAAGGTCCTATCTATGGGTCAAATAGAATTAAATTGCGTACTTATGCTAAACTGAATTACTTGAAATAGAACTGTTTAAATATCTTAACTGCGTACTGATGCAAAAATGAATTGTTTCAAATAGAACTGTTTTAACATTTAACTGTGCATAAAAAAAAACTATACTTATACAGAACTGAATTGGCCCAGCGGTTAGAGTGTTCGCCAATGGCCCGGGAGACCTGGGTTCAATCCCAGGTCGAGTCATACCAAAGACTTTAAAAATGGAACTTGATATCACCTTACTTAACACTCAGCATTATAAGGTATAAGCGCCCTCCCCTACACCTTGGTGTAGTAGCTATCGAAAAGGGAGCCTTCGGGTCACCCTCGACTATGGTCGCTAACTTTACTTTATATATATAAAAATGGATTTGGCATTTAATAACATATAATGATTGATATGCTATAAATCTAAACCAAATAAAATCAAATCTACTGTCCTTCATTACATTCAATAAATGATAAGAACGCATTTTTTTTTTCTAAGAATTAGGCGTCGTTCATTATACGAATTCCTTCATTACCCGAGTCAATACGGTAACTACTCCCCAAAATTTTAGTTTTCATATCGTAATATCTCCCATTCTGGCCGATATTTTATTCAATATATCTATTCTTACACACACATACACACACACACACACACACACACACACACACACACACACACACACATATATATATATATATATATATATAGAGAGAGAGAGAGAGATAGTAAATGTAGATATCTCTCCATTCTTATATATGAATAGTAATACATCATTGTATCTATAAAAATGCTGTTTAATAAATGAGTACATCTATGCCTACGCCATACGTTATTGAAATTGAAGGCCGTGTGATGTATGAACAGCATCTGGCCTGACAGATGCATACAAAATCTGAAGGAAACCCATTTTGCTTCCTAATTATTTTCCCCTTTGTATATAAATGTGCATTTCTGGATGACCAATCCACTTATCTCTCTCTCTCTCTCTCTCTCTCTCTCTCTCTCTCTCTCTCTCTTCTTTTTTACTATCTATCTGTCACTCTGTTGATCTTCCTATCTGTTTATCTATCTCATTTGCCTGTACATTTACCACTAAATGTATCCAGTTATAAAATTCATCAGACTCTAGGCAGTTCACCTGGTCCATCAAGTTTTGTCTTTGTGCATCTTTTTTCATTAGTAGTTTGTTTATCTCTGTGTGTCTTTCTATATATTAATATTTCCTGTTTTTATATTATCAAACTTCTGTGCGAACTTCAAAACAAAATCTTTCTCTCTCTCTCTCTCTCTCTCTCTCTCTCTCTCTCTCTCTCTCTCTCTCACACACACACACACACACACATACAATCACGCACACACACCATTGGCATGTATTCCTCGGAAGCAAGATTCACATTGCCTCCGCAGTAAAAATTATTTCATAACAATTTTAAAATTTCTGTATATACGCGTGTAATGGATGATGTTTCTTCACCTCAAAAACAAGGGTTCGTTCATTACACGAGATATGTTTCTAAAACTTCGAAGCTTAACTTGTTTCTAGGCTTAAACTCGCCGGAACTTTAATTCAAAGTGACCCTGCGTAGACTATACTCAAACAAATGCTATTAGTTAAGATAATTCAGCTTTTACTTAACACCAGTACCTATATGTACAAATATTATAAATAAGAAACAGAGTTACGTAAAAACTTCATAATCGTAACGATAATGTGTATCAGTGGAAGGTTTTTAGAACTTTTGCAATATCTAAGAAGATATGTTAGGCTATAACAATGTCTAGGCTACATTGTTTATTTATGCTATTGTATTGGTTTTACGATACTGAAGAGATTTTGTTAGTTTAAATAAAAGTTTGAATGTTTTCTTTTCATGTCATTGGATGTTGAAGAAAGATCTTTATCGGCTAGCATAGCCAAATGTTAGAGGTCGTTCATTACACACAATATATGATAAAAACAATATTTTGTGGTCCAAAATTATGGGTCGCTCATTATACACAATATATGATTAAAAAACATTTTGTGACTAAGAATTAGGGGTCGTTCATGATATTCGAGTATAGACCGTATTAATTACAACGAATTATTTAGTTATGAAGTCTAAAGTATCATTTGTTTCAATAGGGCCATACAGGAGTTGGAAGACTCAGTGAATTTATTTCTTTGTAATAAACGCTTGAAACTGAAATGCCGACATTCGCATTCTAAAATCTGATTGTATTTACCCAACCCCTCTGCCACGAGCAGGATGCGACACAAGGTTAGGTTTTATTAAGCCGAATTTAAAAAGCTAGGATTCAGACTAGTTGTCATAACAAGTTTAAATAGCCTAGTCTGCTCCTACTATTTACCTGTAGCTGGAGGAAGAATAGTTGGATTCATACTTTCCCGAGTGTATTAATGTTACGTGAAATATAAACACCTTCGTCCAGGATTTGAACTCGACTTGCCGCGCCCATTTCCAACGCCGGTTACCATTATTCCACGAGAACTGCGCTTCTAATTTGCAAAATTCAATGTGCAGTAATCTTCTTTCACAATAAAATGATAAAGTACTTCCTGACAAAATATAGCGTGGATTTTAAGTTACTCTTCCTAACTAATAAAGATTGTCAAATTTTCCACATGGTTATATTGTTTTAAGTATTCCTATCTAATATTAATAATTTTCAAACAGATCTATTTGACCCATACATGAAACCCTAATAGGTTAGCGTTGGGCTGGGAGCAAAGGTTGCGATGTGCTACCCCATACTCTTCAGAGGTTCAGAACTGAAGCCTCACCTCAGGATGCAGTTTAGTGTCATACTCAAAAGAATTGTTGGTGATACAGTTGGCAAATACTAAGCCCTGCAAATATAGCTATATATTTATATGATCAACAAAAACAAAAAACAAACAAAAAAAACAATTATATATATATGTATATATATATAGACCGTATCTCTGTAAAAAGTGAGTATGTCTGCTTGGACTTAATTCATTTCGATATTATCCCAGATAATGCAAATTATATGTTCTAGTAGTGTCTGTAAATAAGTACACCCCAACAATATTTTGATAAAATACTAATTTTCTTCTAAACTAACGATGTCAAGATTTTATCATTTCTCTAAGAGCATTGTATAATCCAAACGGATATTATTAAGTATTATTCATTACTAAATCAAATCCTACAGCACCGAAATTCTGTAAGTAAAAATATGAATATAATTGGAAAGCGAACTTGAATGATCAAACTCAGGAAATATTCATTATATTAGATCAGTTTATAAAAGTGAATTTTAATAAGAAATGATATCACTTATTAGATAATACTATAATACCTATATATTCAAATTAAGCAATGGTCATCAGTGTTCAAAAGTGTTTAAGTCATTGACTCTCATAGATGTTTAAGGTTTTGGTCTCCCGCTGTAGAAACCAGCTGTAATTGCCCATTAAATCTGGACCAAAATGCCCTAGGTATCCATTATTTTCTTTACCACAATATCTAGGTAGAATCTTTCTCCATCGTCATCACTTAACTTGCTAGATGTAAAAAAAAAATGAAGACGAGAAGGCAGTGCAATTCCTTTCTTTGTTACGCAGTTAACTAAAATTTTATCAAATCAGCATCGTTTCGATGATATGAGACCCAAGAGAGGTCTGTACAAATAATATGAATCAATCCAATGCTGACAGCTAAAGTGGATTCTGTTCATCTTTCTTTCTTGTGAGTTCACTGATCTCGGCTCCCATGAAAATGCTTGATTTTGGTTTTGCATCATTTTCCTATGCACCAAATTTTATTTAAAGTGTTAGAAATTACGACAATTGTATATTTCTGCTTTTACAAAATTCTTAATGAAGCCAAGTTCAATGAAATAGGATGAAAAGAGGACCGTTTACAGGTTTGCTAAATCCTAAGGTGCTAGAACAATTCTAAGCTCAAATTCGAGACCAGCTCATTCGGTTAAGCTGAAAATATGGTTTTATTTCAGTGGTAAAATCATTGTGTCCATTCAATCGTGAATGCTTGTTAGAAACTGTCATTAACCATATGTTACAACTGTAAAAATTGAATACTCTCTCTCGATATATATATATATATATATATATATATATATATATATATATGTGTGTGTGTGTGTGTGTGTATGTACGTGTGTGTTTATGTGTGAATAACCTAAGCAATGGTTGATACGCCATAAAACCCAAACCAACCAAATCATATATATTTGATATATATGTATAAAAAGGATTTGGCATTAAACAACTTATAATGGTTGTTATGCCATAAAACCAAACCAAACCAAACCAAACCAAACCAATTCGTATATTTTATATATATATGTATATAGAAGGTTTAATAACCAACAACGATTGATATGCTATAATACCAAACTAATCAAAACGAGTCGTCAAAGTAATTGATATAAAAATAAACAACCAAGCATAAGTAAAACAGCATTCAAAACCGGCCCTCACATACTAAATATCTTCAACAACTATCATGCTAACCAAAGCACCCGCACCATAACCAAGTAAATATCACACCAAAACTATGCAGAAGCAAACAAAACTAAGTTAAAATCCCTTGAAGACAATCAATCAATATGATCGAAAACACCAGGGAGCAGAACTTAGGGCAACTTCATGTGGAAAAGAAAGCTAGAGAAAAAAACATTAGATCATAAAAAAGTAAAATTCCATGCACTTTTAGCCAAACTTGCATAAACAATACACACACATATATATATATATATATATATATGTTATTTAAGCATTTTCTGTTGAAGACCAAACAGTATTTTCTTTTCAGGATCTTTAAGTGAAGACGTTCAAGTCTTCTTCATATTTTCCTTATGTCTGGGTTGAGATCGTGAAGAAAGTGCCCTATTCAAGCCCTAGCACTTTCGACCATTCGCTAGTCGTTCTCTGGGGTTATGTTCGATTGTTTGTTACTGTGAGTTGCTGAGAGGTTTTATATTTATTTGAAGTGTTGTTTTTTTTCATCATATATAGATGGCTCATTCTGTTGGGAGGGGTGATAGGGTTAGTTATTG
Organism: Sepioteuthis lessoniana; assembly: GCA_963585895.1. Lineage (NCBI taxonomy): Eukaryota > Metazoa > Mollusca > Cephalopoda > Myopsida > Loliginidae > Sepioteuthis > Sepioteuthis lessoniana. Next base: position 80,147,832 of record OY757914.1, read on the forward strand.
TAAATGTTTAAAATGTGTTGAATGGGGCACTTTCTTCACCACCTCCACCCAGGCATAAGGAAAATAATAAGAAGACTTGAACGTCTTCACTTAAAAATTGTTAAAAGAAAATACTCCGCGGTCTTCAAAAGAACATGCTTAAATAAGGACGTGATGCCTTAGTACACAAGATATATATACACACACACATACACACACACACACACATATATATATATATATATATATATATATATATAGTTAAAGATGTGAAAAATGCATACGCAGGTGAATTTATTTATGGTGCCGAAGACGTGAATAGGGTCCATAACCTGATAATCCAAGAATGGTACACCAGACTCTCTCAAACACTTAATTGAATTCAGAGTTTTAGCCTATAGACTAATTGCATTTCCAAGGCTAAAGAGCTTTGTCGGTTCTACTGTTTACCCATAAGTGGAAAATACACACACACACACATACATATTTACAAACCCCTCCGCTCGGGCTGGATATGACACAAGGTCAATTTTTAAGCAGTGTTTAACAAGTTTGAATTCAGAGTTTTCCTTCTCCTAGACCAAGACCGAAGAACCCAGTCTGCCCTACACACACATATGTATATTTATATACCAACCCTTCCACACGATCAGGATGTGATACAAGGTAAATTTTAGGCTGAGTTCAACTGGTTTGAATTCAGTTTTCCTTCTAGATTGGTTTCCATACCAAGGTTAAAGATCCCAATTTGCTCTACAATCTTTTCTTTGCCTAGAGTATTAGCGATATGTGAAATGCTAACAGTCTCACCAAGGATTTAAACTCCAGTCACCGTGTCCTTTTCCTACGACGGTAACCATTAACCCACGAAAACTCGCCCCCCGATTCACACATACATACATATACATGTATATATATATATATATATATATATACAGTAACGAGCATAAAGATCAGAAAGATATTAAGAAAAAAGTCTAAATGTAAAATAACTTTTTATTTTAAAGCTTCATAGAACATTTTATCAAAGAAAAATAAAGATATAAAGGTACATTACATTATTCAAAATGGTCCGGGAGACCTGGGTTCAAGCCCAGGTCGCGTCATACCATAGACTTTAAAAATGGTACTTGATACCTCCTTGTTTAACACTCAGCAATATAAGGTACGTATCGAGGGTAAAGTTAAGCAGTCCAGAGAAAGGAGTAGCGCCCTCCCCTACACCTCAGTGTAGTAGCTATTGAAAAGTCGCCAACTTTACTTTTACATGTGAATAATTATATAACATTCGAAAAAAATAGATGATCAAAAACATCAGAACGATTAAATAAGTCCTTAAATTTTAATAAGGGTATTCTACTAAATTACACCGGCTCTTGAATTGTAAACATGGCGAAAAAAATTTGTGACGTCATTGGAACTTAGAAAACTGATAGTCAAGTTACGTAATGAAGATGGTGGTATTTCAAAGACTGTGGGGAAATCTAAAAGTGTTATTCATGAACACGTCATATGGACTGAAAAACAGTGATTGTGTTCATTTCAGCGATAAGACAAAGTTTAACCTGTTCCGTTGTGACGGGAGAATGTTCGTTCGACGTAGGAACGATATTCGCCTCAGTGCACTAAAAGCTGTGTTAAATTTGGAGAAGGAAGTGTGATGGTATTTGGCATGATTTCTGTTGCTGGTACCGGACCCCTGACGAGGCTACACGGTAAGATTAACGCAACTGTATACAAAGAGATATTGAAGAAACATGTACCTAATTTGAGAACTGCAATTAATCAACCAGCAGTATTTATGCAAGATAACGCTCCATGTTACACAGCGAAGTCTGTCAAGACATTTCTTTCTGAGGAGGATGTTACTATTATGGAGTGGCCTGCTCAAAGCCCCTACGTGAATCCTATTGAGAGTGTTTGGAAGTTACGAAGTGAAAGAGCTATGGAAAAGAATCCAAGAAACGTCGAAGAACTATCGACTAATTTGAAAGGAGAACGGAAGAAAATATCCATTGATGAATGCAAGACATTAATTCGCTCGTGAAGCAAAAGATGTCAAACTTTTATTGAAAGTAAAGGTCTACACATCAGGTACTAATGAATTATGAACGCTATTTTCATTTAGATATGATGTATCCATTATAATAGTATGATTTTGTTAATCGTTCTGATCTTTTTGATCATCTATTTTTTCGAATGTTATATAATTATTATTATAACTTTATCAAAATTAATTTATTGTGCTTTAAATTTGGAATTATATAATTTATTTTTATATCCTTATTTTTCCTTGATAAAATCTTCTATGAAGCTTTAAAATTAAAAGTTATTTTACATTTAGACTTTTTCTTAACATCGTTCTGATCTTTATGCTTGCTGCTATATATATATATATATATCAATCTTACTTTTCAGACAGTCGTCATATTTGTTTGGTTTGGTTTGATTTGATTTCTTTGTTTTATATCTATACATTAACTGAGAATAAAATCATTCTTTTATATAGCTTGTTTTCATTGTTTAATGGCATATCAACCTTTGTGGTGTATTTAATGCCAAGATATCCATGTAAAAGGACATTAGCGCTGAGACAAGATTTCCTCGAGCCTCAAGAAGCCGTCTCTCTTGGCTCTAACCCTCCCTGGAAGGGCAAGGTTTATCGCCTGGAACCTGAAGCGCCTCTTTTGAGGGAATACCGACGAGACCAGAAGCATTTTGGAGCCATCGAGCGTATCTGGGCTACAGCCCTGCACCCGGATCCACCTTAAAAAGACCTTGTGCTGCATTCACCCGTTTGGTCGGGTGCGCGACTGACAGAGTGATTGATTCCGGTATAAAGGTATAAAGGTATACCTCAGTTTACGTTGTTTCGATTTAAGTCGTTCTCGATTTTACGTCGTTTATCAAAAAATATATGAAAAAATAAAGATCAAGTTTAAGTCATTTAATTTGACTTTACGTCTGTCCGCCAAAAATACTGAAGTCATAATATCACTAGAAAAGCGTTAAAAAGCACAAAATCATGTTACTGTACAATAAACGTGAATTAACAAATTGAATATTAATATTGGTAAATTTGACCTAAATTAGTTTATTTTCAACACTTGCAAAATAATTTTAATAACTATTATTTGTTGTTTAGCCTTAAAAAATCGTTTTATTCTATAATGTCATAGAGCGAACCACATTCACAAATAAAGAATCCTCGATGTCCTGAAAAGATCACCAAATTGTAAACTTTTACATTTACCCGTATGTACAGACATGTATTCATGAATTTATAAATGAAAGACAGAACTGGGAATGGTTATTTGTAGTTTTGCCTTGAGACAAGTAAATTCGACTTTAGTCATTTTTCGACTTAAGTTGCTTTTCCTTGAAGGAATCACCGATGTAAGGTGAGGTATACCTGTATAATTTTATGAAGCAGTCTCACCCAGGGTTTGAAAGCTCTTTGAAGACGTTTCCTGTGACAATAACCCTTATGCCAAACAAAAATAAGTAGTAGACAGAGAGATAGAATAAGAAGGATGAGTGGTCGGGGGAATCGCAATGGCGTAGAGGCTAACGTGCTGGACTGCAACATCAGAGTAAGCGAGTTCGAACTCCAGTTGCCCATTTACGTTCATTTTCCGATTAATATCCCTGGGAAAGGTATGAACTCTCTTATAATCACTATTGTTCATCTACAAGGATTGCTTTATCATTAAATAACCCACGAAGGTTGATATACCATTAAAAAAAAACAAAGTAACCAAATCAAATATGAGTTATTGACAATTTGGAAAAGGGAAAAGAAAATGAGAAGGAAATAAAAAAAGAAGAAAACGAAGAAAGAAAAAATAACAGTTTTACTTATTCGATATTTATTTATTTATTTATTTATTTTAGATTGAGTGGGTTTCACCAGCTGGTTGGTTAGCCGTCTGTTTGTCTGGTTGGTTGTCTAAAGGAATGGCTTGACTGATGGTTGAATGGTAAAAGAAGCCACTCAGAACTGTTACAACCATTTTTATTGCAATGCATAATCGAGCTTATCTGTTTTCCTTTAATTATTTTCTCGGAGGTTTTTTTTTCCTTTTTTCTTTCTTTTTTTTTTTGTAATTTTTTTCATTTTGATCTTCTTTGTTGTTTTCTCATTCTGATTTGGTTTTGTGATAGCATTATACATGCATATATAGATGCTCTTCTTTATATTTCACTTCCTTTCTCTTTTTTCCTTTTTTTTTTTTTTTGCGTTATTCTATTTATTTATCTATTTATTTATTCATTCATTCATTCATTTATGTCTTTGATTATTTTAGTCTTATTCATTCAGGCTTTTCCCTCATTTTAGATACAGGCTTCTCTTTTTCTTCTTCTTTTCTCTCTCTCTCTCTCTCTCTCTCTCACTCTCTCTCTCTCTCTCTCATATATACTGCCTATCAATAAGCTGCTTCTCTCTTAATATTTCCTCCTCTCTTTTCCCATTATAACTTACTTTATTCATAATTTTTCTATAAACTGCTTTACATTTCTATACTTCCATATTTTTTTATAATGTGATTATTCCTTTTTTTTTTACATTGTCAAATGTACGTCCTTACTTTTTACGTAATTCCTTGGTATTCCTCATCTTCTTTTTTTATCATTGCCTTATGAACCTCTCCATTTTCTCTTGATACTGCCAAATGGACTTCTTCTTGTCATTCCCAATGTACCTCTTCTTGTAATTGCCTCTACATTTTCTTTTGTCTCTGCCAAATAGGCCTTTTCTTGTCATTGTGTAATGTACCTCTTTTTTCACTTGTCATTGCCTAATGTACCACTTCTTTTTCTGTAGCTATTGCCTAAAGTACCACAGCTTTTTCTCTTCTCATTGCCCAATGTACCTTTTCTTCTTGTCATTACCTTGTGTACCTTCATTTTTTTCTCTCCTGACATTGCCTGAAGCTCTCCTTTTTCTTTTGTCCTTGCCCAATGTACCTTCACTTTTTGTCATTGCCTAATGTACCTCCTTTTTTCTCTTCTCTAATGTACCTCCCTTTTTTTTGTCATTAAACAAATGTACTTCTTATTCTTGTCATTGTCTTATTTATTTCTTCAGTATTGCTGTCATTGTCACATATTCCTCTACTTGTAATTGCTTAACGTTCCTCTCCTTTTTTCTTCACCATTGACAATATATTCTTTCTTTTTGTCATTGCTGGATGTACGTCTGTTTTTTTCTCTTGACATTGTTTAATGTACGTCAATTTTTTCTTTTGTCGTTGCCTAATGTACCTTTCTTTCATTTGTTCTCGGTACCTAATGTAAGTATCTTACTGGAGGTGTTTGTGGTGTAATGGTTATCGTCGTAGGAAATGGATACGGCAACACAAGTTCAAATCCTGGACGAGGCTGATTGCATTTCATATAGCATCAATACCCTTGGGAAAGGTATGAATCCAATTATTCTCCCTCCAGCTATGGGTAAATAGTAGGGCAGACTGATTTCTTCACCCTTGGTGAGGCAACTAGTCTAGGAGAAGTAAAACTCTGAATTCAAACCTGTTAAACTCCGCTTAAAAATTGACTGTGTGTCACATCCTGCCCGAGCGGATGGGTTGGTAAATATAGGGTAAGTATCATAGTATAATTTACCGCACTTTTTTTCTTGTTATCGGATTCTTTTATTCTGTGAGAAGTTTCTCTGGCTAAAGTGCTGGAATTTAGATTCGAAGAATATGAGTTCGATCTCCAGGTGCAGTCGTACGTGGGAAAGGTATGAGCCCTCTTATCACCCCAGGTATCGGTTAAATAGTATCACTGTTCTTCTATGAGGATGGTTTAGGCATTTATGACCCACGAAGGTTGTTTGGCCATGAAACAAGGAAACCAAAACAAAGAACGGTTCCTTTGTTCTCATTGCCTGATGTACTCTTTCTCCTTACCATTGTCTAATATACCTCACCATTTTATTCAAATTCGTTTTCACCCTTCTCATCTTCCTTTTCTTTAAAATACTTTACACTGAGTTCACTGTTTATTTTCATTTCTCTATGTCACTCTATTCTCAGCTACCTTAGTTCATACCTCTCTCTCTCTCTCTCTATCTATCTATTTATCTATATATATATATATATATATATATATATATATATATATCACAGTCTTTACACAATTCTGGCCAAGTCAGCTGGGGTGACCGAATACACCGTCTCCATCTCTACAAAGGGGTAAGACTTCCCCTGTGAGTGCCCTGATAATGACTAAGTAATCAGATGGTGAGGCTCCAAAATGCTGGTGCTTTGGGGGATGCGGAGTATCTCTTTATTGCCATCGTTCCCAGGTCAACCCTGGCCCAGAGAAGTACCACCTGAGTCAAATACAACTGTTTGATAATTGAACTGTATTTATGCCAAACTGAATTGCTTAAAATAGAACTGTTTTTACATTTGACTGTGTGTAAACAAAAAATGTACTTATGCTAAGCTGAATTGTTTGAAATAGAAGAAATAGGACTATTTATATGTATAAAAATGGACTTGGCATTAAATAACCAACAATGGTTTTTATGACATAAAACCAAACCAAACGAAACCAAATCTCTCTATATCTATCTTTCTCTCTCTCTCTTTCTCTCTCTCTCTCTCTCTCTATATATATATATATATATATATATACACACTTATATAATTACATTCTCTCATATTTTCATACCACTTTCTCTTTTTCCTATTTTTCTATCCTCCACTCAATTTATTCATTTATTACTCTGTTTTTCTTCAACCAGCAACTCAATATTCTTCTTCTTCTTCTTCTTCTTCTTCTTCTTCTTCTTCTTCTTCTTCTTCTTCTTCTTCTTCTTCTTCACATTCATTCATTAACTTTCTCTTCTATTCTTCAATTCCTCCGTCTTCCTCATAATTTCTCCCTCTCTCTCCTCCTTCTCCTCCTCCGCTTCCACATTTTCTTCATTATCATTTCAGATGGACTTAAGTCTATCACTATAGCAACTCTTTTTTTCAACTGACCATTCACACTGTCTGTTTTCCTTTCTCTTTCTCTCTACCCTTTCTCTTTTTTACCCAGCATCATTTCAAACATGCCCATATCTGTCACCATAGCAATTTCCACCCTTAGTCATCATATCTTTCTCTCTACATTTCACCCGGGCCATTTCCATAGCGACAGTTTTGGGTAAGCAAGCTGTTCTGTCATTTTTATGGATGCAATTTCAAAACGACACCAATTAATGGCTTGGACTTGTCGTTGCACCCCTTTATTATGACACCACTGCAGACCATTCCATATTTTTAGTCCTAAGCTTTGAATATCTGTTATGTGGCCATCATCATAAAGAAAAGTATAATCTTCACTCCAAACCAAATTTTTCCTCTGATTTATATATATTTTACCTTCTTTTTCAATTAATTTTTTTATATATCTTTCTCTCCTTCTTATATTACTGTTGTCTTTCTTTGACCATTTCAGATTAGTTTTTTCCTTAAACATTCTTTTATATTTCTCTCTTTCATAGTTTTTTTTCTTTATTTACTTAGTTCTTTTTTTTTTGTCACAATTCTCTTGGAGTTTTCTCTCTTTTTCTTTTTCTTTTTTCTTTTTCTTTCTTTTTCTGTGTTAAAGTTATATTTCTTCACTTAGTTTTTTCTTTCTTTCTTTCTTTTATTTTTAGAATTCTTTTAGAATTTTCTTTCTTTTTCTTTTTCTTTTTCCCTTTTGTTTTTCTTTTTTTCTTCCTTTTTCTATGATAAAGTTATAGCTCTTTACTTAGTTCTTTCTTCCTTTTTTTGTTCTTTGAGAAATTTTTTTCTTTTTGGTTTTTCATTTTCTTTTTCTTTTTTTTCTTTTTCTGTGTTATATTTCTTTACACAGTTCTTTCTTTCTTTCTTTCTTTCTTTCTTTTTTTCTTTCTTTCTTTTAGAATTAATGTTCTTTTTCTTTTTTCTTTTTCGATTTTTCTTTTTCTTGTGTTAAAGGTATATTTCTTTACTTAGTTTATTCTTTCTTTTTTCCAGAATTATTTTAGAATTTAAAGAAAATTCTTTTTCTTTTTTTCTTTTTCTTTTTCTTCCTTTTTTTTTATAATAAAGTTGTATTTCTCTATTTAGCTCTTTCTTTCTTTCTTTTTTAGAATTCCTTTTCTTTTTTCTTTTTTCGTTTTTCGTTTTCTCTCTTTCTATTTTTCTTTTTCTTTCATTTTCTATGTAAAAATCTTATTTCTCTTGTTCTTTTTTTTTTCAGAATTGTTTCAGAATTTACTTTCTATTTCCTTTTCATTTTCTATTTTTCTTTCTTTTTTATGTTAAAGTTACATTTCTCTACTTTATCCTTTCTCCTTTTTTTTCAGAATTCTTTTGGAGTTATCTTTTTTGTCTCTTGTTTTGTTTTGTTTTTGTTTTTTGTTTCTTTTCTTTTTCTTTTTCTTTCTTTTCCTATATTAAAGTTACTTACCTTTATATAGTTCTTTATTATTTTTTTCAGTATTCTTTTGAAGTTTTCTTTCTTTTTTTCCATTTATATTTTTCTATAAAGTTACATTTCTCTAATTTGTTCTTTCTTTCTTTTTTGAGAATTCTTTTATAGTTTTCTTTCGTTTTTTTTTAAATTATTTTTTCTTTTTTTATGTTAGACTTTTGTTTCTTTTCTTAGCCCTTTCTTTCTTCTTTTCTTTCTTTCTTTCTTTCTTTCTTTCTTAGATTCCCTTCTTTTAAAGCTTTCTTTCTTTTACTTTCAGTTATTTCTTTTTTTATTATTTTAGTGGTTTGTTCTTATTTTTACAAATATTTTCTTCTTTTAGAATTTTTCTTCTTTCTTCCGATCCTTTTTTTTATTTATTATTAAAATCATGTTTCTTTTCTTTGTTCTTTCCTTCTTTTAGAATTTTCTTTTGACACTTTCAGCTCTTTCATGTTAATTAAGTATTACAGTTTTGTTTCTTTGTTCTTCCTTTTTGTTATCTTTCTTTTAGAATTTTATTTTTGGTTCTTTAGGTGTTTTTTTAAGGTTTCTTTATTTTCTTTCTTTTGCTTTTCTTATGAATTCTTTCCATTTAGTTTATTTTAATTTTTTAGTGCTTATTTCTTTCAGAGTTCTTTCTTTTTCTTCTTTCTTTTTTAGAATTTTTTTTTCTTTTACAATTTTCATTCTTTTATGTTTAGTTCCTTTGTACTTTTTAGCCTATTGTTCCTTTTAGAATACTTCTTTCTTTCTTTCTTTCTTTCTTTCTTTCTTTCTTTCTTTCAATTCATTTTCTTTATTTCTTTCCTTTTTATATGCAACATTATTCCTTTTTGTTCTTTTTTCCTATAAGAATTTTCTTTCTTTCTTTCTTTCTTTCTTTCTTTCTTTCAACTAGAAATGAGGCTAGAAAGGCTGTTATGTCAATCCCCCAAATGAGGACCCTCTGCTATGTTTGTTTGTTTGTTCCTTTCTTTCTTTCTTTGTTTCTTTCATTGTTTCTTTCTTTCTGTGCTTTTCTGCACTCTTTCCCTTTTTATGAAATCACTTTTTGTTATTCTTTTTTTTCATTTCCTTTTTCTTTTACATCATTTTCTGTATATATTATTACAATTCCATTTTTTATGCCCTCATTCTTTTTATTTCTTTCTTTATTAATTTCATTCTTTCTTATTTCTTTTTTCTATTTCTTTTTTCATGCACTCTTCTTTTTACAGCAACTTTTTGTTTGTTTTGGGGTTTTATTCATTTTTGGGATTTCACACACTCTTTCCATTTTTTAATCTCATTTTTCATTATTGGCTGCTCTCTTTTTTCTGTCATGATTATTTTACAACCTTATCTATATACATATTTTATTTATATGTATTTTCATAATTCTCTCATTTCTCTGCTAATCCTTTCGTTTGTTTGTTTATTTGTTTCTTTGTTCCCTTTTACCATTCATTTTTTATTCATTTCTTTACTTTCATACATTCTTTATTTTTACAATATGACTTTTCAGTTTTCATTTTCTTTTCTTTTTTCTTTTACTTCTTTTCTTATTTCTTTATTTATTCATATATTTATTTTCTTCTATCCTTTTTTTTATTCTTTCATTGTTGGCTTTCATATTATTCTTTCCTTTTTATATTCTCACCTTTCCTTTTGATTGATTGATTAATTGATTGATTGATTTCTTTCTTTCTTGCCTTCTTTCTTTCTTTGGTTTTACTTTTCACATATCCTTTCCTTTATTTATATCCTTATTTTCTTTCTTTCTTTCTTTCTTTCTTTCTTTCTTTCTTTCTTTCTTTCTTTCTTTCTTTCTTTGGTTTTACTTTTCATACATCTTTTCCTTTTATGTTCTTTCTTTCTTTTGACTTTCATGTACCCTTTCTTTTTAATATTCTAATATTTCCTTATTCCTTTACTCCCTTTTTTCTTTCAAATATTAGATAATACCCATACAAACCTAATTATTTTTCCCAGCAGCTATTAATTTTTATTTATGATTAACTTCCTCCCATCCTTGTTTTTTTTTTCATTCAATTCACCCCTGATAGTTTTCCTTCTTTCCCTAAAAAAATCTATTTCCAAAAAACTTGGCAGTTAGATCCAAATTCAAATGACTCTTGTTTTTTTTTATGGAAAAAACAAATCTTCCTATCAATTTTTGTCTTCCATTTTGACATGAATTTTGATTTTATTATTTAATTCTTTGATTCTAATCAACTTTTTTTTCCTTCTGTTTTATTGGAGTGAGTTTTAAAAAACAATTTTATCGTTTCTTTTTTTTTTTTCCTTTCTTTAAAGATTCATAACTATTTTACAGGTCGAACCATTCAATGAGACTGATTCTTAATATGGATGTTATCAGCATTGTTTTGATTGCTTTCTTGTGACTTGTAGTTATTAAAAATATTATTACTGATGACTTGACAGTTATTATCCTTTTATTATCTTTCTTCTTCTTCTTCTTCTTCTTCTTCTTCTTCTTCTTCTTCTTCTTCTTCTTCTTCTTCTTTTAAAACCATTTATTATACTATCTGTTTCTGTGTCTGTTATGATAACTATTACTCTAATTTCATTCCACCATTTTAGTCAGTGAATTTGAAAAGTTTGGAATATGCCATAAACCTCGGTTTATTTTAGATTTTAATGTTTATTTCATGCACCGTAAAAACTCCTAGAAAGCGTTCTGCATAAAATTACTTGTCAGCAAAAAATATAACTTATTCAGTTTTATTTTATTCTTATGCAGTGATTTTTTACTGCTTTTATCGTCCCTGTTTTGGCACCAAAAATATTTCAGATGGTTTATTCTCCAACCATTTTCAGGTATCATTGGTCTATTGGGTGCTTTGCAAATAGTTTTACAACATAAAAGTATTGCAAATTATTTTACAATGCAAATACACCATAAAGGATTTTAGTATACAAAAGTATTTTCAATATTTTTACAACATAAAGATATACTATATGATTTTACATCACAAAGAATATTATCAGTGATTTTACTACACAAAAGTATTGTCAATGACTTTACTAAATAAAAGTATTGTCAATGAGTTTACTTCATAAAATATTGTCATTGAGTTTACTATATAAAAGATTTGTAAATGATTTCACTACATAAAAGTGTTGCAAATGAGCTTACTACATGAAATCATTGCAAAGGATTTTACTCCATATATTTATTATCAATGAATTTTACTTCATATAAGTATTATCATAGAGCATACATACTATATGGAAATATTGTCAATGAGTTGACTATATAAAAGTATTATCAATGAGTTTTCTACAAAGAGTATTGCCAATGTGCTTATGACATAAAGGCCTAATAAATGATTCTATTATACCAATGCATTTACTATGCATATACATTCCAAATGATTTTTGCGACACAAAAATATTATCAATGACTTTATTGCAAATGATATCATGACACGCATACATGGAAAGGCTCATTGAGTATTTGTCAATGGTCCGGGAGACCTGGGTTCAATCCCAGGTTGAGTCATACCAAAGACTTTAAAAATGGTACTTGATACCTCCTTTCTTAATACTCAGCACTATAAGGTATGTATCAAGGGTAAAGTGGAGCAATCCAGGGAAAGGAATAGCACCCTCCCCTCCACCTTGGTGTAGTAACTATTGAAAAGGGAGCTTTCTGGTCGCCCTCAACTATGGTCGCCAACTTTACTTTACTTATGATTTGTGAATGATTTTGAGTCAACTTTCTTTCAGAGTAACACTACTAACTAAATTTCCAAGCTAGGTGCTGACTATAGTATCAGCCAAAATTCATAACAAAATCAAAAATATGCAGGCAAATTAAGAGCAACGAACAGCAATAACAACAACAATAACACAGAGAACAGCTAAATGGAACTTAATCACAAGAAGTAAAAAAATCTTTCTTGACTTTATTGAATAATTGGATTACTTCTGTCCAACAGTGTGAAGGCCAAAGTAGAATTTGAAAGTAAAAATAAGCAACTTTAACACAAGGTAAAATGTTAAAAAGCAAATGTGGTGGGAAAAAAAGAGCAGAAACAGAGCCCCAACAAAGTTCAGCAATACACAAAAAAATAGGGGATACCTACTCAGGTTTGAAACTACCTCTTTGTCTTTTCTGTGTCTCCACTTAATGATCCACTCTTACATACTGTATCCAATAACACACTTTATTTTAATGGACAGTGTTGCTTCTTTTTAGAAGGCTACGACACTTAAACTGCAGTTTCACTGACTCTAAAATAGCTGTTTTCACAATTGTGGGAAAAGAAGAAATGAAGAATTTGTGATAGTAATACTATATACATAAATTGAGTTATGTATATGTCTTAAACGTACATTTGAGGAGTTTACTATAGTAATGCATTAGAAATCAGGATAAAAAGGTGTAGTTTAATCAGTTTATGTAACTTAACATCATGTCTTTAGATTGGATTTTCAGCAAGTACATTTAATATGCTAAACAAATCAGAATCAGGTCAGAATTTTCATCAGAAAATGAAAAAAAAAAAAACAAAATTAACCCAAAATCTGAGTCTTTGATATGAAGAATTTTGGCAGTTTATAGGGATCAACTTGCTACTGATATCCCCACCATAGCACACCTTGCCAAGAATTTCATTCAGACTGCACACTCATGCATAAAGGAAGAGTCCCAGAAAACCCGAACCTTAGATAGATATATAGGTTAATATAAATGAAAATGATATGTTACAGTAGGTAGCATATTTATAAGAGCTGTCACCAGTTTCACAATTCTGGGTTTGAGTTCTGTGGAATGTCTTTGGCATCCATATAGAAAATTGGCATTATCAAAATTTTCTAATTTCCATACACTTATATACTCATAATATCTTTGACAAGCACTGCAAATAACTACATATGTACATTTATACTTATATATATATATATATATATATAGGTACAAAAAATAATATATAAAATGACTGCCAGACAGATAAATAAACAGAATGAGACATCAATAGATAGATAAATATATATATATAAATACATATTTAGATAGATAGATTGATAGATAGATAGTGCAAGATTCTGATAGATTCGTAGGTAGATATGAACAGACTAAGCTAGCCAGTTTGCTAACTGGCCAGCTGGTTAGAGAGAGAGAGAGAGAGAGAGAGAGTTTCAAGTTGATAAATAAAAAGAAAAAAAGAAAAAGAAATAGATGAATATGTAGATATGAACAGACTGAGAGAAATGGTTTTGGTTTTGGTTTCTTTGTTTAATGGCATATCAACCTTATTTGGTTATTTGATGCCAAACCCAAATTGAAGAAGAACAGCAGTGATAGATAGATAAGAAAATACTTACAGAGATAGATATGAACTTACTTAGAAAGATCAATTGATTGATTGATAGATGTGAACATACTGAGATAGATAGGTAGACAGATAGATAGATTATCAAACATAAATAGTAGTAAAGTTGGCGATCATAGTTGAGGGCGACCAGAAGGCTCCCTTTTCAATAGCTACTACACCGAGGTGTAGGGGAGGGTGCTACTCCCTTCCCAAGATTGCTCCACTTTACCTTTGATATGTACCTTATACTACTGAGTGTTAAGCAAGGAGGTATCAAGTACCATTTTTAAAGTCTTTGGTATGACACGACCTGGGATTGAACCCAGGTCTCCTGGACCATTGACGAACTCTCAACCCACTAGGCCAATGAGCTGACACCTTTATCTATAATAAAAAGTTAATTTTTTTTATCAGGATCTTATTATTTCTAGTGGAGCATCATGTAATCATAATAAGTATTATTAGGTATTATATATAACAAAACTCTGCCTCACTGAGACTTTGTACATAAGAGAAAAATCAATTTTGTTTGAAAATATACTCACCATACAGAATTTTGGTTGTGACATATTCATATTTTTTATGACAAATTTTCATTATGTTAGTGTCTCAGTGAAATTATGCCTAATATTATCTGTAATGATTGTATAATAAATAGAAATAATAAAATAGAAATAATAAAAAAGAAATAATAAAATAGAAATAATGAAATAGAAATGATAAATAGAAATAATAAAATAAATCAAATAGAAATGATAAATAGAAATAATAAAATCGAAATATTAAAATAGAAATGATAAAATAGAAATGATAAATAGAAATAATAAAATAGAAATAATAAAATAGAAATGATAAATAGAAATAAAAAAAAGAAATAATAAAACAGAAACGATAAATAGAAATAATAAAATAAATCAAACAGAAATGATAAATAAGACAATAACATTGAAATAATCAAATAGATATGATGAATAAAATGATAAAATAGAAATAAATAGAAATGATAAATAGAAATAATAGAATAGAAATAATTAAATAGCAATGATAAAATAAATAAAATAGAAATGATAAAATAGAAATGATAACTAGAAATAATCAAATAGAAATAATAAATAGAAACAATAAAATAAATCAAACGGAAATGATGAATAGAATAATAACATAGAAATGATCAAATAGAAATGATAAATAGAAATAATCAAATAGAAATGATAAAATAAATAAAATAGAAATAATAAATAGAAATGATAAAATTGAAATAAATAGAAATGATAAATAGAAATAATAAAATAGAAATAATCAAATAGAAATAATAAATTAAAATCATCTAATAAAATTAAATAGAAAAAATAAATAGAAATGATAAATAGAAATAATCAAATAGAAATAGCAGAATAGAAATAATAAAATATTAGCATCTTTGTTAAGAAGAAAATTATCTTTTTATAAAAAAAAAATTGTTTTTATAAAAGATTGTTTAAAAAAATCATTCCCTCTTTGATTTTGCCAGAACTTTTCAGCACCCCATTGATATAAAAACAGATATAACTCATATAACTGATATAAAAGCTGATGCAAAAAATTTGATTAATAACTAATCTGAAAATATAAGGAATGAAAATTGCTACAAAAAACAAGCTCAAATTTAATCGCTCTTTGATTAGCAAGCTCAAACACAGGGTTTATTTTGTCAATCTTTCAATGTTTATATTCATCATCATCAGAACAATATGAATGAAAGTGAATCTTGTCACTAATTTGCATTATGACTACATTCAAGAAACAAATAAAAAAGTAAGTAAAGAAAAGATGATAAGTGGTTAAATAGAAAAATATTCATATATATATATATATATACAGAAAAATTAATATAATTTTGTAATTTAATGACTTGATCAATTCTCATTTAAATGATCTCAAATGTTAAAAGTGTCTTTAAAGACAAGTCAAAATTCTATGTTTTATGTTTTGTGTTTTTTTTTCTTTGCAGGTACAAAAATGCCATTCACTGGAAAAAAAAGGTGTTTAAGCATTAAACATAGAATTTTCAATTGTTTTTAGACATGTTAAAATTTGAGATCATTTAAATGAAAAAGGGCACTTTTAGACGACTAAGTTATTGGAGAGTCTCCAATAACTGACATGCTAGACTATGGCATCTTAATTTGAATTCCAGTCGTACTATAACATTTACTTTTAGATTATTACTGTTGGGAACGGTATTAACCCCCATATTCTCCCCAGCTATGGATTAAATAGTACCACGACTGTTCCTCTGTTCTTTTTCAAGAATAGATTTGGCATTAAATAACCATCAAATATTGAAATGCTATTGAAAAACAAAGAAACCAAACAGAGTTGTATCATTTTTTCTGAAACAACCTGTAATTGGTATATATATATATATATATATATATACAAGTAAAGTTGGTGACCGTAGTTGAGGACAACCAGGAGGCTCCCTTTTCAATAGCTACTACACTGAGATGTAGGGGAGGGTGCTACTCCTTTCCCTGGATTGCTCCACTTTACCTTTGATACGTACCTTATTTTGCTGAGTGTTAAGCAAGGAGGTATCAAGTACCATTTTTAAAGTCTTTGATATGACGCAACCTGGAATATTGGCGAATACTCAACCCAATAGGCCAATGAGCCGGTGATATATATATAACATCACTCAATAAGTCCCGGGCCTGAAATATAGATGGTGCGACTAATAGAAAATCCATTTAATTTTTATAAATTACCAACCTTCAAATGGCATGTGCCAAAATGTGAGCACAATTGGATTATTAGTTTACAAATTACAGTTATTTAAGTGAAGCTACTGTTGCAAATTTTCAAAACAATTGAAAAATCTGTATCTCAAGTGTTAATAAAGCGTTCCTTTCTTATGGGAAAATACTGTTCAAGCAAAGCAATGGCTAGATGTTATTTGAACTCTGCTCTGTTGGAAACAAAGGTTAAGAGATAGTATGCTGACTTTAAATGCGGCCATACAGAAACAATTGATGCTGAATGCTCAGCTCACCCAAATTCGGCAGTTGTTGTGGAAAATACCAAAAAACTTCACAAACTCATTTTGGCCGGTTGTAAATTGAAGTTGTGTGAGATTGCAGAGGAGTTGAAGATGTCAGAAGGCAGTTTATTCACCATTTCTCAATGAGAAAGCTGTGTTCAAATTGGGTGGTGCATTTGCTCACAGTCGATCAAAAACAACAATGTGTCGACGAATCAGAACGTTTTTTGCAACTGTTTCAAGGCAACAAAAAGGAGTTTTTGCATAAATGTGACAATGTATGAAACATAGATCCACCACTGCACTCTGAAATCAAACCAGCAGTCAGCTGAGAGGACAGCAGCAGGTGAAGGTCGTCTAAAGTGGCCAAAGATGTACACATCAGCAGGCAAGTTTTTGGCCACCATATTCTGAGATACACAAGGTATTTTGTTCATCGATTAGCTTGAGAAAGGAAGAACTATAAGAGAATATTTTATAGCATTATTGGTGCATTTGAAGGAAGAAATCGCAAAAAAATGGCCACATTTGAAGAAAAAATGCTCTTTCACCAAGACAACGCGCCGTGTCACAAGTCAATCACAATGATGGCAAAATTACATGAATTGCACTTTAAATTGCTTCCGCACCCCCGCTATTCTCCAGATCTGGCCCCCAGCAGCTACTGGCTGTTTGCAAACCACAAAAGAATGCTCCAGGGAATGAGATTTGGCTCCAATGAAGAAGTGATATCGGAAACTGAGGCATATTTTGAGGCCAAAGACAAATCGTTCTATAAAAAAGACACCAAATTGTTAGAGAAGCGCTGGAATCAGTGTATCACCCTAGAAGGAGACTATGTTGATGAATAAAGACAAACTTTGCCAAAAATTGTTGTTTTATTTGTTTGGCCATGAACTTATAAAGTGATGTGTTATATATATATATATATATATATATATATATTTATCCCTGACATATTTATACAAAAATGCTTACAGATATATGCATAGCTTGCATTCACACATATATACACAAGTATCCACATATACATACATGTATATATACATACATACATATAAATATATATATATGTTTATCATATATGTATGTGTGTGCATAAATATAGATAGATAGATAGATAGATAGATAGATAGATACTAGTACGTATATATTTCTACTTGCACTTATAACTATATGCACATATTTAGTATGTACATATATATGTGTATATTACACACACACACACACACACACACACACACACACACACACACACACACACACACACACATAAATATATATATATATATATATATATATATATATATATATATATATATATATATATATATATTAGCTAATATAATTTACAAAATCATTGCGAAGGAAGCCTAATACCATAGCACCAAACAATAATAGATGTATTTTTAAAATCAGGAAAAATAAAATGACAAAAGAAAAAAGTATCATAATCTCAGCTGGCATTTTAAAGAATTAGTCATTTTTACAAGATCAAACAAATTGTCCATAATTTACAGCTAACAGAAAAAAAAAAGAAAATTATTTAATCTTTCTTTCAAAGTATGGATTATATCAACTCAATATGAGATCAATGTAGATTCCTAGAAAACACAGTTATGATTTTTGAAGGGGAAAAAAACAACCCAGAAAAATAAAAGATGAAGGTTTGAAATTAAATGTAAGGATGGGAAAAATGACAAACCAAATGTTGGTAGTCTTAAATCATAAATACTTATGGGTAATGGACAATTAAGAGTTGGAATAGATTGGATCAAAAAGAAAGTATTTAAAAAATAAGGAATTAATTTAATGTTTTTTTTCTTTCTTTTTTTTTTTTTGGTTATCTATTTGCCTTCTTGATAATGAAAATAATGGACTGAAAAAAATCTTGAAGAGAAGAAAAATATTAAAAAAGAAGAATAAAGAGAGAAGAGAGAAAAAGGCAACTGAAATGAACTATTAAAAATATTTGAGATTGAGAAAATTGTGGGGATGAGGATGATGACAAGAAAGAAAACAGAAAAATGAGAAGCAGAAAGACAAAAAAATTGAAGAAAATGAAAAGAAAAGCTAGAATAAAATATGAATTAAAGTGAGAAATGAGATATAAATATATAAAGGGTAAAAGAGAAAGACAAAAAGAGAAAGAGAGAAAGACTGAGAAGAGATGGAGGGAGAGATCATCAAAAAACAAATAAACAAACTAACAAAGAAACAAACAAGCAAATAAACAAAAATATTCGAAAAAATGAATGAAGGAAGAAAAAGGAGGGAAAATAAAAGTATCTTAAAAAGTGGAGTGATAAAAAGTCCAGGAAAGGAAGGAAAAACCAGAAAAAAGAAATTAGGAAAATGAAAGACAAGAAAGAAAAGAAAGGAAATAAAAGAAAAACGAAAACAAAAAAGAGACAGAGAGACAGCGAGAGATAGTTATCAAAATTTATCAAAAAGAGAGACAGAGAAACTTTAAGAAAAACAAACAAAAATTATAGGAAAAAATGAAAGAAGGAAGGATAAGGAGGAAAAAACAAAATTAAAACAGAATTAAAAGGAATGAAAGCTAGAAAAAAAGAATGAGAACCAGAAAAAAAGGAATGAAAGCCAGAAAAAAAGGAATGAGAGCCAGAAAAAAGGAATTAGAGCAAGAAATAAAAGGAATAATAGCCAGAATAAGAAGGAATGAGAGCTGCCAGAAAAAAAAAGGAATGAGAGCCAGATAAAAAGGAATGAGAGCCAGTAAAAATAAAGAATGCAAAAGAGAAAAATAATTACCATTAGAAGAAGAGAAACAAAAATAAAGCTGAATAAATCAAAAGAAGAAGTTGAAGAAAAAGAGAAGAAAGTACAAAAGAGAGTGAGAAAGACTTTCAGAAATAATAGGTGATAAAAAGGGACGTATTAGATTGGGAAAGTGAGAGACAAGAAAAGAAAAAATATGGAAATAAAAATAAAGAAATCTTAAAAGAATTTTTAGATTTTTCTGAATATTGTGAATAGTTTATTGGCTAAAAATAAATGTTAAAAAAATTGGGAAAGAGAGACACAGTAATGTAAAATATAAAGAAACAAAAAAGAAAAAAGGAAATAAACTAAGAGAGCAAGAGAGAGAGAGAGAGAGAGAGAGAGAGAGAGAGAGTTATCAAAATTTATCAAAAAGAAGGAGAGATGCAAAAATAAAGAAAAAAATGTGAATAAATCAAATGAAGTAGTAGAAATATAAGAAAAAAAAACCTGAAAAAAATCTGAATATTTTGAATCATGTAATGGCTAAAAAAGAATGTGAAATTGGCTAATTTTATTAAAAAAAATATAAGTATGAAAATATAAGAAGAATGATAGAAATTTTGTCAGAAGTTTCATCTCATTTCTAGAAAAAAAATTGTATAAAATCTATTTCCTGTCTTTCATTTTTTTTTTTCTTACGTTCCAGGTCAGGCAAATTATCTATGTGATTGATACTAATATTTTAGCCTGTATTTTTGTCGTTTTTCTTAAAACTTTTTTCCTATAATTTTTACTAAGTCTCTTTAAATTTTTTTTATTTAATTTAAAAAAAAAAAAAAAAAGAAGAAAATGCAAAAGGAAGATTATATATATATTTTTTGCT
This sequence comes from Sepioteuthis lessoniana, assembly GCA_963585895.1. Lineage (NCBI taxonomy): Eukaryota > Metazoa > Mollusca > Cephalopoda > Myopsida > Loliginidae > Sepioteuthis > Sepioteuthis lessoniana. Next base: position 80,168,209 of record OY757914.1, read on the forward strand.
GTGATGCATTAATTTTTTTCTAAGGCTTTGGAGAAAAAAGTCATTATTCAAAGAACAAAATTTATTGGATGAAATGATGGACTGGAGTATAAGAAAAGAAAGTTTTTTTTCTTTGTATGTAAGCATGCACACACACACACACACACACACACACACACACACACACACACACACACACACACACACGCATATATATATACGATTTTCCAATAAAAAAACTCATATCTACTTTTTGTGCATTTGAAAAAAAAAGACTGACTTATAATTGATGTATACATGCATTAATAATGTTCGACATATTAACTGAATATGCAAAATAGAATTTCAAATAATAGTGTTTGTCAGTTTATGAATAAAATCATTTTGAATTAATAACCATCTATGAAAGTCAGTTGCTTGGTTTTACTATATATATATATATATATATATATATATATATATATGTATATATATATATATATATATATATATATATATGTATATATATATATATATATATATATATATATGTATGTATATATATATATATATATGTACTTTCATATGCTAACTCTATTCGCAAGTCTTAGAATGCATCGAGTGTATTCCCCTGAAGAGGGGTAAGATCCCCTAAAAATGAATGTCCTCAGTATGTCATTTGACAGCATCCAGTGGTGAAGCTCTAGTTCTGGAGAGTGTGAAGACATCCCTCATGGCCATTTCTTCCAGGTTAGGTCATATAAGGCAGAATTTAGTATTTTTTTAGCAATTACTTGGGTGAGTCATAAGTTTTGCTATATTCTAGTACATACTGGTTTGTGGAGTGTATATCACATGACAAAGCAGTTCAGGCCATGGTATGTACTCACTGTGGTTGGTAGTATTGTGGTAGTTGATACATTGACACATAGCTTATTGCTTCACTCTGTATGTGATTTGAAAACTGCACTGATGAACATACAATCAGGTCTAATTTAAGAACTTATGCTTTACAAATTCAAACTGGGCAATAACATAAGGAAAGACACCCAAAACTTTTGTTGTACAAAAGGCAAAGGCCCAGTTGATTACCGTACGGTAACCAGATAGTTCAAGGAATTTTGCTTAGGTTGCAAGAAGTTTGACAATCAGGCAAAATCAGGTAGCTCTAAAACCATGAATTCCGAGGCCAGAGAAGCCAACTAACAATTATAACTTAAAGAGTAGCAGGAAAACTGGCTTCTCTCTGCCCATTGTGGTATGTAACCCTCACAACTATGATAAAAGCATCGGGAACTGCTAAATCGTGCTTCACATTACAAAAATATTGCTAAACCTTTGATTCAACCAAGTATATGGTTTCAAGTATTCCTATCAAATACTAATAATTTGCAAACAATTATATTTCCTCCTTGAAAATAAAAATGATCATTTAGTTGCATACAATCTAATACAATTATTTTCAGACAGATCTATTTGACCTAAAGTTTAGACGCTAAATGGTACTACCACTCCAAGTAAGATTGTTTTGGTTTGATTTTATGGCATATCAACCATTGTAGCTTATTTAATGCCAAATCCCTTTTTATACATATAGACTGTTCTATTTCAGACAATTCAGTTTAATATAAGTATAGTTTTTTATTTACACATAGTTAAATTTAAAAAACAGTTCTATTTCAAACAGTTCAGTTTAGCATAAGTACATAGTTTCACAGCTGACTGGGCAAGTCTCAGACATTACTATGTGATATATATATATATATATATATATATATATATATATATATATATATTTACCATAGATTCATGTGTTTTCACTGTATGGACTGTCTTATCGACTCAGGCTTGTAGTAGGAAACCCATGTTTAACCCATTTTTTTTTACTAAAACATACTTCACTGTACTCATTACACATTCTTCTGTAAATGGTTTGTACTTCTTAGCCACTAAAGATTTGATGACAGACCTCTGTTCAAGCTAGGAAGCTCTTTGTTTGATTTTCTGCGGTTCTGAATAGCCTCAAAATAAATATTTTTGCAAGATTAAAGCATCTTTTGCAATAAACAAAATTCCAAATACTATAACGTTTACATTTATGGAAAAAAAATTCTGAAAAAGAAAATGTATTTTGTGTTTTTCGGAAAAATTCCTCTCACACTAAATACTGAATTTTGATATAAAATTTCAGTCCAATGATTTATTATCTATTTGTTTATTTCATCCTCAGTAAGAGTTTCTTGCATGATGTACTTATGGTTTGCAAGCTATCTTTGTTGAACATTACTTTTATATATATATATATATATATATATATATGTTCCCTCTGTGGATTGAGCACTCGAGTGGGGAATTGCTGGCTGCCAAATGTACATATATGCAAAGCTCTTCTTGTGAATTGAGCGCTCTGGTAGCCGATTAGTATATATGAATATATGCCTTAAAATTATTTTGCTTACACTGAAATGACTATAGTTTAGGGGTAAGATGTCGGACTGACGAAAAATCACCTGGGTTTCGATTGCAGCTTAAAGCATTTCACGTGTCTAGCCACATTGAAGAATTATGATACAATGAAACAGTCTGTCTGTGGATAGCGAAACATACAATATATATATATATATATATATGGTGTGGCAAAAATTTGGACTTTCTGCATTTTTCCAAACAGGTGGATTGAAAAGCAAAGTAGCATTTTTGAGATAGGACCCATATACATATTAACAATTTAAAGATTATAGATGTTTACCCACTTATCTGCAGGGGATAATTCCAAAATCTCGAGCAGATGTATGAAACTGCAAATAATACCAAACTATGACTGTCATGTCCACACATTGGCATAATGTTTTGAGTGTTCGCCAATAGCCAGGGAGTCCTGGGTTCAATCCCAGGTCGAGTCATACCAAAGACTTTAAAAATGGTACTTGATGCCTCCTTGCTTAACACTCAGCATTATAAGGTATGGATCAAGGGTAAAGTGGTGAAATTCAGGGAAAGGAGTAGTGCCCTCCCCTCCACCTTGGTGTAGTAGCTATCGAAAAGGGAGCCTTCAGGTCACCCTCGACTATGGTCGCCAATTTTGCTTACTTAACTTATGACTATCTTATATATATATATATACATATATATAGTGCTGTGCATAGGTTTTTGCTATAATTTGAACAAAGCATTAAATCAGTGTTATTTCTCTTTTATGCTCTCAAAATTGATAAATATTTGGTTATTTTTAAAATAATATGAAAAACATTTAAAAGTGAAATCAATTGGAATCATAAGAATAGATTTTTGATATTTTTTCTTATTTTGTCAAAACATAAAGATGGTTGAAAATAGGCATACTTAGTATTCACTAAAAGTGACTACCATTGGCCTAATAAGTAGAGTGTTTGCCAATAGTCCAAGAGACTGGGGTTCAATCCCAGGTCAAGTCATACTAAAGACTCAAAAAATGGTACTTGATGTCACCTTGCTTAACACTCAGCATTATAAGGTATGTGACAAAGGTAAAGTATGATGCAAGTATGTATAAGTTTTCCTCATTCTAACCATAGAATTTCCGAAAAAAATTTAAACCAATGATTTGTTATTTATTTCTTTTTTTGAATGATGTACAAATAGTTAGCAAACTAGATTTGTTGACCATTATTAGTGAGTTTGATTCCTTTAAATACTGTTCCAAACTAAATATTATTAAACACAATCAACCAACCAACCAACCAACCAACCATCCTAACCAAACTATTTGCTTAGAAATCTCATATATATAAAAACAAGAGCAGCTTTAAATAGCCGATAAGGGCTTATATGCCATTAAACAACAACCAACCTACAAACCAAACCACCTTGCCTAACCAAACTATTTGCTTACAAATCTCAAATACAAAAAAACAAGAGCGGCCTTAAATAATGTTTAAGGGTTGATGCACCATTAAAAAACTACCTTACATTTACATTATTTGAAGCACCTTTGAAACACCTCTTCACTGTCATATTTTTAAAAAATGTCTACCACGTCTGGTTTTGTCAATATTGAAGGTGCTGCACATTCCTGTGTTTCACCAACACCTTATTCGATCTATCTATCTATCTAACTAACTAACTAACTATCTATCTATCTATCTATCTCAGGCTATGCATATCTATCTATCTGTGTCTTAGTCTATGTATGTATGTATGTATATCTATCTATCTATCTATCTATCTAACTCTTAGTCTATGTATATCTATCTATTTATCTATCTATCTATCTCTTAGTCTATGCATATCTATCTATTTATCTATCTATCTATCTCTTAGTCTATGCATATCTATCTATCTCTTAGTATCTATCTATCTATCTATCTATCTATCTATCCTTTTTAAAATATTTCTTGTGTTAGAAGATGTTAATTTTAATAAATGTGTATCTAAACTTTAATAATCTATCTATTGTTCTTGTATTGTTTTCTACACAGAATGAAAAAAAGAAATTGTTGTCTTTGCTCACATGAATGCTTCTGTAGACTTTTCTTGAATTTTCTCATGGGTAGAGGCAAATAGATAATTATCATAATGATTGAATCATGAGAACAAAAACTGACTTTTAAATTTTATTTTAAGTTATTTGGTCAAACCTTTAATATCCTTAAAAGGTTCATTTAATTATCAGCCCAGTTAGTCGGGGCAGTAGAATACACAAATTGCATCTCTGCAGGGAGTTGAGACCCTACCAACAAGTGTCCTAGATACAATATTAAATAATCTGATGGTGAGTTTCCTGTAGTGCTCAAGCTTTAGGGAATGCAGAGTATCTTTTCATTGCCATCGTTCCAACTCCAATCTGGGCCTGAGTGGTAGCACCGGATAGGGTTCTATCTTGGGGTCGAATAGAACTGTTTGACATCTAAATTATTGACTTATGCTAAACTGAATTGTTAGAAATAGAACTGTTTGATCATTTCACTGTGTGTAACCAAATGACTGATGCTTAATTGGATTGTTAGTGATACATAACAATACTGGGTACCATTTAACTGTGTGCAAAAAATGAGCTCAGGCTTGTTTACAAATGTAATCAACAAAATGTGTTAAAAATTATATATATCTAATATATATTTGGCATTAAATAACCAAGAATAGTTGATATGCCATAAAACCAAACTAAAATCATTTAATTATCAATAAGAATGTTAAATGTTGTTATTCTGTATATCTTTATGGAGGCGCTCATGATGTAATGGTTATTGTTGTAGGACATGGACATGGTGACTCAAGTTCAAATCCTGGTCCAAGCTGTTTAATTTTTCACATTGTGCACACACCCTTGGGAAAGGTCTGAATCCAACTATTCTTCCTCTAGCTGTGGATAGATACTTTGGCAGACTAAGCTCTTTTACTTTGGTATAGCAACTGGTCTAGGAGAAGGAAAACTCTGAATTCATACCTTTTGAATTCTGCTTTAAAAATTGACCTTAGGTTGCATCCTGCTCATGTGAAGGGGTTGGGTAAATACATATATCTTTATGGTAGAAATTGCTCTTCCTCTCTTTGTCCTTCTCTCTCTCTTTCTTTCTCTGTAAAAAAAAAACAGCTAAATTTTTAAAAATTTGTTTTATTCATACTTATCCTGAATCAAATATAATTCATAAAGCTGCTCCATTCAAACAATTCAGAAGTTATTCACCTAATGAGTAGAATGTTCACCAATGGTCCAGGAGACCGAGGTTCAATCCCTGGTCAAGTCATATCAAAGACTCAAAAAATGGTATTTGATGCCGCCTTGCTTAACACTCAACACTATAAGGTAAGGATCAAGGGTCAAGTGGAGCAATCCAAGGAATGGAATAGTACCCACTCCTTACACCTCAGTGTAGTTGCTATTGAAAAGGGAGCCTTCAGGTCACCTTCGGCTAAGGTCACTAACTTTATTTACTTTATAAAGAGCTCTTAAAGAATGCAGCCCTGTTGACAGCATTTAGAATAAGCTGACTATATCCCCTGCAGTTTTAGTGCTCTGAGGAGCATAGACTACCTCATTGCTATTAGTCTTAAGTCTGACTCAGGGTGATAGTTTCTATTAGGGACTCATCTATGGATCAAATAAATCAGTTTAAAAATTACTTGTATTCAATTAGATTACTTGATGCTGTATTACCATAAATTATTTGTATTTAGAAGTTACTTGAAGTTATAATTGTTTACTAAGGATTATTTTGATTACATGAAATCATATAACTGTGTGCAAACAAATGATTATTATTAAATAAAAAAAAATAGTTGTGGCTCATTGTCCTAGTGGGTAGATTGTTCACTAATGGCCCGGTTCAATCCCAGTTCAAGTCATACAACTAACTCAAAAAATGGTACTTGATACCTTCTTGCTTAAAACTCAGCATTATAAGATACGTATCAAGGGTAAAGTGAAGCAGTTCCAGGAAAGGAGTAGCACCCTCCCCTACATCTCAGTGTAGTAGCTATTGAAAAGGGAGCTTTCAGTCGCCCTCAACTACTGTCACCAATTTAACTTACTTACTTTTTTTTATCATTATTTGTATTAGATCGGAATACTTGAAACCATAAAAGGAGGGGAGTCCCCATGGTGTAATGTCTAAAATGCTGGACTGTTGCTTTGAAGTAAGTAAGTTCAAACTCCAGTCTCGATATTACGTTTATTTTCACATTATTATTTTTGGGAAAGGCATGAACTCCCTTATCCCTTTAGATATAGTTTAAATAGTATTACTACTGTTCTTCATGAATGATGGTGATGAGAGGATACTTCACATTCCCCAAAAGCTTTTGAATTACAGGAGACTCACCATCAGATTGTTTAGTGTCATATCCAGGACACACATGGGGAGGTCTTACCCCTCTGCTGAGATGCAGTCGGTGTATTCTACAGCTCTAGGTGATTGGACTGATATTCATCGTTATAATTCTCCGGCATTTCTGCAGAGAAATCTCAATGTGAAGGTTTGTCCAGTCCATTTAAATTTTTAAACAAGTGCATAATTATAAGGAATTATTTGGCAATAATTCTCAATCATTTCTACAAAATTTTGCAAACAGTCTGCTATAGAATTTGCAACATATCAGATGTTCTTCTACAAGGTTATCTTTGGTATTGAATTACCCACAAATGTTGATATGCCATTAAACAAAGGAACTGAAACCTGAAATCATACAACTGTAAGCAAATTATTTTGTATTTAACAGGAATACATGATATAATACAATTTTTTGCAAATTATTTGTATTTGACAGGAATACTTGATATAAATCTACTGCGAGCAAATTATTTGTATTTGACAGGAATACTTGATATAAATCAACTGTAAGCAAATTATTTGTATTTGACAGGAATACTTGATATAAATCAACTGTGAGCAAATCATTTGTATTTGACAGGAATACTTGATATAAATCAACTGTGAGCAAATTATTTGTATTTGACAGGAATACTTGATATAAATCAACTGTGAGCAAATTATTTGTATTTGACAGGAATACTTGATATTATATAAATGTGCACAAAAACTCTTAAGAAACACAACATAAATAATGTAAATATAAATGTACAATAAATGTGATTTCCTAACCTTTAGGCTTAAGTTAAACCTAGACAGGTTGACGTGCCATTAAAATTTGTCATTTAATCAATGTTTTAGAATGACTTTGAACATTCTGTTCTTCCTTTTCATTAATACCCTATAATCCTGTGTGTAAGATATGACTTGAAAACAAATCTAATGGTTGCCAAAGGTGTTTTTTTAAGTTTGTATGTATATATAATGTTACATTGTTTTTTTTTAAATATATAAGTAGACTTTAACATTTTACTTTTCCCAGTCACTTCTAATTTCCTTTGTTCTCATTCTCAAGCCAAATAGAACTCATTTCTTTGTCCATATCACTGCAAAATTTTTTCCTTGGTGTTTAAATGGCAACCAGATGTGAACCAGATGTGCAGAACCTGCATAAAAATCCGTTAAACTCACGCCACTACAAGATGATCAAGTGAGAGAACAAGTTAGCAGACAATGCTGTACATTAACTCCTTTCTCAATCATTCTGACAAGCCACAGGAGAAATTTGAGACCTGCAAAACAAAAGGGAAGAATCATTTAGAATCATGTAAGAAAAGCAGAGGAGCAACACTTACTTACCAAAATACTTACTTAACCTTTCCTATTTTTTAAAAAATAGATTTCAGCTTCTGCATGTGCTTGTCTCTTCCACTGACAAGATGTCTTGCCACTCATTATTTCAATTTTCACACATTTATTCTCTTATTTTTTTCTATTTATTTATTCAAGTTAAAAGTCAATTATTTATCAATGAGTGTTGAGTAAAGTATATAAGAACAATACTATATATATGAATAGGTCTCTGTAAATTCTTAGTTTACATTTTTGATTTTTTTAAAACCATTTATCCATGCCAAAATGAGTATTTCCCTCTTTTCTAGCTCACAACAGATTTGTCTTTCTATTTAATTATCAATCTTTGTCTCTTCATCTATCTATCTATCTCCTACTTTTTTATGGATATGTATGTATGTATGTATGTATCTATATATCTATCTATTTATCTATCTGCTCAGATCTATCTATCTATCTATCTATCTATCTATCTATCTATCTATCTATCTATCTCTCTATCTGCCCAGACCTATATTTTTGTCCATAATTATGTATGTATGTATGTATGTATGTATGTATGTATCTATCTATCTATCTATCTATCAGTCAGTTTAGTCCAAACTATCTATCTGCTCAGACCTATATATTTGTCCAAAATTATGTATGTATGTATGTATGTATGTATGTATGTGCTTGGATATATCTATCTATCTATCTATCTATCTGTTCAGACCTATAAATTTGTCTATAATTATGTATGTAAGTATGTATATATCAATATATCTACTTATCTGACTACTCAGATCTATCTATCTATCTATCTATCTATCAGTCTACCCAGACTTATATACTTGTCAATAGTTATCTGGGTACCTATCTATGAGGTACTCAAAAAGTATCAAACTGAAGATGTATCAAAACAGAAATGAACAATGAATGAAACATTAATTTTATTTCTTTAAATCCCCTTTTCATTCACTTCATTCATTCCAGTGAGTTATTATTTGTTGAACCATCTCTGAAATTCCACATTTAATACAGTATGAGTCTATGATTCTCAACCCTTACCGTTGAGATTAATTTTCAGTGTAAGAAACATGAAAAAACCTTATAGAACTAAGTTTGGTGAGTATGTAATTTGCTGCACTTGCACAACCCTGTATTTCATGAAAAACTGCCAATCAAAATGTATGCTGCTCAAAAGGTATTGAACAATGACTTTGACTAGTCCAGACAATAGTTTAGACATCATCACTTTATTATATTACAATAGTCATGGCATCACTTTATTATATCACAATAGTCAAGACATCACAACTTTGTTATATAAGTTGCTCAGCCTTGCAGGTATCTTAATTTGAATTTTACACTTTCGATTTTAGAATTTAAAAGAATATAAAAATAGTTTCAATACTTTTTAAGACATATTGTATCCATCTTGATTTGTCTATGTATCAGTCTATTTCCACTAATCTTTCTAGAAATGGCCTAGCGGTTAGAGTGTTCGCCAAAGGCTCGGGAGACCTGGATTCTATCCCAGGTCAAGTCATACCAAAGACTCAAAAAATGGTACTTGATGCCTCCATGCTTAACACTCAGCATTATAAGGTATGCAATCAAGGGTAAAGTAGAGAAATCCAGGGAAAGGAGTAGCGCCCTCCCCTACACCTCGATGTAGTAGCTATTGAGAAGGGAGCCTTCAGGTCACCCTCGACTATGGTTGCCAACAACAACAATTGCCCAAATTAGCCCCTTCATATATATCTCACTATCTATATGCGTCTCTTTTATTAGCTGAGGCCGTTGTAAATTTACTTCTGATATTTTTCGTTTATGTTCAATGTATAGATCTGTTTAAAAACTATTGGTATTCAATCTGATTAATTAATACCATATAACTGTAAATTATTTCTTTATCAAGCATACTTGAAGCTATGATTGTTTGCTAATGATTATTTTGGATTACTTGAAACCATATAACTGTGAACAAACAAATGATTGTTATTAAGTAGAAATAATTACTTGAAAGTATATCCTTATTAGTATTAGATAAGAATACTTGAAACCATACAACCATGTGCAAACTATTTATATTAAATAAGAATACTTGAGTTCATATAACAGTGTGCAGAAAACTCATAAGAAACAACAACATGAAAAATGTGAATATAAATGTACAATGAATGTGATTCCCTAACCTCTAAGAATGAAATAACTGTAGATAGGTTGACATGCCATGTAAAACAATAAATCAATCAATATATAAAAATGCTTTCGAATATTTTGTTCTTTTTTTCCATTGATCATACTAAAAATGTAGGTGCCCGTGGTGTAATGGTTAGCATCGCAGGATATGGACATGGCGACACGAGTTCAAATCCTGGACCTGTCTGATTACATTTCACATAGCACTAATACCCTTGGGAAAGGTATGAATCCAAAATACTCTCCCTCCAGCTATGGGTAAATAGTAGGGCAGACTAGGTTCTTCAGCCTTGGTGAGGCAACTAGTCTAGGAGAAGGAAAACCCTGAATTCAAACCTGTTAAATTCCACTTAAAAACTGACCTTGTATCATATCCTGCCCGAGCGGAGGGGTTGGTAAATATGATCATACTAAAAATTCTATTTGCAAGCAGTTTTAGGATTGGTTTGATTTCTTTGTTTAATGGCATATCAGCCTTTGTGGGTTATCTAATGCCTGGGCCATTTTTTTTTAATAATAGTAGTGATTCTATTTAACCCATAGCTGGGGGAGATTTGGGAGTTCATACTTATCCCAAGGGTATTAGTCCAAAAGTGAACATAATTATGCGACTGGAGTTTGAACTCACTTCCTACAAATTTGCAGTCTTGTACATTAGCCACTAAGCCAAAAGGATTCTCCCCTGCAACTATATGAAGAATTTTGATATGTTGCAGAAATTAATATGTTAATGTACTTGCAAAATTGGTAAAGGATCTAGGTACAAACAAGAATTTAAAATACCATTTTCCAAGAAAGATAATCCCTCATTATCAGAAAATGTGTTGCAATATGATCTTCTTTTTTCAGTAGTGTCTGTACATCTATATACTTGTAAAATATGTCAATTTTTCTATCTACCTCAATGTACATATTAATTTTGTCACTTGTATGCCATGATTATTGAAGGATTATAGAGTTGGTGAGTGAAAGCTTTGAAAAATTACAAAGTCACTTATAGAAGTAAAAAGCTGTAACAGTCACTTTCAACCTTGACCAGTCAAGTCAAGGCCAGTCAAAATTAAGTGTGGAACTTCTTAAATTCAATAGTAACAATTTTGCTTCTGGTACCTGTAGTGAAGGTCTATATTAAGAAAGTTTATTTTAAAATTAGCGTTGCAAAGTTGCAGTACCTAGCACAAGTGAATACATTAATGTACCTGCAAAATAGGCAATATGAATAAGGTATAAACATCTATCAATCAATTTCAGCACGTAAATTCTATTAATCAATATGCTATAAAAGATTTAGTGATTTTCAAAGTTTGTTGATTAATTGAATTCATGTATTCATTGCCTTTCTCTTTAGATAAAGAAAGGGGGAAAATTTGCTTTCTTCTTATTGTGAGAAAGAGTTGCATAAGTGATTCCCCCTTTCCAAGACCTTTTCTGTTTTGAGAGAACACTTTTGGTCATATGTCTATGGTTGAATATGAATAAATGCACTTAAAAGGCTGCCCCTCTTTTCAGTTCGTTGTATGCAATTTGTAATGTATGAAATGATGAGGGCATCACAGGATATTTTGGCATGCATTACCCAAACTTAAGTAGCCAATATAATGTGAGGATCCCTTTGATTGCAGGCTGAAATCCAGGCGTCCCCTTTTAATGGAGCAATCTGGTCACACTAATGATGGCATTTTAAAAGGTGAAAAATAGTTTTATCAAGGGATCTGATAAGAAATGCATATTGAATAACAAATTTCAAAAGAAGAATGGAGAGAGTTTGGAAAAGAGAGAAAAAGTGATAGGGTATGAGCTACATATACTACAAACAGATAAGATGGAAAGAGAAAAAAATGAAAAAGAGAGAATTAATGAATGAAAGAAAGGTTCTATAAAACATGAGCAAATAAGAAAGAAGGAAAGAGAAAGAATGAGGAAGAGAGAGGAAGGTAATGAAAGAAGAGCAATGAAAACTATGAACAGATAAGAAAGACAGATAAAGAAATAATGGAAAAGAGAGAGGGGAGTTATTGAATTATAAATCTCAAAAGAAAAATAGAGAGAAGTAAAAGAGTACAAGCGATTATTAACAGATATGAAAGAAGTAAAAAGAAAGAATGATGAAGAGAAAGGGAAAGAATGAAAGAAGAGTGAGTGATAAAAACTATGAACATTTAAAAACAGATGGAAAGAGAAAAAGTGATGAAGAGAGAGAGAGAGACAGGATGAAAGAATGATTATATATACTAAACATTTAGTAGGATAGAAAGAGAAAAAATGATGAAATGAGAGAGAGAGAGAGAGAGAGAAAGAGAGAATGAAAGTGATATGATTCCTTGAATGGATGATAAATATGTAAAGAGAAAGAATGATGAGAGAGAGAAAGAATGATGAGAAAGAGAGAGAGAGAGAGAGAGAGAGAGAGAGAGAGAGAGAGAGAGAGAGAGAGAATGAAAGTAATATGATTCCATGAACAGATAATAAATATGTAAAGAGAGAGAATGATGAGAGAGAGAGAGAGAGAGAAAGAATGATGAGAAAGAGAGAGAGAGATATAATGAAAGTAATATGATTCCATGAACAGATAATAAATATGTAAAGAGAGAGAATGATGAGAGAGAGAGAGAGAGAGAGAAAGAATGATGAGAAAGAGAGAGAGAGAGAGATAATGAAAGTAATATGATTCCATGAACAGATAATAAATATGTAAAGAGAAAGAATGATGAGAGAGAGAGTGAGAGAGAGAGAGAATGAAAGTGATGTGATTCCATGAACAGATAATAAATATATAAAGAGAAAGAATGATGAAAGACAGAGAGAGAGAAAGAGAGAGAGAGAGGAAGAGAGAAAGAAAGAAGAAATGAAAGTAATATAATTCCATGAACAGATAATAAATATGTAAAGATAAAGAATGATGAGAGAGAGAGAGAGAGAGAGAGAGAGAGAGAGAGAGAGAGAGAGAGAGAATAAAAGAAAGTGATATAGATAAGAAAGATGGAAAGAAAAAGAATGATAAAAGGAGACGAAGAAAGTCAATGAGAAATTTCAAAAGAAGAATTCTTCGAGCCAAGATGAGAGAGAAGTGAAAGAATGTGATCAATGTAAACTAAGATGAAAGTTTGGAAAGAAATAATGTGAAAGAAAAATGAAGGGAATGAAAGAAATGTCATATTCTTGAGGAAAGATAAAGATGGAAAGAGAAAGCATGAAAACAAGAAGAAGGGAATCAAAGATTTGTTATAGAAATTATGAACAGATGAAACAGATGGAAAGAAGAAGAAAGAGAAAGTGGGTGGATAAATGAAATGATAACTATGTAAAATATGAAAAGATATAAAAAAAAAATGTAAAGAAAGAGAATGAGGAAGAGTCAGGGAGGGAATGGCAGAAGAATTATATTCTCTATGAACTGATAAAAATGAGAAAGTATGTGAAAGTGAGAGGGAAGGAACAAAAGAAATGATATATGAACAATGTACAGATGTAAAAGATGGAAAGAAAAAGAATGAAAAGAGAGAAGGTGGGAAGAAGATAATTGAATCTAGAATGCGAGATTGGAAACGAGAAGAGAGCCATAGAAATTATGAACAAATAAGGATGAAAAAAATAAGATTGAATGAGAAAGAGAGAGGAACAGAATGAAAGAAGAGCCATAAAAACTCTAAAAATATAAGAAAGATAGAAAGAGAAAGAACGAGTACGTGGGTTTTGTTGAAGTACAAGACGAAGGGCAAAATCTAGTTTACCAAATCATGTACTGCTCATTGTGGCAGTGATAATGCACCATTAAGTTTCGTTTAAATTTCCATTAGGCAAGGGTTAATTGTCCTGTTTATCTTAGAATTACTTGGACCACAAAATAAAGGGACTCTTCTTTCTCTCTGACCATCAATTCTACTCACATACTGACCCAACGGCCAAATGAGGGAGATAGAAAGAAAGAAAGAAAATGGACAGGACAAGAGGAATAATATATTGATTGATTGTATAATATAAACGGGTGAGAAACAATCTACAGCCATAAACTATTTGTTAGTCGAGTTACACTTTAATATCATTACCATTTTCCTGCACCTTGTGATGTGCATGCCATACTCAATGATATGGGCATACCAATTCCTCAGACTGATAGAGACGTTTTCATAAGTCATCATTATGAAGGTGCAACATCAAGAGCATTAAATGTGCAAGACGGGAAAGTATAACTTCATACCGATTTTTGTTTGCGCTTCATCAAAATTTAAGTCTTTTGTTAATATGGGATGTACTGCATCACAAGAATGCAGTAAAGTTTATTGAAAATCCTTATGTAAACTGTCATCCCAAAGCAGAACAACTCACTTTGGCATTTTCTAATTTTTGCTTAATTTTCAGCAACAAGATTTTGCACATTTCTCTTGTTAAATCCTTTCAAAGTTTACCAGTTGTTTGACAGAAGGGCACTTAGTATCTAAATTAAATTTCTTATTTCTCTCTTCTATTAGAAAACATTCAAAACATAAGGGTTATTATAGGAAATGGAAGGGGCAATCTCGGTTAAAATCCTGGATGAGGGTCTTTGTATTTTACTTCACACTCATGTCATAGGGAAAGGCATGGATCTATCACTTCACCTCTCAGCAATGGGAAAATAGAAGGGCAGACTGAATGCTCTTGCCTTGGTAAGGTTAACAGTCTTAAGATATGGGAAACTGAATTCAAATTAGCTAGGCATGAGCTCTGTGGACTGTTGATAAACTCCTTATTTTGGAACCTGCATATAGGGGCAGTTGCTGTAATACAGATCTATTACCTGTACAAGGTGCAATAATTATCACCTTAGGAAATACAATTGTAAAGCAAAGTTCAAATCCTAGAGAGAGTTGTTTGCATATCATTTTGCTCTAATGTCTTTGGGAAAGACATCAATCCATCATTTTTGCCCCCACCTATAGGTAAATAGAAGAGCTAACTGAGTTCTCTAGCTTTGATAAGGCAACCAGTCTAGAAGAAGGAAAACCATGAATTTAAACCAGTTGTACTTTATTTAAAATTGACCTTGAGTCACATCCTGTAGAGGGATTGTATAAATACATACCTAGTGTTTGATGGGTGGGTAAGAAAGACCTTTAGGGTAATATGTATTTACCCAACCCCCACCTATGAAGGTTGATTTGCCATTAAACTAAGAAGCCAAACCAACTCCTCCACCACTTACAGGATGTGACACAAAGACAATAAATTAAGCAGAATGCAGCTGGTTTGAATTCAGAATATCTCTTCTCCTAGACTGGTGGCCTTACCAAGGCTTAAGATCTCAATCTATCCTACTATTTATCCATAGTTGACAAGAGAAGAGATGGCTACATGTATTTTCAAAAGGGATGTAAAATGCAAACAATCTCCTCCAGGGTTTGAACTTGAGTCAAAAATTCTAATTCCTATGATGATAGCTCTTACACTAAACAAGTGTCCTAATTGGATAGAAAAGTAAAGAAATTAATTTATATATATGATTAATCAATGTTATTTTTATTCAAAATGTATAGTGCTTTATATAAACATTTATAGACATATTCATATCAAACATAAGTCTTTTATTTAATACATATGTACTTTTATTCCAAACAAATATTTGACACAGTGCTTTTATTCAAAATATAAAGACTTTAATTCAAAGAGTACAGGACTTTATTTGAAGTACATGTTACTTTATATGAAACATAATGAACTCTATTAAAACGGATAAGGCCTTTATTCAAAGTATGAATACTTTTATTTTGAATTTTAAGAGAGGACTTCTTTTAAGGTTGATAAGGGTATTATTGCCAAAACTTGGCCTGATTAATGCATAAGCAAGAAACTGACTGTTGCCAAGCAAATTGACTTGATGTCTACACTATTCAAAGTTAACACACCTATATATATATATATATATATATTGTTATCCACAGACAGACTGTTTTGTTGTATCACAACTCTTCAGTGTGGCTAGACATGTTGTACACTTGAAGCTGGGATAGAAACCCGTCTAACTTTACATTAGACTTAGTATCATACCACTCAGCCAACAAGCAAACCAAGTCAGCTCGGGAATTATAAGGCATTATGTAGTAGCTTTTATTTGGTTTTGGAGGCGTTTGTTATGTAATTGATACTGTCATAGAAAATTGACTCTGCAATATTAAGTTCAAATCCTTGACAAGACTGTTTGCATTTCACATACACTAATGCTCTTGGGAAAAGTATGAATCCAACTATGGGTAAATAGTTGGGAAGACTGGGCTCTTCAGCCTTGCTATGGCAACTGGTCTAGGAGAAGAAAAACTCTGAATTCAAACCAGTTAAACTTCATTTAAAAATTGATCTTGTGTTGTCTCCTGCTCATGCAGAAATGTACTTATATATATATATATATATATGGTAATATCTATGGCTTGCCTTGTTGACTCAGGCTGTAGATAACTCCAACTACTTCTCTGCAGAGGGGTAAGACCTCTCTAATGAGTGTTCAAGATATGACGCTAAACAATCTGATGGTGAGGTTCAAGTAATGCTTTGAGGAATGCAGAGTACCCCTTCATTGCCATCACTCCCTATAAATGAGAGTGTTCGGCCCAAAATCCACTACTCTTTCCATCATGCCCCATATAACAATATATAAAAAGACACTCATTTCTTGGAGAACTACACAATCTGATGATCACATATTTTCTTTGTTTTTTAATGGGTTATTGAATGCCAAAGCCACCTTTGTAGAAGAACAGTAGGGGTAATATTTAACCCATAGTTTGGAGGATCATATTTACCAACCCCTCCGCTTGGGCAAGATATGACACAAGGTCAATTTTTAAGTGGAATTTAACAGGTTTGAATTCAGAGTTTTCCTTCTCCTAGACTAGTTGCCTCCCCAAGGCTGAAGAACCTAGTCTGCCCTACTATTTACACATAGCTGGAGGTAGAATAATTGGATTCATACCTTTCCCAAGGATATTAGCGCTATGTGAAATGCAATCAGTCTCGTCCTGGATTTGAACTCGTATCACCGTGTCCATATCCTGCGACCCATAATTTAGAGGATAAGGGGTTTCATACATTTACCAAAGGTATTAATCTGAAAGTAAACATAATAGCAGAACTGGAGTTTGAACTTACTTCCTATTATGCCACAGTACAGTACATTGGCCACTACTCAACAGGGATTCCCTCCAATGATTACTTAGGCTAGAAACTGACATTTATCAAACACTCTTAACTTCATGTCAACACTAACCTAACTTATACATATATATATAAATATTATCATCATCATCAAGGCATGCCTTCAGGACATTTTCATATGACTTCTCCCATCATATGTTCCTATCAGCCATTGCTCTTTGCAGGTTTTCTAGAGGGTATCTAGTGTCTGCACAGAGCTGATGAATGTAAGTTTTTGCTATCTACCAAAACTAGTGTGTCCATGTGTAGTAGTCCACATGCAGTGCCCAGTACATCTTGTTTGTTTTACTTGGATGATTTGTGTGATGTGGGTTAAGTGGCTGTACAGCTGCTGTTTTAGCACCCATCTAGCTTTTTCTCCAAGCATTTCATTAGAGTCTAAGAGGTGCTGCCATACAGTAGAACTAACATTGCAGCAGCTTGGGTTGGTTGGTTAGTTGTTTGGGTTTTATGGCATATCAACCTTTGTAGGTTATTTAATGCCAAATCCATTTTATACAAATAATCAGTTTTATTTCAAATTATTTGGTTTAGCATGAGTACACATCATCACCATCATCATGATGTTGTGCCATCAGCACAGATATCCCTGACCTTCTCCCGCCACCCTTCTCTATTGTCCATCACTTCCAGTCGGTCTTCAAGGCTACATCCTGTATCGTCACAGAGCTGTTGTATGTAGGTTCCAGCTGGTCGTCTTGCCTTTGCTCATCCATGTGAAAGGGTCCACAGGAGTATACACTTTGTCAATAACATTTCTATTTCAAGCTATTCAGTTTAATCAAACAGTTCTAATTAAAACAATTCAATTCAGTATAAGTATAGATTTCGTTTACACACAATTAATGTCAAAACAGTTCTATTTCAAACAATTCAGTTTAGCATAAGTACACCATTTAAATATCAAAATAGTTCTTTCAAGTAATTAAGTTTAGCATAAATACGCAGTTTAGTTCTATTTGACCCATAGATAGGACCCTATCAGGTGCCACTCTGGACCAAAGTGGACCTGGGAGCAATGACAATGAAAGCTTGCTCTGCATTCCACAAAGTTCCAGCATCACTGGAACCTCACCATCAGAATGTTTAGTGTCATAATAAGGGCACGTGTTGGGGAGGTCTTACCCCTCTGCAGAGGTGTAGTCAGTATTTTCTACAGCCCCAGCTGATTGAGCAATACAGCTTGAGAGAATTCCAATTGTTATTATATATATATATATATATATATATATATATATATATATATATATATATATATATATTTGTGTGTCTGTGTATGTAGACCACCTATCTTACAGCACTTATAGTTTGATATCTCTTTTAATCCAGAAATAATTGTAAGTGCACTGCACATCTGCAGCTGCAGGCCAAAAGGAAGACTTCAAAATTCTTCATAACCTGGACAACTGTTCAACCCATCATCCTACAGTGTTAAGAATAATGTGTACTTATGATCAAATGTACATCTTTTATCCAACACCAGACGAAGGAATATTGCACTCTATAAAGGCTAAGTATCATTCACTTATCATGAAGTGTCTGTTAGATGTGGTAAATTCTGGCAAGCCTGTTAAGACATTTATCAAAGAATTTAATATCAGAAACATTTGTTTAAGTTTCTCACAGTGGTAATGCTTTTAAAGATATGAGTTGCGTATAATTAGGGGATCAAATGTGTATAAATGAAAATCAGGGGTGTATCTGAATATTGATATGTCACTTTTGAAGCTGCCCTCATTCATTGTATGAATAATAATCTTTTTAAAATTACCTAGATTTTAATAGGACAGTCAAGCATTTTGAATGCACTTGACCTTAGATTGAATTGTTATATGAGCCAAATATACTCTACAGAAAGAGATCGAGGATTCAAATTAATAACAAATACTCGGAAGAACAGATCATTCACATTTAATTAGTTTTTTTCAAAGTAATTAAATATGAAACAATATATATGTATGTATTTAACCAACCCCTTCCCTATGGACAAGGTTTGACACAAGGTCAGTTTTTAAGTGGAGAAAACCTGGGTTGAATTCAGAATTTTCCTTCTCATAGGCTGGTTGCCTTGTTATATAGCCATAAAAGGAATAAAGGAATAAATGAGCATAACACTTTTTGAAAAATATAACTCACACTTTATTTTTCTCATATGGGTCAAAATTCCTGTAAATGTGAGAGAGACAGGGAGATGGAGACAGACAGAGGACTCGGAGAACTGCTATATTGACCATTAACTTCTTACCACATTGTGCTTCCATATCTAGAGCTGCACTTAGTATTTCTTCTGCTTCCCAGCCAAGGAGTCCACTACCCCACCCCCTCTGGGTATTCTCTGGCTGTAACTCTGACTGACCAGCTTGGTGACTCTGTGTCTCTGTAACTGCCTGTGATTGTGTGACTGACAGACCATCTGACTTGGATGCCAATGTATATATAATTTCCCAACTCCCAGGCATTTCCTGTTCTTAAACCATGTGACCCACTTCCAGTTGTCAACCCATGTGAGCTGCATACACCCATACAAAGCTGTTTTCCTATTTACACAACTGGAAGATGACAGCTCTATCAAAGGTCAATATGCAACACCCTTACCGAGGCAACAGAACCCAGTTTTCCCTAATGTTTATTCATAACTGGAAGCAGAAGAACAGATTGATTCCTGTCTTTCCCAAGGGCAATAGTACAAAGTTAAACGTTAACAGCTTCATGCAAAATTTGAACTCAGACCACCTATTTTGTTTCCTACCATGATGATCATTACGAATATAAGTATCGGTATGGGTTGTATTCAAAAACTATCAAGACTGGAATTGCATTTATTAAAATAGAAATAAACAATAAATGACATGTTGATTTTATTAAGAATAGTCCTCTTATGACTGAACATCCTAATTCCAGAGAGTTTTATTGGTAGAAGCACTCTTGGAACTTTGCTCTGATGTGTGTTATATTTCTGTTGTGGTCTTCAGATAAGACCAGTGGAAGAACAACTCAAACAACGGGTGATAGGTGAATGTTATTGTATTAGCAGAAAAAGGAAGTCATACAAAGGAAGTACTAGCCGATCTCGGCTTGTCAAATGTCTCGTAAGAAACGAGAAGTTGTCTTCTCCAAGCAAGCTAAGCTCGCCGAATATGTTTAGGTTGGACGAATCCATCTTTGGGGTATGGTAGGATATGTCCCCATGACAATTTCACATCCTCACATCTAAACATTAGGATAAATTTCAAATTTAGGAAAGAAGAAAAAATTGTATGGAGCTAGGTACGGTGCATACATGAAGAGTTCTGCTTCTTACCGAGTCTTGTATTTCAGTAAAAATTCTTGATCAAAAAGAATAGGAACTGCTGATTGTAAAATATTGAGAATTGGCTATGACCCACCTAGACTTTTTAGCAACATCACATTATTATATAAGATGCTCTGTTGTGTACAGAGATTCATTTAAATTTAAAAAACCTGTTGATCAAAAATGTATTGAGAATTGGCACTAAGTCATCTAGACAACAGTCTAGACATTTCAAAATCATATCTATATATCATATATATCATATGTATATATATATATATTATAGAAGTTGTTAAGTTGTGTACACAGTTTCATTTAAATTTTGAAATTGAAAAAATTTTAATTCTAAAATTAGAATACCTTTTAATCATCCCAGCTCAAAAAAGCTCAAAGCCTCACCCGAACGAAGTCCTATAGATGAACATTTTTGTTATGGCTGCTCACTACTACTTCTTATAAAACTAGAAAAACTAATTCAGATTTCTGTCTTAATTTCTGTGCTGAGAGGTGTGCAACAAATCTAAAATCAGGGAGAGGTTAAGAACTTTTTGGAAAGACTCTTCCATATATATATATATATACATATATATATACATATATATATATATATATACGTTTAAAATTTACTTCGCTGCTAATATCTCCTCGTGGCTGAATGGTTAGAAGCTTGTGTTGACGTTTGAGTCAACCGGGTTTCAATCCCAGCTACGGGAAGATACTGTCTAGCCACACTGATGAGTTCTGATAGAACGAAACAGATCTGTCTGTGGATGACTATAGAGTTATACATATATATATATATATATATATATGATTATCAGTCTTTAGCCAATGATTATCCAACATCAATCATGCAACATTTAAATGATAATAAATCACAGAAACTACATATACCCTCTAACACCTGTTTTTTGAAGCTACCACATTTCAGTGAAATTATCACCTAAGAAATATGCTTGGCTATTTACAAGGAAGGACTAGATATACAACTGGCCCACTCCAGATCCTCACTATGTCAATACCTCAGGAAGAAAAATAACAATACTGTCACAAGATGCACTCTAGCCAACTGGCCAATAAGAGATCAAAATATATGCCAAAAACCTTACACTATCATTTAATTTGCTTAAAATGCCATATTTTTTATATAGGAAGCACAATCAGATCCCACCTTATCAGAATTAAAGATCACCTCAACACACGTGCATCCTTATTCCATAAACATTTACTTAGATGCAAAAATAATGATAATAATTTTTCCATTAAGATAGAAGCAATAGTCTGTAATGTTGGTAATCTCAGAATTTAGGTGACTCTATTAATTGCTAAGTTACACCCTCAGATTAACAATAGGTTAGAATCAAATACTGAATATATCATTAATTAACATACACATTCTTTAAATACATATTTAAATTGAAAATAAAAATGAAATTGATTAAGACAACTGGAGTCATGTCTCTTCTGAATGGCATTTAAACACCCCACTTGACATCATGGTTACAACACCCAACATAGCATTCTAACACCCGATGTGACACCATGTTTACAATGTACAAAAAAAATTTGAACATACACTGAGTACATATTAAAAAAAGTCTCTGATGATGAAGTTTTTACAGCAAAATTAATTAGAGCTTATTAATTATTTTGCATTTCAACAGCCCTTTAAACAAATACAATACAATATAATAGAATAGTTTGCACAATTCTTTAAGCAAATTATAAAATACTTATATATATATATATATATATATATCAGCTCTTTTCTCAGTCTGTTGCAGAACTCTGGCCTCCCCTAAGGTCTGTAAGGCATAGAATATAATGGAACTTATCCTGTTATGTTAACCCATGTTATGTTAACATGAGATTTAAAGTTGAAGTTTTCCTTCTCCAAGACCAGTTGCTCTACCATTCCCTCATTTCTGAAATGTTTGCAAAAACTAGTATATTTGCCTTTTAGATCCTGTCAAGGTTTCAACTTTTTAGGCATAATAAATATTCATCTCTGTCTCTAATTGTGTTAATGTTATTTCTGAAAGACATTCAGGCAAATTATTAAAACAAAATTAAAATTTACTTCTTCATCTAATAATTCTGGATGTTGGTTGGTAGTGTTTTACGGCATATCAGCTCTTGTAGGTTATTTAATGCCAACTCTTGTTTATACGTATATATTAAATATATATGATTTGTAAATGAATAATTTGTTGGTAGCAATTTTTAACTGTTCCAGAGCTCATTTGTTAGCACAGAGTTAAATTGTTTCAAGTATTTCTATCTAACACTTGTAATTCTATTCAACATTATTCATTCATTAGCACACAGTTAAATGGTTTAAAAAATAGTAGATGATTAGTTATATTTGACCCATTGATAGGATCCTAAGAGATACAATCACTCCAGGTCAGAGTGGACCTGGGAGTAGTGACTATAAAGGTTTACTTCACATTCTCTAAAGCTCCAGGATAGGAGCCTCACCATCAGATTATTTAGTGTCATATCTAGAACACTCATTGTGGGGGGATCTTACCCCTCTGCAGAGATGCACTTGGGATATTCTACTGCCCCTGCAATCTGGTCGGAATAATTCTGGAGACTATTAGCTTTATGATGTTGATAAAAAAAAATTAAGATCAGAATTATGCTGGTAGCTGCTTCAGGCTAAAGACTGATTGATACAAATGTTGAATATACCTCCCTCTCCTTCTCTCTCTCTCTCTCTCTATATATATATATATATGTATATACATATATATCATCATCATGATGGCATGCAGCTAGCATGGATTTCCCTGACCTCTTGCCACTTGTCTCTATCGTTCATTGTTCTCGGAAGGTTCTCCTTGCTACATCCTGTATCAGTACAGAGCTGTTGTAGATAGGTTCTAGCTGGTTGTACAAATCTTGCTTGTCCATGTGAAGGGGTCTATAGGAATACTTTGCTTATGAGTTCATCCTTACTTTTCCAGCAATGTCCTACATGTTTTTTTCAGCTAATTTGGATGGTTTTCAAGATGGGTAGCAAACTCAGAGTATGTATTTAACAACTGCTCCATCAGGGATGTAACACTCGGTGAATTCTTCAGCAGAGTAAATTCAGAGTTTTCATTTTTCAAGATTGGTTGCCTTACCAAGACTAAAGAACCCAGTCTGCCCTACTATTTACCCTACTGTTTTAAGTTTGGTGTTGTTTAATGGCATATCAACCTTCTAGTGTTATTTAATGCCAAATCCATCCTTCTAGAAAAACATAGCTGGGAGGATAGGGGGTTTCATACCTTTCCCAAGGGTATTTGTCTGAAAGTGAACGCAATAGTGCTACTGGAGTTTGAACTTGCTTATTATGATTACATAGTCCAGCGATTTAACCATTATGCCATGAGGAGCCCACCCCCACATACTGTTTAAATTCAGACTGACATTGATTGATAGATTGATAGATAGACAGACGGATGTGATATGATTTTTTTTTAAGCAAATATGTCACACTTTTAAATTAAAGTTTGAATACTAATTATATCACAAAGTTTTAAAACAGAATACCACAAACAGAAAAAGAATATTTAAAAAATTTCCATTGTTTTCTTTCATTTCAAAAATATAAAAATTCAATTTAAATAAAATTCCCAACATACAAAATCACATATTCAAATGCCCTGATGAAGGTTTAATATTTAGATAAACCAAAATGTTCAGGGTTAGCAAACAATGAATAAAATCACCCACTAAAAACCTTGTGATTTTCATTTTTGTACATTTTCATACCATCAGATTTATTTCCATTTTCATATATACATGTATATATATATATATATATGTGTGTGTGTATATGTAATCAAGTGTTTTGAGTAATATCTTATAATACAAATCTACATTTCTTTTGCTTTTCTTGAAATCCTTTTGTGTAAACAAAAGCTGTTGGAGGCCAAATCTTTGCTAAAAGTAAAAAGGAATTATAGAAAATGAATGAATCTCTTATTCAATTCTTTTTTAATAGGGAAAATGAAACCAGATAAGCTTTTTCAGAAACCACTGCAGGAATCTACGAGAGAATACCACCACCTTTAACTGGCTAGTCATACTTTGATGGAGGGACTAAGTAGAAAGATTCATGAGGCATATGGCCAAAATCTCAAGGAAATTATCATTGTCATTAATGATATATTTATTTTCAATAACAAACATGTATGTATTTACCAACCGCTCTGCATGGGCAAGATGTGACACAAGGTCAATTTCAAGCAGATTTTAACAAGATTAAAGTTAAATTTTTTCTTCTCCTTGATTGGTTGCCTTATAAAAGCAAAAGAACCCAGTCTATCCTATTATTTACCCTTTGCTGGAGGGAGAATAATTAGATTCATACCTTTCTCAAGGGTATTAGTGGTATGTGAAATGCCATCAGCCTTGTACAGGATTTGGACTCATGTCACTGTGTCCATTTCCAACAATGATAATCATTACACCATGGTTACGTCCATATAATAACCATGCATGTATTTACTAACCCTGCCAGCAGGACCTGGCACAAGGCCAATTTTTATGTGGAGTTTAACTGGTTTGAATTCAGAGTTTTCCTTCTCCTAGATTGGTTGCCATGCCAAGGCTTAAGAGCTCAGTCTGCTCTACTGTTTTACCAACAGTTCGAATGAGAATATTTGGATTCATGCCTTTTTTCAAAGGTATTGGTGCTAAGTCTCATTTAGGATTTAAACCATGTCTCTTTCCTCTAACGATATCCATTACACCACGAGTGGTAATAATAATATAATAATCATGTATATGAGTATAACTCAGGGTAAAGGTATTCGTTATACTAATCTTATTAATATTAACTAGCTGGTAACTTAGAGTGTGTATTTACCAACTTTTCTGTTATGGAGAAAATGTGATTCCATCAAATGAGAAAATCAGAACCAGCTATCTAAGTAAAAAAGAATGATTTGCAATTTTATAACATATGACTCTCATTGCTGCCTTTAAAATGAATAACACAAAAATATACCATTTAATCCATTTAATACTTAATGCACATATCATTTTTTAGAATTTAATTTTTACCAAGAGTGCAAGATCAATATATTCTTCATATTTACCAACCCCTCCACTCGGGCAGGATATGACACAAGGTCAATTTTTAAGCGGAGTTTAACTGGTTTGAATTTAGAGTTTTCCTTCTCCTAGACTAGTTGCCTCACCAAGGCTGAAGAACCCAGTCGGCCCTACTATTTACCCATAGCTGGAGGGAGAATAATTGGATTCATACCTTTCCCAAGGGTATTAGTGCTATGAGAAATGCAATCAATCTCGTCCAGGATTTGAACTTGTGTCACCGTGTCCATTTCCTACGATGATAACCATTACACCAGTGGCACCTTCAATATACTCTTGTGCATTTCTCGTTACACAATATTTTTATCTCTAAGATTGCTGGACAATTTTTCTGAAGATGTTTATTAGCCTTTCTATTTTGTCTAAAACTGCCATTCTTCAGCATTCATTCTTCCAAATCTAAGTCTATGCGCTTCTCTTGGCTGATCAAGATAATATGCTCATTCATTCTCATGCATGTTTTCTCTCTTTTGTTGTAGTCTAAGTCTATGATGCTCTGAATATATTACATATTCCTCTGGTTGCATATTATCCTTTCCTGTTGTCTAAGTCAAGTTTGCTGTAAGATTATATTTCTCAGTCCCTCATTCATTTCCTTGCGTCTCTTTCGGTTTCATCTTTCTCTCTTCCTATTATTTCATCTCAATGTTCCTGTCTGATCTTTGTTCTATATCTGCACATCCTTTCTTGAATAGCTTATAAACATCTTTCGGGTAAAACCATGGCCAAGGCCGAAAATTAAAAAGAAAATGTGTCATGTAATAACCTTTTTGCTTGATTTTCAAAGTACAAAAAAAAAATTACACCTACAACACAGTGTTTGATTTGAAGAAGCAACGTCTATGTAAAAGAATATCTCAATTTATTGAGAGGAGGGTAGAAAAATATCCCATTTGGCTGCATGGAGGAGAGCAAGAAGAATATCTTACATGGTCAAGTAATGGGGAAGAATATCCCACTCGGCTGTGGGAGGGTATATGGATAAATGTAATGTGTGAATGAATGAACAGATAAAACTCAAGGAAATTTATAATATACTCCCTGATCATCAAGATGTTGCAGAAATCCAAGCTATTCTAAAATTCTTTGGAGCCCTAGGATCTTTCCATTAGGATATTTGTATTGTTACAGAATTGTTTAAGTTTTTTCCTTTTCTTTTTTCATAATTTTTAAAACTTGTATTATCAATAAAATTATTATAGACATTTTCATTTTTAAGGTTCTGATCATGCCATTATTACCAATATTGTCTTCAACAATTTTTTTGTCCATTGATATTTTGGCTTATTGAAAGGCATTGAAACAACATGTAGATTCCAACGGATGAATGAGAACAACTATTAAGTGACTTAATTTACTTTTATTGAAAAAATATCTATCTATCTATGTGTGTGTGTGTGTGTGACATGTCAGTATATGCATGTACAGTTTTCCTTAATCTATTTGTTTATGAATTCATGTTAGTCTATCTTTGTATTTGTACATGAACATATATGCACACACATAAACACATACATTATATATATATATATATAGATAGATAGATAGATATAATTAACCTATAGTCAGATTCTACCTGAAGATCCAGAAGGTGAAACCTAGGTAGATTGGTCTAACAGTGTAGATTTTATTACTTGATATATATATATATATATATATTTCATTAAGAAAAAACAACGAAACCAATCACAAAGGATTATAAATTTATTTCCATCCTGTTACGCATTTTTGAAATTTTCAAAAACACGAAAAAAAAAAATTAACAAGACTTCATCAGATCAATTAGATAAAAAAACAGTTTTTTTATCTAATTGATCTGATGAAGTCCTGTTAAGTTTTTTTTTTCGTGTTTTTGAAAATTTCAAAAATGCGTAACAGGATGGAAATAAATTTATAATCCTTTGTGATTGGTTTCGTTTTTTTTTTAATGAAATTATTGCTCTGTATAATTGGTACATTGAGCTCTTTATCAGGAAGATTTAAATATTCATTCACGAATAATTTCTTGTCCTGATGGAATTACTCCTAACTCCGGTTTAACTGGACTAAGTATTCTATATATATATATATATATATATATATATAAATCCATTTGTTCTTCCGACTTCATTGTCATTACTCCCAAGTCCAATCTAACCCAAAATGGTTGTACCTATTAGAGTTCCATGAATGAGCTGAATAGATCTGTTTGAGATAATGTTTAAAATTATCCTAAACTACATTAATACATTGACTCTTGAAACATTGATAATCCAAGTAATTATGAAGTGATTATGCATGTAAAATGATCATAAAGATATATTTTTATACGATAAATAACTGGGGACCATAACAGTTAAGCTGACTTCAGTATGAAATAATAGAAGGGTTATATTATCACTTCTTTCCTGTTGTCTAAGTCTAGCTTGCTATTAGATGATATTTCTCAGTCCCTCATTCATTTCCTCATGTCTCTTTTGGTTTCATCTTCTTTCTCTCTCTCTCTCTCTCTCTATCATTTTTTCTTACTGTTCCTATCTGTTCTTTGCTCTGTATTTACTCTTCCTTTCTTGATTAGCTTATAAACATCTTTCAGGTAAAACCATATATGTATTTAACCAACCTCTCCACCATAAGCTAGGTTAATTTTTAAGAAGAGTACAGCTGGTTCGAATTACAAGTCTTCCAACTTTTAGACTGGTCATCTTTGCAAGGCAAAAGAACTTAGCCTGCCCTACTATTTACCCATAGCTAGTGGAAGAACAGATGGATTCATATTTTTCCCATTAGAACTCGGTGAAAGGCAAAGAGCATCATCCAGTATTTGAAACCAGGTCACCAATTCTATTTATCACAATAATCATTTCACTAAGCACACGATAGATGCAAATCCTCACACGTGCTTATGACTGCGTATTGAATGTGATTAGTTTGTTTAAAGTACAGACAACATAGAATCAATTGTCAGGGATCAGAAAGAAAGTAAGTTTATTACAGATATCATCTAATATTAACTTTGCATTTTTCAAATGTATTTGGTCATGTGCCGATCTTAAATTAAATAGTACTGATGACTAACAAATGTTCTTTGTCCACATGGGACTGAAAAGTATGCTTGTGCAAGTGACCATGCCGATATGACTGATAGCAGTGAAACTAGTTTCATACTATTTGCATACATGCAAGTGTAAGTGCATACACACATACATGCATATACATAAATACACATGTGCATATGCCCATTTATAGAGAAATGTTACACACACAAAAAAATGCACATATATACATATATGCACCAAAGCACATGCCTGCACTCACATTACAAGAGGCACACACACACACACACACACACACACAAATGTAAATATCTATTAATTATTCCTGAAAGAGGATTTTTTTTTAAAATTGAGACAAAACCAAAAGAAAATAACATTGCAATATTCTGACAGATGATACCAATTTTAGTCTGGGTATAGAATATTACTGGGGTCTGAGAGGAGCTGATAAACCCCTTATTTTTCAACCTGCATATATTAATATACTGAAGGGAAATAACATTGCAATATTCTGACAGAGGGTATCAATTTTGGTCTGAGTATAGAATATTTTTGGGGTCTGAGTGGAACTGATAAACCCCTTATTTTTTAACCGGCATATATCAATATACCGAAGGGAAATAACATTGCAATATTCTGACAAAGGTTACCAATTTTGGTCTGGGTGTAGAATATTCCTGGGGTCTGAGAAAGCTGATAAACCCCTTATTTTAACACCTGCATATATTAGAATATTAAAGGAAAATAACATAACAACATCTTTTTGACTGACTAGATTTAATAGCATATCAACCCATCTGGGTTTATTTTATGCCTTGACATTAGGAAATTACATTCACTGTACATTTATATTTCATCATCATCATCATGTCGTGCTAATAGCACGGATATCCCTGACCCTCTCTCGCCACTTCTCCCTATCGTTCATCGACTCAGGCTGGTCTTCTGGACAACATCCCGTATCCTCACATAGTTGCTGAATGTATGTTTGTGCTGGTCATCCTGCTTTTGCACGGCCATGTGTGGGGGTCCATAAGAGTACATCACTTATGAGTTCAACCCTGCTTCTCCAGCAGTGTCCTGCATGTCTGGTTTGTCTAACTTGAATAGTTTTCGTGATAGGAAGCAGGTGGCCGTATAGTTGGTGTCTTGTGGGGTGTTGCCGCCAGGACTTGTTCAAGATTGCTCGCAGCATTCTTGTGTAATTGCTGTCTAGCTTCTTCTCTAGCCGTTTTGTTAGAGTCCATGTAGTGCATCCATATAGCAGTATCAATGCGACCGCTGCCTGGAAGAAGCTGCGTTTCATTTTATCGGTTAGGTCTGATTTCCATATAATCGATAGCCTATTGATAGATGTCAATGCTTTTGTTAACCTCGTGTCGATGTCCTTTTCGGTTGATGCAACGCTGCTTCCTAGGTAAGTGAATTTGTCTACTAGTTTAAGAGGGGTTCCGTCTAGAGTGGAGATGTCACCCGTTTGATTATAGCACATATACTCCATTTTGTGTGCATTGACAGAGAGGCCTATGCCTGTGGCTGCTCGTTCCAAACTATGCAGTAGTGTTTTGGCTTGGTTGGGTGTATTTGCCAGTATCGCTATGTCATCGGCGTAGTCGGCATCGGTAATTAATTTTCAAACAGATCTATTTGACCAAGAGATGGGACTATAATAGGTATTACCATTCCGGGACAGAGTCATCATAGGAGTAATGATAATGAAGAGGTACACCATACTCCTCAGATCTCCAGAACTGGCAGTTGGCCATCGGCTACAGTTTAGTTTCATATAAAGGATACCACTTTTTTAAGGGTGTGTGTCTAACTCCTCTGCCATAGATACATTCAGCAAATTTTTAACCGTGCAGACAGAGAGAGATACAAATTTTGATCTGGTTACTGTATATGCATGGGTTTGAGTATAGCTTATAAACTCCTTAATTTGCAACCTGCATATGGGATTAGTTGCTGTAATACAGATTCATGGGGGTCCAAGGCATAATGGTTATTACCTTAGAAAATAAACTTGTTGATCTGAGCTTATATCCTACATGAAGCTGCTATTATTTCTCTTCACACTAATGTCATTGTGACAGACATGAATTCATCTATTTTCCCCCAGCTATTGGTGAAATTGTAGAGCAAACTTGGTTCTTTGACAAAGCAACCAGTCGAGGAGATGGAAAATTCTCAATTTGAACCAGTTTAACTCTGCTTTAAAAAAATTTACCTTGTATTATATCTTGCTTGTTGCAGAGGGGTTGGATAAATACATACATAACCAGTGTACCATCAGCAGATACGGCTATTTGGGAAATAGACAGATAATGTTCATTACGATAGAACATATAAAGAACATAGGAATCTCAAAATTCGAAAACACGTAATGACTTCTTGTTCAGGTACGAAACCTTTTTATTAACTTTGAGTTAAAGGTTTCAATGTAAGGAGGAGAGACACAATCTTCTATGCTGTCTTATTCATTTGGCCCCCATCTCGAGTAGCCCTCATCTCGAGCGGCCCCCATACGGCGCACGTTTGCCTCGCGTCTGCAAGCTTCAAAAGTCGATCATTCTCGTTTGGTGTCTAATTCTCAACTCTCTCTTTCTTCAGATTCTCACACAAACCTCCACACACTTCCGGTGCGTGACATCACCCGCACTCTGTCATCCCATTTCGTCTCGGACTATTATGACATCTGAGTGACACCTCCATCCACCTGCGTGCACCCGCATTAACACCTGCCTCAATGTTGCACCTAACTAACCCATGCGCTGAGCCGAAAGGTTCTCAGCCCAACTAAACTCAAAGGCATGAACCAAAATCCCTTGGCTATTATATAACACCAGTACAAGATGTTACAACTGTATTTTTTATCATCAAATTTATTTACTTTATTTCTAGCCCTTTATTCATGCAGTATTGATTAATTATATTGAATCAAAATTTCAGATCAGAACTGTCATTTAATCATTTCAACCACTTTCAACCATATGTATAATTATAAAGTTATAGTCCTTTGTTACTCACTCTATGGAGACACCTGAATAGATTTCTCTTGTGTCATTTACCACCTTGATAAAGCAAGAGTAGAAAAATCAATATAATATACAGAGAAATGTGAATTAAATAATTATTTATTGGTTCAATAGGATAAAAATTCTTTTTTTTTATTTTGGTCATGTGTGCATACACCATGTCACATGATCAATTTTCTTTATTAAATATGGAAGTTAAGCCATTCAAATTCACTGCCTGTCTGATGACATAAAATTCTGAGTAATGACAGGGGACCATAATTTAACAATTTTATATCCAAGGGTTTTAAAACCAGATCAGCAACAATAGCATTTTCTTATCACTTTGTATTTATTATATATATATATATATATATATAATTATCTCTTCTGTGGATTCTAACATATGAGAGCCCGAAAGCTTTCATCTGTTTTGATGCTTGTGGCTCATATGAGATTTCAAAACCGCTATAAATTTACATATAAGTTTGCAGCGAGTGCATGCATCATAATAAGTAGATGAAGTAGCTAACATGACTGGTCACGCTTACACTTTCTCCCTCAATAGTCTAAGATATTGAACATAGGTT
The DNA here is from genome assembly GCA_963585895.1 of Sepioteuthis lessoniana. Classification (NCBI taxonomy): domain Eukaryota; kingdom Metazoa; phylum Mollusca; class Cephalopoda; order Myopsida; family Loliginidae; genus Sepioteuthis; species Sepioteuthis lessoniana. Next base: position 80,200,726 of record OY757914.1, read on the forward strand.
TTCTGAAATTTTTTGATGGACTTGTAACATTTTGCTCAACAAACATGGTGAATTGAAGCAACTTGCTTGAATATTTCAACGGGTATACTTATGTGTGTGATTGTGTGTGTGTGTGTGTGTGCATATATACATATTTGATTCCATGTAGATTATTATTAATTTTTCAGGATGGTACCTCATTTGGCTAACATTTTTCAATTTTTCTGTATTCTCTCTCTCTCTCTCTCTCTCTCTCTCACTTACTCTCTCTCTCTCTTCCACTTTCTATCTCTATGGATAGTTTGATAGATAGACAGATATACATATAAATATAATTTTGCTTGTCATTTTTGTCCTGCTATTGTTTTGCAGGGTTCCCATATCAACCTCACACTCATGACTTTATCATTGTGAACATATCTGTTAGCCCTGTAATATGATACACTTTCTTTGTTTCATACTGATCTTTGAGACTTCCCCATAGTGAATATATATGGTGGCTATATGATCTCTTCATATTATACCCCAAAATAATATAGCACAAATCCCCAGGTCGAGTCATACTCAAAAAATAGTACATGATGCCTCCTTGCTTAACACTCAGCATTATCACAAGATCAAGAGTAAAGTGGAGCAACCCAGGAAAAGGAGTAGTGCTCTCTCCTACACCTTGGTGTAGTAGCTATCAAAAAGCGAGCCTTTGGGTCACCCTCAACTAAGGTCACCAACTTTACTTACTATAAAAATGAAGGAGTTTATAGTACAAATGTCAGATGATGGGTTTTCACTGGACATTCATAGACCTCTCCTACTATTGGGTCATTTTTCAAGTTTCAAACATATTCAGATCCTAATTAAATCCCAATATTTTACTTACAAAAATCACTATAGGTTTTATTTGTCTAAATTTCTGAGATGCAACATGATAATTATTATTACTTGGAATATTCTAATTATTGGCCTCATCTTTATTGTTATAGTCGCAAGGCTTCGGCCAATATGTCCTTCGGCCTCCTTCAGGTGTTTCATGTCTAACTCAGGAGTCTTCACAGAATCTCGAACTGAGTTCTTTCTTTGAACCACAGGGGTAGACAGTTCCAAATCTGTTAACCATGATCAGATACAACTGTTGTGTTATGTTAACTATTCCTTGTTAGTCCTACCTGTTGTTAGGATTGAACCTGCAACCTCCAGATGATTTCCCTCAGAAGCACCTTCCATCAAAACGCCTTATCCACTGCACCATGTTTCCTTGCAAAACAATGCAGAGTGAATTTTTGGGACTTATAAACCTAATGTAGCCATCACATTTTTTTTTACCCAAGCTCATATTGGAATTATTCTAAATCAAGCCTTTTTCATTAATGGTTCCTAAATTGTATTCATCTCTACACTTAAACTGCTCAACAGGGCACTGTGGCCTAATATGTGGGCCACTTCTTTGAGACATCTTATCTTCCAGTGTTCTTCCCAGTCAACTGTTTTAGCTTGATCCCACAAGGGCAGATGGTTTCTCTTTTCCTTCCATATATGGTCAGCCATACCCAACTTTTCAATTTCTCCCCAACATACTGCTTTTTGGTATTCTTCTAGCCTTACTTTTAGTGGGCAGTATGTCTCTCAAAAGGTTTGTTCAGGTACATGTATGATTAAGTGTTATGGTGAGATATGTAATCACCACCGGAACATTTTAAATAAGGGACCGTGTCACCGGTCACCGAATATAGGAGAACAGAGAGACTCCCTGGACTGATCACGATAAATACTACAAATTCTCTCTCTGTAAATCATTTCAATAAACTTACTTTCTTTATTTAAACCTATAGTACATATTTATTCCTTTATTTCCTTCATTGAATACTATTTCTTGATTATCCGTATATTATCGCCACCACAGGATATATCATTAAGCATTGTCACTTAATTTTTTTCCTGATTGATGGTATTTTATATGAAGTATCGATATGTATGACTATTATACATTGTAATTTTAGAAAAGAGCTGCTCTAGTTAGTATAGAAGGGATTGCCACCTTATTTACATCTGCAGTTTAAGTTAAGGGCCACTGAAGCTCTGGAACTTCACCAGTCAGTCACCCAAAACTGATATTTGACCTTTTAAGATACAGGGTGATTTGCTGGGACATTTTTTTGAATAAAAAGTGCATCTTAAAAGCCATCAAACAGTTCTTTTTAAAAAAAAATGCAGATATTCATCTGTAGATTTGATTTGGTTATTTTGTTTAATGGCCTATCAATCTTGGTGGGTTATTTAATGCAAGATCTTTTTTTTTTGTATGCATAATTTGTAAGCAAATAGTTTGTTGGTAAATATTTTTGTTTTTAAAATAATTATTAGAGCATATAACAAAAGTTATTTTTTTGTAGATTTTTGTAATTTTGCTTTCCAGATTTATGCTTAATAGATCCACTGTTGGGGTGGGGGGGTTACCCCTCTGCAGAGTTTCTGTCAATGTATTGTAAAGCCCCAGCCGACAGGGTAGTTTATCACAAGGTTCTTCTTATTGTTATTAATATCAATTGATTATAAAATTTAACTTAATTACTTTTAAACTACTTTTTGTCATCTCTTTCTTAAAAAATGTGACATTACTTTCCAAACAATCTAATATTCATATATATTTATTGTCTTTTGATGAGAACTTATCTACATATATTTTATTTATGTCTTGCAACTTCCAAGAGATGATTTTGTCAAGAAAATGTTTTTTAAATGAGAAATATTTGAGATATTGGGCAGAATGAAAATTATCAGTTTTTGTTTTGATGAATATCAATTATTTTCTTTGGTTGAATGAAAAAATATGATTCCTCTATCCTTTGAACTCAAAAATAATGAATCATTAATCTATTATTAATATCTTGTGTGTTCAATTCTTCAACATTCTAGAGATTAAATATATTTTCAGTTTGATTGTTTTCTGAAATTAAAGACACAATCTTTATTTATTGCTTCATTTTTTCAAGTTGCAAAGGACAGTTTAATGTCTATCACCATTGATCAGTTTTGTCATTATCTCTATCACAAGTTATAAATCGAGGCAAAATAACCTCAATTTCTTATTTGAAGAACGAAGAAAATTAAACAGGCAACAGATAAATTTGAGTACCTAACTAGTTCATTAGAAAATGTTCTCAGAATCACTTTCTTTAAAACTTCTTTTAAATAGAATAGTTTTGATTTAAAAGAACTATTGATTGATATTTGAGGATAAAACTAGATTTATAAGTGATTTATTTATTTTAATAGATCTCCTTATCCTTTTCAAAATTATGATATGAAGAAACTTTAATAAAATCCACCAAACTTTATATTTGTAAACCCTTTACTGATTAGCTGCAATGATATTTTCCTGAGGTACTTTCATTTTTGAGTCCTGAATTGCATCTGATGGCAAGTCTCCGGATCTGGAGATTTGGGGAGTGTGGAATTCTCCTCCATTTCTATTAATCACAGGTCCACTTTAACCTAGAATGGTTGTACTTGTTAGAGTCCTGTCTTTGCCAGCTTTATGATAAAACCATAGGATGCAGTATGCTGAATGTAAAGTGAGATAGATGAATGCAAAAGTAGGCTAATAGTGTGTAAAGGAGCCTCATCAAATTGTTTAATAAGGAAACTACTACTACTCATGAATCAAGGTGATGTCTATTGGTGAAAAAACCAGCTGTTGATAACAATGACTCAAAGTCAAATCTAACATTCAAACTGCATTGCTTTTGCACAGGCTAACCAAGTGCGATGGCCCATAGGAACGGATTGCAAGAGAGATGATTCAGTATTGTCAGTTTGCCTTGATTATGATGATGACTTTCATTCTACATATATATATATATATATATATATATATATATATATATATATCCCCATCTATCTAAAAGTATTCTTCACATTTTATATGAAAAGCCAACATTGGATAATCATTCTTCAAAGAATATCTTTTTATTGATCTAAACCCTAAAACTGAATTTTTCATAATTTTACTCCTTGTTAATTTTTCACACAAGTTTTAACAGTTGATAGCAAGTCTCCTCAGGTTCCCAGAACTCTGCTGAGTATTCTAGAAGATCTTAACAGGGCTGTAATCTGGATGATCTTGATTCTTTCTCCCATCTTCAGTTCCCCCTGCTGCTTTCCCAGGCCCTGGAGGAGAGTTCCAATGGCACCAACGATGGTTGGTATCACTGTCACCCCACTCATGCTCTACAGCTTTTTCAGTTCGATAGCAAGATCTGAGTATTTATCAATCTTTTCACTTTCTTTTATTTTCACCTCATGGTCAACTGGAATGACAAAATTCACTTGATGAGAGTTTTTTCTTCTTCTTAATTAATTAGAGTTCTTGTCTTCTAGCCTGTATTAGGTGATTCATTTGTATTTCAAAGTTTCAAAGAATTTTATATGTCTCATTTTCTTGGAAAAATTCTGGTTTGTGCATATATCATTTGTCAGCATGGCCAAATTTTAATCTTTTGCACAATTCCCAGAGGATCAACTTTCACACCCAGTCATGCCTCTTCATGTACTCCTTTGTATATTCACTTGTACTTTCACTTATGCAAATAATTGTTGGTTTCACTGAAGTCCAATTAACACCAAGTCATCTCAGGTCTCTAGGACTCTTTGAAGTATTTTAGCTAATCTCAGTAGCATTGTTATCTGAGCTGGCTAAACACTTCCTCATATCTCCAGTTCCTCCAGCTTCTTCAGGATTATTCCAAGGGCTCAAAGAATGATCATTATCATCATTCCCTTCATCTTCTATAACTTTTTCTTCTCTATAGAAGCGTGTAGAGTAACAGTTATTGTCTTTGGAAATCAAGTCAGTGACCAATATTCAAATAATGGCCAAGTCTTATTCACTTCATGCCTATGAGGAAGGCATAAGTCCATCTCTTCTGCCAGCTATAGTTGAACAGTAGAGAGACAGGGTTCTTTTCCATTTGTACAGCAACCAGTCTAGGAGAAGCAAAATGCAGTAAATAAGCAATTGGAAAAGAAAAAAAAGAAAATCAAACCAGAAGAACTCTATTTACAAATTGATGTTTTGTTGCATCCTGCATGTGGTGAAGGGGTTAGGTAATCATAAACTTTTTTGCTGTTTAGCAAGGTTCAGGTATTTATAGTTTTTTGCTTTACTTTTACTTTTACTTTATGACCTGCTGGAATGGTAAAGTCGACTAGTTATTAAGTTCTTTTCTTCTTATTAAGTAAAATTAGATTTGGTCTTCTAGATTATTTGTTTTTACTGCAAAATACTTGAGAATTTTATATCACACTTTCCAGCACAGATTCTGGGATGTGCTTATGCCACTTGTCTGAATTGTCTTGGGGCCCACTTAACTGGGGCTGTAGAATACACTAACTACATCTCTGCAAAGGGGTAAGACTCCCCCAACAAGTGTCCTGTGGCACAGTTGGCTGGTGCTGGAGAATACACTGACTGCCTCTCTGTAGAAGGGTAAGACTCTCCCAACAAGTGTCCTGTGGCCCAGTTGGCTGGGGTTGTAGAATACACTGACTGCCTCTATGCAAAGGGGTAAAACTCCCCCAACAAGTGTCCTGTGGCCCAGTTGGCTGGGGCTGGAGAATACACTGACAACATCTCTGCAGAAGGGTAAGACTGTCCTCAATGAGTGTCCTGTATAATGACACTAAAAAATCCGATGGTGAGACTCCTGGAGTGATAGCACCTGATAGGATCCTATCTATGGATCAAATAGAACTAAACTTTGTTCTTATGCAAAACTGAATTGTTTGAAATATAACTGCTTTGACATTTAAACTGCATACGTATGCTAAATTGAATTGTTTGAAATAGAACTGTTTTTACATTTAAATGAGTGTAAATAAAAGACTGATGTTTAATTGAATTGTTATTGATACATAGCAATACTGGAAACCATTTGTTGATTAAACTTAATAGCTGAAAATAGGAATGTTTTTGACATTTAAACTGTGTAATTATACTAAACAGAATTGTTTGGAATAGAACAGTTTATATGTATAAAAATCAATTTGGCATTAAGTAAACTACAATGGTTGATATATCATAAAACCAAACCAAATCAAGCCAAACCTGAATTGTCTTAGTTGATTGCACAATTCCTTAAGGATCCCTTTTCACACCCAGTCAGCTGGGTCTGTAGAATATGCCGACTGCTTCTCTGCAGAGGGGTAAGACTCCCTACCCCAGCGAGTGTCCTGGATATGACACTAAATAATCTGATGTTTTAGTAATGCTGGAGCTTTGGGGAATGCAGAGTACTCCTTCATTGCCATCACTCCCAGGTTCACTCTGGCCTGAAGTGGTAACACCTGATAGGGTCCTATCTATGGGTCAAACAGAACTAAAATGTATGCTTATGCTAAACTGAATTATTTGAAATGAGTCTGTTTTTATGTTCAACTGTGTGTAAACAAAAATTATACTTATACTGGGGGTGTCCTCGTGGTGTAATGGTTAAAGCGTTGACTTGCGGAATCGTAGTACGCGAGTTCATACTCCTGTCGCACTATTGCGTTCACTTTTGGGCACATACCCTTGGGAAAGGTATGAGCTCCCTTATCCTCCCAGCTATGGGTTAAATAGTACCACTACTGTTCTTCTAGGAGAATGGATTTGGCATTAAATAACCTAAAAAGAGTTGGTATGCCATTAAAACAAAGAAACCAAACCTATACTTATACTAAACGGAATTGCTTTAATTAGAACTATTTGACTAAACTGAATAGCTTGAAATAGAAACATTTTTGACAATTAAACTGTGAACTTAGGCTAAACTGAATTGTTAGAAATAAAACTGTTTATTTTTATAAAAATGAATTTGGCATTAAATAACCTACAAAAGTTGATATGCCATAAAACCCAATTAACCAAACCCAGTCATACCAGCTCTTATGTTCTTTCTATCCCAGTTTATAGTATTTATTTATTATGTGTTTGACTATTTTCCTGATTCTTATCTTTGCATAATTGATCCATATGGTGTTATCCTGGGCTGCTATTTAGAGGAATTCACTTTCTATCATTCGGTTTATTTTGTGTAACGATGTCCAATTCGTCTCACATGCAGATTTTTTATTTTTATTGATTTATTTTTATCTATTTATTTTTTTCTTCTTATATGGTAAATTTTTCACTCCAACTCTAACTGACAGTTTTTCACTGGAATCTGAGAGACAGTAAGTCTCCCTAGTTCTCCAGGACTCTTCTAAGTATTCTGGTCAATCTTAACAAGGTCTTCGCATGTTCTTGACTCTTCTTCCAATGATTTACAATTTCTCTAGTTTTCTATCCAAGCCGTTGGGTACCATTCCAAGTATACTAACTTCAACTGATATCATTGTCACCTTCATATTCCACAGCTTTTTCAATTTTCTAGAAAAATCCAAGTATTTGTCAATATTTTTTGCTTTTATTTTATTTTCACTATGTGGTCTGCTGAAACAACAAAATCCATTAGATGATCTGTTTGTATCTCAAAATCACAGAGAATTTTATGGTTTTCATTTTCTTGGACAGATTTTTGTTTGTGCATATAACATTGGGTAATTTGATCAAAATTTACACTTTTGCACAATACCCAGAAGATCACCTTTCCTACCCAGTCATGTCTGTTCTCATATTCTTTTTATGCTACTTTATTGCATTTATTGATTTCATACCCAGTGTCTTATGGATATCATTGGAGATTAATTGCTTCACAATCTCTTGAAATATTCAGCACCTTCCTCAGTATCCTTTGTTATTATCAGGTGACAGAGAATTTTCTATTGTTTTTTTGGGTTTTTTTAATAGATAATAGTTTGTATCCTTATATCCTGGCTATTTATGTAGTTCCTATGTAGATTATACACCTCACCTCGCCATGACTTGTGCTACATATCTAAGTCAAATTAAAGCTTTGGAAAGTTTCCATCAAACATATCACAGAAAGATCCTAAATATCAAAGGGTAGTCTTTAACACTAGATGCCATTGTTCTCCAGTATTGATATGCTCCTCATATGCAATCACATACATTGGACTGGGCAGGTTACCCAAACAGCTGTTCTATGTAGTTGCAACATGTCCAAGATATAAACCAAAGAAACATTTTAAGGATGTCATCAAAAACAACTTCAGAGCATTCAGTATGGACATTGGAGACTGGGAGCAGTAAATGGTAAATTGTTCAACTTGGAAGAAAGTGATCTATGAAAACTGTATAGCATTTAAAGCATGGAGAATCAAACACTGCAGTCAGAAACGAGCACTTTATAAGCAGAACATGACCTCAGTCCCAGGCACTTTACAGCTTGAACATGTTTATAATATCTGTAATAGGTTCTGTAATAGGTTTATAATATCTGTAATAGGTTCTGTCAGTTCAAAGTTGGACTTGCGAGTTCTATGGAATTTCATGACAGCAAACTCTCAAGACTCATTTTACAAAAGTGCTTATGGGGTATAAGAAGGTTGTGTTGGTTCTTATTTATTTTCATAGGTTTGCGGGTTGTCGTCATCATTGCTATTGGTCAATGTCTGTTGGTTTTGGGTTTAAGTATCTGACTCCTTTCTTCTTCTTACCCCATTTAATTGTCGGCTTCATTGTCTATGAAGGCTGCTAGAGAACTACGGAAGGAAGGAAGGAAAGAAACGAAGATACCTTTTAGATTCCAACTTTATTTTTGGGTTATAAATGACCATTCTGTGGTGAGGAGATTTTTCCTGAACCAGTAGAAATGGTCTCGTTTTCCAGACAAGGTCCAGAAATATATTAGTAATTTTAAGACAGAGCCTGCTGCATAGCCTGGGGCTTGGCAAAGAGGAGCAATAACTCACTAGCAGCCAAGTGAAAGACGATCCTTTCAGTCCCAACAGCATAGGTAAAGTTATAACGGATTTCTCTTTGGTTCCACTAAGTCCGTCTGTCAGGCATGTGCGGATTTCACTTCCTGTTGAAGGCTTCTGGGAACTGGTACGTTTTTTGAATTTATTCATTTTCTTTTTAATTTTCTTTTTATTAATACCCACAAGCCTCAAGAGTAACCTACAAGTATCTTGTGTCAATTCTGTGAGAAAGTATGTGCGTCTGCAGCAGGTTCTAGAAGTTATATGAGGGGTTATGGTGGGAATGTTAATGAAAAAGACAGTTAATTTATTTGTCACATATACAATAGATCATGAGGAGTCAAACACCCCCATGGGTATTCTTAGTGAATCAAAGAGATGGCCTTTTTTTGGCAAAGAATTTGCAGTCACTATATTTATGTAGTCATTAATAATAATTTTCTCCCTCGATTGGAGTTATATATCAATTTAAATGTCCTTTAGGAGATGTTATCTCTGAAAACAACAATGTATACGTCGGTTTAACCTTAACTACCCTAGCGAGAAGGCTTACTATGCACCTTTCTGATACCAGTTCCATAGCACAACATCTGAAAAAAAGTCATGCTCGGCAACTGAATTTCGGAAAATTCTTACTGAAAACACAAAATTATTAGAATAACAAAATAACAAGCAAAAACTACCGATATTAGAAATATACGACACAAACTATTGGAAATTAATTTCAGAGTCACCTTTTACGTGCCCCGTGATTGGCTGAAAAACAACCAATCACGGGCCGCAATCAGCAGATCAGTTATATCTGTGTGTGCATTCTTCAAACTAAGAGATCTCTTTTTCCTTTTTGATACCAACGATCTAACCCAGACTCTTGACTGCTGACAAAATAGGCTACGAGTCCACGTGGCGCACTACATAAAAGGGCGGACATCTCATGAGAGACTCTACGCATGAGGAGACCCAAAATTTTCCTTCTTCAAGCTTTTGAATTTGTACGGACCAACCCCCAAAACAACATGAAACTGAAAGAACTGTTACTAAGACAAATGCTATAGTTAAATCTGCAGAAAAAAACCCTCTTTTTGCAATTCTTCTTTTCTTTATCTCTTTCACTAAATATAAATCCTTTTTTTCAACTAAATTATTGCCTTGTTCCTTTTCTCTCGTCTCGTTTCGTGCTACAGTAAGCCTTATTTTTCCTTACACTGCAGATATTGATTACGTCTTATTCTTAAAGGGTAAAATCCCAACAAAACTTAAAAGAATTAATTCTGAATCCAGTGCTAATGTACTTAAATGTCTTTTGATACTGTCGTTATTCAACGAAACAAATTTAAAAAGTAAACGCTACACAATACACCAGTATAAACGCTCATTCTTACCAAGAAGTAATGTACATAAAAAGTTACATCACTTTTGTAATACATCCTCCCCTGATGATGAACCAAGGTTGGGCAGAAGTTACCAGGGAAATAACTAATTATGGAAGGTTTATCAACCAATTCCCTGCCAGATATCATAAGATCGATACAGCAACTCGAAAGGATTAATAAAGATATGTAGACAAAAATGTCTTTAATGGTGAATCAAATATGTATCAATATATATATATATATAAGCATATTGGTCCCCCAAAGAAACAGTTCAAACTATAATAATACATTACAAAAACGTGAAAGCAATTGTTTTCTCACCCTATGGTAATACTAATTTCTTTGACATTGTCACTGGAGTCTTTCAAAGTGATTCATTAGCTGATACTGAAAGGCCCAAAACACCTCCATTCCGTACATCGAGAGGCATACGTAGACCACCAATCAATTGAACGATTATGTCTGTAGTCCCAAGTAAGATTGCAGAGGTGTTAGATTTTGAACAAGATCTACGACCGTTGTTTCTTGGCACCGAACCTGATGGGTTATCGGCTCTTGCTCCTAGGGTTGGACTTTTCCTGTTTTTTTTTTTTTTCCTAATATAAAGAAGCTGTAGAGTGAGCGGTCATGTTGGTCAAATTCACTGCTATGATTTATCAAGTCAATTTTGGTCTTCTGTGGGTTTTCATAAGTTTCAGCATGCTTAAGCCATACGCAACAGCAATTGCAAGTGATGAAAATAAAACGCAACTACAACTGGTGAAAACGAAAACCAACTGTAAATGATGAAAACAAAAAGCAACTAAAAGTGATGAAAACGAAACGCAACTACATGTGATGAAAACGAAAAGCAACTATAAATGATGAAAACAAAATGTAATTACAAGTGATGATAACAACTAGCAACTACATGTGATGAAAACAAAAAACAATAATTAATGAACACAATTAGCAACTACAATTGAGGAAAACGAAACGCAACTCGACTTGAGAAGCAGAAGGATAATTAAAATAATAGACAAATTATTAAGATGTCGTAAAAACGTATCGAAACATTAGGTTGCACATTATATGGTAAACATTTTCGACAAAAACTGACCCACCATTGCCATATAGTTAGAGCTATAAAAGTGAACCATACATGTTCCATTGATTAATTGATTTATTGATTCTAAAAGCATGTCAACCCGTATAGGGTTATTTTATACCTCAAGTTTAGATAATTGCATTCATTGTACATCTTTTATTTACATTTTTTGTGAAGAAGTTTCTTGAGAGATTTTTGCACACAGGTAGATATCAACTATTACAATCAAATACGAACAATTTGCAGATAGTTTTATGGTTTCAGGTATTCTTATCTGTCACCAATAATTATTTGGTTTTAAGTAATTGTCTCTATGTGTTTATGCTCAGAGTGAATCTCGCTGGAAAAACGTAATGGTGCGAGAGTCTCGTGACGTATGCATACCGAGCTTTCCTGAGGCGCTATTTTCTTCCTTTTCGGATCGAGACGGAAGAGGAGAAGATGCATAGACAGCGAGGAGGGAGTCGCTGTAACCTGGACATGTAGAAGTTGCCGAACTGAAAAGTACAATTTTCTCCTGCTGCACTGGTTTTCACGTGAGTAGTTGTTCACCATATATTTTCTTGTTCGGTCATTCAAGTCTATAGGGTAGCAGCTGTGTGTTTTGTTGTTCTCACGGTGATATTTATGTGCGCTTGCCGTTTCTTAGACGGTATTTAGACGTGCGTAGGTCCGACCCAAGTTTTCGAAGTCTAGGAGGAAGAACTTTAAATTACTTGCTGTATTGTTGCCTCCCTATTTTTATCTAATTCACTACACTCAATGTGTGTATTTATTTGTAATAACTAATGTTAATAAACAATTATAGCTGCAAATAACAATTCTTAATGCAAACAATGTATAGTTATATCATATCAAGTATTCCTATTTAATGTTAATAATTTTCAAAGAGATCTATTTGACTCATAAAGAGAAGTCAATATTTCATTTATTGTTCATTTCTGTCTTGATAGATGCTCTTTTCACCGTAATACTATTCGAATACACCTTATATATGAATATGTAGCTATAAAACAGAAAAAATAACATTTTATTCATTGTTCATTTCTTTCTTGATAAATACACTTTTCGTCTCAATACTTGAGAACTTCGAATGTGAATATATAGCAATTATAAAAAAGCTCAATATTTATATAAGTTACTTATGAATTACATGAGAAAATGACCCTGTGAGACTCATTAGACGTATTGAATCATTTAAACAAAGATATGGTAATGTCTTTTTGCAAGCAATAAGTTTATCCAAGTGTCAATAATTCACAGAAAACTCGAGTTGAACATATCATTTTGATCCACAAGTCTTCCCTTTTTTTCACCAATAATTGAGATGTCAATCAATCCTTGAAAACCATTGGTATTTAGTATTTCAATATACTTATTACAGAAACTTTTGATCCAATGTTCCAGAAAAATGAACACTAATTAAATGCAGACTCATTCATTAGCTTTTGATATCTTAGACTTTGATTCAGAATAATCTGAAATGATGCTGGTCAAGTTTTGAGTCCTGAATTCAACTTAAGATGACAGAATCAATGACAACATTCACATGATTTTTTATGACTCTAAGACTGACATCTTATCTACATACACATCGGTTTGTATGATAGCAGGATGTGCTGAAAAGTTCATTATCTGAAAGGTTCATATGGATGACATCATATCTGCTGCTGATGATGAACTTTTTGACCATAGAAATCCAAACATTGCAACACGCATCGAAGAAGCGCGTGGATCACCAAGGGGGACTATGTTGAAAAATGAACCTGATTTGGTCACATTTTATGTGAGAATCTTGATCAGCTGATAAACTTTTCAGTCGCCCGTCGTCTCATTCATATCTTTATTGTCTTTATAAATCTATTTTTCTTTTTTCATATATATTTGTATGACAATATGAGATATTCACTTGTGCTAAAAATTATGGAGTGTTTAATACATTTTTTTATTTAGGAAAATGTAATTTTCCTTTAATAACAACAAACAAACAAAACATATACTTTGAAAGAAATTGAAAAGTCAATTTCAACGGTCAGTACTAACTGAACTTTCAGATTTTCAAATGGAAAGGTAAAACAGGCTTCGGGGTTTGTCAGTGCGTTGACCCTATTTAAATCATAACATCTCTTGCCCACCTGTCTGTGTTAAAAGATCAGATTTTTTATTTTTATTTTGGTTAAAGTGAAAACAAATACACCCTACAAGGCGTGGACTGGAATCCTTAATTAACCAAGCGCCTCTATTGTGGTTTGATTGGATGACTACTCAAAATGAGATACATGGAATGGATACTCTTCCTACAGACGAAGATCAGCGCATTTGATTGGCTAATCATTCAAAAATAGTAAAAGTACACAAATTGATCTGTGAGTGGTTAGCCAAGGGGGGATGTTTATTCTCAGGGAAATCCACAAAAAAATAGATGTTTTTAGGGTTAGATGATAGAAGAGATCCGATGTTCATACCAAAGACAAGAGAATAAGAAAATAAATCTCTCAAAGAACTAAAGCATCTCCAAACAAAAAAAAGCTTCACCTTCCAAAAAATTGAATAAGATAAAAAAAACTGCACCAGCCAAATACCTCAATTGTCTTTCTCTCAAATACAACAAAAGCGACAATAAATATATTGTATATATCATTGTTACACTATTGAGTTTCAATAAATAATTGTTAATTGTTAACGGAGAGTTTTGGTGGAGGTGCCCGTGGTTATCGTCGTAGGAAATGGACCCGGCGACACGAGTTCAAATCCTGGACGAGACTGATTGCATTTCACATAGCACTAATACTCTTGGGAAAGGTATGAATCCAATTATTCTCCCTCTAGCTATGGTTAAATAGTAGGACGGACTAGGTTCTTTAGCCTTGGTGAGGCAACTTGTCTAGAAGAAGGAAAACTCTGAATTCAAACCTGTTAAACTCCGCTTAAAAATTGACCTTGTGTCATATCCTGCCCGAGCGGAGGGGTTGGTAAATATGGTTAACGGAGAGTTTTTCTTATCTTTGAGTTGCCAACACCCAGGAAATTTACTCCAACGAACCATCCTGACCGTCAGAAGTTAAGGATAGATTCTCATCCTCCATCTGTGGATCTTTCAAACACAACGTGGGCAGAGAAGTAAATGATAAACCAATTAGCGGAAAACTCATGTGGTAGTCTCGGAACCAAAGCCACAATAAAGTACCGTGACAAGTATAGCACCACATTTGTCAAACATTTTCTATTATATGTCTATAAGATATTAATCAGATTATTAATGTTTGATATTAGATGAATATTATTATTTTTACGATGGATTAAATTATATTCCATGATTAATTAAATTTGCCTGAAAGGTTTAAGGGCAGTAGTGAGAACAGATTCAACTGCAAATATCACAATTCCGTTTTTTTTAATCTAAAGATTCAGTCTGGATATTTTTGTCCACTCTTCGTGTGTAGTTATATGCAAAGGGTCTTAAATATGAACATATTATACAGAGTGTGTCAGAAATACTTCTCACATTTTAAACTGTCACCAGTTGGTGCAATTGATGTCAGGTAAGTAGCATACAAAGCCGGATTTAGAAGATTTAGGGCTCGATTGGGAACATATATATTACAATAACAAGCCAAGAATAGATTACAAAATAGCGCGAGGTCCTCTTATGCATGGGATCCAATTAGTTTAAAGCCGGCTTTATAGTTGTGTGCATATATATATATATATATATATATATATTGAATCGTATTTCGCCATAACTCATTAATTTGTTCCAAAAGCCGTGACGTAACCTGGTTTTTGACGTAAACCGGACGTAATGCCTTAGAAACTACTCAAAATTAGAAAACCATAAAACTGACGTAAATAGCTCGTGAAAGAACATAATTATATCTAAGCCTTAAAGAACACTAAAATTACATTTTAGTTGTAGTTTTTTCAAGAATAATGAACACAATAAAATTACGCTTTGTGATTTGCTCTTAAAAATGCCCTAAGTATAACGACAAACACCATATAATTCGTGTAATCAACACACGAAAAAATTTAACTCTCGTTAAGGCATTAAATAATTTCAAGAATGATTTTGTCTTAATTTGTAAAGTCTAATAAATAAAATTGATAAAGAGGGTAGAACTGTGAAATGGCGTACATTTGTTTACACATTTTTTATGTAACTATTTTATGGCATTGTATACGGGGGTGTGTCCTCGTGGTGTAATGGTTAAAGCGATGGACTACGGAATCGTAATAAGCGAGTTCGTACTCCAGTCGTTCACTATTACGTTCACTTTCGGGCAAATACCCTTGGGAAAGGTATGAACCTCCTTATTCTCCCAGCTATGGGTTGAATAGTACCACTACTGTTCTTCTAGGACAATGGATTTGGCGTTAAATAACCTACAAAGGTTGATATGCCATTAAACAAAGAAACCAAACCTATTGTATATTAATTTTTAATGTGTTTTTTTTAATTATATTTGAGGGTTTTTTTTAGTTTCTTTTATCCTTTAGTGTTAATTTCTATCTATTTTGAATATACTTTTAAGGAACAATTTATTCATTCTAAGTCCTTTTACTGTGACGTAATTGACTTTGAGGAGTGACGTAAATTTCGAGGAGTGACGTTCACTGAAATGAAATTTAGCCTTTAGAACTAGCATCAAAGCGAATTTGCTTTTGGCCTAAATTACATAAAGTGAAGAATTACTATATCTATAGAAGAACATCCATAAGTTCCTTGCCAAATAATTAAAAAAAATGCATTTTACACAAGCAATATATATTTTTCATCACAATTGCCGCTATTTGTAGAACATTATATGGTGAGAATACCTCATCAAAACTGGATCACCAATCGTAACAAATTAGAGCTCCTATTAATAATCCAACCCGAAGGCATTGAAAGCTAATATGGCAAAGACGAATCGAAATCTCGACAGGCTCCCCACATCCGCACTCAGTAAGAATACAAAAAAATATGTAACCTGTCCGACTAAATATAAGAATGTTTATTTGACGCCGTTGGCAGAAAGAAATAGATTGTGGTAACATCCACCGTAAAGAGATGTAAATCGATGGCTAAGCAGCAGCAGCCTTCGTAGAAATCTCGAATGGTCACGATACAGCAGCATCAGCCTTTGTAGAAATTTCGAATGGTCATTAAGCTACAGCAGCAGCAGCTTTCGTAGAAATCTCGAAGGGTCACTAAGCAGCAGTAGCAGCAGTGACACTTAATCTCTGTACATCAACTGAGAACAAAATCATTCTTTTATATGGTTTGGTTTCTTTGTCTAATGGCATATCAACCTTCATCGGTTATTTAATGCCAAAGGCATCCTTGTAAAAGAACATTAGTGGCACTATTTAACCCATAGCAGAGGGAGTTCATACATTCCCCAGAGTATTAGTCCGAAACGAAATGTAATAGCATGACTAGAATTTGAACTCGCAGTCTAGTACATTAGCTACTACGCCACGGAGATTCCCTCTTATATATATATATATATATATATATATATATATATATATATATGATTTGTTTTGGTTTTATGGCATACCAACCATTGTTAGTTATTTAATGCCAAATCCATTTTTATACATATAAACTGTTCTATTTCAAACAATTCAGTTTAGCATAAATACACTGTTTAGTTCTATTTGACCCATAGATTGGATCCTGCCAGGTGCTGCCACTCCGGGTCAGAGTGGACCTGGCAGCGATGGCAATGAAGGGGTACTCTGTATTCCCCAAAGCTCCAGCATTACTGAAGCCTCACCATCAGATTGTATAGTGTCATATCCAGGACACTTGTTGGGGGGTCTTATCCCTCAGCAAAGATGCAGTCGGTGTATTCTACAGTTTCAGCCGACTGGGCACACACACATGTGTGTGTGGGGGGGGTGTAATTTTTTCATGCATTAGTGTTAAATAATAAAAAATAATAAGATTTTAAAAATATATTTCTAAAAATGAAGGATTTTGGTCGTAAGTTAAAGCTTATTGAGCTTAAATGCAAAATCGATCGCTGCCTACATTTTGTCCTGCTGGATACCTCGGTGGTGTAGTGTGTAGCAAGCTAGACTTGCAAATCTTCAAGAGTAAGTTCGAGTGTCATTATATGCCCCCATTCATACGGCCTTGAGCCACATTTGAGCAAAAAACTTTGTAAATTACTACATTTTGCTTAGTCTTTTCACTGTTAACAGAGCCAGTTTTTTGTCCTTGTTTATTAGATCAGTATCATGATTGACCCGGCCCATTGCCCTAGTGGGAAAACTGTTTACCAATGCCGCAGGAGACGGGGGTTCAATCCCAGGTCGTGTCATACTAAAGATTCAAAAAATGGTACTTGATAACTTCTTGCTTAACTCTTAATGTTATTAGATACGTATCAAGGGTAACAGTGGAGTAATCGGGGGAATGGAGTTGCCCCCTCCTCGAAACCTTGGTATGATAGCTAATGAAAAGGGAGCCTTCGAGTCAACGTTATAAGGTACGTATCAAGGCTAAGAGTGGAACAATCCAGGCAATGGAGTTGCCCCCTCCTCGAAACCTTGGTATAATAGCTAATGAAAAGGGAGCCTTCGGGTCAACGTTATAAAGTACGTATCAAGGGTAACAGTGGAGCAATGCAGGCAATGGAGTTCCTATCCACCTTGGTGTAATAGTTAATGAAAAGGGAGCCTTCGGATCGCCCACTTTACTTTTACTTTTTATTATGATTGAAGTTATTTTAACTCCTGCTGACAGGGCGGACACACGTTTGAATAAATTTGGACGTATTAAAGAAAAAAAGAATATTGAAAAGGAAGAATTTCATAATCACATTTTGAAAAAGTCCGAACATAACTAACAAGTCTCTTTTTTAGTTTGAGCTGAGAATACGAATGCTAAAATGCCTAATAACAATTCACTTTGGGCATCAATGAAACAACTTACCCCTGACAGCAACTATTCATTCATGACCTTTCTAATTAATTCTCAGCGATATCTGCCAGATAATGAGTGAAAGTTTTGGTAACTCTTGTCAGACAAATATTGCTAACCATTATAAATGGAATATAGTGCCAGATGCAAAACTATGCACAGAGCAGCTGCTGAATCTACACTTAGATGGTCTTTTAAAATTCCTTTTTCCGCGAGGTACCAAAAGGCACCCAACTCAAGTTATATCACCCCCACCTCTTTCAATGAGTCTTATTTCTGTTTCAGCATCATTCCCACCTCCCTTTTTTTTTCTTTTTTTCAATTTGATGGGTATCAAAGATGTAAGTTATTGGCCAAAAAATCCCGCCCCTCACTTTCCACTGTCTTACAAGTGAAGATGGTGCCAGCTGTTTGGAAGATATAGAGATGAGAGAGACTGAATCTCGGAAGAAGGAGAGGGAAAATACGGAAAAGAATATGTAAATGTGTTAAAATATGATACGGAAAGAAAAAAAAGTAAGAATAGAGAGAAGAGGGGGTGGAAAAGAAAAAAAGAGATGAAAAGAGAGAAGAAAGAAAGAAAGAAAGTGAGATAAAGAAAGAAATAAAACAGAAAAACAAAATAAACAAAAAAGTTAGTAAAAAGTAAATGAGAAAAAAGAAAGAGGGCAATAATAAGAAAGAAAGAAAGAAAGAAAAGAAAGAAAGAAAGAAAGAAAGAAAGAGAAAAATCATCAAACAAGAAAGAAAGAAAGAAAGAAAGAAATGAGAAAATTGGAGAAGTAAGAAAAAAGGAAAATTCATCAGGGAAAAACTTTTTCAAAATCAGAAAATGTAAAAAAAACAAAAACAACAAACAGAAAAAAAAAGATTTAAAAATACTTCAAAGGATAATCAAGAAAAAGTTAAAAAGGAAACTTAAGTAAAAACAAAATTAAAAAACCGAACAAGAAAGGAACTGACATTAAAGAAAAGTGTTTCTGGTAAATGTTTTAAAAGTAAAACTGATTAAATTTTTTTAAAAAATGGTATAGTGTCAATTAGTGCAAAATCTACTCACTTCCACCTTGATATACCCAACCTCCTGACTTTGACTGGCGTAAACTTTGGCTCTTTCTGCTTTGCATTCCCTCCTTCTTTTTTTTTTGTTGTTTTGTGTTGTTTTTGTTTTCCTTCTCTTTTACAAACTTTTCTGTCCTTCCCCCTCCCACTTTTTTTTTCATTTCTCAATTTACAATTTTTTTTGTTTAATATTACTTTCTTTTCCCCTTTTAAACGTTTCAGCATTTTCAACCACACCTTTAAACTGAAGACTAGGGACAGTGTTTGCCTGCACCCTTTATAATTTTAAGATTTAACTTTTTATTTAATATTTATTTTCAGGAAGTATATAAAAGGTTACTGGTTTATCATTAATCTATCAAGTATTTCATCTCTCTCTCTCTCGCTCTCGCTCTATGTATATACTACATGTTTATATTCACATATATATATATATGAATACATGTATGTGTGTGTAAACACTGAAAAAATTTTGGGCAAACAAAAAACTTATAATTAAATCGAGTGTGTGCACCGAAAAATTTGGGGGCTAACTAAGAAGATGTAAAGACGTAAAATGAACTGCTTTTCAATGTATTCTTGGTCCGATTAAACGCACAGGGAACACGTTTCTCAAGTTTATTCATCACCAAAATTCAGTAAAAATGTAAAAAAAAAAAAAAAAAAAAAAAAAAAAGTGTGGTACTATAGCTTCACGACACCTAGTTGGCCGCTGGTCTCGTGATTACCACATGTGTCGACTGGTCTTTCTCTGTTTCTTTCCACGCCCACGTTGCTTTCAGATCCGAGGAAAGAGAAGATGGATGTGGCCCAGTCGATGAAGGTTGTGATACAAGACGAGATCTTGCCTTGATTTGAAAAAACAAAAAGAAAGAAAAGAAGAAAAGAAAAAAAAAACGGAAGTTAACACTTCGAGTTCTCAACTCAAAATGAAAAGTTAGTCGCTCACGCATGGGCTCCGCGCAGAACTTCCGTTTGCGATAAATTAACAAAAAAAAAAAAATACATTAATAAATATCCAATCGGAACGCTTCCCGCGGGGCACAAAAATTGCCGTTTGTGAGCCTACAAAAAATATATAAATAGACGGACCAAATAATCATCAGTCAGACTTGTTCTTTCACACGACCCGTGTTAAAGATTCTTCGCCACCGTCCGGCGCCTGTCATCCGATACATCAAACGATCGCCGCCGCTACCAACGCTGTCCTAATTCCGAGAAAACCATCCCTTCACCACGAGACAAGTACAGTACATGAACTTTGTAACTACTACCACTGAATTCATTCTTTAACTGTGAACATATTTCTCCATTCTACTCTCTGTACTTAATCTATTTATAAAAAAATTTTCTATAACATCTTTACTGTGTTATTGTGAGTATCTATACGTTCTTTGTTTTGCAACCATACGCATTTCTCGCCCACAACATTCATATCAACAACTCAGAATATAACAGTTGGAATTCGTGTTGGAGATAAGAAAAGTTGCCAAGCAAATTTAGAAAAATGACGAAAATGAGGCGTTTGTTATAAACAGTAACAAACGTTTATTTACACAGTGGTAATCACGAGAGCAGCGGCCAACTAGGTGTCGTGAAGCTATAGTACCACAGAAGCAACGGAAAGCTATTGACAGGTTATTGATCATATGGAAATCTGTTCTCTACGATAAAATAAAACGAGATTTCTTTCAAGTTGTTGCTAAGTCAGTACTACAGTTAGGATGGACCAACGAAATGCATGGACAAAATGTTAGAGGGGATTTACGCAAGAACACTGGAAGCAACACAACACAAAACTCTGTAGTGGGTGCATGTAGCGTGTGAGAGTGTGTTCTCGCCCGTATTTTACGGGTATTACTTCACGCTTAGTTCCACTACAAATACAACGCAATTTTTTACAATCACGTAAAACAAATGGAATATGACAACAACGAACATCAAAAAACAAACGATTTAATATTCATAAAAAAAACAGGAATGAAAATAAATGAGAAACATAATGCACGAGTGGCCTTGTAGAAAAAAGTTATGGCCACTTAAATGAAAATAAGTATGTTCACAACGTGTGTGTGTGTTTAAATGTTAATAAAGTCTATTAAATCAATGGTTCCATGGTTGGCCGAAGTAAGTTGGATGAAAATAATTGCCTTTACTTACTTATGTGGATATATGTATGTGTATATGAATGATGGACCGTGAATGTGGGTCTTTGCTTTCATTAAGTCCGTACTGTGTTTTTTTTTCTGAAGATTTTAGCGACAGCGTGTCGCATTGATGAAAGAAAGTTCGCAAGTCTTCTCTTTTGAAACTTAATTGCGGCTCTGCTGCTGGTTTCATGACCTTTTGTGAAAAATCTTTTTGGCCGTGGAAGAAATGAATTGAATGACCGACAACTGACCTGGCTGATTTAATTCTTCGTTATTTATACTTTAGTAGTGGATCAAAAAATAGTTTTATTGCAGGTCCTAAAATTTAAGCGCGTAGACATTTCTTGACCAATCAGATTCGTATTTTTACTAATTTATTCAAGAGCCTAAATATTTTTGGTTAATTGGTTTGTGATCCTATTTTTCTAGAATGTTCTTATTCTGTTTTTAGCTGATTGGTTGAAAAATATAAAATGTAACTTCAATGCTAATGCAGTTTTGATCCAAAATTTCTAGAATGTTCTTATGTATATTTTTGTTGATTATTCTAAGGCTAAATACCGGCTCATTGGCCTAGTGGGTAGAGTGTTCGGCAATGGTCCGGGAGACACGGGTTCAATCCCGGGTCGTGTCATACCAAACACTTTAAAAATGGTACTTGATACCCCCTTGCTTAACACTCAGCAATATAAGGTACGTATCAAGGGTAAAGTGGAGCAATTCCGGGAAAGGAGTAGCGCCCTCATCTACACCTTAGTGTAGTAGCGATTGAAAAGGGAGCCTTCAGGTTGCCCTCGACTAAGGTCGCCGACTTTACTTTACTTTAAGGCTAAAAAGATGTGTATTCTATAACACTTGCAGTAGGGCCACTGATCTCTCCTCTCACAAGCCATCCAAGTTTGACGAACAAAACATGTTGAACACTGCTAGAGAAGTAAGGACGATGTTTTCTCATGGACTTCTACACATGGACATTCCCGGAAGGACGGATTACAAGAGGAAGGGTCAGGGAACTCCGTGCTATCAGGATCACGCAAGAGAGGATGATGATACATATATGTGTGTGTGTGTGTTAGATGGCGTAGACACCGAATTGCGAACTCATTTTGGCGATGAATAAACTTGAGAATCTTGTCGCCTGTGCCTTCAACCAGAGCTAGAAGAGATAGAGAAGCAGAATATTTTGTCTCTTTACATTATTTTCTTCCTGGTTAGTCTAAGAATTTTTTAGTGCTCACAAACATACACACACACGCACGTGCACACACACATACACTTTGATGATTGCGTCGGCGAGAAATCAACAGTCACCAAGTACTGTTGAGTTTGTGTCTACGCTACCCTAACTTTAAATGTTTATATATATATATATATTTACAGTGTAACCCGGATATAAGTGAGTTGTCGGGACCGGATAATAAGTCTTTTATATCCGTTTTTGGTCTGTTTTGTTTAGGTAACAGAGGCTCTAATTTGGGACCAGAAAAATCACTCTTATATCCGAGTATCTCTTATATCAGGGTCTCTTATATATATATATATATATATATATATATATATATATATAAAGTTCTGTCACCGATACTGAACACTATATATAAATATAATCAACTACTTTATTTGTATTAATATATAAATATTAAACACACACACACACACTCATATATATATATATATATATATATATATATATATATATATATATATATATATATATATACTATCACCAATACACTCACTTCATTCAACTTTATTCGTTAATATCAAACTGCTGGGATTGTAATTTTAGTTTGACAAAACAAGCGTTCATACCCTTATTTTCTATATGTCGTGTGATTAACATTAATTAAGTGCATAAAACAACTTAATTCTAATGCAAATGTTCATATTCTGTGACTTAAACATTTTTCAAATAATTTTCAGTCAAATATATTGATCTCTATCCCATTTTAGGTTCTTCTCACGACCAAATCATACAACTTATTCACTTCATCTTCGATACTCACATTCTCAGGTAAGATTTAGGCATAAATCAGAAAATCAAGTCAATTAGCCAGCCATATTTTGATTAACGGTAGCCTAAATTTTTTTAAATTTAGTAATTTTGGTTCTTTAAAAAATGCCAAAATTTAACTGTGATTTACTCAATAACGGAAAAACTAAAAACAATTTCCAAGTAAAAGGACTTTTTTTATTTACAAGTAAAATTTCTTCCGTTGAAATGCTGCCAGCAGAGGTTAAAATTAACTTTAAAAAGTGTCACTATATAAAAATCGCATGAAATTTTTCAGAATTGATGGCGTCAACATGTCGTTTTAATGAGATCAAAAAATGTTTTCATACACGATAAGCCGCAATTTAATCTAACATTTAAAAGACCTGTGGTCAAACAAGACTGTATCTTTTATACTTTTTTCAAAAGAAGTTCTCTCAATTCAGCCAAAATTGAACTAAATCTTGAATAATAATTTAACGTCAGTCTACACTTTCAGTTTTACATATTAAGTGTATCTTAGTATTATGATTAAAATACATTTAGTTTGAAAGAAAAGCTTAGGAAAAAAGCACTTAAAGAATTTTTAGAAGTGTTTGAAAAAGTTAAAATATAATTCCATCAATGAATATGAGATAAAATATTTAAGTACTAAATTCTCATGCAAAAATAATAAGTTTTGGTATATCTTTTTAATGGTAAATAAACCTTCGTGGATTACTTAATGCCAAAGTCATCCTTGTTGAACATCAGTGATAATATTTAACTCTCAGATGGGGAGATGAGGGGATTCATACCTTTCCCAAAAGTGTCGTCAGAAAGCAAACATGATAGCGTAACTAGAGTTCGAACTCGTCCACTTCGAGGCCGCAGCTCAACACGTTAGCCATTACCTCCCCCACAACACACGTCAGACCAAAGCTCTCTGTGTTCTGAAATATTCACTTAATCGTTAATTCCCATTCAATTGCGAGGAAGAAGGCGCTAAAAATGTACGCTAAAAATTGCAAGTAAACTTTTTTCCTTCTTTCCGTTAAGTTAAAACTTTGAGCAAAATGAGGATCAAAAAGGTGAAATCAGTCTTAAAAAGATTATTAATTTTGTGACCTGATAAGTTGAAAAATCTTTCACTGCGAAAATCAAAAGAATTCTCAATTAAATGGCACATTTCTTTCTTGATACTTCATTCGTCCGTATATACAAGTTACATATTCAACAAGTTTCTTCGACAGTGAGAGAAACGAGGAAAATTCAGCGCCCTGTGGAAAATAACTCCCTCAAAAAAGAACCCTTAGTTAATTTGACACGTCATCACCCAAATGACTGATGATCATTTTTTGAGGACTGCCACTTCCAAACAAGTTAGGATGTCAAGGAAAATTCTTTCTTTTATCTCCCCTGATCAAATAATTTTCAACAACTTTTCCAAACAATATTTCTGGAGGAAGCATTTTTTCATTATAACAGAAAAATTCAACCACTCTTGCAGAAGATATTTCTGGAAGAATCATCTTTCGACTACCACAGAATTCAATTTTCTCACAGAGATGTTTCTGAAAGAAGTACCTTTTGACTACAGCAAAAGAATTCTACTTTCTCCAGGAGATATTTTTGAAAGAAAAACTTTTTGCGTACAATAGAAGAATTTATTTTTCTTCAAAATATTTCTGGTAGCTTTCAGAGCCTTGCACAGAGAAAATTTTGTGCAAATCTTCAAACATTAAAAAGCAAAATTTCTTCCTAAATCTAAAAGGAGTGTGAGTTTATCTTTAATAAATTTCGCCTGTGCAATATTCTTTTTACTACATTTTTTATTGCTGTATGATCTTTTAAAATTCTTGTTATTCATAGAGACCGTGCTCTTCACTCCTACACAGTTTTCTTTTTTTAATATTGTTTTTGGTCAGTTTAAAGATGGAAGATATAGATAACTAGTTAATATTACCGTTTCTATTTGGAGGCCCAAAGGTGTATATCGTGCAAATATCTAAAGCACTGGGCTTGGCAAGAGCCGAGATATATTAAATTGGTTATCTGCCCTTTGCATTTTGAACACGATCTTTCTTTTTCCCCAAAAACGTATTCTTTGATATATTTGAAAAACATAATTTTAATTCAAAACTATTTTTTAATTCAGAGGATTGAGTGTAGAAAATATTAAACTATTATTTTTTCATATTTTAACTGTTATGATTTCTTACTTTAATTCAAGGACATGGTTGATTTTCTGCAAAAATCTTGATCATTGGAGACTAATGTGAGCTTTATTAATGAAAATCAAACGCACATTCACTGGTTTGTGGGATCAGACGAAAAATAAATACCTCTGTTCACAGGGCTACATCTCCTATATCTCTTTCTCAGTAACGCAAGTAATAATTTTTTAAATATTTTCTGTTGACGTAGTTATTTATTCTCTCCCTCTCTCTCTCTCAATCTCCCCCCCCCTCTCTCTCTCTCTCTCTCTCTCTCTCTCTATATATATATATATATATATAAGAGAACAAAAGTAACCGGACAAATAGAAATATTTCATTGGTGTTATTTATTTTTTGAATGTGCTCAACTAGTTTTGCTTTTAGGTCAACGTCAAAAGAAAAGTTTTTATAAAAAGTTTTAAATGAAATTTGAAGAGAGTTGATATGCTATGAGAGAAGTAATAAAAAGGAATATATATATATATATATATATATATATATATATATATATATATATATATATCTGTTGATGTATGCATGTATATATTTATATTCATATATATGCACATGAACAGTTCATAGTCAAAATGAAGTCACTGGTAATATCCAGTTTTACTTAAGTTTAAAATTATCTCATAAGACAATCCCACGATAAATGTTATTTTTAGTGATGAATTCACAAGAATCAGAAAAATACATATCGTACAGGTTCAAAAAGTTTCACAAGCACTTGATGCTTAAACTGATTTGCAAGATGGTTTAGGCTTGCATTAACACATTTATCTGGGTGGAAATATCCCTTCATTATAATTACATCAATAGATGAACAAGTGATGCTGCTATGATATATAGTTGATGGCCTCGACATCCAATGATAATATATATATATATATATATATATATATGCGTGTGTGTCTAAATATATACATATACATGTGTGTGTGTGTGTGTGTGTGTGTGTGTTTATAAGTATATTTTCTCTCGTGTAACATTCAAACTTTATATTTCAAAATGAATATTTGGTGATGTTTGAAATGAGTATTATTGTTAAGCGAGAGGAAACCATTTTTGTAGCCAGAGTTTTTGTTGTTGGTAAGCGAGGAAAAGTTTGTTTGGTTCAGCGAGGAAGATGGTGTAACGTATGTGTGTTTACGTTGTGTTGTTTCCTCGCCGAGTGTTGTAAGGCCCTCGCTAATGCTTGTTGGAAATAATAAGGTGGTTGAAGATGAAGTAAGATGGCGAAGGTCGAAAGGTGTTGTTATGAATAGTTTTTATTTGTCTCGCAATTCAGAAGGTGCCATGCGGGATCACCAATTTATAGCAGTTTTTAGGATAACTCAAATGAATTACGAAACTTTTCTTTAATAACACAACAACGAAAGTTCTTTATTTGCAGCTTTGAATATGGTTTGCTTTTGGTGCTGCAAGACTCGTGGTGTTTAGGCTTCTTAGTGTTGGAGACGAAATGGCTTAGCGGGGTGTTGATAAAGCAGCGTGTGTTGTCGGACGTGTGAGGGATTGTGTTTAGAGTCACCGTGTAGTTTTGTGTGTCGAGAGCGGAATTACGCTCGGATCGACATAGCCATTTTTTGGGGGTGACATGAAGTGGTGCCTGTGGAAGGCATGCTGAATGCATCCAATTCATATTTAACTGGGGTTCCTTGTATGAAATCCATAAATTAGATGGTTCCCTCGTTGAGTGTCCATGTTGCTGCTGCTAGTGTTAAAGCGACAGTGAGATGTCCACACTGGGTGGCTTGTTTAGCAAAAAAAGCATCGCTAAGAAGGGACGACCAGAGGCACGTCTGTTCTGGTCGCCGTCTCACGCTGAAGAGACTGGGTTTGGCTGCTCACCCGTTTTGCTAGCCGGAAAAGAAGGTCCGGGCTGAATAGGATAAGTCATCCTGATTGGGTGAAATTCAGTGTTGAATTAAATTGAGCGCCAAACCAAAATACGAGATTTTCTTCTTCTCTACAAATACTTTATATATATATATATATATATATATATATATATATATATATATATATATTCTACAAGAGAAAACAAAAATTGGTCACATTAGGATTATAAATTTACTTCTATCCTGTTATGAGTATTGATAAATTCTTAAAGAAATTATTGCTCTGTGATTAGTCAAATTGAGCTCTTTATCAGGAAAATTTTAATTTCTAGTGGAATGAATTTGTCCTGAGGGAATTATTGCCGACCCCGGTTTTATATGGACTGAATAATATATATATATATATATATATATATATATATATATATATATATATATATATATATATATGCATAAAGTATATATATATATATATATATATATATATATATACGCGCGCACATACATACATTTCTATATAAGTAATTGTGTGTGCATATATATATATATATATATATATATATATATATATATATATATATATGCACACATATGTATGCAGTCTCTCTCTGTCTCTCTCTGTCTCTCGACATTTATATATATATATATACAGACCCATACATACATACATACATACATACAAATAAAGGCATATACAGATACATATATACATTCCTATCTGATAAAATAAACGTATATATATATATATATATATATATATATATATATATATATATTCGAACACAGAAAAACAGATGACTTGAATGTGTATGTGTGGATGTTAACCATCATTTTGTGTTTGCAAGCTTATATTTATCTAAGTAACTATAAATGGATACACACACACGCACACATATATATATGTGTGTGTGTGTTGTGCGCGTTGTGTGTGTGTGTGTGTGTGTGTGTGTGTGTGTGTGTCTTTGCCTGTGTATACATGGATACGTATGCGTACGCATGTACATGCATACGTGTGACTGTCTGAGTGGAGAGTCTAGGATATATGATTTACATGTATATGCATAGATACGTGCATATATATATATATATATATATATATATATACACATACTTTCATATATATATATATATACATATATATATATAAACACACATATATATATGCATTAATATATCTACTCACTCGCATACTGACAGAGAAAGGAGGAAGAGTTATATACATGACTTCATATAGGGCCTGATATATATATATATATATATATATATATATATATATATATATATATATATTGAATGTATGCCTACGTGTCTGTAAACACATACACCAATGATTCTGCCAAAAGCCACTTTTAACTATTCTAGGTTTATGTACATCCATATAATGGTTGAGCAACTGTAGTGTGCCAGTCTGTCTCCAAGGGGTCACATGTCACTCTCTCTTAGTGCTTAATAATGGTTTGGTTCAAATATAACCTTCTGCTTCTTGTATCATCTTGCTTCTTGATCCCTTTGCCTGAAGTCCGTTGTGGAAGAAGGAGCTGTGAAAAAAGAGAGAATATTTTTCAGTTTATTTCGTTTTTATTTTCTTGATTCTGTAGTTCTTTATATTTTCTTTTTCTTTTTTACATGTACTTTTAATTTATTATTTTGGGGATAACTTTAATTTTTGGTTGACTCCCTTCTTTTTCTTCTTAATTTTCTGAGTGAACTTATGCTCTTTATGGAGAGGAAAAAAATTGTGAATAAATCTTTTGGGATATAAACTTGACTGAGAGAAAAATTTCTAAAGAAATTGGAAAAAATTGGGAATAGCTTTTGAATTTGATATGCACACACACACACACACACACACACGACACACAAACCAATAGTTTTATTCTGAATGTATGCATGAATATATATATTCTCCTAGATAGATAGATAGATAGATAGATTAATTATGTTTTAATGCGGTAATCTTTCATTAATACATGTTCAATTAAAGCTCACAAAGAAAGATATTTTTTAAATTTTTCTTTTGTTTGTTAACATTTGATCTTTACGTCAGTATCAGAATTCAATGAAAAAGTAAGTTGGTGACCGTAGACGAGGGCTACCCGAAGGCTCCCTTTTCAATAACTACTACATCGAGGTGTTGAGGAGAGTGCTACTCCTTTCCCTGGACTGCTCCACTTTACCCTCGATACGTACCTTATATTGCTGACTGTTAAGCAAGTAGGCATTTTTCAAGTCTTTGGTATGACGCGACCTAGGATTGAACCCAGGTCTCCCGGACCATTGGCAAATACTCTACCCACTGTCTTGATAAATAGGTGTGTTATCATCATGGCAAATTTTAGGAACATTATACATAGGTATGTATCTCTTAATCCTAATGACAAATATCGGATCTATGATATATTATAAAAAATTTGAAAAATTTAAGAAATTTAAAACTTCAGCACATAGGACAACTAATGATTCTTAGCGAAAAACATTACATCAAGTAAGACTAATAGTATATTGACCCACCTATGAGGTCATTGTATTTCTAATGCTAATAATTAAAAATGTGTTTGTAAATATATTAGTCATACAAAAACAACTGTTTCATGTAGATTAAGTTGCTTTCTTTCTGACAGCAATCCAATAAAAACTCACATCAGCCAACATAAAATTCAAGGCCAGTCTATTCCAAGAAGTATTATTTCTCAATAATAAAAAATATAGACTCCAAAAAGACCGCAAATATTGGAACCCATAATTAAAAAGAAATAAAAACATACAAGATAGTATAGCATTTATTCTGGGAACTGGATATACTTAACAACTAAAAAATCCCATATTATTTTTAACAGTCTACATTTGTTCCAGAATTTGTTAAGTCATAAACATGCAATGATTTCAATTTAAAAATACTGGAACACACTAATTACCCAGTCGGTTGGGGCGGTAGAATACACCGACTGCACCTCAGCAGTGGGGTAAGACCCCCACCCAACAAGTGTCCTGCATACGTATAACCCTAAACAGTCTGATGGTGAGGTTCTAGTTTTGTCAGAGCTTTGGGGAATGCAGAGCATCCCTTCATTGTCATCGTTTCCAAGTCCACTCTGGCCCAGAGTGGTAGTACCTAAGGTATGGGTCAAATAAAACTAAATTGCGTACTTATCTAAACTGAGTTGTTTGAAATCACCGTCAGATTGCTTGGTGTCATATCTATGACACTTGTAGAGCAGGGTCGGGGGTCTTACTACTCTGCAAAAAAATAGACAGTGTATTCTACAGCCCCAGACGACTGGACATGACTGTGGTGTCATGTTTACCATTGTAGGGAGAGGACATGGTTGCCCAAGTTAAAAACTTGGAGGACATTGTTTGAATTTCACATAGTGATAATACACTTGAGAAAGGAATGAATCACACTATTCTTCCTCCAGCTATAGGCAAATTGTCGGGTAGACTGAGCTCTTTAATCTTGCTATGGCAATCAGTGTAGGAGAAGGAAAACTCAGAATTAAAACCTGTTAAATTCCATCCAAAATTTGCTTGTTAGAAAGGGTTGAGTAAATATATATAAATATATATAAATATTCTTAGATATGAAAAAGTAAATAGAAATATATATTTTGAAGAAGAAGATTTTATCCAACTATCTAAAAAGAAGAAAAGTTATTTTACTATGCTAAGTAAAGACTGAGGCACTCACCATCAGCAGATTTTAAAGAATTTACTCTTTCTGATATCAAACGTATCATATATGTGATATTATTTTGCTGGATATCTAACCAGGCAGCAATAATAACATGAGGCAAATCTTCTATTATTGAAAATTTTCTAGATATTTTTATTCATTTATTATCCCAAATGGCCAGATATTTTCTATAGAATTCATGTCAAGCAAATGACTTGGCCATGGGAGTCACTTAATACCATTATGGACCAGCCATTCTTATATCTTTTTTGCTGAATGGCATCAAGATCTATTCTCCATTCAAATAGTAATGCTTTTGTCCAATTTTCAGTGAATATTAAGAGAAGTCCCTTCTGCAAAATGGATGTATATTTTTGTGAATTAATATTCCCAGCATATTGCAGAATCATTGGATAACAACTTCTTCAAAGTGTTTGCCACATCATAATATAAAATTCATCATGTTTAATTGTGAGTTGGAGGTGGTTCAGATAAATTCTTGTTTTGTGAGATTTTTCATCTATTCTCATCTTTTGAGTGAGAATTGAGCAAATCATTTGAAAAGAAGATATGAATTAAACCTCCAAAGATCTGTCCACCATTTTCATTTTCAAGTTGTTGTTTTTTCTGCTGAACATTGACTGGTTTAAAAAATTGATTTCAAAGAATCTCTTAAACATGTTTCTTTGTTGAATCTTGACTGGCTTAAAAAATAAATTTCTTCAGGCTATCCTTCCATAATAACACAGAAATAACATATCTGATAAAGTAACTATCATTACTTCTCTGATTTTCTTGGCTGGGATAGCATCAATGCATTCTTATGTGTACATTTTTATTTTACAACCATTTTACCCACGCAAATTTTACTGTGAAACCATTCCACTTGAATGTTCGTCTTCAATTGCTTAGCTGTTAAAACTATTTTCTAAAATTTAGAAGCGTTTTTATTAACTGAATGATGCTATCCAGAGCTGTGGTCTCAGATTGGCCTGGCATTCAAAAGCTTTCTATCATACTAAGTGAGCTACTGTGTTTTTCCATGCATATAATAGTGTAGAAATTAATTCGAATTCTATTTGACTGGGCTGCATTTATTTGAGACCTGTAGATGATGTGTCTTGCTAAGATAGGTAGACAAATTAGTAAGTAAGTTAAGTTGGCAAACTTAGTCGAGGCTGACCAGAAGGCTTCCTTTTCAATAGCTACTACACAAAGATGTAGGGGAGGCCACTACTCCATTCCATTGATTGCTCCACGTTACCCTTGATCCTTAACTTATAATGCTAAGTATTAAGCAAGGCGGCCTCAAGTACCATTTTTTTGAGTCTTTGGTATGACTCAACCTGGGATTGAACCCCAGTCTCCCGGACCATTGGCGAACACTCTATTCATTTGGCCAATGACTCGGTTTACTATTGGTAGATAAATAGATACTTTTAAATTATTAGTCATTACTATGCAATTTCTGTTAGAGTTGTAGTATCTGTTCAGGTCCCATCTATGAGTTAAATAGATCTTTTTTGAGTTAATGAAGTTTTTACTTGTTTATAATTCCTGTGAAAATACATTTTTGTATTGTATGTAATTGGAGATAATAATTGTTAAACTGGCTTCAAAATAATAAACTGATAAGAGTTGACATGCAATAAAACCAACCAACCAACCAACCAACCACCTGCCTTACTATTTGCCCGTAGCTGCGAAAGAATTTATGGATTTGTGTATTTTCCAAGGGGATTAAGGTGGATGGGTTAAGAGGTCGGGCCATTGGCCTAATGAGTAGAATGTTTTCCAATAGTCTGGGAGACCAGGGTTCAATCCCAGGTTGAGTCATACCAAAGACTCAAAAAATGGTACTTGATGTCGCCTTGCTAAACACTCAGCATTATAAGGTAAGGATGAAGGGTAAAGTGGAGCAATCCATGGAATGTAGTAGCGCCCTCTCCTACACCATGGTATCATCACTATTGAAAAGGGATCCTTTGGGTCACTCTTGACTAAGGTCACGAACTTTACTTTACTTATTGAGAGGTGGGGAAGCACTCAAATCACTCAGTGTCCCTTCTTTTAGATATGACACATTTTAAAAATACAAAACTGGTCATGAAAGTTTCTAATTCTGGAAGAATTAACTTGACAAAGAAAATAAGTCACACTATTAAAAGAAACAAAAACAGCTTTATCAGATGAGCAAGCAGACTATTCAATTTAATTTGAAAAGTGTCCAAAGAGAATTGTGGGAAACCTCATGTTTTTGTCTTTGCTATTGACAAATTAGCTTCCATGTTTGTTTTAGGGGATGTGTGACTATAATATGACATTTTAAATAAATGAATTATTGTCATTGTGGATACTGATTTAAGGAAGATTGAGAGATTATCCAGCCATGACTGTTTTAATGTTATAAGAAAAAAGTGAAATTTAATGTCAATCTTGTGAATAAAAACACAAAATTTTAGCAAACCAGATTTGATAATAACCAGAAGAATAACATAATAAAATTATCAATGCTGTTTTTTAACAAATTAAATTGAATTTATTTTTTTATGTATAAAGATAAAATGTCCCCATAGAATGGAAGTGAAAAGGAAAACAATTTGATGATTCTGCTTCATGGTCATTGTGGTTAACCAATAGGAAAGAAAGAGAGAAATAAAGATATGTGTACTGAATGAAAATAAATAAATAAAATGCAGAGAGTAAGAAATATGCAAATAAAATGAAAGAGGGAAAGGTGAGTGGGGAAAAGGGGATGATAAGATTATATTTAAAAAAAGGGGGAAAGGAATAAAAGATGGCAAGAAGAAGAAAGTGAGAAAGTTGAGATTCATGAAGATAGAAAAGTATGAAGACATTGTAAGAGAGAGAGAGAGAGAGAGAGAGAGAGAGAGAGAGAGAGAGAGAGAGAGAGAGAGTGTGTGTGTGTATGTGTGTGTGTGCAACTAAAAGAGATACATCATGGAGTCATGGAAGAAAAAAGAGGAAGTCAATAAAATAAAGGTTATTAGAAGAGAGAAATTCATGAGATTAGATTATCTACTCTCATCTATCTATCTATTTATTTCTCTCTTTCTCTCTCTCTCCCCCCTCTCTCTCTCTCTCTCTCTCTATATATATATATATATATATATATCATAACAGTGTTGGTTGTCACTAAATCACTTTGTGGGTTTGTCTTGAACTAAGTCAAATATAATATGGAGAGGGCTCAATATCTAGGATAGAGCTATTATATAATAATTATAAAGAAATATATGCATAAAAATACAAACTATTATTGTAACCCTTTCATTATTTTCATTATGCACGTACTATCAAAGATAACTATAGTATATATAATATTTATGCAACATTTCATCAATTTATTATTATATCCTAGCCCAATTCTCTTCCCTAAATATAATACCAACATTGTAATTCTGGTCTACCATAATATAACCATTTAAAATTGGTTTACAAATCAAATCTTTATTCATTTCCCTTGACATGCAATAATGATATTTTGTTCCTTAGCTATAGTCACCTACACATACGGAAATAAAATAATGTAGCAAAAATAAGATACACCGACGACTTTATATCCGGTAAAAACAACGTGCTGTGTTTGTACCTTCACATACACTATATGCCACCCACACATACACACACAATAATACGCAACTGTAACCCACACAAACACATGCACACACCCACCCACACACCCACACACTTACAATCATATGTAAAGATTCCTACCAAATCCCAACGGTTTTTTGACTGTATTTTTTCAATTTTCGATTCATTTCATTTTCTTAACTGTCTGATGATTGTTGTTTTGCAAAAAACTCCATTAAACCCAGGGGTTGCAGTCTAAATTCCATGAATTAAATATTTATATATGTAAGATATAATATATATATATATATATATATATATATATATATATATAGTATATCAAAAAAGTGAGTACACTCCTCACATTTCTGCAGATATTTAAGTACATCTCTTCATGGGACAACCCTGACAAAATGATACTTTGACAAAATGAAAAGTAGTATGTATGCAGTTTATATAACAGAGTTAATTTATTTTCCCCTCAAAATAACTCAAAATATAAATATTGAAATCTAAACTCCTGCCAACAAAAGTGAGTACACTCCTTTGGGAGAGTTGTCAATATTAACATACACCATGTCAACTGTCAATATTTTGTGTGGCCACCATCATTATCCAGAACTGCCTTTACTCTCCTGGGCATGGAGTTTACCAGAGCTTCACAGGTAGCCACTGGAATGCTCTTCCACTCCTCCATGATGACGTCACGGAGCTGGCAGATATTTGAGACTTTGCACACCTCCACCTTCCGCTTGAGATGTTCTATTGGGTTCAAGTCAGGAGATATGCTTGGCCAGTCCATCACCTTTACCCTCAGCCTCTTCAGTAAAGCAATGGTAGTCGTGGAGGTGTGTTTGGGATCATTGTCTTGCTGGAGCACTGCCCTGCTACACAGTTTCTGGAGGGAGGGGATCATGCTCTGCTGCCGTATTTCACAGTACATGTTGGAGTTCATGTTTCCCTCAATGAAATTTAACTCTCCAACACCTGCAGCACTCATGCAGCCTTAGACCATGACATTCCCACCACCATGCTTGACTGTAGGCATGACATACTTATCTTTGTACTCCTCTCCTGGTCACCACCACACATGCTTGAAGCCATCAGAACCAAACAAATTAATCTTCATCTCATCAGACCATAAGACATGATTCCAGTAATCCATGTGCTTTGTTGACATGTCTTCAGCAAACTGTTTGGAGGCTTTCTTGTGTATCACCTTTAGAAGAGGCTTCCTCCTGGGGTGACAGCCATGTACACCAATTTGATGTTGAGTGCGGCGTATGGTCTGAGCACAAACAGGCTGACCCCCCCCCACTTCTTCAGTCTCTGCAGCAATGCTGACAGCACTCCTACGCCGATCTTTCAAAGAAAGCATTTGGATGTAACGTTCAGCACGTGCACTCAGCTTCTTTTGACGACCTACCCGAGGCCTGTTCTGAGTGAACCCCGCACTTTTAAAACGCTGGATGATCCTAGCCGCTGTGCTGCAGCTCAGTTTCAGGGTGTTGGCAATCTTCTTGTAGCCTTGGCCATCTTCATGTAGCGCAACAATATGTCTTTTAAGATCCTCAGAGAGGTCTTTGCCATGTGGTGCCATGTTGGAACTTTCAGTGACCAGTATGAGAGAGTGTGAGAGCTGCACTACAAATTTGAACACACCTGCTCCCTATGCTCATGGGCCTAGTAACACATGGGCCTAGTAACACTAATAAGTCACGTGACATTTATGGGAAAATGACAAGCAGTACTCAATTTGGACATTTAGGGGTGTAGTTTCTTAAGGGTGTACTCACTTTTGTTGACAGGGGTTTAGCTTTTAATAGTTATATTTTGAGTTATTTTGAGGGGAAAATAAATTAACTGTTATATAAGCTGCATACAGACTACTTTTCATTGTATCAAAGTGTCATTTTATCAGTGTTGTCCCATGAAGAGATATACTTAAATATCTGCAGAAATATGAGGGGTGTACTCACTTTTGTGATACACTGTATATATATATATATATATATATATATATATATATATATATATATACAAAGGTTGTTCAGCAAGTTCAAAGCCTTACCCCAGAAAGAAGAACATAGTTGAATATTTTTGTGAGGGAAACTCTACCACTTCCAATAAAACTAAAAAAATCTGTCTGCCCAGTTGAAATCATTTAACCATGTGCAAACAAATGAGCTCATTTAAAAGTTTTACCACCGAATAATTTGTTTAGAAATCCTATATATTTAATATAAACTGGATTTGGCATTAACTAACATACCAGGATTGATATGCTATAAAATACCACCAAGCAACCTGCCAGAAAAATCTGTATTAGTTTCACTAGTTTTATAAGAAGTGGTAATGTGTAATCAAAACAAAAATGTTCAGGTGTGCTCCTCTTTCTCCATGCTGTTTAGAACTTTTTGAACAAAGCTCATATATATATATACATATATGATTTTAAAGTAGAAAAGTAATAACATTAAAAGATAGAAATAAAAGTAACACTTGTCACTTCTTGTGATGATCAAAAGGTTGGGTAGGTATGGAAAGATATGTATATAGAAAATAAAATAAAAATGATACAAAAAGCAGGAGACATAGATTGTACAGATGCATCAGCAGAATCTTATTTTAAAGAAATCCTTTTTCAGAGTATCTTCATA